>CP124712.1:33207500-34457500 GCA_031232105.1 Capsicum rhomboideum | reverse complement strand
CCAAACATAAGGGCTTCAGGCAGGACACATGGGGGTCCACAACCCATATATTTTCATAATCTCAATCAACCTTGCTGGCAAATGACCTCAGCCAAGGACCGTGCCGACAAATTACCTAAGCCAAGGGTTTTCTAAAGAGAAAAATCAACCTTGTCGGCAAATGATCTTCGCCAAGGGTTTTCAAAATATCACAATCAACCTTGTCGGCAAATGACCTAGGCAAAGGGTTTTTATAAAATATTTCCTTTTCTTCCAAATTAGTGTCTCTCAGTGGTACCAATCTCATGGATATGTATCGTTGAAATGAGGATGTAATGCTCACAACTAATCAGTATAAAGAGAATAATCAATTCAATACATGTATGAATAAGATCAATATGACAATGATTCGTGATATAAGCCATCGCGTGGCACCACTAAAATAAATAGTCATGTAAGACATCAATAATATCATTTCAAGTCCCTCTCTCTGGCGCCATAATAAGGATAAGGCAATTAATGTTCAAGTATGGCCAATAATATCTTGTCAAGCCACCACACAAGCATCGCAACAATAATAACGACAAATTAATGCACAAATAAGGACAATAGTGACAATCCAATTCAAGCCCCCACACGGGCATCACTGCTATAATAAGGCAACTAATTCACAAATAAGTACAATACTAGCCCCCACACGGGCATCACAATATAATAATAAATCCTCAAGTTAATAATATTCACATAAGCCCCTACATGGGCAACACAAAAATAATAAACAATCCAAACAACAACATATAAAGCTAACTTACCCCAAAATCTAGCTTGTTCCTTTAAATAAGTCTCGTATTTCCCAAAGATGATATCATTAGACTAAATAGCCAAAAGGAAAACTACACTAGTTAACAATATACTCCAATAAGAGATACTAAATCTAGGTAATCACATCAACTATTAGAAGCCTATTTATACTATAAGTAGTTACTAAACCTCAATCATTCCATATAGTAACAATAATAACATAATTATCCCCTAAAAGTCACTAAACCCCAATCCTCACATTGATATCCACTAGGCACTATCCAAGCTCTTAAATAGATACTCAATGTCAATTATTCAAGATCAATAAGTCATTTGTCTGCAATATACTCTAACCATATTCACAAATAGCAATACTAACTAAGATAAGTGATTATATAACTATAATTCATAAAAAGACTCAGGTACCCCCGGAGATGCTCATCATTTAGCCTAAGCGGGAATCCCAAACCATAAGTGATTCGCAACACATAAGCAAACAAGCATATAAAACATAATGTAATGACCCTCCAAGTCATTTTCTTGTTTTCCATGCGTTTTCTCCATTTTAAACCTTTCTATAGCAGATATAGGTCATTTATTACTTATCAGAACTTTCAGTTTAGTTTTTGGATAGTTCGTTTGGGTTTTATGCTCATTTCCCTATTTTAGAGCTTTCACTATTAAAAAATTAGTCTCAGACTAAAACTTCTACTAAACGAACTCCGATGGAAATTTTGACAGTGCTATAAGCTTTGGAACGTCAATTTTAGACAAGGGGGACTATTTGTCCAGGTCCTGAGCCATCCAGACTCACTTTGGGATATTGGCTGAAAGTTGGTCAAATCAGCACATGGGGTTTTAGGGTAGCATTATTTGCTTGCATTCATGGGACTTCGATGAAATCCCAAGGTTCTAATCGAAGACATGGTATCTTGGCCAAGTGCTAGTGCATGCTGTTGTCAGTGACATCGCCTTTGTGATCCTTGGCTTCCTAGGAGATGTCGCCTCAGCATGCCTTAGGTAGCCAAGACGAGTAGGCTACCTTTGCATGGCCATCGCCCAAGTAATGTCTTGCTGCCTAGGTTAGGATGCTAGGGTGAGCGTTATGTCACCTTGGCGTTGAGGCTGCCTTGGCATGCCATCTCCCAAGCGAGGCCTTGGCCACCTATGTGATGGTTCTAGTTCCTTTTTAAGCGTGAATACCCATGACTGTAAATAATTTTCCATCATTTCAAAACCCTCTTAATCACCCTCCTCTCTTAATAATCAGTTGGGGAATGTTTTTATATGGTCGATATCATCTCGATAACGTCAAGTCTATCTTCACCTCATCCAAATCTCATAAGCTCCAAGCTTCTTTTCTCTTAAATTCTCCACTTTTGAATCTTGATTTTTTCCATGTTGGGGCTGTTTTGGCATAGATATTGAGCTCGGTTTGTGCTCAAATTTTAGGCACAAGTTCCTTGAGTCATGAGGGACCTAGTGACGGGTCTAAATTTGAGATTTCATGTGTGGGTCCTATGAGCCCATTTTAGAATTGATTTCTGACCCGAAGTATTATATATCAATATGGGTCCCATTTTTACTCTTATTAACATGTAGATTACGATTTTAATAGTGCAACGTCATTTTTGAGATCATGGGACAAAGGCGAGCAATATATGGATGGTTCAAGAATATAGTTCGGCTACAAGGTAGGCTTCAGTCTACTTTTCTCTATGATATTGTGCATTGTATAGATTGAATGCTAGGTAGGGATTATAGGATAGATTTGTACCTAGTAATACCATGACTTAACCTATTTAGGGGATTTAGAATAGAAAAGTGACCCAAACCCTAGCCTAGAATACTTGTCACGGTTGTAGGATCCTAGTACACTTGATCATGGACTCGTTTGACAATATATTGACATGAATGACCCTTTAGGATAAAGAATCATCATATTACTTAATGAATTGGATGGTATTTCCCCTATTAGACCCTTCCTGTTGCTTTATGCCTTTGTATACTTTACTTTCCCAGCTTATGGTATTAATATCTTATTAAGTTATATGTTGTTGGGCCTGAGGCCATGGTTACGATACCAGTTAGGCACCAAGTTAGTACTTTATCCTTAGACAAGACATGGTTGTAGTTAAGGATGCGTAGACATTTACAACTATACTGTTTAGATACTGGTGATGGTATGCATACATTTAGGCACATTTATACTTATTTAGTGGTACTATTCCAGTTAAAACCTTGGTTTTACTACTGTTTTCAAAAAAAAGGGTCTATTCCCAAATTTTCACTATAAAATTGATTCTTTAAAAATTGAAGCCATACCACCTTTATTGTTTATTTATGTCAGCTTAAACTAAACATATTACTTTGGAAATTAGAATGAGGTTGATTCCGGTCCATTATTGATTCACACTCTTTTACCACTACTTATTTACTTTGATCGAGAGAGATTCTTACCCCGTTCTATATTACTATACAATTTTACTCCTAAATTCGATCTCGAGCAATGGATTTACAAATATACACTCATTCTATTCCGGTTCAAGTCTAGCATTTCTTACTATACTTTATATCTCTCTCTGGTACTAGATAGAGTATATTTGTTATGATGGTTATTTTGAAGTCCTATTTTAGGACCAGGCAGTATATATACGGACATCTCGAGTCCCCTAAGGGTTCCTTTGTCTGTGATACGTACCAAAAGAGGTGAGATTCATAGGTCCTATCTTGTGAGCTGGTGAACCGAAGTAGGTGTATATATACTTGGTACGTTATGGCCCTCTGTGGGCATGGTAGTATTAATTTTCTTTGTATTTGTTCATAATATGGATCACATATCACTAGTATAATTATTTGGTACTTGTATCTATCTATCTTATAGGGGGCCAAACCCTAACCTAAAATATTTATCATGGTTGTAGTATCCTAGTACACTAGATTATGTACTCGTTTGACCATAGATTGACATGAATGACCCTTTAGTATAAAGAATCATTTTATTACTTAGTGAATTTTATGGTATTTCCCCTATTAGACCCTTCCTGTTGCTTTATACCCTTGTATACCTTGGTTTCCTAGTTTACGATATTAATATCTTATTAAGTATATGTTGTTAGGCCTGAGGCCATGGTTACGATACCAGTTAGGCACCAGGTTAGTACTTTATCCTTAGACAGGACATGGTTATAATTAAGGATGTGTAGATGTTTACAGTTGTACTGTTTGGATACTGGTGATGACATGCATACATTTAGGAACATTTATACTTATTTAGTAGTACAATTCCAGTTAAAACCTTGGTTTTACTACTGTTTTTAAAAGAGGGGTCTATTCCCATATTTTCACTATAAAATTGATTCATTGAAAATTAAAGCCATACCACCTTTATTATTTATCTATGTCATCTTAAGTTAAACATGTAACTTTGGAAATTATATCGAGGTTGATTCCGGTCCATCATTTATTCACACTCTTTTACCACTACTTATTTACTTCAATCGAGAGAGATTCTGACCCCATTCTTTATTACTATACTATTTTAGTCCCAAATTCGATCTCGAGCAATGGATTTACAAATATACACTCATTCAATTCCAGTTCAAGTCTGGCATTTCTTAAAATACATTATATATATCTCTGGTAATAGACAGAGTAGATTGGTTATGATGGTTATTTCAAAGTCCTGGTTTGGAACCAGACAGTATATATACGGACATCTCGAGTCCTTTTTGGGTTCCTTTGTCTGAGCTACATTCCAAAAGAGGTGAGATTCATAGGTCCTATCTTGCGAGCTAGTGAACAGAAGGAGGTGTATATATACTAGGTACGTTATGGCCCTCTGTGGGTATGGTAGTATTAATTTGCTTTGCATTTGTTCATTAATATGCATCGCCTATCACCAGTATAATTGTTTGACACTTTTATCTATCTATCTTATAGGGGGACGTATAGATTCAAGTTGTGGTTGATGTTTGCTGATTTCTTGCTTGTGCTTTTTTGGGTTTATGGAGGCCCGGTAGGGGTTATTGGTTGTCTGGGCTATCCAGTTACTTATTGTTGGTTATTATTGCATAGCTCATTGTAGATTGGTTATGTTTTGGTACCCGAGGATAATGGTACATTTTTTATCCCTATTCTCATATTATGGTGAGGTTTAATATTGTTAGATCATCTTATGATTATGGATTATGGTTAGGGACCCTGATAATTCTAGGGTTAGCTTCCTTCTTGATATTTCAATCCTTGTTATACTTAGTATGTTAGGCCAGCTACCTCAAGGTAACACTTTTAGGTTTAGCTTCTCCTATGATATATGACCGATGTCCTTTGTAATATAACTATATATAAATATCCTTTCTTCGTATTACTATTATACATCTATTTTATATCTCATCCTTCGTACTTTTATTGTACATTGTATATCTCTTTCTTCACTATACTATAGTTCATGGACTAGTTACTTATGATATTGTATTTTTGTCCTTGATTATTGGTAGCTCACACTACAACATTTTAGACTTTTGGCCACACTAAATCTGGACAACGCTTGTAAAGTGTTGTCGAAACCATGTTTAGCTACACTTTTAAAGTGTAGCCTTAGTTTTCAGCTTTTGGCCACAGTATTATTGGCAACGCTTGTAAAACGTGCATTTTAATGGTATAGACTACACTTTATAATTATTGCCACATCATAATATAATTGACAACGCCTATTTAAACATATAACTACACTTCTTAAATGTGCTATTTTTATAATTTTAAAAACAACACTTTACAAGTGTGGCCTTAGAGTTTTCCTAAAATTTTCACTAAAATATTGTATTCTCTCTAATTTCTAATTGAACAAACGATAAAAAATCATAAAAAATATAAAACCTCTCAACTCACAATTCATAACCTAAGAAACTAACAACTCCCAGCTCACAATTCACACACTCAAAACTCCCAGTTCACGATTTCTTCATCACAAACTTCTCAGCTCATGATTTTTCCCCAATTTCTTCCTTGTATGAACGATCCATACAGAGAAGCAGATGATGCCTTAATTTCACTGTTTGTTGGAAATTTTTGCCCTAATTTCAATTCTCATCATTTTTAATTATTGAAATTTCTCTATTTCCACTTTACATAAAGAACTTCACTGAAGATCTAGGCTTTCATCCCTAAAGCTTCATCTCGTCGGAAGGTTTTTGCTGGAATGAGTTTATCAGGTAGAAATTTCTATCTTTTAAGATTTGGGTTTATTGCAAATGCGGAGAAAAACATACAATTTTTTAGTTAGTAACTAGAAAAATAGTTGGGGTTATTGCATGTCTATTTTTGTGTTTGTTTATTGGTAGGGTTACACATTTAGCTTGTGGGTTTTGATTTTCTTGTGTTTATGATATGATTTGTGTTGGTTTTTTGCTTGTTTACCGATAGGTTGATGTTTGCTTTTAAGAACATGAATTGATTTCGTTAGTCCAAAAATTATTTACTTTTAAGAACATGAATTGCCTTACGAGGTATCTCAAATTGAATGGAGAACAACTTTGATATTAGTATGAACTCAGTTACCAAAAGTAACAGAAATCGATGGTTTTAATCAATAAGAGATTTATCTCCTTATGTCCACTTCAACAAGTTCATATATAGAGAAATTTGTTAATGATAAATTATTTCAGAAGTCTCTTAGGGGTGACACCTTTGGAGAAGTTTAAAAAAGATATGCCTGTGTCTTTTATTGCTCGAGGCTATTGGTTTCCTTGAGATTTTGGTCTTAGGTACTGATTTGAGTACAAGAAGCATGAAATTAGACTTGAACTTGAGTTCAGGTACTAACACTTCCATAAAGCTCTGAGAAGTGGAATTTTGTTTATTTAGAGGTAAACTTATGGTACATGGTTTCCCTTGCTTCTTGATTCTTATCAGCTGTTTGGTTGATCTCCATTCATCAATGGATATGGATAAGCCTTTGTGACACTATTATATTCAAATTATGGGATTAGAATTGAAAGAAGAGCTTTTGACAACTGTCGACACTAATACATGGTAATGAGGTATACCTCTGTGGGCTGATCCAGGAATAATCATCTTCTGTGGATGATTATGATGTGTCTGTATATGAAAAATATAATATGAACTGAAGCTTTCACTACATTTAAGCCTCTATGTGACTCTATTGGTTAGAATGAAGGTGGTTGTAAAAATGTGCACCTGCAATTCAATAAATACGAATGAACATGTGTGTTTAACGTCCTCCCTGTTAGAACAGAATGCTCTTTTCTTCTTATTGATAGGTACATGAGAACAAATGTATAAGATGAACTTGTAGGGGAAAACAGAACCTATAAATGCAATTTTAAGAGGTTATCATCATCCCCCTGCAGATGACATGTTGAATTCTATATTTGTATGTGAATATCTTTGATAACGACTCAAAATCCTCATTCAAAATATGTAGTCTGGTGAAGCAATGTCTGAGGTTATATGTTGATAATGTATGCAAATATTTTTCGTAAGGAAATTGAATACCTGGAAAAGGTGCTTATTGGTGACAAAACTGTCACGCCCCGAATCCCATCGGGACGTGATTGGCACCCGAAGTCGATAAGGCCCGAGAGAACCAATCTTTGCTCATGCTCATGTACTCTCATATGTATGTTCGCGTATGAATATCATCTTATTTTATGTAATTAAATATCAATAGCGAAAGGCATGACAACATATGAAATATATATGCAACTTAGCTGTTAGGGCCATTTCGTCAAAATGAATTTTCCTTCATGACACCCCACATATGTCTACAAAGCCTCTAATAGATACATGACCATGTCTATACAATATTTACAAATGCCAAAATCTACTTTACACATGCGACTTGGGAAGCCCCGAAGCAATTGGAGCTCACCAACAATCTGCGGATATCACGCCACTTACTGCGGAGATCTACTAACTCCTGTGCCTGCAGCATGTAAGGTAAGTCCCCCAAGAGGGGTCAGTACGAAAAAAAGTACTGAGTATGTAAGGCCATATGAAACTAGAATAGCACATAAGTACTTCTAAGAAATGAAGCGTAAGAGAATAATAATATGGATATACCTCAGTCATGAATATGTGGAACCATGTTCATTACGTCTATTATTTCATTACTTGGTCATTCAGTCGCCTCGTCATCATTCTTATCATAACATCCATATTTAGAGATACACGCAAGGGATATATCCTAATCTCTTTTACAACCATCTTTACTATTATTCACTCAACTAGTTAGTGATTCATAACACCTTACGGATCATCATCTTATATTAGTACCGGGCCTCCACTTTTGGTGGGATATGATGTATATATATATATTTAGTACTGGGCCTCCATCTTGGTGGGATATATAGTACCGGACATCCACCTTGATGGGATATGATAAATAAGTATATAGTACCGGGCCTCCATCTTGGTGGGATATAGTACCGGGCATCCACCTTTGATGGGATTTAATATATATATGAATATAGTACCGGGCATCCATCTTGGTGGGATATATATAGTACCGGGCCTCCACCTTTGATGGGATATCATATATATATGTGTATATGTATAGCATTGAGATTGTTCCCTCTTAACTTGTACCCTTTTAGTTTGTGATTCATACTCAATAAAACATAAAGGAACCATCTTTTCCTTTCCACACTTATAAGAGTGACACATTAGAGTTCATGACCTTAATTGAGGCACACACTTACATGAGATTGACATCTTCACTTATGAGGAATAATTAATTAACTTGCACCTCACCTTCGTATTAGTCTTATGAGAGTGATACTTCAACTTATGAGAGATTAACACATCCTCTCTTATGAAACCTATGAGATTGGTACAAAGATAGTCGTGACATTATTAGAACTTGGATCATACATCATCGGAGTTTGGAGTCATAGTATTATTGGAACTTTGGAATTGTGTCCACCCCCTATTATCTTCCTCCATTCTTGCAACCAAAAACATGTATAACCTAATTTATTTCATTTGAGAGATTGATACATTGAGGATCGTGATACTTTTGAAAACACAAACACTCTATCTCATTCTTCACTTCTCATGAGATTGGTACTTTTACTTATGAAAGATTGGTACAAGGATAATCATCATATTAAAGGACTTTGGAACAAGGCATAATTGGAAAATGCCATCCAAGATTGAATAGATTCTCTTATGTTCTTATTCTCTTGAACTAGGTCCTTTTGAGATTTCGACGTTATGACAACTTTCCTCGAAGCTTTGGATCATTAACCAATGGGTAAGAGATATATGAGTAAACAGTGTGAGAAACATCCCATTATGAGAAACATAACACGATTGAAACCATTGGACCATAATCCATAAAACAAGGGACATGAGTATAATCACTATTGGAACATGGGAACATAACCTTATTGTTTTTGGAACATTAACCATGAATACGGGACAAGAGATTCACCAATAATCAATTAATAGTAAATATATGACCATGACCATGGGTAACCGAATATGGGATACCTTAGCACATTTCGGGATGGAACATGCGTGATGTCAATGTGAAAACTATTTGCCGCAGAAAGAAACGGACAGAGTAACCTTACATACCTTATCTTCCCAAATGTAAATACACAATCCAATGTGTGAGCACAACAATCCCGCTCCTTTCTTGTCATGACCCAATATTTCGAGTCATGATGGCACCTATCGTAACCCACCAATAGGCAAGCCAAACCCTAGCCCGGAGCGACAAACAACGGGCTAACGGGCGGAACCTCATAAAATAGAGAAGAAGTAAGACAGAATCAGAATATGTATATATACCAAGATTGAGAAGGAAGAGGACAGTATATAAAGTCAAGAACCCTTCCCAAGACGTGGTGAGGTCAGTACAGGAGCCACTACTAAACATACCCAAAATACAAGACAGAAACCAAATATGTATAACAAGTACAACAGTCTCGAGAGCAAAAGACTATACAATAGAAGATGGAGTAGGATCTGCCTCAGACGTCAGTAAGCTCACCCTGCTCCAGAGTCAATGCTGAGAAAAGAGTCACGTCAATACCGTCGACTAGTGGCTGGATCTGCATTGGAGAAAAAGATGCAGAAGTGCAGTATGAGTACCGGGGCAACGGGTACTCAGTAGGCATCATCGACCGACTGAGCTCAATGTAATACAATCAAGCTAAAATGCGAGGGGGCATGCTAAGTCCGGGTTATAAGTAATAAATACATAAATAACTGCTGAGGCGTACAGATACGCTCAAGAGAAAAATAAATGCGATACTGAATAACGAGTAAATAAATGCATAAGTAACACACAAGTCAAACATAACCTATCTGGGCCCCCATAAACCCGATAGGCACACGGAAGAAAACAATAACCCGGCCTGGCCCCCATAAACCGGCGGGACACACAAGAATAATAAATGCATAGTCACCAGTGTCTCGAAGCTGTGTCAGTATCCAGTATTCACAATAACCAACAGGGGTGCACCGGGCTTGAACCGGCACCAATGGGTAATAACAAGAGGCCAAACGCCGGAGTCGAACCGAAAGCGGTGGGTAATAACAAGAGGCCAAATATATATCATATCTGCCGGACTCGAACCGGAACTCATTGAACAACAGTATCATGATCACGGTACCCAGTACCAAAACTCTCCAATCATATCATAATCAGATGCCGGACTCGAATCGGAACTCATAATAATCAGTGGCCAGACTCGAACCGGAACTCATAGTGTACCACAATCCGGGGCCGAACTCGAACCGAAACACCCAATAGTCAATAACCAAAATCATCATACCTGAATCAGTAGCCGGACTCGAACCGGAACTCATCATAGCCAGTAACCAGAACAGAATCAAAGGTCATATCATATGAAATAAACGGGGAACGCCCTAGTGCCAAGTCAATACTATTATATAGGTACAGAAGCTAACTCTACAACATGCTACATGTCAATCTCGGGGTCCTTCTAGGTCAACTAGATCCTATAAAAATATGTATATAAAAGTCTGGGTATACATTACAAGTCATGGAAAGGCGGTTCAGCGTTCTAAGCCAAACTAGCCGACCCCAATCAAATACGGTGCTATCAGGGACGAACAAAGCTAGACAGGCCAACCGGGTATAATCGGGGTGACTCAATCCCGTCATAACCCTGATAGTCATATAGGGATTATCTAAGCCCAAAGATGTCAAAGTTTCGACAAGTCAAAAAAAAGGGTAACGGGGCCCGCTACCGGGTCCCGAAAACCAGGTCTGGTTATACTTGTCTAAGTCTGGGCTAAGTCTGTCTAAGACTGGACTAAGGTCCAACAATAACATTCCCAGACTATCAACAACAACAACAATAGTATCCTACCCCAAATAGGTCATTTGTGGGGTACCACGAGGATAACGGGCCTGGAATATATCTGAATAGCCCTATCCGGCCTAGAAGGCCTAAATCATAGCAAACCACCACCACCAAGTCTATAATACCAGCACAATAGCATACATATATCACACATAAGCCCAGTCTAAGTGTAAAGGATGGTAAACCTAGCCTACCTGGACGCTTGCCGCAAGCCTGCCAAGAAAACCAGCTAAATAGGAGACTTTCCCTTTCGAGAGGCCTCCGACTGATGCCAAGCTACCAAAATAATAAACTACATGTCAAAACATGACTATTGATACCCATATTTCATTAGTTCGGAAAATGTCCGAACAGTCCACGTGCGGCCCGCTTGCGGAACCACAAAACCAAAACCGTCACAGTGTCCCAAATAACTCTGTGACCAATAGTCACAACAGATGTTATCCAATCCGAGATCATATTAATCTCTAAATAAGCACCAACAATACCAACGAATAAGAAAACTACCGTAAATAAAATAAAACTTACCAAAATAACGATTATTACACGTCCACAAACACTTTCCCACTAGAACACGAGCTTGAATAACTTGATATAGATAATTAATCTCTTTTTCAGTTAAATGAACTATCAAAAATTAATGTTGTTTCTCTTATTTCTTCACAACGTTTAGACATACATATATATATGCATAATGTGACACGAGAAATGAAGAAACCGACATTAGCAAAATTGGATAGCTATAGTGGTGACTTATACTACTTTAATATGCTGCCAACATGCTTCCTGGCCACTCCCTCCACCTACACGTGGGGTGGAGGTGGCATTATAACAACATATACTCCTCCCATTATATATATTCAGGTATTGCATAGGTCCGTGGTAAAATAAATATCAAATTATAAATATACCATAATTAATAGAAAATTATTTCTAACAAAACCTCTATAAAATAAAAATATTTTTTTAACATATTTAAATTCACTATCTCCGTTTTAATTATTAATAAATTATAAAACTATTATAAAATAGTATAGATATCTCGTAACTAAAGAATTGTATAAATTTCAAAAACATTTTTGAAAGGTCATTAACTATGTCATTTTACCAAATTCAAATTTAATTTAATATTTTACAATGTGCTCGGTCTAGATAATATTCTCAAACGAACTGCCTGGGAACCGAACTGTCAGTCCCAGCAAGTCATAAATAACTTGGGGCAGTTATAGAAAAGCTCTAAACGCTGACAACACACGAAAACGAGGGAAATAATCGGGAAGGTCATTACAATATCCACTACTAAAAGGACTTTCGTCCGCGAAAGTCAAGAAGAAGCACATACCTGAAGACGTGAACAAGTAGGGATACTGGGCTCGCATATCACGTCTAAGCTCCCAAGTAGCCTCTTCAACCGGACGGTGATGCCACTGTACCTTAACCACTGGAATGTCCCAGGAGTGTAACCGTCTGACATCTCTAGCTAAAATAGACACAGGCTCCTCCACAAATGTTAGTTTCTCGTCTAACTGAACCGAGTCCCACTGAAGCACATGCGACTCATCTGGAATATATTGTCGTAGCATAGAAACATGAAATACCGGGTGGATAGCTGAAAATGCTGGAGGTAAAGCTAACACATAAGCCACCTCTCCTACTGTCCGCAAAATCTCAAAGGGTCCAATATATCTGGGGCTAAGCTTACCCTTCCTACCAAATCGCATTACGCCCTTCATGGGCGATACTCGTAAGAAGACCCTATCACCCACCCTGAATTTCAATGGACGACGTCTACAGTCAGCATAACTCCTCTGTCTACTCTGAGCTGTCCGCAGCCTGTCCTGAATTACTCGAACTCGGTCCAAAGATTCACGGAGTACATCTGTGTCACGAGAACTGACTTCTGAAGTCTCGAACCATCCAACTGGAGACCGACACCGTCTACCATACAAAGCCTCAAACGGAGCCATTTGAATGCTGGAGTGAAAGCTATTATTATACGCGAACTCTGCTAAAGGCAAGAATTGGTCCCATTGGCCCCCAAAGTCAAGTACACAAGCGCGGAGCATATCCTCTAATACCTAAATAGTCCGCTCTGATTGCCCGTCGGTTTGAGGATGAAATGCAGTGCTGAGGTCCACCTGGGTACCCAACTCTTCCTGGAAAGTCTGCCAGAAACTGGAGGTAAACTGAGACCCTCGGTCTGAGATAATGGATATTGGCACTCCATGTAGGCGGACCACCTCCTGAATATATACACGAGCTAATCTCTTAGCACTATAGGAAACTCGAACAGGGATAAAGTGTGCAGACTTAGTCAACCGATCTACAATAACCCAAATACTATCAAAACCACGAAAGGTGCGAGGCAATCCAACAATGAAATCCATAGTGACCCGCTCCCATTTCCACTCGAGAATGGGCAATTGCTGAAGCATCCCACCAGGTCTCTGGTGCTCGGCCTTTACCTGCTGACAACAAAGACATCGCGCTACAAACCCTGCTATATCTCTGTGCATACTGCTCCACCAATAGTGTTGTCTCAGGTCCCGATACATCTTAGCTATCCCGGGGTGAATAGAATATCTAGAACTATGAGCCTCACGCAAAATCAACCGAATTAAATCTTCAACCCTCGGAACACAAATACGACCGTCAAACCTCAGAACACCATCAGAACCCAAGGTAGCTTTCTCAGACTCACCCCTCAATACCTGATCTCGAATTCTACGGAGACCGCTATCCTCAAATTGACGACTCTGAATCTGCTCCAGCAAAGTAGATCTCGCACCAACACAAGCGATAACCCTTTCGGGGTCAGAAATATCCAAACGCACCATCGAGTTAGCTAAGGACTGAATATCCAAAGCCAACGGCCGCTGAGAGACTGGAATGAAGGCTAAGCTACCCATACTCACTGCCTTTCGGCTCAAGGCATCTTCTACCACATTCGCCTTGCCCGGATGATAGAGAATAGAGATATCATAGTCCTTCAGCAACTCAATCCACCTGCGCTGCCTCGAATTAAGATCCCTCTGAGTCATAATATGCTGAAGACTGCGGTGGTCTGTAAAGATCTCACAATGCACACCGTATAGATAATGCCTTCAAATCCGCAGTGCAAATACTACCGCTGCTAATTCTAAGTCATGAGTGGGATAATTACGTTTGTGCACCTTCAGCTGCCTCGATGCATAAGCAATAACACGACCCTGCTGCATCAGAACACATCCCAAACCAATACCAGACGCATCACAATACACGGTAAAACCCTCGCCCTCAACTGGAAGAGTCAACACAGGGGCAGAAGTAAGTCGATCCTTGAGCTTCAGAAAGCTTGCCTCACAATCCTCAGACCATTGAAATGGAACCTCCTTCCTGGTCAGTCTGGTCATAGGAGATGCAATAGACGAAAATCCCTCAACAAACCATCTGTAATATCCTGCCAACCCAACAAAACTGTGTACCTTAGTAGGCGACGTGGGCCTAGCCCAACCTCGAATAGCCTTAATCTTTGCTGGATCTACCATGATACCGTGTCTGGATACAACATGCCCCAAGAAAGCTACAGACTCAAGCCAGAACTCACACTTTGAGAACTTGGCATAAAGCCGATGATCTCTCAAAGTATGGAGCACAATCCTCAAATGCTGCTCGTGCTCCCCGCTGCTCTTTGAATAAACCAAGATGTCATCAATAAACACAATCACAAAAGAGTCTAAGTATGGCCTGAATACACGATTCATCAAATCCATGAAAGCTGCTGGGGCATTAGTCAACCCAAAAGACATTACCAGGAACTCATAATGGCCGTACCGAGTCTTGAAGGCTGTCTTTGGGATGTCCTCAGCCCTAACTCTCAACTGATGGTATCCAGATCTCAAATCTATTTTTGAGAATACCGCTGCACCTTGAAGTTGATCAAACAAATCATCGATACGAGGCATAGGATACTTATTCTTCACCGTCACCCTATTTAGCTGCCTGTAATCAATACACATACGCATAGATCCGTCCTTCTTCTTTACAAATAGAACTGGAGCACCCCACGGAGATACACTTGGCCTGATAAAACCCTTCCCCAAAAGATCCTCAAGCTGACTACTCAACTCTCTCAACTCAGCAAGAGCCATACGATAAGGAGCCATAGAAATAGGTCGAGTGCCTGGCTCAAGGTCGATAATGAACTCTATATCACGCTCAGGAGGAAGGCCAGGTAAGTCAGTCGGGAATACATCAGGAAACTCACGAACAACTGGGACAGAGTCAAGTAATGGACTCTTAATGTTAGCATCCCGAACATAAGCAAGGAATGAATCACATCCCCTCGACATTAATCTACGAGCACGAACATATGAAATAATCCCTGTCGGTGTGCAGCTAACAGAACCCTGCCACACCACCGGGGGTACACCAGGCATGGCTAAGGTAACGGTCTTGGTAAAGCAATCCAAGACTGCATAATGAAAAGACAACCAGTCCATGCCCAGAATCACATCAAAGTCTACCATGGCCAATACAATAAAATCAACCTGAGACTCAAACTCCTGAATAGTCACCAGACAAGATCTATATACCCGATTCACTACTAAGGAATCACCAACGGGGGTAGATACACGTAAGGGCATAGATAATAACTCAGAACACAAACCCAACCGTGGTGCATAATAAGTAGATACATAAGAAAACGTGGATCCAGGATCAAATAATGCAGAGGCTGGCTGATGGCATACGGAAATCGTACCTGTAATCACTGCATCCGAAGCCTCAGCCTCCGATCTAGCCGGCACGGCATACAACTGACGCTGGCTACCACTAGTCTGAGCACCGACCTGACCACCAGTCCGACCTCCCTGCGCTCTACCTCGAGAACCCTGGAGACCACCTCGACGACCCTGTGCACCACCTCTGCCTGCTGGCGGTATAGATCTGATGGGCTGTGCCGTCTGAGCTAAAGGCTCAATCACCATGCGCTGAGGACACTCACGCGCGAAATGACCGACAACCCCACAAGTGTAGCATGCTCCTGGCTCCCTGCTCGGCCTAGAAGGTTCAGCTGATCGGGTATGGACACCTCTAGTCGATGAACTGGACTGACCACGTCTCTGAGGCTGTCTAACAGAACCACTATAGACGGGCTGACCCCTATCAGATATTTGCAAAGCTGATTGTACGGGCCTACTGGACTGACCCTGTCGCTAAAAAGACTGCTGAGGGTACCTACCCTGAAACTGGAAACCACGACCTCTGAACTGTGAACCACTATGGCTCCCACTGAAACTACCCTGAATACGAGATCTCTTATCGCTGCCCCCTTGGGCCTCGCGATCCATCTCCTCAATAGAGTATACATACTCGGTAATCTCTGCAAATGACTTTCCTAAAGTCACTAAACTCTGGGTAGCTCTGCGGAGTGGCAATCTCAGTCCCCTGACAAAACATCTAACTCTCTCATACTCATCAGGCAGAATAGAGGTAGCGTGCCTAGCAAGATCATGAAACCTCGCCTCATACTCGGCGACAGATAACGAACCCTGAGTCAATCTGGAGAACTCATCCCTGAGCCGCTCCCGCATAGTACGAGGCATATACTTTCCTAAGAAAATCTCAGAGAACTGGGTCCAGGTAACCGACGGAGATCCTGCTGGCCTGGAATCAAGATATCCCTTCCACCATCTCCTCGCTGCAGTATCAAATTGATATGCCACGAAATCAACACCACGAGACTGTACCAATCCTAAATTTTGCAATCTATCCTCGCAGCTGGACAAGAACTCATATGCATCCTCACCCGGAGTACCAGCAAATCTAGGTGGAGTCAACCTCAAGAAATGCCCCAACATCTTCTGCTCATCGACAGACATAGCAAGCTGATCTATAACTGGCTGTGGAGCTACCGGTGCTGGCGGAATCTCAACTCTGGGTACTGCAGCTGCAGGCTGTGCCCCAACACTAACTCCCTGTACTGCTGGTTGGGCTCCCTCGACTGACGGACCTCCAACTATCCCCAACAACTGAAGTAATGTACCTCGGAGCAAAGAAGCATCTATAAATCCAGGTGGAGCCTGGGCTTCTCCCTAGCCCACCGGCTGCTGCGGAGGCAAAACATCTGGCTGGAGCTATAACGGGATCGGGTAACTGATCCCTAGCATGATCTCGGCCTGGGGCTGCTGCTCTACCCTGCCCCCGACCTCTGGGAACCTCGGCCCCTAACTGGAGCCCTTGCTGCAGGCTCGGTGTCCTGACCCTCGGCTATCATACCATGCGTCCTTGCCATCTGCGTAAAGAGTGAACCAAATGAAGATCAGAAACCAATATAGACTTAACGTACGAACATGAGTCAAGAAAATGAGAGACTCCCCTAAGAATGTTCCATAGCCTCCCGTGGATAGGATATAGGCTTCCCCGCACCGATCCACAGGACTCTACTAAACATTGGCCCATGTACCGATACTACCTATACAACCTAGGCTCTGATACCAAGCTGTCACGACCCAATATTTCGAGTCATGATGGCACCTATCATAACCCACCAATAGGCAAGCCAAACCCTAGCCCGGAGCCACAAACAACGGGCTAACGGGCGGAACCTCATAAAATAGAGAAGAAGTAAGACAGAATCAGAATATGTATATATACCAAGATTGAGAAGGAAGAGGACAGTATATAAAGTCAAGAACCCTTCCCAAGACCTGGTGAGGTCAGTACAGGAGCCACTACTAAACATACCCAAAATACAAGACAGAAACCAAATATGTATAACAAGTACAACAGTCTCGAGAGCAAAAGACTATACAATAGAAGATGGAGTAGGATCTGCCTCAGACGTCAGTAAGCTCACCCTTCTCCAGAGTCAATGCTGAGAAAAGAGTCACGTCAATACCGTCGACTAGTGGCTGGATCTGCATCGGAGAAAAAGATGCAGAAGTGCAGTATGAGTACCGGGGCAACGGGTACTCAGTAGGCATCATCGGCCGACTGAGCTCAATGTAATACAATCAAGCTAAAATGCGAGGGGGCATGCTAAGTCCGGGTTATAAGTAATAAATACATAAATAACTGCTGAGGCGTACAGATACGCTCAAGAGAAAAATAAATGCGATACTGAATAACGAGTAAATAAATGCATAAGTAACACACAAGTCAAACATAACCTATCTGGTCCCCCATAAACCCGATAGGCACACGAAAGAAAATAATAACCCGGCCTGGCCCCCATAAACCGGCGGGACACACAAGAATAATAAATGCATAGTCACCAGTGTCTTAAAGCTGTGTCAGTATCCAGTAACCACAATAACCAACAGGGGTGCACCGGGCTTGAACCGGCACCAATGGTTAATAACAAGAGGCCAAACGCCGGAGTCGAACCGGAAGCGGTGGGTAATAACAAGAGGCCACATATATATCATATCTGCCGGACTCAAACCGAAACTCATAGAACAACAGTATCATGATCACGGTACCCAGTACCAAAACTCTCCAATCATACATTAATCAGATACCGGACTCGAACCAAAACTCATAATAATCAGTGGCCGGACTCGAACCGGAACTCATAGTGTATCACAATTCGGGGCCGGACTCGAACCGGAACACCCAATAGTCAATAACCAAAATCATCATACCTGAATCAGTAGCTGGACTCGAACCGAAACTCATCATTGCCAGTAACCAAAACAGAATCAAAGGTCATATCATATGAAATAAACGGGGAACGCCCTAGTGCCAAGTCAATACTATTATATAGGTACAGAAGCTAACTCTACAACATGCTACAAGTCAATCTCGGGGTCCTTATAGGTCAACTAGCTCCTATAAAAATATGTATATAAAAGTCTGGGTATACATTACAAGTCATGGAAAGGCGGTTCAGCGTTCTAAGCCAAACTAGCCGACCCCAATCAAATACGGTGCTATCAGGAACGAACAAAGCTAGACAGGCCAACCGGGTATAATCGGGGTGACTCAATCCTGTCATAACCCTAATATTCATATAGGGCTTATCTAATCCCAAAGATGTCAAAGTTTCGACAAGTCAAAAAAAAGGGTAACGGGGCCTGCTACCGGGTCCCAAAAACCAGGTCTGGTTATACTTGTCTAAGTCTGGGCTAAGTCTGTCTAAGACTGGACTAAGGTCCAACAATAACATTCCCAGACTATCAACAACAACAACAATACTATCCAACCCCAAATAGGTCATCTGTGGGGTACCACGAGGATAACGGGCCTGGAATATATCTGAATAGCCCTATCCGGCCAAGAAGGCCTAAATCATAGAAAACCACCACCAACAAGTATATAATACCAGCCCACAATACCAGCACAATAGCATACATATATCACACATAATCCCAGTCTAAGTGTAAAGGATGGTAAACCTAGCCTACCTGGACGCCTGCCGCAAGCCTGCCAAGAAAACCAGCTAAATAGGACCCTTTCCCTTTCGAGAGGCCTCCAACTGCTGCCAAGCTACCAAAATAATAAACTACATGTCAAAACATGACTATTGATACCCATATTTCATTAGTTCGAAAAATGTTCGAACAGTCCACGTGGGGCACGCTTGTGGAACCACAAAACCAAAACCGTCACAGTGTCCCAAATAACTCTGTGACCAATTGTCACAACAGATGTTATCCAATCCGAGATCATATTAATCTCTAAATAAGCACCAACAATACCAACGTATAAGAAAACTACCATAAATAAAATAAAACTTACCAAAATAACGATTATTACACGTCCACAAACACTTTCCCACTAGAACACGAGCTTGAATAACTTGATATAGATAATTAATCTATTTTTCAGTTAAATGAACTATCAAAAATTGATGTTGTTTCTCTTATTTCTTCACAACGTTTAGACATACATATATATATGCATAATGTGACACGAGAAATGAAGAAACCGACATTAGCAAAATTGGATAGCTATAGTGGTGACTTATACTACTTTAATATGCTGCCAACATGCTTCCTGGCCACTCCCTCCACCTACACGTGGGGTGGAGGTGGCATTATAACAACATATACTCCTCCCATTATATATATTCAGGTATTGCATAGGTCCGTGGTAAAATAAATATCAAATTATAAATATACCATAATTAATAGAAAATTATTTCTAACAAAACCTCTATAAAATAAAAATATTTTTTTAACATATTTAAATTCACTATCTCCGTTTTAATTATTAATAAATTATAAAACTATTATAAAATAGTATAGATATCTCGTAACTAAAGAATTGTATAAATTTCAAAAACATTTTTGAAAGGTCATTAACTATGTCATTTTACCAAATTCAAATTTAATTTAATATTTTACAATGTGCTCGGTCTAGATAATATTCTCAAACGAACTGCCTGGGAACCGAACTGTCAGTCCCAGCAAGTCATAAATAACTTGGGGCAGTTATAGAAAAGCTCTAAACGCTGACAACACACGAAAACGAGGGAAATAATCGGGAAGGTCATTACATTTCTTACTCTACATCACAAGTACACAACGGAACCAACATTAACCACCAACTACCTTACACATGCATACGACAACAATGAGTTACATGTTTATCTTTAAAATGTCATTTCCTTTTCAACAACACCATTTACGGCATTGTTATACCAACAATACCCCATTCATGCCATACATTGACCACAAGTTACATTCCAAGCATTTAAGATGACCATGAATTAAATGAGTCCCTTATAATATTATTTCACCCTTTACAATACCATTCATGGCATTATCATACCAAAAATACCACAATATGTCATACATTTACCAACACATGATAACCCAACAACATTTCACCACAAAGCTTCTCCTTTACACTTTCTCATTCCCACCATATCACAAATAATCCATCAAGTCACCTTAATACACTTCATAGCACAAATCGGCCAAAATCCCATAATTTACACATGTAGAAAAATAGCAAATTATGGAAATAACAACACCATACAAGTTGAGATATCATCAACACCATTCACTTTCATCAAAACATCAAGTCCTTTTTCAAGTTTAATTCACAAGGATTACACATCTTTTTGTAAAAAACCCAAGTGCCATATCCAACACTTTCTAGCATAACCAATATGATCTACATAGTCTATCATGCATATAAGATATTAAATCATCATAATATACACTTACCAAGACTTTCCAAATGATGATCTTGTCCAAAGAGTTGGCTTAGGGTTCTTGAAAAATGAGAGAAATATCTTTGGGAAATTTCTAGAATAGCATGAGAGTTAAAATGAGAGAAATCTGATTTTTTTCCAACTTTTATAGCCCCTTAATGACCCTTTTTACTCACACACTTGGTCCAATAATAAGTCTCTACTTGGCCAAGATGAATGGGTCAAATTTCCCATATGGGCCATGTCTTCTTTCCATTTTTGGGCCCTTTTTGGGCCCAATTCACTTAACCCGATAAAATCAATAATTTCACGTGTTTAAGTAGTCTCATACGTATTACAATAATATTCCCACTCATGCTATTCATATCCGTAGCCTCAATCCAAAAACCAAGTGCTTCTAGCCACGTATGACCCATTTTGACCAAAAGGGTAAAATCGTCATTTTGACGTCAAATTCGTTCTCGAGTAATTTTATCATTCCAATATATTATTTCACTCATTTCATGTATATTCTCATGGTTGTAGAAGAATCGTGGCAAAAATCGGCTCAATACGTCCCCGGGAACCCTTGGGACTTAAACAAAACTTTTAACTTTTGAAAGGTGCGCAGCGGCGGCGTGGCACGCTGCCTGGCGCGCCCCTTTGCTGCCTATAGACTGAAAATTTCATCCCAGAGTGGCGTGGCACCCCCCTGGGCGCGCCCCTCCTTATTTTTTTTCCAAAATTTTTTTTTCGGCTTTTCTTCGCGGGTTCGGTTAGATACTTCAAGTCCTATTCTTTAACTCACTTCTTACCCTTAACATACTTTGTTTAGAGGTCCTCTTAGCCTCATTTTGAACCCCACAAATGCTCCATGAAAATCACAAAACACCTACGACGCAAGGTTAATCACATTTCCAAGGCCAAATTTCAATTTTTTTTGTTTCGTGTGGCTCTCGACACACAAGTATACATTGTTCAACGTCGTCGAGTAGGGTTGGGAAGGTACGGGGTGTTAAAAAAACACTCTTGGATGTTGTAAAGATGTTTTATATCATTGCGTGATTTGGTGTTTAGCATATATTGTTTAATGGTTGTAGAGGAACTTAGTTTGTGCTTTTAATTGTTTATAGATATGCTACTTCAATTTTGCTATCAGAAATCTCCTTGACTTGATCTCCAAAAATATTTTATTCCTTGTATTGTGCTTAATTTCCCGAGTCATCTACTTTTGCAGCCCTGCTCATGTGATGCCACTCTTAGAAATTGTACATATGAAAAAAACCTCAAACAAGTTATACCAGACGTTCTTAAATTTGCTAAGATCATCCAGAAAAAATTTGTTGTGGTGAAAAACAACACCAATTTTCCTGTCAACCGGACAAATTTTTCATACAAGCAAGGAACTGAGATATTGGCAACCCCGGACATTGATGTTTTCAGAGTTGATCGAGTAATAATTGAATTTTGTATGCGAATTGGACCTTTCCAGTAAAATCGTCTCTCCTGATTCCATTAGTCATTTACCTGTATTAGACAATTGCAAGATTAGTTGTTTATGACTTCTAAGTTTCTATTAAGATTATTTGTTGAACTATTAAGTAACTACTAAGATTACTAATTGATCATTTGTTTAACTAAAAAGTAGTTTACTTGTTGGTTGGGATTCCGTTTAGCGTTTGCTCTTTAAATTTCAAACTCTAGTTTAAATACCTTAAGTCAGTTTTACTCATTAATTGAATGATACTATGCTTGGACTAATTTATTCAGTTAAATTGTAATTCTTTAGGATAAAGACATGTTAGGACTTAGTTAATATGTTAATTAGTCGACTTGCTAATTTTGAGTTATTAGTTAGGTGTTTAACTTTAACTAATAAGATATTTTTATGTGCTTTGTATGGAAGCAATATCCTAATTAACTTCAAGTGGTTCATAATTGTTTGGTTTCAATAGAATGGAAAAGACAAGAAAGATATATATCCTAATTAGCAGTAACTATGTCTACTTTAACAAGTTCTATTATTGAGAAATTTATTGTTTATGTTTTCTTCTCTATCTCCTATGTTAGTAGTCTTTCTTTTGGTATAGGTAGGATAGGATTTTTTAAACATAAAATGAACTTAAACCTATTTTGTTGAACAGTTGAAGCAACAAAAAGTATTGAAAACTATAAATTAGAAGTTACCTTGTTAGTTACTCTTTTAAAAATGTAAAGCTGCATCCAAAAATTTCTTTGCTCTTATTTTGTATCCTAAAGCATTTGGTTACTATTTACAAGTCCTATATAAGTTCTTGGTACTTAAGCCTAGAAGTTGTGAGTTCTGAAATTTAACTATATGTTTTTCGTTATAAGGTTCAAAATATGATGAATGTCGTCAGGTTTCACATATACTGTATCTCTGGGACTAGTTCTGCCTTTATATGTTCTTTTGACACTTCTTTTATGTTTTTTATTCCTATATTTTTCATTGTGCAGAGATTTTATGATAGTTCAGAGCATTTGATAAAATCTGAAATCCTTACCTTTTTCTTTTTACGTCTTTTTCTGGTGCAGTGTCTGAGACTAAAAGGATGAAAGAACTTAGGGGACCACTACAATGTGACTAATGGGCATTGTCCTGACTATAAGGTAAATCTCTTTACAATTTAAAGATATGTTATATGCTTAGTAATTTGTAGAGTCAGTGCTCCAAGGCTTAAAGTTCTTAGATTATGGCACTTGTGGAAGAGTTCGATGTATTTTCTTGCCTCTCTGGTGTATATGACATTGAATTGTCATTTTTCAACCTAATCTTGGAAGCCATTTTAGTAATGGACTTTTTATTTACTTTCAAATCATCATATTGAAGGAAATATTGATAGTTTTGTTGTCATTTCAGTAACGGTCTTGTATAATCATTGTCATTGTTGATAGTTTAATTGTAGTTTTGGGAGTAGGTGTTGTCATTGGTATTGGTGTCCAGAAGAACAGGCAAATCTAGAAGAAGAGAAAAGGTAAATATAGAAGAAGAGAAAAGGTAAATACTTGAACTCTAGACTCTTATGAATTGGTGAAAGCTGGACTCCTATAAAGACTATTGGTGCAACAGAATACTTGAACTATGAAGTAGGTAAGTTGAAAATAAGGCTTAGTTTTTCAAATGTTAGTGCTGCTTGGAACTTAATAAATGGGAACACAGTCCGTACTAGAGACTGACCTTTTTTTTTATTTGAAAATTTTCCTCATATGTATTAGTTGTGATAATCAATCAAGTTCTTGAAGAGTAAGGGCATAGGAATATTTGATAATAATACAAAATAGACAAACATCCCTATTATCAACTAGTTTCGTGCCTGTTTTGTCTTGATACATTTTGACTATACCAATTACCAAGCTTTGACAACTTTATTTGTTGTGTTTATTTCACAAGTAACCATGTATTAGATGACATGGTTTGTTATACTTTTCATGCTTTCCTGTTGCTGATATTGTCTACTTGACTCCTTGTCTAGTTGATTGATGAAACTTACTGCTATATTTCTTGTGAATCAACAAAATAATCGGCCTACCACCTTGAAAGTTGTTTCTCATTGGATAATTGCCTTGGTTCTTTCATGTTTACTTTGGAAATAACTTGTTGCTGGTCACTACCTAAAAAAAAGGAATCTATATTTATAATAACTTAAGGGAAAGATTCTTCTAAAATTTGTTGTTGGTTTTGCTTTGGGAGTGTTAACTGAAATTAATCTAGTCCTTTTTCTAACTAAAAATCTAAAATATTCTTCTAAAAAATGTTCTTGTATAGCTTCAGGTTATGGTTCTTTCCCAATCACGAAAGATCTGAATCACACCCTTTAACTAGGGCCTTGGGTGAAAAAGTTGAAAATTTTGTGGAGAATTACTAGTATTGAGAACTTAAGTTATTGGATATTGAATTGAGATATAGATGTAAATGGAGGAACATGGATGGTGTAGATTCATATAGCCGATCCCACTAGCTTAAGGTTGAGACATAGTAGTAGTAGTAGTGGTAGTTGTTGCTATTGTATCTTACATGTGCTTTATATTATCAATTGGTTTCTTCTTTCCTTTATATGGTCTAAAAAATAACTTTTATATGCTGCAACTGGTTGAAAATTGTTATGTCCATTTCTGGAGAAGGAAACGGTTATTGCAAGTAAGCCTATCAAATACTTTCCAACTATTTGTTTTTGATTTATTAGTTGCTTGTGTCATTGAATTTTTTGTTTTAATTTAGTATCTATTTTTTGAATTTCAGTTGTGATTGTTGATAGTCCCATGGTTGCTTTAATCTCATAAATTTAGTGTCCATACTTCTTTTTGTAGGAGAGCCAATTCTAGAAGATAGGCCTTTGTGTTCCATAGTGATAAGCACTGCTTCTGGCCTAGTATTTCTTCTTGCATTTCTTTTTAGAGCCATTTGTTCAAGGAGCTGGTAATGCATTGGAGATTATTGTGACATAATGAAGAAGACTTTTGGATCTAGATTGTACAAATTCACAAGGCAACTATGAACCATTATATGAAAGTATACATATCAAAGATAGCTCCAACAGCTTGAAAAGTAGTATCAGACTTCAATGAGGATGTATCATTTAAGTTTCGAACAATTGTGATATTCTTACATTTGTTTTTGTTGAACTCACTGCAAGTTCTCATCTTGAAATATTTATTAGTATGTGCAGTAGAAGACATGGTCTTTTAAGGTTAATGAAAATCTGTACATTTGAATTATTATTTTGAGTTATTTATTAGCTACTTTATTGTTTGAGATCATTTAAATAGCATAATAATGTATAATTGTAATTAGTGGATATGCAAAATAAAATTATTGCATTTAATTAAGATTTTCTAGCCTACACAGTAATGTCACGCTTTCAAAATGTGCCCATATCGATGTCAATGCGTGGCTGTACACTAGCAAAGGCAACACTTCACAAATATTGGTTTAGAAGAGGTAGCATCAGCTACACTTCAGAACTGTGGCCTAATGTAACAAAGGCCACACTTATAATGTGTAGTTTAAGTTCATACAAAACGTTGTCATATGAGATGCTTCAAAGCGTTGCCTTTGTACCTCATTGGCCACGCTTTTTAAGCGTAGCTGCTATGGCCACACTTTAAAAACGTGGCCTAAAGTCATAGGTTACGCCTCTTTAGCCCACCCCTGAAAAAGCGTGGCCTAAAGGCCAAAAGCGTAGCCTTTTATCAAAAGCCACACTTTTTACTACTTTAGGCCACACTTTACAAGGGTGGCTATAAGCTAAAAATGTTGTAGTGTCATGATAGGTTATCCTTATCTTTCCAATAGTATTATTATACTTAGTTTTGTAGTTATATGCCTGTAATTTATATTCCCTCTTTACATGTTATTTATACTTCCATTATTTTTGGTGCTCAGTCGGCCGATGCCTACTGAGTACCTCATATTTGGTACTCATACTACACTTCTGCAGCCTGCAAAACATAGTACTAGTTGTCGCCATTGACGCGTGCGTCGTATGGAGCAGTCATGGATCAAAGATTTGGGGTAAGCTCCTAACGTAGAGGTGTTCCTATTCTCCCTCTTATTGTTAGACCGATCTCTATTTTGTATTCAGGGACATCATTGTAAATATATGTATCCTGTATTTTACTTTCACTTATATAGAATTAGGAGCTCTTGTACTAATGATGTACCATGATTTCATGGAACTTTTGATACTTAAAATAAGGAAAATATGCAATAACTCGGGTACGTTTGGTAGGTATGACGTGTTTTCTCTTCTATCTTGTAGGAAAATAGGTTTTGGAGGCAAAATGGAGAAGACGGGAAGTAGCAGGCACTAGAATGTAGTTTTTGAAGACAAAATAGCGGAGTTGAATTTCACAGAAGTGACCCACAATCGTGACTCACGGACCATAGATCAAGGTCGTGAGTCAACTTCTGTAATTGTGCATTGATGTCTGATTCCTATGATCTGGACCCACGGTCTGTGGGTTGAGTCCACGACCTCAAGTCACTGTCCGTGGAAATCGCCAACTTTTTTCTTCTACATGTTTTTTGATAGGATTCTTTTTGTATCTATAAATACCCCTATGTTGTCCTATGTTTAGGGAGTGGTTTATTATATTATTTTGGATTCTATTACCTTGTTTTGAGGTTCATAAACACATTGATCTTGTAATCTCAAAAATCTATTCTAGGGTTTTGATTTATGTTGAGATTTCAGAGTTTTATTCTTTTTGTGAGTTCATAATTATGTTTTCATCATTGAATTCTTCTTGAGTTCTTGTAATCATGAGTAGCTAAATCTCTCAACTAGGGTTGTGTGAACCATAAGGAATTAACATAACGGGTTAAGTACGAAGCAATTTTACACCGGTGTGACTGTATGTATTGGTATTTCCTTCGTTATAATTGATCTTCTAACTATTGCAAATGTTTGAAACTCGCCTGTATTGTAAACTAGTTCGAGAGATTAGTAGAGATTGGGAAAAGGGAATAACAACAGAGATTTGAAGCTATCAACCTTCATCTAATAACTTGAGCCATAACAAGGATAGTTATCTAAGATTAAGAATAAGGATTAGTAGCGCGACACTCGGAAACCGAGAGGAGAAGAGTGAAATTTATCTAACCAAGGTCGAGAGACATTTACATAAACCTATCTTGTCAGATTTTGTATGCAATGTAGTGGGACAGTTTGCCAGTACAAGTACCCGGTGGAGTTAAGGAATCTTGGGGATCACAGTCCTAGTGCCTTTTACTTACTTGCCAATCACTCCGACAAGCATTCGATAGAAGTCTATCCTATTCTTTGTGGGATAGACCCCAACCTAGTTGGGTTCTACATTTGATTCAGTGAAAACATTATACTTTTCTGGTAGAATAGTTTGGGCGTCATCAAGTTTTGGTACCATTGCCAGGGAATATGGTTATGGGGTTTGTTGACTTTGATTGTTGGAATTGATTGGTTTTACATTTTTGTCTTTTTGAGGGTACACACCAATGTATGCCTAATACTCAGAGTCAAGGCAATCCTTTGATTCCACTGGACCAAGAAATTGAGTGGACTGCAAGGACAAATATAAGAAGTAGAAGAATGACCAGCCACAAAGCAAAGGATCCTAAACTTCCAGTTGGGACTCACCCAACTTAGGACGTTCTGGGTCAAACACCACTTCATATGGTCATTCAAGAAACAATTGATCAAACTAACGCTCGATGGACATATGAGAAGTAAGCCAGGCATTGTGCTGCTAGGTAGAAAGATAGAGATAATCATAATATACAAGCAACAACATAGTGTTTGGCCAAGTTAGAAGAGTGACGAAGGAAGCTGAGAGCGCATTAATTGATTTTTCAACCATATTATCTGGATTATGCTGAATAGTAAGAAGAGGAGATGGCTTATTTGGAGCTGGTTAAAACTAGCGCTATTATTCCACCAGCACTTTCTCTAGGCACTAAGTTCGACATTAACGGTGCCATGATCTACCTACTAAACTTGAAAGGCGTGTTCACCGGTATTCCTGTAGATAATCTAAACATGCATGTGATGAAATTTATGGGGCTCTACACTTCATATAATTATCCTGGAGTTAACCAAGAGGCTATTTGGTTGAGATTATTTCAATTCTCCCTAACCGGAGAAGCGACTTTGTGGTTGGTCGAGTTACCACGAGGTTCTATCACTACTTGGAAAGAGTTGAGAAATTAGTTTCTGGAGAGATTTTTCCCACCCTCTAAGATGCTATAATTGAAGGATGAGATTTACCACTTCAGGCAGTTTCAGTCTAAGGTACTTTACAAAACCTGGCTAAGGTTCAAAAAGAAGTTGCAGAATGTTCCAAACCATAGAATTAGTAAGCGAAACTTGTTGGAAATCTTCTACCACACCTTGAGTGCTAATACCAAACCGCATATGGATACCATCACTGGCAGAGCATTTTTGAGGTTGCGATAGGAGCAAGCATTAGAGATTCTTGATCGGGTCACTTAGATGAACCGAGGATTGCATACTTAGGAGGCAGACATACCAGCTGGGACATATGCTATTGGAGCCTCGACAGCACAATGGGCTTTAGATGAATCTGTAGCTCAAGAGGTCACATAGTTGAGGATAAAAATTGGCTTGCTAGATAAACAGATTATGGATGGGGGTGCTAAGAAGGTGCATGCCATAGGAGCCCAAGGAAAAACACCTAGGAATGACAATTTTGAATTTGATAAAGAGGCTAAGTACTTAGATCGAGAGGTGGAAGGCTTTCGAGCCAAGGGCCAAAGGTCTTATTAAGACTCTTAGAACTCGAGGCAAGGAAATTAAGGTCGGAACTACTATGAGGACAATTACATCAAGTCAGGATATAGAGACAGTGACTGGGATCATGAAGGTAATTGGAGGTGAAAGGATGATTACAAAGAGAAGAGTGGTGCATATGTTCCACCTGGGAACCATGATGCTGATTCTAAAAATTCAAGAATGTAAGCCCTTCTTAATAAACTTTTTAAGGGGGTGGAGAGTCAAGAAAACTGTCTGAAAGAGATCAAGGCAGACCTTTTAGGAATAAGTTAAAAATTAGAGTCTCTTACAATCGCCATCAAATAGTTGGAGCAATAATTCGAGCAGATATCTTCAGCACTGAATCAGCGTCAACAAGGTACACTTTGAGCAACACCATCCAGAACTCAAAAAATGATGCTCATTATATGGCTATCACTACGAGAAGTGGTTAGACTCTTATTGACGCACCCAAACAAGTTGAGGGTGTTCATGCTACACTAGAAGAGGAAATGAATGCCACAAAAAAGGTAAAGAAACCTCTAAAGAAGTATGTTCCATTCCCAAAATGTCCTCCACCTTTTTCTCAATGTCTAAAAAAAAAGGTGGATGAAAATAAAATTATTTAAGGGGAGATCATGAAAGAAGTTGAAGAGCCTCAGACTGATGAAAAGAAGGTGAATGCTGAAAATAAGAAAGAAAAGGAATCCCTACAAAGGCTAACCCACATTCCCAAGCTACCACCTCCATTCCCTCAGCGCTTGAAGAAGAAGAATGAGGATGGAAAATTTCATAAGTTCATGTCCATATTGAAGTAACTTTTTCTAAGCATTCCATTGTTCAAAGTATTGGAACAAATGTCGGGATATGCAAAGTTCATGAAAAAGTTGGTCACGAAGAAGAGAACTGTCAGTTATGAGTCTGTCAGTGATTTGCACCATTGTAGTGCAATTGCATCCCATTCTCTTATGCAAAAGAAAGATGATCTCGGTGCCTTCAAACTTTCATACACAATTGGGTCAGTTAACTTTGTCAGAGCTTTTTGTGACCTGGGTGCAAGCATTAACTTGATGTTGTTGGCAGTATTCAAGAAATTAGGTTTGTGAACCCTTGAGCCAATAAAGATGCGGTTATTGATGGTGGATCGTACGATCAAGAAGCCTGTGGGCATATTATTTGATGTTTTGGTCAAAGTTGAAAACTTAATCTTTCCTGCTGACTTTGTTGTCTTAGATTGTGAGTTCAATTTTGAGATGCCCATAATTTTAGGGAGACCATTTTTAGCCACCGACAGAGTATTGGTGGATATGGAGCAGGGTGAGCTGAAATTCAGGCTGAATAATAAGGAAGTCACATTCAATATTTGCAGAACTATGAAACAACAAAATGACATGAGGGTGGTTTTGAAAATAACTAGTTTAGATTACCCTGGAGGTCAATGGTTTCAAAAAAAACTAGTTTAGATTATCCTGGAGGCCAACCTAACGAATATCTTGATGAAGTCTGAGTAATCAAGATACCCATGTCGTGCCACGATGTTAAATCAGGCGTTGCTTGGGAGGAAACCCAAGGTGTCTTGCTATTCCTACATTTGCTTTGATTTTTGTTATTTTGATCGATATTAGACCCACACACAGGGTGCCATAGGTATGTTCCTAAATCCCTTGTTTTACTTCGTTCTAATGCATTGGGGACAATACATGCTTATTTCGTTAAGGCGGAGATGCTTGTGGGTCTATATGTCCTCTTGGGGGGTTTTATTGACATGTTTATTTTCCCTCAACTGCTATCATAGTAGAACCGACATATTTAGGTTGTTTTTTGTGTTTCATTATGTGTTTTTATGTTTAGTTAGGACAAAAATAGGGCAACCTTAGTGCAGTCTAGTTTTGAATAAGTTTTTGATGATGTTTTTGGTGCTTAAAGGATACCCCTCCTAAAATTTTTGTTTTGGAATGTATGTGTAGTTATGTTAGTTTGTGACAGCTGTTGAATCTTGTTATGACATTAGTATTATACACAAAATGATTGTAGCTAGCAATGCAAGAATTGTATAGGTAGTAGTCGATAGTGTAACCCTGTGCTATGTGTGTGTGAGATCATTACCGAGTTTACTTTGTGTGTGCGATCCAGAACTTGCCCGGTTAGTCTTGCCTAGGTTATAGGATAGTGATTGGGAAAGTATCATAGGTCGTTCTTGAATAAGTCCACTTTTAGCCAAAATGCCCGACAAAATCAAGTAAGTATCCCTTGATCTAAAGTTTGATCCTTAAATTGACCTTTTTCTTTCATTAGCCGATTCGCCTTCCCATTTTGACTTATAATAAACCTGTCTTGGCCCTGGTCCCTCCTTGGACATTGTGTAACTCAACTTAGGCAAATCGCCTAAGTTGAAAGTGGCTATTATAGGGGTGCGTAGTTTGACTTGGGTATGAAGAACGGGTTGGTAAAAAAAAAGAGAATAGATTTGGGTGTGAAGAAGAAATAAAAGTGAGTGAAATAAATAGAAATTGCAAAAAGAAAAACATGTGTTTTAAAAGTGTGAAGAAAAACCACACCCAAAATCTTAAAACAAATAAGGGAGAATAAAATGAGAATGATTGGAAAGTGGAGCAAAAAATAGTGTAGTGTCAAGGAGGGTTGAGTCACCATATCCATTGTACCACACCCATCCCCAAGCCTACATTAAAAGCTGATGAAAGTCGTATAGTGATCCTAGTCTGCTGTCAGAAAAACTAAGGCATAGAAAATAAGGGCAAGCCTATGGTATTTCATACACACTGTTTGAACTTCTTTGTGAGAGAGAGGATTTTGACCCAGTCCCTACTTTGATATTCATTATTATACTGTGAGTGTATAGGACTTCTTTGTTGTGAGAGTACATGGGTTGCATTGTTAGCTGCTATTTGTTTGGATAATGTGATTTGCATATATGCTTAGTTGTTTCTTCATAATCTAATGCCATCACTTGATCCCGTCTGTGTCATGACAATATGTTGCATATATACGCAAAGTGGTTTTGACTAGTGAATAAGAGAGGGTCAAAATTTTTGGTACCGTAAGAAATGAGTCGACAACCATAGGTCTCTTAGTTTTCTCTTAGTTAAACATCGAATGTGTTTATTTTGTTTTGTTCGCCTGAGGACATGCAAATGTTCTAAGTTGAGGGTGTTGATGTGCCATGATTTCAAGGCACTTTCGATGCTTCAAACAAGGAAAATAGGTAATAACTTGGGTAGGTTTTGTAGGTTTGATGTGTTTTTTGTTCTATCTTGTAGGAAAATAGGTTTTGGAGGCAAAATGGAGAAGACGGGAAGTATCATGCACTGGAATGAAGTTCTTGAAGATAAAAGCAAAAATTTGAATTTCACAGAAGTGACCCACAGTCGTGACTCACGGACCGTAGGTCAAGGTCGTGAGTCAACTTTTGTAATTATGCATTGATGTCTGATTCATACGATCTGTACCCACGGTCCGTGGGTTGAGTCCACGACCTCAAGTCACGGTCCGTGGAAAGTTGCTGACTTTTTTCTTCTACATGTTTTAGGATAGGATTCATTTTATATCTATAAATACCCCTATGTTGTCCTATGTTTAGGGAGTGGTCTATTACATTGTTTTAGATTCTATTACATTTTTTTGAGTTTCATAAACACATTGATTTTATAATCTCAAACATCGATTCTAGGGTTTTGATATATATTGAGATTTTCGAGTTTTATTCTTCTTGTGAGCTCATAATTATGTTTTCATCATTGAATTCTTCTTGTGTTCTTCCAATTATGAGTAGCTAAATCTCTCAACTAGGGTTGTGTGAACCATGAGGAATTAATGAAATGGGTTAAGGGAGAAGCAATTTTGAATTGGTGTGACTGCTTGTATTATTATTTCCTTCTTTATAATTGATCTTCTAACGGTTGCAAATGTTGGAAACTCGCCTGTATTTTAAACTTTCTCGAGAGAGAAGTAAAGAATGGGAAAAGGGAATAACAACAGAGATTTAATACTATCAACCTTCATCAAATAACTTGAGCCGTAATAGGGATAGTTATCTGAGATTAAGAACAAGGGTTAGTAGCACGACACTAGGAGACCGAGATTAGAAGAGTGAAATTCATCTAACCAAGGACGAGAGACGTTTTGATGAACCTATCTTGTTAGATTTTGCATGCAATGTAGCTAGACTGTTTACCAACACAAGTACCCGGCGGAGTTAAGGAGGCTTGGGGATCACAGTCCTAGTGCCTTTTTCATAGTGATCACAAATCTGACAATCAACAATTGTTACTGTTACTATTTATTTACAAAAATTGCCTTTTTTGCTTACTTGCCAATCACTTGGACAAGCATTTGATAGAAGTCTGTCCTATTCTCTGTGGGATTGACCCCAACCTAGTTGGGTTCTATATTTGATACAGTGACCGTGTTATACTTTTCTTGAGGTATAGTATGGGCGACATCAATTGACTTCACCAGGTTTTGGAATTTTTTCTTTATGTTGGTCTCTTTATTAGTTTCTTTTTCGCTGCTTTCTCCATTTTTGTTAATAGTCAATGATGAGTTATTCCGGACATTGGGTTGGCTTACCTACTAGTAGGTTATAGTATGTACCATCATAACCTGAGAAATTGGGTCATGAAAAAATGGTATCAGAGCATAGGTTCACTGGTGTTGTTGGTACAAGAGCTAAATGTCTAGTAGAGTCCTGTGGATCAGCATGGAGACGTCTGTACCCTATTTTTGGGATGCTATGGGGCATTCTGAGGAAATTATATTCTTGATTCCTTGTCATTTGTCCGTACTTCTATGAACCTCTAAGTAATTATTTTGACTCCACCTTTCCTAGATGCATAGCACGAGGTTGTCGATAGATGTGGATGGGACTTCTACGTGTGTTACCAGAGCTTTGGCTCAGCATCGGGCTAGAAAGTTAAAGATTAATATTGAGGATCTTCAGCGTCATCCAGTGATCTAGGACTGGACCAAGCTTCAACAGGTTTTATGATTGCCTCAACTTGTCAGGATATTGCGTTAGGTTTTTTGGTGTTCAGCAGGGCTCTTATTAATTTTATAGTAAGAGATTGGGTTTCTTGAGTTGGACAAACATACTCCTATGTTATTTCCTATAGAGCATGAGATGGTGCATGGATTTATTAGAGTGTTAGCTTTACCACTCCGCTTGGAAATGTAGCATTTGATAGCAGTTGGATTTACTTTCCTTCAGGTTGTTGATCATGTAAGGACTACAGAGAGAGCATGACTTGAGATATATGAAGGTGGGGGTTAGAGACCATGTCAGTAGAATAGTATTAGTGGTAGACCGTCTAGAGGTAGGGATCGTCCCAGCGGAGATCAGCATCACTTGCAGCATATAAGGTCCATACAAGTAGCACCTCAGATTATAAGTGGCTCTTAGATAAGTTGTGGTGGTCTCTGTGGACAGAATTTTGGTCAGGCATTATGGGGTTCTTAATCTAGGTTTGTAGGCTATAGTGGTTGTGCTAGGTCAATAGGTACAGTGCATCAGATAGTTCTAGGGGCATGTTTTGATTGTAGTGAGATTGGTCATTGGTCTAGGGGTCAGCCAGTTGGGGTAAGATTGTGTTTCTAATTAGGTTAGAGCTTCAGGGGTTTGTTATGACTGTAGAGAGATGGGCCATTGGTCCAGAGAGTGTTCCTAACATGGTGTTAGTGGGCAGTTAGTATTGCCATAACAGTCTCTTAGTGTTATGGCACCTTCATCTAGAGATGGTGTCCATAGTATTTCAGTTGATTGCTCAGGTGCTCAGTCCGAGTTTGAACACATTCAAATTTGTACTTCTTTGTGCAGGTTAGGGATCATGACTTTGGATTCCATCATATAGGTGCGATTTGATTCTCTATCTCTTAGTTTTTATTTGAATTATGTTGGGGTTTTCATACCGATCGGTGGTTACACGCCTTGATATTACTATATGGATTGTTGTATGCCTTTGTAAAGATTTATGCATACTTGACTCCCCCCCGTAGATATTTTCTTTTAGTAATTGATTGAGTGGATCGATATTTTGATTTTTTTGGGGTGTAACACTCGAGTTAAAGTCCATTTTCTTTGGCACTTTGGCTTGTTGTGATCTTTGAGTAGTCCTAGTTGTATTTCTCATTTTGTACCACCTACACCTTATGCTATTGTTAGTAATATCATTGCTTAGACGTTGATTAATTCTTACCTGATAGATGACTAGACTAGCGTTATCTAGTTAGAATCCTCTTCCTTGCTATTCTTATTTGATAGCTTAGATGGTTAACACGGTTGGTTGGTTCTCTCTCTTTTAGTGAGGTGAGGTTTGTTGTTTTCCTTCTCTGTTGGCAAAGTTAGATCAATTTTGAGAGGGAGCAAAGGAAGGTTTGACCTTCTATGGTTTAGTTGTTATTCTAATGGTGGCGACCTTTGGTATATAGCCTGTTTAAAATGTTGATAAGTTAAGGTTATTCTTTCAGTTTTTCTGGTTTATCTCCCGATAGTAGTCTTGATCTTTGTTTTGGTGTTAAGTTAGGTAGTTCGTTCCCTCAGTGATGTGTTTCATGGTTTAGTTAAGTTGCGGTGGATTTAAATGACTGAATTGAGAAAATTCTCATTTTGATATTGCTCGACCTAATATGACTTTGTATAATGCTTCTACTTGGAGATATATGCTTGTGTAGTAGCTATTGGTAACAAAAGTGGATGTCCTTTGGATGTGAGTATTTGTTTCTATGTATTGAGTAGTGGTTTGACTAGATTCAGGCCAAGATTGAATTTTTCAAAGTTGCTCGAGATTTGGCTACCGTTAGTACCTTTATAGCCTTGGTGAGTTCTTGGTCATGCCTTGAATAGATGTGGATTGGATTGTTTATATATTTAGCATATGTTTTTCCCTTAGTTGTGGTTATCTTCTTCGATATTATTTCAGTTTTAGCCCTTGCAGGAATTGTTGGATATGTGATTAGTTTATGAAGGTAAGAATTGGTTTGGGGTATATGCTTGAATTTTGGTATTAAGGTTGGTTTGGGTATTTGGCATCTGTGAAGACTTGTTGTCTCAAGTTGCAATTTTTGACACTTTTGAATAACCATTTAAAAGTTGTGATAGATTTTGGTACATGGAAGCTTACTCGTCAACAAGATCGATTTGGATAGTTGATATCGAGTAGTTTAATTTTGGTGTTGAGATTATAGTTATGGATTGCATAACTTGGTTGCAACCTTTACTTTGAGACTTGATTTAGTAGAGCATTCACTGGAAGGCTAACTAAGCCTACTCTTTACCTATCATTTCAGTTTTCTTAAATTTAGAGGGTTTGACTTTGATAGATGTTCATAACATGATCCTTTGGCACATGGTATTGGTTTCTTCTGCTTTTGGGTGCCTTGATTCTCAGTCTTCATCAGAAATTTTATATATCTACTCAGCGAAAAAAGTGTTCTTAAGTTGGGCATAGCGTTGTTTCACCGATAATTGGTGGGATGTTTTGGAGCAAATCATTCAGTTTTGTGAGATTGTGCTTTAGATTCCTGACTATTAGTTTGGAGGGTCATCCAGACCAGTTGTATCTTTGGCTAGAGATTGCAGGCTTTTATCATCTCCATTTGTGTGTCCAACTAGCACCTTATGGGCTTATTTTTATGCTTTCCATTATGGATTTTCAGTATATCAGGTTAAACCTTTTGAGCTTAGTGTGATATGATTTTTTGGACATAACTCAGATAATATCAGTACGGTTCAGAGTAGACATCCGGTTTAGAGAGGCAAAGGAATATAAGAATTGGAATTTGGAGTTGGTGGTATGACTCCTACCTTAGACCTCCCTAAGCTTGGTTGAGTTTTTTCTTAGTTATGCTTGTATCAATGTGATGTCAGCGTGTCATGCTTTGTTTTTACGTGTATCAGTAGTTCTCAGTTCAGTTGAAGACTAGTTAGTTTTCGAGGTTGAGTTGTGGATATTTTGAAAGTGAAGTAAGGTTTTGGATAAAATAATACCTGCAGTAAAATCCCATGAAAGCATTAGTTTACCATAGAGGTTATCGAGGGATTTTTGCTTAGAGAATGCGGGCCCAGTACCTCATCCTTTTGAGCTTTTGGGCTCTTTCTATCCATTGACTTTCTAGGATGATAGTCTTTTTAGTAGTGGATGTTGTAATGACCCTCTAGGTCATTTTCTCGATTTCCATGCATTTTCAATGTTTTGAACCTTCCCAAAGCGGCTATAGGTCATATATGACTTGCCAAAACTGTCGGTTTAGTTTTTGGACACTTCGTTTGGGTTTTAGGCTTATTTCCCTATTTTGGAGCTTTTGTTGTTATGAAATTTGTCTTGGACCAAAACACCTACTAAGTAGACTCGAGTTGAAATTCCAACAGTGCTATCAACTCCGGAACGCCAATTTTAGGGTAGGGGGACCCTAGGTTTAGGTCCCGAGGCTTTTGGGCTTGTTTTCGGCTATTGGCTGGAAGTTGGTCAAATTGGTACATGGGGTTTTGGGCCCACATTTTGCCAAAACAATCTCTATTGGGAATTTCGTCTATTTCATTGAGTCTGGAATGCCATTTTTGATGGGGTAGCATTATTCATTTGCATTCACGAGACTCTGTTCTGGCATAGCTATTGTGCTTGGTTTGTGCCCAAATTTTGGGCACGATTTCCTTTAGTCATAAATGACCAAGTGGTGGGTCCAAATTCAAGATTTTGTGAGTGGGTCCCATGGGCTTATTTTAGACTCGATTTCCAACCTGGAGTATTAAATAGCAATATAGGTACCATTATACTCCTATTAACGTGTAGATTATGATTTTGATAGTGAGACATTATTTTTGAGATTGTTGGACAAAACTGAGCAATTTATGGAAGGTTCTAGAATACAGTTCGGCTATGAGGTATGCTTCAGTCTAGTTTTCTCTATGATATTGTGCATTGTATAGATTGAATGTTAGGTAAGGATTATAGGATAGGTTTGTACCTATTAATACCATGACTTATCCTATTTAGGGGATTTAGAATCGAAAAGTGACTCGAACCTTAGCCTAGAATACTTGTTATGGTTGTAGGATCCTAGTACACCAGATTATGGACTCGTTTGACCATAGATTGAAATGAATGACCCTTTAGTATAAAGAATCATCATATTACTTATTGAATTGGATGGTATTTCCCTAATTAGACCCTTCCTGTCGCTTTATGCCCTTGTATACAGTAGTTTCTCGATTTATGGTATTAATATCTTATTAAGTTATATGTTATTGGGCCCGAGGTCGTGGTTACGATACCAGTTGGGCACCAGGTTAGTATTTTATCCTTAGAAAGGACATGGTTAGAGTTAAGGATGCATAGATGCTTACAGTTGTATTTTTTAGATATTGGTGATGGCATGCATATATTTAGGCACATTTATACTTATTTAGTAGTACTATTCTAGTTAAAACGTTGGTTATACTATTGTTTTCAAAAAAGGGGTCTGTTCCCACATTTTCACTTTAAAATTAATTCTTTGAAAATGGAAGCGGTACCACCTTTATTGTTGATTTATGACATTATAAATTTAACATCTTACTTTGGAAATTAGACCGAGGTTGATTCCGGTTCATCGTTGATTAACTCTATTTTACCACTACTTATTCACTTCAGTCAAGAGAGATTACTACCCTTTTGTTCATTACTATACTGTTTTAGTCCCTGATTAAATCTCGGAAAATGGATTTACAAATATACATTCATTCAGTTCTAGTTCAAGTCTGACACTTCTTACTATACTTCATATATATCTCTAGTACAGGATGCAGTAGATTGGTTATGATGATTATTGAATGTCCTGGTTCAGGACTAGGTAATATATATACGGAAATATCGAGTCCCCTATGGGTTCCTCTGTCTAAACTACATACCGAAATAGGTGAGATTCATAAGTCCTACCTTGCAAGTCAGTGGCCCTAAGGAGGTGTATATATACTTGGTACGTTATGGCCCTCTTTGGATATGGTAGTATTGGTTTGCTTTGCATTCGTTCATTCATATGCATAGCCTATCACCAATATAATTGTTTGGCGCTGTATCTATCAGTCTTATGGGGGACTGTATAGATTCAAGTTATGGTTGTTGTTTTCTTATTTCATGTTTGTGGCTCTTCGGGCTTATGGGTGCTCGGTTAGGGTTATTGGTTGTCTGGGCTAGACGGTTACTTATTGTTTGTTATTATTGCATAACTCATGGCAGGTTAGTTACAGTTTGGTACACGAGGTTGATGGTACATTTCTGATCTTTATTCTCGTATTATGGTGAGGTTTAATATTGTTTGATCATCTTATGATTACTTAATTTGGTTAGGGACCCTGATTATGCTAGAGTTGGCTTCCTTCTTGATATTGTGATCCTTGTGATACTTAGGATGTTAGGACAGCTCCCTCAAGATAGCACTTTTAGGTTTAACTACTCCTATGATATATGATTGGTGTCTTTCTTAATATTACTATATATATATATAGCCTTTCTTCGTATTACTATTATATAGCTCTTGTATATCTCCTCTTTAGTACTTCTATTGTAAATTTTATTTCTCTTTCTTCACTATACTATCGTGTATGGACTAGTTACTAATGATATCACATTTTTGTCCCTGATTATTGGGAACTAACTATAGGTTATCCTTATCTTTCCATTAGTATTATTTTACTTAGTTTTGTAGTTAGCAACCTATAATTAATATTCCTGCTTGACATGTTATTTATACTTGCATTATTTCTGGAGCTCATTCGGCCGATGCCTACTGAGTACCACGTGTTTGGCACTCATACTACACTTCTGCAACCTGCAAATCATAGTACGAGTTCTCATCGTTGACGTGTGCATCATACGGAGCAGCTATGGATCGGCAATTTAGGGTGAGTTCCTGAAGTTTGGAGTTGTTCCTATTCTCCCTCTTATTGTTAAACTGATAACTATTTTGTATTTACAGATATCTTTGTATATATATTACCCTGTATTTCACTTATACTCTTGTTGTATTAGAAGCTCCTGTACTTATTTTACTAGGTGTTGGGATTTCATCTTTATATTGGTCTCTTTATTAGTTTATTTTCCTCTGCTTACTCCATATCTCTTATAGTCCGCTACTAGTTGTTCCGGACTATGGCTTGGCTTACCTACTGGTGGGTTATAGTAGGTGTCATCATGACCTGAGAAATTGGGTCGTGACACATAAACACATCAGAAAAGAGTCAAGGTACTTCTCAATTTGCCTTTAAAGAAGATTCACAAGTCAAAACACAGTTCGAAGCATCAACCAGAAGCTCTACTCCCTCAAATCAACACCAAACACGTCTAGTCTAGTAAAATATGACATCTAAAAGTCAAAAGGAGTCCATCGATACCCAAATCGATATATTTTAGTTCCGCATCTAAAATCACTTCGAAAGTTAGTTTCAAAAATACAAGGGTAAAATTGGGGTTTTATTTAAGAATCAAGTTTCCCATATTTATAAAGTTTTAAATCTAAAAACTAAAGGAAAATCGAGTGGAAATCGGACTTCAAATTGAAGAAAAATCAATTATACACTTTACCAGGTAAAACCCCCCTAAATCATGTTTAAAATCAAAGATTTGATGATGATTTTGAGAAATAATCAATGAATAAATATGGAAATAATGTTAAGAAACTCACCCAAGACCAATTTGACGAGAAACTCTCTAAAATCGTCCAAAAACATCAAAGCTTGGAAATGGAATAAAGGAATAAAAGAGGAGAAAAGGGAATGTTTATATTTAGTGACGTCGCCTAGGTGTCCCGTTGGTCGCCTAGGTGGCCAAACTACCACTAAGACAGTATTCCCTTGCCATGCCACTTGTCGCTCAAGCGACCATTCAGCCGCTAAGACGTTGTCGCCAAGGTGGCACACTCATCGCTTAGGCGATGGTGTTGAGGGAGTTGACTTCCGCTAAGGCTCTCCTTGGTCCACGTAAGCGACACCGATAAGTCAACCAATAGGCCGCTATAGCGGCTGCACCAAAAACGAACAAAGATGAAATTCAACCAAGTAAAAATGGCTCCGAATGGACCATCGAAATTCGTCTGGGACCAAATAAAAGCAAACCAATAATTCTACAAGGCCAATTTTGACGTTTCTAATACAATGGACTATCATATTTTTGAAATGAGATTGTTATCAACAAGTTACATACAAAATCAACTTTAAGCAACTAAAACTAGAATTTTGACCTAAAGGGTTGCAGGACCCGAGCCAACTATGCTACTAACCCAAAATTGACATTCTAGATCTAATGGAACTGTCCAAATCACCATCCGACCCTCGGTTCACAAAATGTTGACCAAAGTCAAACTAATAACTTAAAGGCTATCCAAAATAACTAGGTCATATAAATCATTCCCGAATGCATCAGGGACCATGTAAACCATTGTTGCAACTCATAAATTATATAAAGCAATAATGAGAAATGAAAAAATGGTCAAAACATAGAAAATTCTAAAAATCACAACGAGGGTTATTGTAGGCTGCTTATTGGGACTTGGATGGCTTGTTTGCTATATTGTGTTCATTATCTTCGATATCCTTGATATTTTAATATTTTGGCCATAAATCATAGTTTTCAACTTAAAAAATGGAACTTTGTATATCTGTCAGGAACTTGGTCTTCTAAAATAAGAAAAAGACTAGTTAGACATCATTTAAGTCTAAACTTTGGATCGTTACCTCGTATTGCATATTTTGTTCCATTTCGAGTCTAACGTCTGGTTTTACTACTTATTATCTATTAGTTCTTGTTTGAGTCCGACATTCACTATTATTGATTTCTGGTTGTAAATTTGATGTGAGATTTGTACGAGTTATGGTTAGGGCTAAAAAAGGAGTACATGGTATGCATATTGCATATCTTGGCTAATTTTCACAATCCTTACTATTGCACTTGGCTTTATATAGTATTATTTCTTGTCTATACCCATTGTGATTATGAGGGCTCGGTTGGTTTTATTTTTATTGTGTGTACCTTCTATGCTTATGGGGTCTAGTTATTTTAAAGCTAGGCATTTATTTCCTCTCTTGGGTTATTTACATACAATTTTTTGCATTTGCTTAGCATATCCTATTATTTCCATTCTTACCCTCTTTTTATTGTCTATTAGTATAGATTCACACTTTATTATGCTTTTATTTTAATTGAGCTTAGTCGGTCTATGATGCATACTGAGTAACGTGTGTTTAGGTACTCATACTACACTTCTACATTTGTTTCCCTAATGCAGATCCTAGTACGAGTTATTTTCATTGAGGATGCCGTCGAGCTGAGCTATTGATCAGAGATTAGGGTGAGCTTTCATCATCCGGAGCTGATTCATCTCCTATTGTTTTAGTATTAGTTTTATTTTGTATCAGACTACTTTTTATATTTTGTACATGTCTAGTACTCCTTGGGTATAGTAGCTCTTGTACTGGCTTTACCAGGTCTTGGGGAATTCATTTTTTATATTTTGTTCTTTCCCCTCGTTTCCCTTATTATCCATTTTAATTACTATTTTACCCCTATTCTTCTCTCTTCCACCTGATAGCCCATTACTGGCCGTTTCGCACTGTAGTGTCGGCTTATCTACTGGCGGGTTATAGAAGGTGCCATCATGACCTGGGTTTTTAGATTGTGACACCTTGAAACTAGGACACATCTGTTGTCTTGAAGTTTTTTATATTATTAGACCTGTTTTTATTTTAGAATGTTGTTTTGTAGGGATTAAAATTCATAATGGTAAAAAGAAGAAAAACATATAAAACTACCAAAAATATGATGATCTATGATCACAGAACATATCACAAACCGCATGTCAAATCATGGAAACATTCAGAGAAGGTGTCATAGGGACCCTCTAAGAAGGTTTCATCCCATAAGGAAACTTTGACTCCTCTTTGGATTCTAGTTCTCTTCTTTATTTCTGTCCTACTTTGCTCCTTTATTTCTCTCTTTAGTTATTTCCTTCTTTGCTCCCTTATTTTATCTCGTAATTTCTTTTCTATTTTTGTTCCTTTGTTTCTCCTCATTATTTATTTTCTTATTTGCTCCTTTATTTCAGCTCATTATTTCTTTTCTTCTTTTTCTCCCCTATTTCTTGTACTTATTTCACTCATTATTTTTGAGATGATTAATTATCCAGATTTAGATGAATATGAAGGTGACATCTCTAAGAATATTATATAGACCATATAACCCTTACATATGTAAAGTCAAATTTAAAGAAATCACAAAAACAATAGTTATCTTTGTATAATTCATATGAATTCCTTTTATTAGTGACATTGATTTAACTAAAATTTGTGTGATTTTGTTAAGAATGAATTTCCTTGTTACGGTTTATAAGTTGTAATGACCCTCCAGGTCATTTTCTCATTTTTCGCACATTTTCAGCATTTCGAGCCTGCCCACAGTGGCTACACTATTGGTTTTTGCTTTGTTGTGATGGTATCGGTAAGATTTCAGTAAGGTGTGGTTTGTGTTAACTTGCTTCAGTCGTTCTCAGTTCGGTTGAAGGTCAGTTAGTTGTCGAGGCTGAGTTGTGGCTATTTGAAAAGTGAAGTGGGGAGGTTGGTTGAAAAAGGGATACCATTGGTGAATACCCTTGGAAGTGTTGTTCTGCTTTAGAGGTTATCTGGGGAGTCTTGTTTGGATTATACGGGCCCAGTACCTCGTCCCTTTGAGCTTTCGTGCTCTTTTTATCCACTGACTTTTGCGGACGAAAGTCCTTTTAGTAGTGGATATTGTAATGACCCTTCATGTTATTTTATCATTTTCGGTGTGCTTCAAGCATTTTGAGCCTATCTATAATGGTTATAGGTCATTTATAACTTGCTTGAACTGTCGGTTCGGTTATCGAATAGTTTGTTTGGCTTTTAGGTTCATTTTCCCATTTTGGAGCTTTTGTTGTTAAAGAATTGGTCTCGAACCAAAAGTTCTAGTAAAAGATCTCAGATGGAAATTTTGATAGCATCATCATCTCTAGAACATTGATCTTATGCTACGGGGACCCTTTGTTCAGATCCAGAGGCTTCCACACTCATTTTGGGCTATTGGGTAGATTTGGTGAAAAATGGAACTATAGGTGTGGGCCCCATATTTAATCAAAATGATTTTGGATGAAAGTTTGGATGGTTCCATTGAGTCCTGAATGTCAAATTTAGTATGGTATGCATGCAGGGGTTCCGAACAAATTTTGACCACTCGGTCAGAGACCATTTTGGACTTACCTCAAATCTGGTGTCAGATATCTAGTGTGACCGCTGAAGCGGTCAAAGAGCCGCTTTAGCGACTCTAAGTCGCTTTAGAGGCCTTGGCTACTCAGCTGAGGTCCACTTTAGCGGTCAATATTGGTTTAAGCGGAAGTCACTTTAGCGGCCAAGTTCCGCTTTAGCGGCCTTCGCATTTCCTTACCCGACCATTTTAACGGTACGTAGGGGTGTTAAATCCCCCTTCTTCACACGATTCTCTCTCATTTTCTCAACCCTTTCCAAAAATTATTAAGAGCTTAAAAAGAGAGAAAGTATGGGGAATCTTCCATTGAAGCTAAGGTTAGTTAGCTCTACACTCCTTGGTCCTTATTCAACATTTTACCCATTGAACTTTGTTCCATTTCATTGTAAATTCTTAGAAATTAGGTCCTAAAATCCATAATTTTGGGGACTGATTTGAGCCTTGATATATGCTCCATTTGTGCTCAACTTTTGAGCACACATTCTTTGTCCTTCGAGGGACCTCATGACAGGTTCAATTTTGAATTTCATTTGTGGCCCCATAGGCCAGTTGTTGACCCGAATTTCAACCTGAGCTTTTGTATAGCAATATGGGTATCATTTTATTCGTTATGACGTGTAGTTTAATATTTTATAGGGCGACGGTATTTTGGGATCATGGAGCAAAGACGAGAGAATTATGGACTATTCAAGACTTGTGGTTCGACATCGAGGTAGGCTTCAGACTACTTTTATCTATGAGATTTTGTATGGTATATATTGCAAGCTAGGCAGGGATTATAGGATAGACTTATGACTAACATAGCATGACTTAGACCATTTAGGGAATATTTGGGGTAGAAATGTGACTCAAACCTTAGTGTAAAATACTTGTAATGGCTATAGAATCCTATTACCCTCGATTATAAGCATGCTAACCATAGTTTAATATTAAGGATCCTTTAGTATAATATTTATCATTTGACTTAGTGGTTTGGGAGGTATTTCCCCTATTAGATCTTTGAAGTGGCTTTATACCCTTGATTACTACGGATTCCCGAGTTATGAGTCTTGTTATATTGATTATGTATTATTGGGCTCGAGGTTATGTTTACGATACCAGTTGTATCATTGGAATCCAGGTGAGTATCCTATCCTTCTAAGGACATGGTTCTAGTTTATAGACGCTTAGGCTCTTATGGTTATATTGTTTTGATATTGGTGATGACATGCATACTGTTAGGCGCATTCATGCTCACTTAGTAGTACGATTCCAACCCCAACCCTTGATTCTACTTCTGTTTTCCTAAAAGGAATTTATTCATACTTATCACTTTTAAAATGGATTATTTTATAATAGGAATCGTACCATCTTATTTGATGATTTGTAAGCCTTTGGAACTCAAATTGATGTTTTGGAAAGTAGATCTAGGTTGATTCTGGTCCGTTATTAATCCACTCATTTTACCACTACTATTTACTTCGGTCGTAGGAGATTTTGACCCTTTCAACATTATTATGAAGATTTAGTCTCGAACTTGATCTCGGACAATGGATTTACAGACTTACACTCCTTTTTCACGATTTGAGCCAGTGCACTTATTATATATATATATATATATATATATATATATGGTGTTGGATGAAGTAGATTGATTATGATGGTTATTAGAAGTCCTAGTTTGGGTCCAGGCAGTGTATATTGATATCTCAAATCCCCTATGGACCGTTTCATCCATGAGTCATAGTGTCGAAGAAGGATGGCCACCATAGGTCCTTCCTTTGCGAACTACTGAGCTGGAGGAGGTGTATACACTTGTTACATTATGGTATTTATGGTTATTTCGCATTCATTTATTTATATGCATCGCCTATCACCAGTATAATTATCTGGCACTTATATCTATCGATCTTATGGGGGGATGTATAGGTACAGTTTATAATTACTATTTATTGAGTGCTTCCGTGAATCTTTCGTGCTTATGGGGGTTCGGCTAGGTGATTGTGTGTTTGGGATAGCCATATACTTTATTTATTGGTTATTATGGTTAGTTCGTGGCAAGATGACTATGGACTGGTACCCGAGATTGGTGGTACGTTTCTTATTCCCTTCTTTATGATGGTAAATTACATTGTTTATAAATCACCTCATGCTTAGTCACATTTAGGTTAGAGATTTGAATATGCTAGCATTAGCTCCCTTACTTGGCCATGATCACCGAGATGTTAGGTTGACTCCCTTAGGAATTCACCATAGAGTTAGTCCTTTATGTATTTATATATATATATATATATATGGCATTACCATATATGCCACTCTTTCTTGTCCACTAAAATTGTATATGCATTCTTTGTCCTTGTATACTAATATATGTACTTCTTTCACTCTTCACTTGTATATTGACTAGTGATATATGATATTGTACTTTAGCTCCTGTGTACTGTCAAGATAGGGTAGTAATCTTTATTGTTCCATTAGTACTATTATGCCTAGTTCCCTGGATAGTTGCATGTAGTTGCATTGATGCCTTACATATAATTTTATGCTTACATTATTTCTGAAGCTCAGTAGGCTGATGCCTACTGAGTACCTTGTGTTTAGTACTCATCCTACACTTTGACAGCCTGCAGGTTATAGTATGAGCTATCGCCGTTGATGAGTTTATTATGCGGAGAAGCTATGGATTGAAGATTCGGGATAAACTCCTGGCGTTTTGGAGTATCCCCTCTCTCTCTCTTATTGTTAGACTGTTATCTAGGTTGTACTCAGATACATCTTTGTATATATACTTATCCTCTATTTCAGTTGTACTCTTGATCTATTAAAAGCTCTGGTACTGGCTCCACCAGGTTTTAGGATTATATTAGTCTTTTTATCATATTTATTCCACAGTTTACTTCTTTTCTCTTGGTAGTCTGTTACTAGTTGTTCTGGAATATGGTTTGGCAGCCTACTGATGGGGTAGAGTAGATGCCACCATGACCTAAGAAATCAGGTCGTGATAAAATGGTATTAGAGCCTAGGTTTATTGAAGTTATTGGTACAAGAGCTAAGTGTTTAGTATAGTCCTGTAAATTAATACAGAGATGTCTGTATCCTATCTTCAAGAGCCTACATGGAGTTCTTAGGAAATTCTATTCCTAACTTCATGTCATGTGTCCGTATTTCTATGAACCTCTAGTAATTTCGTTGACTCCATTCTTTCGCAGATGGATGGAACGAGGTTGTCGATAGATACAGATGGTACTACTGCGCGTGCGAGCAGAGTTTCAGTCTCGCGACGGACTAGGAAGTTAGAGATTGATATAGAGAAACTTATGTATCAGAAAGAAGTTATGGGTCTAGCCCAAGCTCCGACAGAGTTTGCGACGACCTCAACTTTTTGGGATTCAGTGTTAGGGATTTTGAGTCTTTTCATGGATGCTTCATCGTCAAGGGTATTGCCTGGTACATTGATTGATTCTCAGGCAAAAGTTGGGTTTGTTGGTGTTTAGCAAGGCCTTTTATCGGTTTCTAAGTATGAGATTGGGTTTCTCGAGTGGGCTAGTCAGACATCTATGTTATATGCTACAGAGTATGAGATGGTAAAGAGATTTATCAGAGGATTGGCTTTGCCACTAAATTTGGCATTGGAGCATTTGATAGAAGTTGAGTGTCCTTTCTCTTAGGTTGTTGATTATGCAAGGGCTGTAGAGAGGGCTTGCTTTGAGACATATGGAGGTAGCAGTAAGAGGCCATGACAGCAGTGCAGTGTTAGTGGTATTCCGTCCAAATGTCGGGATCTTTCCAGCAGAGGTCAGCATCACTTGCCACCTATTAGACCACTACAGGTAGCACCTCAGAATATGGGTAGCTCTTAGGTAAATCGTGGTGGTGTCAGTGGACAGAGATCTCGTCAGGCAGTATGGATTGTTATGTATAAGTTTATAGGCTATAGCGGATATTTAGGGTAAGCAGGCACAATGATTATGAGTATTCCAAGAGCTTGTTTTGACTGTGGAGAGGTTGGTCATTGGTCTAAGGAGTGCCCCAGGCTTGAGTTGGTTCTCCAGATAGGGTGAGCATATGTTCCTCTTCTTTCTTGAGCTCCTGATGCATGTTATGATTGCGAGTAGGATGGTCACTTTAGTGGATAATGTCCTCGACATCAGTTGGTTAGCAAGTTGAGGCCAACTAGGGTTTCTCGCTAGGTTAGAGCTTCAGTGGTTTGTTATGAATGTATAAAGACCGTTCAATGGTCTAGAGAGTGTTCCCGACATGGGATTATTAATCATCTAACTCATACAGATCAGTCTTATGGAGTTGTGGCACTGTTGGGAAGAGATAGTGCACTTAGTGCTTCAATTGGTCATTTAGTCGCTCAGTTTGAGTTTGGACATGCTCAGATTCCTACTACTTTGGGCACGTTAGATTTATGACTTCTAATTTCCACCATGATAGGTGGGCCTATGACTTTCTGCCTTTAGTTTCTATTTAGAATTATATTGGGGGTTTCGTACACATCGATGATTATATGCCTTGGTATTCTTCTATTGATTGTTGTATGCATTGATGTGGATTTTATATATATATGACTACCCCCGTAGATGATTCTTTTGTAGTGGATTGAGTGGATCAATATTGTGATATTCCTAAGGGTGTAGCATTTGGGTTCGAGTCCCATTTCCTTTGGCATATTGGCCTTGACTATGGCCTTAGAGTGGTATTTGTGGTTGTTTTTCATTTTTTGTACAACCTGCATCTTATGTTGGTGATATCATAATCATTGTTTGACATTTATTGATTCTTATTAGATAGATGGCTAGACTAGTGTTATCTAGTTAGCATTTTTCTCTCCTTTCCATTTTTGCCTATTCGGCTTAGAACCTAGATTGGTTTCTTTTTCCTCTTGTTAGCGAGGTTAGATCAGTTGCGGAGAGGAAGTGAAGGTAATTTTAGCCTTCCATGGATTTGTTGTGATTTTAGCATTGGTGGTCTTCCTCTATTGCTTGCTTTTATTAATGATGCATTTGAGATTTATTCATCGGATTTTGATAGTTGATTACCCAATAGTGGTCTTGATCTTGATGTTGATGTTTAGATGGAGTTAGCAATTTGGTTTTGTTGCCCGTTTATGATGTTGAAAGGTCGGAGCCTTACTTTCTGATTAGTTGGGTTCGTATCCTGGTGATAGTTTTAATCTTGGTATTAATGTGGAGTTAGATAATCCGTTCTTGCTGCGATGTGGTTCATGGATCAGCCACATTAAAGTTTGTGTAATTGGGAGAATTAAAAAAATTCTCATCTCGATGTTTGTTTGTCCTATTAGGACGTTGAGAGCTACTTCTGCTTGGTGATATGTGCTTGTCCATCAGTTATTGGTAATTAAAATAGATGTCTGTTGGGAACAAGTATTCGTTACCATATTTGGGGTACTGGTTTGACCAGATTCAGGCTAAGTTCATGTTTTCAGGCTTGCTTGAGATTTGGGTGCCTTTAGTGCTTTTTGTACCCTTAGTAAGTGTTTGGTTATGCCTTGATGCATTATGCGCTTCAGCCGATGTGGAGTTATCTACCTGTATCTTCAGTTTGTGGTCTTTCTCCATCATGACTATGTCCTCGACAACATTACAGTTTCAGCCTTTGCGAAGACCATTTATTATATGCTTAATTTTTGATAATGAGGTTGATTTGGGTATTTGGCCCTAGTAAAGGCTCGTTGACTCCAGTTTTGGATTTTTGATGCCTTTGGCGTTATGATAGATTTTGGTATGTGTATGTTTACTCATCAACATGATTGATTTGGATAGTTGAGCTCCAGTAGTTCAACTTCAATGTTGGGATTTTACCTTGGGTTTGCATAACTTGGTCACAGCCTTATTTCCAGATTTTCCTTAGTTGAGCATTCATTCATAGGCTGACTAAGCCTACTCCTTGTCTACCGGTTTGGTTCTTTTCATTATAGATACACTGGGCTTGATTGGTGCTCGGAGGATACTCCGTTGGCACATGGTATTGGTTTCTACAGCTTTTGACCTTAGCTCTCAGTTTTCGTCAAAAGTTTAGATTGTTTGCTCAGCAAAAAGAGTATGCTTAAGTTGGGCTTAACATGACTTCATCCATAGTTTGTGGGACATTCTGGAGTGGATTGTTCGATTTTGAGAGTTTGTGCTTCGAACTCGTGATTATTGGTTTCGAGGGTCATTTGGACCAGTTGTAGCTTTGTATTAAGAATGCGGACTTTGGTCACCACTGTTTGTGTGTCCTAGTAGAATCTTATGATCCTAGTTGTATGCTTTCCTTTATTAATTCCCGATGAATCAACTTCAGCCTTTCAAGGGCAGCGTGATAGGATTGCGCAGATAGGACTCGAATGACATTTTGCATGGTTCGGAGTTAGTACCAAGTTTGGAAAGGCAAAAGAAAGTTAGATGTGGAAATTGGAATCGGTTTCATGGTTGTTTCCTTGGATTACCTTTAGCTGGGTTGAGTATCTGTTGGTTGTACTTGATTCAACTTGATTTTTGCTTGGTTGTGATGACATCATTAAGATGTCAGTGAGATACGATTTGTGTTTACATGCTTCAGTCGTTCTCAGTTTAGTTGAAGGTCAGTTAGTTATCGAGGCTGAGTTGTGGCTATTTGAAAAGTGAAGTGGAGAGGTTGGTTGAAAAAGGGATACTGTTGGTGAAATCCCTTGAAAGTGTTGTTCTGCTTTAGATATTATCAGGAGAGTCTTGCTTTGAGCATGCGGGCCTAAAACCTCATCCCTTCGAGCTTTCATGTTCTTTCTATCTAATGACTTTTGCAGACGAAAGTTCTTTTAGTAGTGGATATTATAATGATCCTCCAGGTCATTTTCTCATTTTCCACTCGTTTCCAGCATTTCTAGGCTGCCCACAGTGGGTACAGCTCATTTATGACTTGCTAGTACTGTCAGTTCGGTTATTCGACAACTTGTTTAGCTTTTAGGCTCATTTTCCTGTTTTGGATCTTTTACTGTTAAGGAAATGATCTCGAACCAAAACTGCTAGTAAACAATCTCAAATAGTAATTTTGACAGTGCCATCAGCTCCGAAATATTGATTTTAGGCTAGGGGGACCCTTGGTTTATATCTCGAGGCTTCCAGACTCATTTTGGGCTATTGAGTAGATTTGGTGAAAAATGGAACTATAGGTGTGATCCCCACATTTAATTGAAATGATCTCGGATGGAAGTTTTGATGGTTCTATTGAATATGGAATGTCAAATTTGGTATGGTAGCATAGTTTGTTTGCACTCACGGGGTTCTGAAAAAATTTTGAGCACCCTGTCAGAGTCTGTTGTGCACTTAGCTAAATTCTGGTGTCTGATATCTGGTGTGACCGCTATAGCGGTTAGAGAGACAATGTAGCGATAATCGCTTAAGCAACCCTGAGCCAATTTAGAGTCCTTTGCTACTCGGCTGAGGTCCGCTTTAGCAGTCAAGGTCCTCTTAAGCGAACGTCTCTTTAGTGGCCAAGTTTCGCTTTAGCGGCCTCCACCTTTCCTGTCTTGACCGCTTTAGCGGTTATGTACCACTTTAGCAGTAGCCGCTAGAGTGGACAGGTGACCGCTTCAGCGGTACCTGAGGTATTACATCCCCCTTCTTCACCCAATTCTCCCTCATTTTCTCAACCCTTTTCCAACATTATTGTGAGCTTGAAGAGAGAGAAAATGTGAGGAATCTTCCATTAAAGCTAAGGTAATTTAGCTCTACACTCCTTGGTCCTTATTCATCATTTCACCCACTGAATTTTATTCCATTTCATTGTAAATTCTTTGAAATTAGGTCTTTAAATCCTTAATTTTGGGGACTGATTTGAACCCCGATTTATACTCTATTTGTGCTCAACTTTTGAGCAAACATTCCTTGTCCTTCGAGGGACCTCGTGATGGATTCAATTTTGGATTTTATTTGCCGGCCCCATAGGACCGTTCTTGACCCGAATTTTAACCCGACCTTTTATATACCAATATAGGTATTGTTATACTCATTATGACATGCAGTTTTATATTTTGATAGTATGGCGGCATTTCGGGATCGTGGAGCAAAAACGAGCGAATTGTGGATGATTCAAGACTTGTGGTTCGGCGTCGAGGTCGTCTTCGGTCTACTTTTATCTATGAGATTGTGTATGGTATAGATTGCAAGCTAGGTAGGGATTATAGGATAGACTTATGACTAGTATAGCATGACCTAGCCCATTTAGGGAATTTAGGGTAGAAATGTAACCCGAACCTTAGTGTAAAATACTTGTAATGGCTATAGAATCCTATTACCCTCGATTATAAGCATGCTAACCATAATTTAATATTAAGGATACCTTAGTATAATATTTTTCATTTGACTTAGTGATTTGGGTGGTATTTCCCTTATTAAATCCTTGTAGTGGCTTTATGCCCTTGAATACTATGGATTACCTAGTTATGAGGCTTGTTATGTTGATTATGTGTTATTGGGCCCAAGGCCATGGTTATGATACTAGTTGGAATCCATGTAAGTATCCAATCCATCTGAGGACGTGGTTTTTATTTTTAGACGCTTAGGCGCTTATGGTTGTATTGTTTGGATACTAGTAATGGCATGCATACTATTAGGCGCATTCATGCTCACTTAGTGGTACGATTCCAACCCCAACCTTTGATTTTACTACTGTTTACCAAAAAGGCATTTATTACTATTTTTCACTTTTAAAATTGATTCTTTGCTAATGGGAATTGTACCACCTTATTTGATGATTTGTGAGCCTTTGGAACTCAAATTGATGTCTTACAATGTAGACCGACGTAGATTCTGGTCCGTTATAAATTCACTTATTTTACTACTACTATTTACTTCGGTCGACGAAGATTCCGACCCTTTCTACATTATTATGATGATTTAGTCTCGAACTTGATCTAGAGTAATGGATTTACAGACCTACACTTATTTAGTCGTGGTTCGAGTTCGTGCACTTATTTTATATATATATATATCCTATGTTAGATGAAATAGATTGATCATGATGGTTGTTGGAAGTCCTAGTTTGGGACCAGGCAGTGTATACGAATATCCCGAATCCCTCATAGGCCCCTTCATCAGTGAGATGTAGTGTTAGAGAAAGATGGTCTCCATATGTTATCCCTTTGCGAGCTACCTAGCTGGAGAAGGTGTATACACTTGTTACATTATGGTATTTATGGTTATGTTGCATTCATTCATTTATATGCATTGCATATCACAAGTATGATTGTTCGACGCTTGTATAAATCAGTCTCATGGGGGGGCTGTATAGGTACAAGTTATAATTATTGTTTGCTAAGTGCTTTCGTGAACCTTCCGGGCTTATGGGGTCCGGTTGAATATTTGTGTGTCCGAGCTAGCTGATTACTTTATTTATTCATTATTATGGTTATTTCTTGGCAGGATGAGTATGGACCGGTACCCGAGATTGGCAGTACTTTCTGATTCCCTTCTTTATTAGGGTAAATTACATTGTTCATAAATCACCTCATGCCTAGTCACATTTTGGTTAGAGGTTTGAATATTCTAGTATTATCTCCTTTACTTGGCCATGATCCCCGAGATGTTAGGCTGACTCCCTCAGGTATTCTCCTAAGAGTTAGTCCTTTTTGTGTGTATATATATATGGCATTACCGTATATCCCTCTCTTTCTTGTCCACTCCAATTGTATATGTATTCTTTGGCCTTGTTTACTACTATATATACTTCTTTCACTCTTCACTAGTATATTTGTCACGCCCCAAATCCCATTGAGGCGGACTGGTACCCGAAGCCGATATGTCCTGAGAGAACCAATCTTTGCTCATGTACATTCGTATGCATATCCTCGTATGAATCTCATTATGTCTCATGCAACTATGTGGAAATCATGGACAACATATTATATATGAAACTTGGCCGTTAGAGCCATCAAGTAAAAATGATCTTACGTCTCTTACATTCACATGCCCATATACGTCTACAAAAGCCTCTAACAGATGCATTTACAAGACCAACTAAAAGTCGAGACAAGTCCCAGCTTTATCTTTGCAACATCAAAAACAAATGTACAACTGTGACTCGGAAAGTCCCGAACCAACTGGGACTCAACAAAGATCCGCAAATACTGTCAACCTATTGTGGAGGTCTACTAGTGCCTGCACCTGCAACATGTAAGGTAAGTCCCCCGAGGGGTTCAGTACGAAGAATGTACTGAGTATGTAAGGCTCATAAGAACTGTATCATACATAATAAAAACAACAACAATGGAGTCAATATAAGAGAAATAGTCAATGGGAATAAATTCTCTTTATGTAGGTGAGGAACCATGTATATATTTCATCTGTCATTGTCATTTATGATTATTCTTTCATATCCTTATTATTCATATACTATCCTCCACATACCCCTTTATTCTAGAGAGTTATCTTCACTCAAAAGACTTGCCTCCCAGAGATTCTTCTATTCAAGAGGTTCTTTATATGCAATAGATTCTTTCTTGCTTCTATGCTCATCACCATTTTTATTCATCTACTTGGTTAGTAGGTTGTAAAATAACATTCATTCACCTTATCGGTGGGTTAACATACATCCACTCTATTGGTGGGTTAACATACATCCACTCTATTAGTGGGTGATAATATATACACACCTTTCTTCATTTCTTACTTGGGAGAGATTGATACTTTTATGATACATTGAGGATCGTGATACTATTGGAAACACACATATGCTTTACCTCATTTCTTTACTTTCAAGAGATTGACACCTTTACTTGTGAGGGATAGATATATTAACTTGCACATTACTTCCTTCATTACTCTTATGAAATTGGTACTTTGATAATCATAATATTATTGGACTTTGGAACATGACATGATTGGAAAAGCTATTCAAGAATAAATAGATTCTCTTTACATCTTACTCTCTTTGAGATAGTTCTTTTTAGTAGTTACAACATTATGGGAGCAGTTGGAACTTCAGTCAATTAATAAGAGATAAGTGCATCATAATTCATCTAAGAATAGGACACATATGAATAACAATATATCTCAACCTGAACTGGGATACTTAGAACACTTCGGACATGAGTAAGTACCATAACAAGGTGAATACTTTATACAGCATAAAAATACGGAAAGAGTAACCTTACATACCTTGTCGTCTCACTAAGAATACACAAGCCTAAATAGGGATACAATAGTTCAGCTCTTTCCTTATGTTTTACTCTACAACACAAGTTCATAACGGTGTACGTTAATAATCAACTACCTTACAAATGTATAAGTGTCACAATGAGTTACGTGACTGCTATATAGCATCATTTCATCCTTCACGGTACAATCCATTGCATTATCATACAAACAACACCATAACATATCACACATCGACCAAGACATCATAAACCAATAACATTTCACACCATGTCTACCCTTTATGCTTCCTCATTATCATTCCATCACAATTACCCTATCAACTTGCCTCATAAAAACTTATGAACAACAATACATACTTAATATAGTTCAGCATGCCTCCATACGACCCTTTAAAGTCATTAAAACAGCATCACAAGTTGATAATTACATCCAAAAAGGTTATAGAGGCCTTCGGGGGTCAAATAGATGCGAAAACATACAAAACCGAACCTGGGGATGACCTGCAAAGCCACCTGCTCCTGCAGGTGGCTGTGGTGCACCCTCAGGTGGCCTTTGGCAGATGCCAGAGGCACTTGCGTTGGCATATGCGCCCGTTGGTCCAAATTGGTCTCTTTTAGGTCTTTTTATGCAATGAATGGTCCATGATCATAAATAAACTTATTTTAACATATTTTTGATCATATTAGATGCCAACAATCAGCCATGGTCTCACAACACACATAAACATCACCAAAACCTTACTTTCTTTTCAATACGTCACCAAATCCGTAACCAAATTTACAACAACAATTCCAAACATTATACACAAGGATAAAACAAGGTAAGACTATAATCACATCTCACATGTCAATATTGAATCCATCAAGTTCACTTCCTTCAAGATCACAAGTCCATGTTCAAGTTTACAAGACAAAACCATTCTCCGATTGCAAAACTAGACAGTTTTACACATAACACACTGTCCAAGACTTTGCCAACACAACCAACATGAGTTATACACCATATTAAACATGTCACATACTAAACCATAGCAATAAACACTTACCAAGTCTTTTACAAAGGTGATCTTGTCCACAAAGGTGACTTAGGGTTCTTGAGAGCCAAAAAGAAAATGTTGTGAATATACTAGAAAAGGCATGGGTGTCACAATGAAATAAAATCTATTTTTGTGCCCTTTTTATAGTCCCTTTAAGTCTCTCTTATCCCATTCTTGGCATTAAATGCAATGGTTGATTAGTCAAATGGAAGAATGGATCATATTTGCCCCATTGGGCCAAGTCTTTCTTATGATCTTTGGGCCTCATTTGGCCCAATGGCACAAGAATTATGTATGCCCCAACAAAGTGATGTATAATTCATCAAATATCTCATGTTCGAATAATTCCACGAATGTTATGGAAATTAACTAGGTTCGGAAATATACGGGGTGTTACACCTCCTACGAAGGTCTAATCACATGTACTAGGCCCAATATCAATTATCTCATCAATAACATTACAAAATACATACTTATGGCTCTCGACACCTAAGTAAACATTGTTCAACGTTGTCAAGTAGGGTTGGGAAGGTACGGGGTGTTACATTCTTCCCCCCTTAGGAACATTCATCCTCGAATGTTAACAACATCACTTTATGTACAACACATGCATCCTTATATTAGCATCGCTATACATATACACTCATAGATACTTGCTTATTCTTTCCCCTCTTCCACACTGTGAACTTTTTCTTTCATTTGAAATAAATATGGGTACTTTGATTTCATCATTTCCTCTTCTCAGGTGACCTCTTCGCCTTGTTGATCTAGAATAGCAATAGAAAGCTCCTCCTAGTGAGATTCCTCCATAATTTATACATTTACAATGGGAGAAATACGAAATGGAACTCTTATGCACTTCCCGACAATTTCAGATGGCACATTGTATAGGGAAAATTCCCCTTTCTTTCCAAATCCCATTACCATCATTAGTAATGCTTTTAAAAGTGCTTAATCATCTATGGTCACAAACATCTACTATACCATTACGATATTTGTCTTTAACTCTAATAAATTCGCCAACCGGTGGAGATATGTCAATTGACTTAACTGATGAACTCGGTGTCCCATTAGCTTTTATAGTAATCAATGAAGTGACATACAATAGGGTATATGTATCATTCGGAAATATGGATAATATACTTGTATCTTCATCAGGAGATGACTCCGCATTCTGCCGGTCCACTAGAGCGTAGGTATGATTTTGGTCTCTACTGGAACTAGATACTCCTCTGGCACCTCTACCACGACCAGCAGACTGTACACCAGCCACCGATGCCACAACGGCTGATCCTGTAGGTCGTGTCATACTTTTTGTGGGACTTTGTGGGCACTCTCTCATCATGTGTCCTGGCCTACTACACAAAAAGCAAACATTCGTATAGTACAGGCATTCTCCTGAATGAAATCTCCCACAGCGCTGGCACAGCTAATGAGAAAATCTTATTGCCTGTGATCCATGAATTCCACTACTCTGTCCAGATTGGCTACCTCTAAACCCTCGGAATTGAGAGTGTGTGCTTGCTGTGGAATAGGAGAGTGATGGTCTAGGTGGTCTAGAAAACATCAGAGGCCTCGATTCTCCTTGGGACGCCATAGACTGCCCCACAGGTCTAGCCCTTTTTGATGGCCCTTCCTCAGATTCCTGCGTCCTTCTTCTTTGCCTTTGGTCTTCCATTTTCTGTGTGAATTCCTGAATTCTGTCGATGTCCATATCTCTGTTCAATGCTGCAATAGTACAGTCTCATACCAAATATTGCTCCAGTCTATCCACATATCGATGGACTCTATCTTCCATGGTGGCTACTACATTTGGAGCATATCTAGCCAAGGAATTAAACTGCAAAATGTATTCTCTAACACTCATACTCCCTTGATGAAGATTTAGAAATTGGTCTGCACATGCCTCCCGAATCTCATATGGGAGGTAATGATCAAGGAACGCCATTTTAAATTCTTTCCAACCAGCTGGGAGTGCATCAATACCCCTTCATCTTTTCCAGTCCTCATACCACAAGATAGCCTCGCCCTTCAGTCTATAAGCTGCTAGCTCAACCGTTTCTACACCTGTTACGTGCATCACCTCTAGTGTTCTTTGAACTTGGTCCACAAAATCCTATGGATCTGCTTTCGGATCTGACCCTATGAATATAGGAGGGTCAAATTTTAGAAAATTTTGTGTCCTGAGACTCTCTACTCTAGCCGTATCATCCTCATTTATCATTGGACCAGTTCGTCCCTGTGTCTGGGAAGCCACTAACTGAGTCAACATATGTACTGCATTTCTTAGATCCTGGTCAGTGGCATTCATAGGAGGTTCTGCAGGTACTTCTCTACCCCTTGGCTCTTTCGGAGCTGGAAAAGTAGAAGAAGACCGCGATGCAATTTCAGTGTCAGCCCCACCTTGACTAGCTTGGTCAGGTGGTGATTTACTCATTCCTTTACCAGCAGGCATATCTACCTGCTTACCTTTGCCTCTACCTCTTCTTGTGATTGGCATTTTACTATCCCAAAGAAAAACAAGTACCATGGTCAGATACAATTCAACTTACAACACTGGCTCTATTGCACGATCTATAAATGAAGAAAATAAACGACTACTAAATGTACCGTAGCCGCCTACTTATAAATTTGGTCCACAACACATCCATAAGCAAGACTCTACAAAGATACGGCTTTGTAGACACCCTTAGAATGACCTGCTCTGATACCACTTTTGTCACGCCCCAAATCCCATTGAGGCGGACTAGCACCCGAAGTCGATATGGCCCGAGAGAACCAATCTTTGCTCATGTACATTCGTATTCATATCCTCGTATGAATCTCATTATGTCTCATGCAACTATGCGGAAATCATGGACAACATTTTATATATGAAACTTGGCCGTTAGAGCCATATACGTCCATATACGTCTACAAAAGCCTATAATAGATGCATTTACAAGACCAACTAAAAGTCGGGACAAGTCCCCACTTTATCCTTACAACATCAAAAACAAATGTACAACTATGACTCAAAATGTTCCGAACCAACTGGGACTCAACAAAGATCCGCAAATACTGTCAACCTATTGTGGAGGTCTACTAGTGCCTGCACCTGCAACATGTAAGGTAAGTCCCCCGAGGGGGTCACTACGAATAATGTACTGAGTATGTAAGGCTCATAAGAACTGTATCAAACATAATAAAAACAACAACAATGGAGGCCATATAAGAGAAATAGTCAATGGGAATAAATTCTTTTTTTGTAGGTGAGGAACCATGTATATATTTCTTCTGTCATTGTCATTTATGATTATTCTTGCATATCCTTAATATTCATATACTATCCTCCACATACCCCTTTATTCTAGAGAGTTACCTTCACTCAAGAGACTTGCCTCCCAGAGATTCTTCTATCCAAGAGGTTCTTTATATGCAAGAGATTCTTTCTTGCTTTTATGCTCATCACCATTTTTATTCATCTACTTGGTTAGTAGGTTGTAAAATAACATTCATTCACCTTATAGGTGGGTTAACATACATCCACTCTATTGATGGGTTAACATACATCCACTCTATTGGTGGGTTAACATACATCCACTCTATTGGTGGGTTAACATACATCCACTCTATTGGTGGGTGAACATACATCCACTCTATTGGTGGGTTAACATACATCCACTCTATTGGTGGGTGATAATATATACACACGTTTCTACATTTCTTACTTGGGAGAGATTGATACTTTTATGATACATTGAGGATCGTGATACTATTGGAAACACACATATATGCTTTACCTCATTTCTTTACTTTCAAGAGATTGACACCTTTACTTGTGAGGGATAGATATATTAACTCGCACATTACTTCCTTCATTACTCTTATGAGATTGGTACTTTGATAATCATAATATTATTGGACTTTGGAACATGACATGATTGGAAAAGCTATTCAAGAATAAATAGATTCTCTTTACATCTTACTCTCTTTGAGATAGTTCTTTTTAGTAGTTACAACATTATGGGAGCAGTTGGAACTTCAGTCAATGAATAAGAGATAAGTGCATCATAATTCTTCTAAGAATAGGACACATATGAATAACAATATATCTCAACCTGAACTGGGATACTTAGAACACTTCGGACATGAGTAAGTACCATAACAAGGTGAATACTCTATACAGCATAAAAATACGGAAAGAGTAACCTTACATACCTTGTCGTCTCACTAAGAATACACAAGCCTAAATAGGGATACAATAGTTCAGCTCTTTCCTTATGTTTTACTCTACAACACAAGTTCATAACGGTGTACGTTAATAATCAACTACCTTACAAATGTATAAGTGTCACAATGAGTTACGTGACTGCTATATAGCATCATTTCATCCTTCACGGTACAATCCATTGTATTATCATACAAACAACACCATAACATATCACACATCGACCAAGACATCATAAACCAATAACATTTCACACCATGTTTACCCTTTATGCTTCCTCATTATCAATCCATCACAATTACCCTATCAACTTGCCTCATAAAAACTTATGAACAACAATACATACTTAATATAGTCCAACATGCCTCCATACAACCCTTTAAAGTCATTAAAACAGCATCACAAGTTGATAATTACATCCAAAAAGGTTATAGGGGCCTTCGGGGGTCAAATAGATACAAAAACATACAAAACCGAACCTTGGGCTGACCTGCGAAGCCACCTGCGCCCGCAGGTGGATGAGGTGCACCCTCAGGTGGCCTTTGGCAGATGCCAGAGGCACCTGTGTTGGCATCTGCGCCCGCAGGTGCCCTCGTCTGCGGGGGCGGATGCCCGTTTTGGTCCAAATTTGTCTGTTTTGGGTCTTTTTATGCAATGAATATTCCATGATCATAACTAAAATTCTTTTAACATATTTTTGATCATGTTATATGCCAACAATAAGCCATGGTATCACAACACACATAAACATCACCAAAACCTTACTTTTTTTTCAATACGACACCAAATCCATAACCAAATTTACAACAACAATTCCAAAAATTATACACAAGGATAAAAAAAGGTAAGACTATAATCACATCTCACATGTAAATATTGAATCCATCAAGTTCACTTCCTTCAAGACCACAAGTCCATGTTCAAGTTTACAAGACAAAACCATTCTCCGATTGCAAAACTAGACAGTTTTACAGATAACACACTATCCAAGACTTTGCCAACACAACCAACATGATTTATACACCATATTAAATATGTCACATACTAAACCATAGTAATAAACACTTACCAAGTCTTGTACAAAGGTGATCTTGTCCACAAAGATGACTTAGGGTTCTTGAGAGCCAAAAAGAAAATGTTGTGAATATTCTAGAAAAAGCATGGGTGTCACAATGAAATAAAATCTATTTTTGTGCCCTTTTTATAGTCCCTTTAAGTCTCTCTTATCCCATTCTTGGCATTAAATGCAATGGTTGATTAGTCAAATGGAAGAATGGATCATATTTGCCCTATTGGGCCAAGTCTTTCTTATGATCTTTGGGCCTCATTTGGCCCAATGGCACAAGACTTATGTAATCCCCAACAAATTTATGTATAATTCATCAAATCTCTCATTTTTGAATAATTCCACGAATGTTACGGTAATTAACTAGGTTCGGAAACATACGGGGCGTTACACCTCCTATGAAGGTCTAATCACATGTACTAGGCCCAATATCAATTATCTCATCAATAACATTACAAAATACATACTTATGGCTCTCGACACCTAAGTAAACATTGTTCAACATCGTCAAGTAGGGTTGGGAAGGTACGGGGTGCTACAATATTGACTAGTGATATACAGTGTTGTACTTTAGCTCTTGTGTACTATCAGGATAGGGTAGTTATCCTTCTTATTCCAGTAGTACTGGTATGCCTAGTTCCCTGGATAGTTTCCTGTAGTTGCATTCATGTCGTACATGTCATTTTATGTTTACATTATTTTTGGAGCTCAGTTTGCCTATGCCTACTGAGTACCACGTGTTTGGTACTCATACTACACTTCTGTAGCCTACAGGTCATAGTGCGAGTTATCGCCGTTAATGTATGTATCGTGCGGAGCAGCTATAGATCGGAGATTCGGGGTGATATCCTGGGATTTTGCAGTATCCCTACTCCCCCTCTTATTGTTAGACTTTTCTCTATATTGTACTCAGAGACATCTTTGTATTTATATTTATCCTGTATTTCACCTGTACTCTTGATGTATTAGAAGCTCTTGTACTGGTTTCACCAGGTTTTGGGATTATATTAGTCTTTTTATCATGTTTATTCAGCAGTTTCCTTGCTTTCTCTTGATAGTCCGTTACTAGTTGTTCTGAACTATGGGTTGGCTTACCTACTGGTAAGGTAGAGTAGGTGCCATCATGACCTGAGAAATCGGGTCGTGACATAAGTTCTATATAATATTTTTAGAGATGTCAACTATTATTCATAAGTCTCTTGCAAATCATTCATCTTAGTAAAAAAAACTTTGTCATTATCTACCAACACCACACGAACTTCATTTATCATAACATAATAGGGAGCTGCCATTGACTTATGTATTTCTTAAGCAATTTGAGAATTTTTTTGATTTGTTATATAAAAAGGTTTAATTTATTGGAGAAACGCTTAACTCTTTTATAGATTTGTTAATTGAATCTCTAATGGAGAGTTCACTTAACTCAATTTGCTGATGAACATGTTTAGTGTTGACCATCATTAGCATGTTTAGTGTTAGCAATAATTTTTTTTGACCTTTTTAATTGTTTCTTTCTTTCCTTGTTTCTGTCAAGACAATGGTAGACTTTTATCTTTATTTTCCCTTTTACTTTTAGTTTTGTATGGAGGGCAATCTTTTCTTGATAAAATCACTTTCAACGTTTAGTAAGTTAAACATATTTTTCAAAAAAAATGTTATAGTATTAAGAAAAAATTTACTTATCCCACTTATGGGATCTGAGTGAGTACTCATTTTCATATATAGAAAATCATAGTTATGTTCTCACTTTATCTCAATTGCTTCATCAAATACTTATTTGTTATTATCAATAATTAGTATTTTAGTAAATTAAACATATTTTTCAAGAAAAATGTAACAGTCTTAAGAAGAAATGACTTATCATACTTATGGGATCTGAGTGAGTATTCTTTTTGATATATAGAAAATCATAGTTATGTTCTTACTTTATATCAATTGCTTCGACCAATACTTATATATTATTATCAATACTTAGCATTTACAAGAGTCATAACATCATAATCTCCCTGACATATTTTCCACATTATCCTATTACTATACTTTGGAAATGGTCTAGAAAATAATTTTTTTCAATATAAAATATTTTTTATATTCTCTTGTATCATACACAATGATGCTTGGTGAAATGACCACATATTCAGGGTCACCTTACTTTAATTTTATATTCTTTACTGCTATTATGAAAATGTTATGGTATATGTTTCCCTTGATTTAGGTTTATTTCAGGTAGATGATGCCTTTAAGGTGACGAAAGTGAAATCGGACAAAAAGGAAACAATATTGGGCTGAAAATTGAAAAAAAAAGGTGTTGGGTCTCTAGTATCAAAAATACCAACACATGCTTGCAAAACTGATATTTACAGGAAAGAAAAGAAAGTTGAAGTAGAAGTCGTAAAATAAATTTCTATATAACAAAATCAATCCCAGCTGGCAAACATAATTAAAAAGTCATAATTTCGAACCCGATGTTTGCAAAAGCGAACTCAGTGGTAGAGTTTTGTGAAAGCATAGGATTTAACATAATTCTCGTTCCCACCTCTATATAAGGTGACCTACCTTCTTAGAGAACATATCTTTTGCATCTTTTGAGGAAACCTTAAATGTTCTAGGGTTTAGCAAACGAGAATTGACAAAAAATACGAGTCTTGAAGAATGGGTTTTACACAACCATACAGATTAATTGTTATCCTTCTTTCTATGATGCTTTCCTGAGCCAGGGGTCTATCGGAAACAGCCTCTCTACTTCATCTAAGGTAGTGGTATGGACTGCGTACACTTTACCCTCCCCAGACCCCACTTTATGGGAATACACTGGGCATATTGTTGTTGTTGTTCTTCCTATGATGCTTTCAAATTATTCATCTTTTGTATTGGTTTTGTTTTCTCAACTTGAATCTTGTCTATAAGTTTTTTAATTTTGATTACACCTCTTGTTATACTTATGCTTCCATGGTTATTATTTGTTATTGAGTATATTCTTGATATAGTTAAGTTAATCTCATATTTGAATTTTTTCAAGGAGAGTATCTAATCCTAGGACTCACCCGTCTACTTTAGGTTAAGGTCAGGAGAGCCAACTTGTGGTTGAGGAGTTTCATTCATATGAATTTTGGGCACTAATCCTCATCTAATAATTTTGTATTAGTTATATGAATTTACTTGGAATAATGGGTCAATATTGCAAGGTTTTTCTCATGTTCTATCAAAACTATAGTTCATCTTTCATTTTGAATGCAATTCCTTTCCTTATGTCACAATTTCTATAGACGAGTCTACGACTGCTGTTACGCAGTGATTTTATCTTTTTGTTTTGAACGTATCCTTCAATTTCTGCTTTAACTCTGAAGCAAACTGAGTTGTGAGTCTGTACCTGATAAAAGCTCTGTACCTAATAAAAGCTCTGTACTATGTGGGTGTCTTGTTTCTCTTATTATCTAGTGGTATGTTATCCCATTTTTTTGCTTGTTTTTATGTTGTTTTGTTTGTTATATTGTTATTTGTCCTGAGCCGGGGGTCTATCGGAAACAACCTCTATACTTCATCTGAGGTAGTGGTATGGACTGCGTACACTTTACCCTCCCCAGACCCCACTTTGTGGGAATACACTGGGTATGTTGTTGTTGTTGTTGTTGTTGTTCTTTGGAATAATGGGTCACTCTTATGTTAATAACACACACACACACAAACACACACACACACATATATATGGATGGATAATTTTTAAAATCCATACAATATAAATCAAATAGCGATTGACAAAAAAAAAGGCTATTAAATTATTTTTTAAAATTTGTGGTTCATTGTAAAACCTTAGCATACGTGATAACGTGTTAAATAAACTTCTATTTTATCTCTCCAAATATAATTAAAGCAGTAATGAAAGAAAATATGTAATTTGTGTAGAAATAGTGAAAAAATTAACATTTCACCTTGAATGATACCATAAAATTTAAAACGAATAACGTATGAATAAACTCATGACTGATACGAAAAAAATAAAATTAATTTATTTTTTCTAATTTATGGTTCAATGCAAATCTATAGAATACATGGTAAGTGTTAAATAAACTTCTATTTTATATTTTAAAATCTAATTAAAGCCGCCAAAAAAACATTATATTTGTGTAGAATAAATGAAAAAAACAAGTTTTTTCTTTCAATGACACCATACAATTTTTACTATATTAATAAATTTTAATTTTCATACAAAAGAGGTATGGAGTGCATAAAACTAACCTGGAGTATTGAGATAGATTATTTGTATTAAACAATAAAAAGGGGTTAGTAGATATATTGAACATTGAAACTAATACTTTGAATAAAAATCAATAATATTCTTGTGACATGTAAATAGTTTAAACCCATATCTTAAGAAGCTTAATGATGGTTTAACTCAAATAATCTCTTGACTTTAAGAGCATGCATGTTTGTTACTTCACTAAATATAGTAATAAAATTTAATATTTAATTTATTTAGTAAACTGTGTTACGTGCCACTAATTTCGTTAAATTTTAATAATATATATTGAGGTGCCACTTTTATAATCATTTAATAGCATAAATTTAAATAATTAGTTTAGTTTTTTGCATTATATAACAAGAATAAAATATATCAATCTGTGACGACCCAGAAGTCGAGATCATGATGGCACCATATAAATATGAATAGTGAAAATAACTAAAAGGTAGTGGCAAAAGCAAAGTTAAACAAGAAAAATGTTAACAACTTATTTTAAAACAATTAAAAGAGTTGTAAAGAAAATGCAGAAAAAAGTAGTAAAGAGAAGTAGCGAAATATACTTATAAAAACTTTTATTGATTTGAGGGAAACATAGGCAACATAAAAGGGAAAAGACGGGAAATATAAAAGTGAGTACGGGTATTTCCGAATTCCTCTACTGATACAAGTTGGAGGTCTTAAATAAACCCAAAGTGTTGACTAAGTTAACTAATACATGCTATCTATTTTACACGTTTCCATGATCAAAGACTTTACATCTATTTTATATGTGTCATATGACTAGCTTATTTCAAAATATCTATTCCTCATGTGTCCATGAGTAGCTAATTTATTTCACGCAGGTCCTTTCTTCCACATCTTGCCCTGAAAATATATCTTTGTCTACTTCTAATTTGCTGTTTTTCGTGCCTTTGTCTTTTTATTCCTAGAAGATTTGTGCTTCTTCGCCTTGTAGTTGCATAGTTGTTTGTGGATTGCCTGTAGGGTCACCTTTTATGTTGTAGTAGCTTTTTTAATTGTTGAAAGAGTGCTGGCACTTTTCTTTTAATTAAGGAGGCATACCTGTGCTATCCCTAGCGGATCCATCATATCTACATTGCTGGGTTTACTGGCACGTGAGGATGCAGTGTCAAATAATTCCATTATCTAGTTTTCTTGTATATCTTTATAGAGACTTAATAAGGCTTCTTCAAGCCTTCTTTTAATTCCTCTTTGGAAACGTGGGATTCTTGCTATGACGATGAACTTGATGCTGGCCTATCTGTTTGTGTCCATCCTCTAATTTTGATGGTCTTATTTATATATTTGATTCTGTCACGATATTCAAGTTGAGGTCATGATGGCACCTACCTCGGCCCATCCTTAATAGGTAAGCCAAATGCCAAAAATAAAGGAAAATTCATAATAAGAAAGTAAACCCATAAATGTGAGACTTCTAGAACGAAGTCAGGCCTTAACATGTGAATAACAAGAACTCAAACGAAATATATAAAATCCCCATGATATACGTGTCACAAGTTTAAGAGCATCTATTAGAACTTAGAATAATGAAAATACATAAGTCTGCCTTCGAAAGGTAAATAAAGACAACTAGGATAAGAAGAGGTCCGTAATATACCCTAAACTTTTGAGCTTACCAGTACCTCAAATATCAACCACAAACTGCACCAAATCAGCTACCGTGGGTCCTACTCATACTGGGATCTGTACCAAAAGGGCATAAAAGTAGGAGTGAGAACAGTCCACTTTTACTCAGTAGGTATGATAGGCTGACTGAGTAAAGCAGAAAACAAAATAAATAAAAGATACTATGAGCACGTACACCTGCAGGTAGAAAAGTTCCCAAATAGTAGCTCACACCGTCTCCACTAATAGTTCTAAGATATAGGATCAGAAGGAAACAACTAAACATGCAATATATATATAAGGGAATATGATACACGTCAACAAGTACGAGAAAGATACATAAAAGATGCAAAAGTAATGCAATGCGATGTAATGATGAAGTAATGGTGGAACTTGCATGTGCACCTTCCAAGCCTCAACACTTCGAACAGGACCCATGAGGGGTTCGCAGCCCATATCCCTTTCATAATATACACAAACCTTACCGGCAAATGACCTCGACCTAGGTTTCCCAATATCACACAATCAACCTTGTCGGCAATAACCTTGGTCAAGGGCTTTATAAAAAGTTTCCATTATCATCAAATTGGAATATCTCAGTGGTATCAATCTCATGAACATGTATAGATAATATGAGGATATAATGCTTACAACTAATCAATATAAAGATAATCATCAATTTATTACAGGTATAAATGAGCTCAAAATCCACTTCATAAGACAATGATTCATGATATAAGCCATCGCAGGACACCACTGGTATAAATAATCAAGTAAGACATCAATAATATCATTTAAATCCCTTATTCGGGTATCAATAACATGATAAAAGAAAGTTAATTCTCAAATAAGGCCTATAATTCAATATGACCCCCAACTTGAGCGACACAACAACAATAATGGAAAATAATGCACAAGTAAGGCCTAAAATCATCAATAAATCCCCCCACGGGCATTACAACATTTACCAACTATCAAGTCAACAACAATATGCACAAAAAACACCACAAGGGCACACAATAAATATCATAAATAAGAAACATAACTCCCACATCTAATTCTCTAAACCATAGCATGCTTTACCAATTTGTTAACTACCCCGTCAAATTTGAAGGAATTTAATCCATAACTATAATGACTCTCCAGGTAATTTTCTTGATTTCCAGGAGTTTTTAGCATTTCGAGCCTTTCTATAATGGCTATAGGTTATTTATGACTTTCCAAAACTTTCGGTCCTATCATCGGGCAGTTTGTTTGGATTTTAGGCTCATTTACTTGTTTGGAGCTTTCAATGTTAAAAAATTGGTGTCGGACCAAAACTTCTAGCAAACGGCCAAGGATGAGAATTTCAACAGCGCCATCAACTCCGAAATGTTGATTTTAGGCTAGGGGATCCTTGTTCTGGGTCATGAGGATTTCAAACTCGTTTTGGGCTATTAGGTAGATTTGATGAAAAAAATCAAACTATGGGTTGGGATATCCCATGGTGTCGAAACGACCACCGTTGGATGTTTCGATGGTTTGGCTGAGTAATGTCGAATTTGGTATGGTAGCATAGTTTGTTTGTGCGCACGGAGTTTCGAACAAATCTCGAGCCCCCAATCGAAGTCCGTTAGGACTTAGCTTTTACTGGTTTCCCAGCTTCAGGTGCAGGGTCATTTTACTCTTTGCATTCGCGAGCCTTCCACCGCATTCGCGATGAAGGGTCAACCCGACCCAGCCCTTTTCTCCTCTTCACGTTCGCGACCTATAGCCTCGCTTTTGCGATAGTTCATCTTGTTTCCCTTGATTTTCGCAGTCCCTTTGATTTTGTTGGCGAAGGAAAATTTTGGTAATCGTCACATTCGCGACCTGTGCCCCGTCAGATTGAGTTAGGCCATAGAGGATGCTATGTGTGAGATAAGGTTAGCCATTTGGCCAAGAATTATCCCAGATATATGTATGGATTTACTTGGTAGGGCTTTCAGCTTTAGGTTTTCCATACTCTAATATAAGTAGTAAGAGGTGGCTCACAAAGTGGTAGAGATAGTGCTAGAGGTAGAGGTAGGGTAGCTCGTGGTGTTGGTCGTGAGGTTACTCAGTCTGGGTACATACGTGGACCGCGTTATGCTATACGCGAGAGACCCGAGGTAGAGGCCTCTTATACAGTTATTACAGGTATTATCCAGTTTTTTTTATAGATCTGCTTGACACTGGATTGTATGACCCAAATTATCATTACACTAAAATAGGAGGAAAAATTTACACCCAAACGTCCTTTGGTTAAATTTTTAGAATTCAGGGATGGTCTAGGATTGGCTTATATTTTAGGATATGATAATAGAATGAAATATTGTACTAATATGGTTTGTAGTGGTGGTATTTGATGCGATAATTAAATAGCCAACTAGTATAGGAGGTCGTAGCAACTTTCGACAACTGAAATGGAGTAATAGAACTCTGATTATAGCATTTAAAGTAGATGGGTTCTTTTACGATGTTATTATTTATGGTATGTGTTGTAAAATGAGTAAAACTGAAGTGAGGTCCCGAGGTTCAACCTCGAACTGACGCAACAAAAAAAGTAACCGCTGCAGCGGTAATGGAAACCGCAGTGGCAACCTCCATGAAAAAGGCATGAACTTCTACAGTGGTAATTTATCCACTGCAGCAGTGCCACACTAAAAAATTACAGCTTTTAAAAACCAGAAACATTTCGTTCCCTTACTTTTCAAAAAAATGCAAGAAAGCCCTGTGGGAGGAGATTTTCAGAGGGTTTTTGGAGTTTTTTTTATCTTTGGAGGTAAGTAATTACATTCTAGACTAGAATTCACTTTCTTTAACCTTAGAAAATCACAAGAAAATGAATTAATATTGGATTTTGGGGTTTAACCCTTATTGTGGAAATTGATTAAAAGTGATATGAATGTGTAAAAATTTCGTAGGAGATGATCCTAGGGTGTTAAAAAACACTAATGGGACTAGAATTATGATTATTTATGCTAATTAAAGTAGGGTTCATGCAGGTTAAATTATAAGAAAACCCTATGATGATGAAATAGGGTAAGTTAATGGCTAAAATCAATGGACTATGATCCCTAACTATTAAAAGAGCATGAAATATTGAAATGGGTGTATATTTTTGTTGTTGTATAAATCAAGAAATAATTGAACGAGAATGAAAGGGAAAAAGTGTCGCTGAAAGGTGAATTTGAGTAAGGAAATGACATAGGCTATGGTTTTGTTGTAGCAATTAGAGTTTCTTGGCTTTGTGCTTGTTTATGAACTTGACATATATGATTGCCTTCTAGAATGACTTGTGATTTAATGAGTACATTGTATTTCATTTGCATTGTGATGATATATTGAGATTATGGATTGGGTACCATATTTGTATGATTATGATAATGGGTTGGGTACCACGCTGGTACGATATGATGTTAATAATGATGTTGAGTAGGATAAGATATGAAACACACATCTGGCATACATGCACTCATACATATGCGTTGAGTGCCTTATTATGATTATACATGATGATGAGTTGTTGATGAAACTAATTGAGTGTGAAAGTCTGTGAAAGTAAACTTGTGAGTTGTAATTATGTGATGATACATGATGTTTTTAGTGGAATGATAATATTAGTTATAAGTTTTGTTATGATTGGTTTTACACTTGTTTGGCTTGCTTACTTGTACATTATTGAGTTAGTTGACCTATGATGCTTACCATTACTTTTTGATGTACTTATGCTACTTGTACTCTTATTTTTTGAGTGCAGAACATCTTCCAGTGGTTGACACACGAAACTCAACTCTAGTTAGTTGTTCAAACTTGATTTAAGGGTGAGAACCATGACTGGGCAACCTTCGGATATTCTTATTGATGTTGATGTCCTTTGTTTTAGGACTAAGACAATTTCTTATTGTTTATGCTTGCTAATATTCGCATTGGTTTCAGACTTAGTTTATTCTAAGATGTTCTTGTATGGTGACTTCAGGTCTAGGGGATTGTAATAAATAGAGGTTTCCAGACTCTATTTGTTGCCTGGATGTTAATGTCGTTGACAATTATTCTTTATTGAATGAAGATATTTTGAATTTGTTTAAAACATAAGGATCAACATAAGATGAATGTGAAAGTAACACTTGGGTTTGTAAGGGAGAGGATAGTATAGTTCTCCTGCCATAGGTTAGGGTGGGTGTCACTCATAATCGTTTGGGTCGTGACATGGGACTACATTCTCATATGTGTCTAAATATTTTGTTTCTTATTTTGATGCATTCTTCAAGCCCCTTGCTATGACTCTTTATGTATCTACCCCATAGAAGATTCTTTAGTGGTGGATCAGGTGTACCAATCTTGTATAGTTATCTTTGCAGGGCGTGAGGCTTGGTAGATTTGATTGATGTCGCCAAAAATATACCTTAAGAAAAGTACAATGCGTTCGCTGTATCAAATATAGAACCCAACTAGGTTGGGGTCAATCCCACAGGGAACAGGATGAACTTATATAGAATGCTAGTCTGAGTAATTGGTAAGTAAGTAAAACTGGGTTTTTTTTGGTGAATAAGTGGTGACAGTAACGATTGTTGATTATTGGATTCGTAAACAATATGAGAAATTCACTAGGAATGTGATCCCTAATGATTTCTTAACTCCACTGGTTACTTGTGCTGGCAAAACTATCCTGCTGCGTTGCATGCAAAATCAAACAACGTATGTTCATCTAAACATATCTCAACCTTGGTTAGACGAATTTCACTCTTCTCCTCTCGATCTCTGAGTGTCTCACTACAAACCCTTGTCCTGGATCTCAGATAACTATCCCGGTTATGGCTCAAGTTATTAGATGAAGGTTGTTAGTTTCAAATCTCTTTTGTTATTCCCTTTTCCCAACCTCTACCTCTCTCTCATGTAGGTCTAGAATACAGGAGAGTTTCTAACGTTTGCAACTGTTAGAAGATCAATCATGACGAAGTAAATAACAATACATGCATTCACACCGGTTTAGAATTTGCTTCGCACTTAACTTGTTTTGTTAATTCCTCATGGTTCACACAATCCTAGTTGGTGAGTTTAGCTACTCATGTTTGCAAGAGCACAATAAGAATTTGAGGATGAAAGCATAGTTGTAAACTCACAATAAAGAAGAAACTCTGAAATCTCAATTATGAATAAAACCCTAGAATCGATGTTCCAAGATTACAAAATCCAATAATGTGTTTATGAACTAAAAATAAGGAAAAACTATCTCAAAATAATGTAATGGCTAGCTCCTGAACATAGGACATCAAAGGGGTATTTATAGATACAAGACGAATCCTATCCAAACCAAAACAGGAAAATAGAGTCGGCAATTTTCCACGGTATCGTGTCTTGGTGTCGTGGAACCCAGTCACGCCATGTGGGTCAGTGCCATGGAAATCAGGTAAACATTAAACATATCTAAAGTTGACTCACGACAACCACTCACATCACACGAGTGGACTCATGGCACGTGATTCCTATCGTGAGTCACCTCTCCGGTGCAGATCCTGGTTCTTTCGTCTTCAGATACTTTATTCTAGAGCGTGATTCTTCCTTTTTGTCCATGTTGCCTCCAAAACCTATTTTCCTGCAATGTAGAACATAAAAAACATCATACCAACCAAACACACCCAAGTTATTGCATATTTTCCTTGTTTTAAGCATCGAAAGTGTCATAAAAACATGGCACATCAACACCCTCAACTTAGAATGTTTGCAGGTCCTCAGTCAAACAAAATAAAATAAACACAATGATGCTTAACTAAGAGAAACCTAAGGGACCTACGGCAGTTGACTCATTGATTTTGATCACAAAACGTTTCTAACCCCTCCAACTTGCAAATCAAAATCATATGTAGTATACATGTAGCATATCATCATGACACAGAAGGGATCAAATGATGGCATGAGATTATGAACAAACAACTAAGCTTATATGCAAATGACATTATCCGAATAAATAGCAGCTAACAATGCAACCCGTGTACTCTCACAGCAAAGAAGTCTCATACACTCACAGTATACTAATGAATCTCAAAGTAGGGACTCGGTCAAAACACTCTCTCTCAGAAAAAGTTCAAACAGTATGCATGAAATACCATAGGCTTGCCCTTATTTTCTATGCCTTAGTTTTTTTGGACAGCTGTACTAGGATCACTATAGGACTTTCATTGGCTTGTAATTTAGGCTTGGGGACGGGTATGGTACATATGGATATGGTGACTCAACCCTCCTTGACTCTACACTATTTTTGGCTCCACTTTTCAACCATGCTTATTTATTCTCCTTCATTTATTTTTAGATTTTTGGGTGTGATTTTCTTCATTTCTTCAAAACACACAACAATTTTTATTTTTTTTATTTTTCTGTTTTTTTTGTTCTATAACACACTCAATTTTTTTCTCTTTTTCTTTTATTAATCCCTTCTTCATACCCAAATCAATCTACGCACTCCTATAGTAGCCACCCTCAACTTAGGTGATTTTCCTGAGTTGAGGTACACAATGTCCAAGGAGGGACCAAGGCCAAGACAGGTTCATTATAAGTCAAAATGGGAAGGTGAATAGGCTAATTAAAGGAATAGGTCAATTAAGGCTCAACATCGGGATCAAGGGATATTTATTTCATTTGGTCGGGCATTTAGGCTAAAAGTGGACTTATTCAAAATCGGCCTATGCTCATTTCCTAACCACTATCCTATAACCTAGGAAAGACTAACTGAGCAAGTTCTAAATCGTACACATAATGTGAACTAAGTAATGACCTCACGCACACATAACACCGGGTTACACTATCAACTACTACCTATCCAGTTCATGCATTGCTAGCTACAATTATGTTGTTTATAATACTAATGCAATAACAAGATCCAACAGGTATCACAAACTAACATACTACACACATATTTCAAAACAAAACTCTCAGGAGGGGTGTCCTTTCCATTAAAAAAAAAAATCCTTATCATTCAAAATATGTTCAAAATTGGACTGCACTAAGGTTCACCTATTTTTCTCCTAATTAAATTATGAAAACACAACAACAACCTAAACGTGCCCATTTCAATATGATAGCACACTCGGGGGAAAAGAAACAGGGCAACAAAACCCCCCAAGTGATGGTACACCTCCACCCCCAACTAAATAATGGTGCACTGCCCTCAGTACACAACTATCAATATGGTAAGTGGAAGGGAGTGAAGACATACCTGAGGCACCCTAGGGACTGAATGTGGGCTCGCCCAATGCTTGATCATCAGATTCTCTCTGGGATCGCTGCTAGGTGCGTCTGATGGAGGGGGTATCTGACTAGAAGATGCACCCCGTGCTCTATCCCCCTGAGCATTCTGTTGGGCATGGTACTCTACCCTAGAGGCCTTAACCACTCTTCAAAAATCATCCTCGAACTCATCACAACTATCACCCTGATTTGCCCGACTACGTGCTCTCTTGCCTCGATCAATAGGAGGCTCCTCATTAGTAAAAAATCCACCTCAAAAGCCGACCTCATCTGGGCCGAAATGGATATAGGTGGAATGACAGGAGTGCTGCTCAGTGTTAAAGGTCTCACCTCCTCTCTCAATGCAACCACTTCCTGTGTCAATCCCTCCACATTAAAAAGTTGTGCCGAACTTATCCGGGTGGCCATCCGTGACTCAAAGCTATCAATCCGCCCATGCCGCTCATGCATAAAACTATTCATAGCGGAAGTCATATGGGACTCCACTCTAGCCATGGCAGCCTCTACCATGGTCCTAACCCATGGCTTAAGCTGGGATACTAACTTAGCTATTTGAGCCTCAGTGTGAGCCTGTCGCTCAAACATTTTTGTCTGCCGATCCACCAACTGCTGCAGGAAGTCCCTCAGAACTGAAACCATACCACAGGGAGGCGGTGGTGCTGTAGTGCCTGGTAACTCATCGTTAATCAAGCTTTTTCCCTCAGCAGGTACATGAAAAGTCTCTGGTACACCTACCAGTACTGGAATAGGAATAGGTGTACTAACCGGCTTGTCACTATCTCTAGGCATTTCAAAAAGGGCAGCTCCTGAGGACACGGAAGGTTGAGACCTCTGTGGAAAAATTGGGTGAGCTCCCCATTGCTGCATCAACCCTATATCAGTAATGTGGGTCACCTCAATATGATAGTCTACCGTAGGCATCGTGAGCATACCAGCATTAATGCATAAGCCATGAATCAGACAGGGTAAAGGGATTTTGGTAAAGTCACTAAAATCACGCTCATGTATCAACTAAATGACGTAGAGAGCAAAGTTAATATCATAACCTGCCAGACTGCTCGCTAGCACCACTGCCCGATCAAGTGTGAGTGAATTATCAGCATTAGTCGAACTCAACTGATGCCTGACAACCGACCACTAAAACCGTCCTGCAAAGTGAATTGAGTACTTCTTAATATCCATTTTCCCAGGAACCCAACTAGCCTTAGCACCATCCTCCGCTATATAACTTGCAATCCACTGCAGTAACTCCAAAAGCTGATCGGCATCCCTTATTTTAGCCCTATTTCTCACAGTCTCTATATGGTGATCAAATTTTATAGTGCTAGTTGGAAATGGATGATCAGCACCAAACAAAAACCTGTGGATAATCTGCTCAGCGATGTCTACTCTGGTCTCCCGAACCAAAGTCTGAGTCACTGGTGGTTAGTCCCTATACCGCTGCTCATTGGATGTGATCAATTCAATAGAAGCAGCATAAGAAACATAATGCACGGACTAACTCTGAGCTATAGTGCCCAGGAGGATCCGTCATCCATCCGAATCCATAATGATCAAATAGAACCTTAATCTTAGGCAGTGCCTTCAAGTCATCTAGCCAATACCGGGGTTCCTCAGTGATACTTCTTCTACACATGCCCCACTTAGTAAGTTCGCCCCTGTCATAAATGGTCCTCATACCCTGAACACACCATTGCTTGTTTTCCCTTCGAATCGCAATTATAGCCCGCTGTGCAGCCACCTATCTCTATGAGGAAGTCGTGGAGTGTTGACCACCTGTGCCAAAAATAGATGCTATCATATCAACCAAAGAATCATTTGGACCTTTAAAATTTTCCCCAAACCCAGACACAACAACCTCAGCATCATTTGTATCCTCGGTATTCTCCTCAGACCCAGATACATCAACCTCATGTTCATCATCGATTGCAACATCTTTCGTCCCCTCATCAGACTGGGTGGTGAAATCAGAAGACTGAGCAGGGGCAGCCAGTTGTGGGGGCTGTGAAGTAGGCTGTTGAGAAGCCTGAACAGCAAATTGGGCCAAAGTTTTTAGCGTTGTAGTATGAGGTACCTGTGTAGAATCAGTGGTAGTAAGCTCGTATACCTCTTCGAACCCACTTTTAATGGACCCCAAAGGTTCATCACAGAGCCTAGTAGTAAATTCAGGATTTTTTGTACGAATTCGTGAGGAAGAACCCATGTTTCCATGTTTGGGGTTTGATTTGGGTGGCATGGGGTTGGGTTTTAGGTCTGGTGGGTTTGATATCTGGTCGGGTAGGTAGGGTTTTGGGTCGGGTTTGTCGGATTGTGGACTGGGTGGGTTGGATTTGGGGGGTTTTTGGGTTGGTTGTTCAGATTTTGGGGATTTTCGGATTTAGGATTTAAGAATTTTAGATTTGGTATGTGGGAATCTGATGAATTTGGATTATTTTTGTGGGAATTTGATGAATTATGGCAAAATAGGGTTTATTTTGTGAATTTAGTTTTGAAAAGGTTAAGTTTGGATTTTAAAGTGGGTCGGATGTGAGGAGTATACTGATATTTATATAAATTTAGGGTTGGGTCAGGTCGTATCTTGGGTAATTAGAGGGTTCTTATTTCTCATGGCACTACCCACGTGACGTGGTTCTAATGACATCACGTGGATCCCCTGGCGTAGGTAGGATTCTGCAGGTTACATTTGACCACTGAATTTCATGGCACTACCCACATGACGTAGGTTGACCTACGTCACGTGGGTCACTGGCGTAGGTCAAGTTCAGCACGCATGTAATTCCTTCTGACTTCTATGGTATCCTGCCATGTTACATGGATGGACTTACATGGCGTGAATAAGTTTCGTGTGTTGTACTGAACATATTCAGTTTCAATCTTGTAAGGTCCCACTAGTTTATCGTTTAATGAGCAGATCCCAACCAATTGGCCTTGGGTTGCCTCCCAATTAGCACCTGATTTAATGTTGCGGCACGACTTGGCTAGGTTGGTTACTCAGATTTCACCAACCATCCCATGGGTTGCCTTACATGAAGTGCCTGACTTAACGTCTTGGAACGACTTGGATCGCTTCACTACTCAGACTTCATCAATTCTAAGCTCCTCACAAGTGCTTATTTCTTCCGTGATTCCCATATAGTGCTTTACATGTTGTCCATTGACTTTAAATAAAACATTATCTTCACCTTTAAGCTCAATTGCTTCATGCGGGAATACCCTAACAACGGTGAATGGTCCAGACCATTTAGACCATAGTTTTCCAGGAAAAAGGCGAAGCCTGGAGTTATAGAATATCACCAAATCTCCCAGAGGAACCTCTCATCGTTTGATTTTTCAGTCATGATACAGTTTCATCTTTTCTTTATAAAGTGCTAAACTTTCATAAGTTGGTAGACAAAATTCATCCATCTCATTCATCTGATCTAGCCTCAATTTAGCCGCATCTTTCCATTCAAGATTCAACCTCTTCAATGCCCATAATGCCTTGTGTTCAAGTTCAACAGGCAAATGGCACGATTTACCAGACACCAGCTGATATGGAGATGCACCAATTGGTGTCTTCAAAACAGTTTGATATGCCTATAATGCATCATCCAATCTTCCAGCCCAATCAGTCCTATTGGCATTCACCATCTTTGCCAAGATAGACTTTATCTCACGATTTCACACCTCAACTTGCCCGCTCTTCTGAGTATGGTAAGGTGTTGCCACCTTATGTTTGACGCTATATTTTTCAAGCAGGGCTTTGAACAGCCGATTACAGAAGTGGGATCCTCCATCACTAATGATTACTCGTGATGTCCCAAATCGTGAAAAAATGTTCTTTTTCAAGAATGTCGTGACACTTTTTCCTTCATTGTTGGGAAGAGAAATAGTCTCCACCCATTTATAGACATAGTCAACAACTACCAAAATATATTTCATCCCATGTGATCTCACAAAGGGGCCCATAAAGTTAATTCCTTATACATCAAATAATTCGAGCTCAAGGATAGTTGTCATAGGGAGTTCATGTCTACGTGAGATATTCCCTTGTCTTTGGCATTGGTCACAGGCCCGAGCATAGTCATGAGCATCTTTATAGATGGTAGGCCAATAATAACCACATTATAAGATCTTGTGCGTAGTCTGCGTACCACCATGATGACCCCCAATTAGAGATGAATGACATGCTTCCAAGATACTCATCTTTTCAGCCTCTGGGATACACCTTCGAATCATACCATCTACACATACTCTAAACATATATGGCTCATCCTAAAAGAATTTTCTCACCTCATGCATGAATTTATTTCTCTGTTGATACGACATATCTTTCGGGATTAGATCACTTGCTAGAAAGTTGGCAAAATCTGCAAACCATGGGATTAATTCTTGTGATGTTGCCAGCACTTTCTTATCTGGAAAAGTTTCATCAATATCAAGATTATCCCTTAATTTAAGCATGGCCTCACCCTCAAGGCGTGATAGATGGTCAGCGACTTGATTCTCGATTCCCTTTCGGTCCTTGACTTCAAAATCAAATTCTTGTAGTAGAAGCACCCACCGAATCAATCTTGGCTTAGCATCCTTCTTTGACATAAGATACCGAAGTGTTGTATGGTCTGTATGTATAATCACCTTCATACCAATCAAGTAAGATATGAATTTTTCAAAAGCATAGACCACTGCCAACAATTCCTTTTCAGTCACGGTGTAATTCTTTTGAGCTAGATTAAGTACTTTGCTAGCATAGTAAATCGGATGTAAAATCAATCTTCTCACGTCTTTGGCCAAGGACTGCACCAAAGGCCCCTCCGCTAGCATCATACATAACCTCAAAAGGCATTGTTAAATCTGGTGAAACAATGATAGGGGCTGAAATCAACTTCTCTTTCAGGAACTCAAATGCTTTTAGACACACCTCATCAAACACGAAATTCACCTCCTTTCTTTGAGATTTGATGCCCCAATACGATACCCTCATTAACCATAAAATGGCATTTTTCCCAATTAAGCACTAGGTACTCCTCGCATCTTTGCAGCACATTAGCAAGGTGTACCAAGGAATCATCAAATGAGTCTCCCACAACAGAAAAAATCATCCATAAAAACCTCAATAGATTCTTCAACCATGTTTTAGAAAATAGACATCATGCAACGCTGGAAAGTGGCCAGTGCATTACGTAAATCGAAGGGCATTCTTTTGAACCAGAACGTCCCATATAGACAATTGTAAGTGTTCTTCTCTTGGTCTTTGGGGGCAATGAAAATCTGATTATACCCCGAATAGCCGTCAAGAAAACAATACCTTTCTCTACCAGCAAGACAATCTAACATCTGATCCATGAAAGGCATAGGAAAATGATATTTTTTTGTCCAAGAATTCAACGTTCGATAATCCATGCAAACTCTCCATCCAGTAACTGGCCTCATTGGGATTAACTCATTCTTTTTATTTGGAACCACAGTGATTCCTCCCTTCTTTGGCACACACTAAACTGGGGTCACCCACTTACTATCATCAATGGGGTAAACCACACCTGTATCTAACCACTTAATGATCTCTTTCTTCACAACCTCTTGCATAGGTGGGTTTAAATGACGTTGGTACTCAATGCTTGGTATGCGCTTAAGATCAAGTTGTATTTTATGAGTGGAAATACCGGGTGGAATCCCTATAATATCAGCAATGGACTAACCAATGGCCCTCTTAAACCTTCTCAATACCGAAACCAGAGCCTCTACTTGCCACTCCGCCAACGTAGCAGAAATAATCACAGGCAAGGTGTTGTTGGCTCCCAAAAATATGTTCCGAAGGTGAGCGGGAAGAGCCTTAAGTTCCAAAACTGGAGGCTCCTCAATAGAAGGAAGAGCTGGTGGGGTCACCCTATTCTTCAAATCGAGATCAACTTTCTTTGGGGCATAAGTGTATGATCCCTTACCAACAACTGTACCAACCATCTCATTGTATTCATCATCACCATCGCTATAGAAATTCATAATCACAGCTGCAAGAGTTTCTACCCCCAACCTTTCTTCAAGAGGCACAACAAGAACACTCTCCTCAACTGCATCTATTACCAAAATCACCCGCATATCTTTCGGTTTCTTCATGGAACAACAAACATTGAAAGTGACATGTTCATCATTTAACCTGAATTTCATCTTCCCTATTTCCATGTCGACCAATGCACGACCAGTGGCAAGGAATGGTCTTCCTAATATGATGGGAACCTGAAAATCAACTTCACAATCTAAAATCACAAAGTCAGCTGGAAAGATGAATGATGCAGCTTTTACCAAAACATCATACAAAATGCCTACCAGCTTTTTCACCATCCTATCCGCCATGAGAAGTCTCATAGAGGTTTGTTTTGGTTCCCCCAACCCCAACTGCTTGAAAACAGCTAGCAACATTAAGTTAATGCTAGCACCTAAATCACAAAGTGTTTTTAGCAAAGTTGTAAGACCCGACAGTACAAGGAATTGTGAAAGCTCTTGGATGCTCCTTCTTTTCAACTAGGGAACGTGAAGCAACTGCACTACAATGATGTATGTTATCTGCCGACTCAAAACTGACAGTTCTCTTCTTCGTCACCAAGTCTTTCATGAACTTCGCATAACCTGGAATCTTTTCTAATGCCTCTATAAGAGGGATGTTTATCGATAGCTCTTTCAATATTGTAATAAACTTTTGATATTTGCCTTCCTTAGCCTTTTTTTTCAACCTTTGAGGAAAGGGAGGAGAAGGTCGTGGGATAGTTTTCATCATTTGTGGGACCTTCTTTTCCTACCTTCTTTTAGATTTTTCCTTTTTGCCAGTATCATGAGGATTTGGGACTGTTTAAAACTTTAAATTATTCATTTCTATCTCAGTTTCTACATCAACTATCATCGGCTCATTAGTCTTACCACTATCCACAGGTATATATGGATTAGTTGTGCATTTCTCGCTTTTATTAGTAATGGCCAGACAATGACTATCATTCTTTGGATTATGGACAGTGTTGGTTGGAAGGGTACCTGGATGACATTGGTTCAATGCCACTGATATCTTCCCAAACTGTTGCTCCAACTGTTTAATAGCACTCAAATGGGATTTTAATTTTTGACTTATTCCCAAAATGTCTGACCTAATCTCCTTCAAGAAATCTTCTTGACTCTCTGACCCTTTAACTAGTTTATTGAGAAGGGCTTTCATCCTTGAATTTTCATAATTAGCATTACAATTTCCTAGTGGAACATATACGCCACTCTTCCCTTTATAATCATCCTTCCCCCTCCGATCACCGTCACGATCTCGTTCTCTATCTCTATATCCTGCCTTGTTTTAATTGTCCATATAATAGTTCCGACCTTGATTACCTTGCCTTGAGTTCTAAGAGTCTTGATTAGACCCCTAGCCCTTGGCTCAAAAACCCTCTACTTCTCGATCCAGGTACTTAGACTCCTTATCAGATTCACTATCATCATGCCTAGGTGTTTTTCCTTGTGCACCTACGGCATGTACCTTCTCAGCATCTCTGGCCATAATCTGTTTAGTTAACAAACCAATTTCTGTCCTCATCTGTGCGACCTCTTGAGCTATAGATTCATCCAAAGCCTGTTGTGCTGCTGAGGGTCCAATAGCATACGTGCTAGAAGGCGTATCTGCCTCCCGAGTATGCCATCCTTGATTGGTCTTAGTGATATAATTTAATATCTCTAAAGCTTATTTCCACCTCAGACTAATAAATGCTCTGCCAGTGATAGTATCCTCTACAGCCTTAGTGTTTACGTTTAAAGTCCTGTAGAAGATCTCAAGTAAATTCCTACCACTCATCCTATGATTTAGCACATTTTGGATCTTCTTGTTACACCTTAGTCATGTTTTGAAAAGTGCTTCAGAATGTAGTTGTCTTAAGTTGTAAATCTCTTCCTTCAACTGTAGCATCTTGTAGGGTGGAAAAAATCTTTCCAGTTTCTTAACTCTTGCCAAGTAGTGATGGAACCTCGTGGTAACTCTGCCAACCACAAAGTCGCGTCTCTTATTAGAGAGAATAGAAACAATCTCAAATGAATAGCCTCTTAGTTAACTCCAAGCAAATTATAAGAAGTGCAAACCCCCACAAAGTCCATCACATGCATGTTCGGATCATCTGTAGAAAGACCTGAGAATACACCTTTTAGGTTAAGCAGGTTGATCATGGCACTTGTAATGTCAAACTAAGTACCCTGAGTTAATTCTGGCGGAATAATGGCACCAGTCTATATCGGCTCAAAATAAGCCACATCTTCTTCCTCAGGATCATCATAAACTGGCACATGCAATTTTTGAGGTGGTTGGTCAGCTCTCAGTCTTCTTTTTCATTCTTTAACCCTTAGCCAGTCGCTGAGCTGCTTCTTGCATAGCTCGATTATCTCTATTTGCTTGCCTTAGAGCAGCTTTTTGAGCTTGCTCTTCCCGTGTCAACCGAGCAGTAGTTTAGTCTGCTGTTTCATGACCAACCGGTTGGATTGGTTGGTTATGAATGTCTCTCGTGACTGCAGGATCCTAAATTGTATCGATATTCACCATTCTTCAATTAGCTCTCAAATTTCTTTCTATTTCACGATCAAGTAGAATCAGGGGATTGCCTTGACTCCTAGTATTAGGCATACACTAGCATATGCCCTTAAAAATATAAGGAAATAAAACCAATCTACTCCAACAAGCAAAATACTCAACTCTGTAACCACATATCCCCGACAACGATGCCAAAATTTGGTGTCCCCCAAAATATACCTTTAGAAAAGTATAATGCGATCGCTGTATCAAATATAAAACCTAACTAGGTTGGGGTCACAAACTTATATAGAATACTAGTCTGAGTAATTGGCAAGTAAGTAAAACTGGGGATCTTTTTTAGAATAAGTGGTTACAGTAACGATTGTTGATTATTGGATTTGTAAACAATATGAGAAATTCACTAGGACTGTGATCCTTAATGATTCCTTAACTTCACCGGTTACTTGTGCTGGCAAAACTATCCCGCTGTGTTGCATACAAAATCTAACAAGGTATGTTCATTTAAACGTCTCTCAACCTTGGTTAGACAAATTTCACTCTTCTCCTCTCGGTCTCCAAGTTTCACACTACTAACCCTTATCCTGGATCTCAGATAACTATCCCTGTTACGGCTCAAGTTATTAGATAAAGGTTTATAGCTTCAAATCTCTGTCGTTATTCCCTTTTCCCAATCTCTACCTCTCTCTCAAGTAGGTCTAGAATAAAGGTAGGTTTCTAACATTTGCAACCGTTAGATGATCAATCATGATGAAGGAAATAATAATACATGCATTCACACTGGTTCAGAATTTGCTTCGCACTTAACCCATTTTGTTAATTCCTCATGGTTCACACAACCCTCGTTGATGAGTTTAGCTACTCATGTTTGCAAGAGCACAACAAGAATTTGAGGATGAAAGCATAGTTGTAAATTCACAATAAAGAAGAACTCTGAAATCTCAATTATGAATAAAACCCTAGAATCGATGTTCCAAGATTACAAAATCCAATAATGTGTTTATTAACTCTTAATAATGAAAAACTATCTCAAAATAATGTAATGTATAACTCCTGAACATAGGACATCAAAAGGGTATTTATAGATACAAGACGAATCCTATCCAAATCAAAATAGGAAAATAGAGTTGGCAACTTTCCACGGTATCGTGATTTGGTATCGTGGAATCAAGTCATGCCACGTGGGTCAGTGCTGAGGAAATTAGGCAACATTGAACATCTATGAAGTTGACTCACTGTAGCCACTCACATCACGTGAGTGGACTCACAGTACGTGAGTCACCTCTTTGGTGTAGATCCTGGTTCTTTCGTCTCCAGATACTTCATTCCCGAGTGTGATTCTTCCTTTTTGTCCATATTGCCTCCAAACCTATTTTCCTATAATGTAGAATAGAAAACACATCATACCAACCAAACACACCCAAGTTATTGCATATTTTCCTTGTTTTAAGCATCGAAAGTGTCATGAAACCATGACACATCATTGATCATCCTAGATATGGTGGATTTTGATATTATAATGGGTTTGGAATGGTTATCCCCTATCATGCTATTTTGTACTTTTATGCCAAGACCATAACCTTAGCTACATCGAGTTTGCCGAAGATAGCTTGGAAGGGTACGCTTAATTTTGGTTCCAAGGGAGTTATATTTTTTCTACATTCTTGTTACATGGTAGAAAGGTTTTTTTTATCGTATTTAACTTATGTTTATGATACTAGTGTCTCCTCACTTCCTCCTTTGGATTCTATTCTAGTTGTTCACGAGTTCGTGGATGGATTTCCTATGGATTTGCCAATTATACCATGATATTGACTTTGCTATTGATGTGGAGCCGAGCACCAAGCCCATTTCCTTTACTTCCTATAGGATGGCCCCAGATGAGTTGAAGGAATTAAAGGAACAGTTTTAGGATATGTTCAGTAAGGGGTTTACTAGGCCTAGTGTATCTCCTTAGGGTGCTCTTATCTTTTGAGTGAAAAGTAGGAATAGTTCTCTGCGCATGTGTATTGACTATAGACAATTGAATAAACTGATGGTTACAAACAAGTATCATCTTCTTTGCATTGATGATCTTTTTAACTAGCTTTAGGGTGCTTCAGTGTTTTTCAAGATTGACTTGATGATCTTTAGAGATTCTGATGTTCCAAAGACGAATTTTTAGACTCGATACAATCATTATGAGTTCTTGGTCTTGTCTTTTGGGTTGACTAATTCCCCAGCAATGTTAATGGTATTGATGAACCTGGTATATTAACTGTATCTCAACTCCTTTGTGATTGTATTAATAGACGATATCTTGGTTTATTCCAAGAATAAAGTCAATCATGTGAGACACTTGAGGACTGTACTTCAGAGGATCCATGATGAGAAGTTGTATGATAAGTTCCCCAGGTGTGAGTTTTGGTTGGATCCTACCTCTTTCTTCTGTCATGTGGTGACCAAGGATGGCATTATGGTAGATCCAACCAAGATTGCGGTGATTCATGATTAGGCTAGGCCTATTTCTCCTATCTAGATTCAGAGTTTTGTTGGTTTTGTAGGTTAGTAATGGGGTTTTGTAGAGGGTTTCTCATCTATTGTGGCTCTTATGACCAAGTTGACTCAGAAAAAGATTACCTTTTAGTGGTCGGATGCTTGTGAGGTAAGCTTTCAAAAGCTCAAGGAGATATTGACTTTGGCTCCTATCTTGACTTTTCCCAAGAAAGATGTGGGTTTCACCATGTTTTATGATTCTCTTGGTGTGGATTTGGGTGTAGTGTTGATGCCGGAGGGTAAGGTAATTGCTTATGCTTCTCGTCAGTTAAAGCCTCATAAGAAGAATTACCCTACCTATGATTTGGAGTTGGCCGCGGTTGAGTTTGTTTTGAAGTTGTGGAAGCATTACTTGTATGGAGTCCGTTGTGAGATGTTCTCAAATCGTCGAAACCTTCAGTACATCTTCACCCAGCAAGATCTTAATATGAGACAGTGATGTTGGCTTTAGTTTCTTATGGATTATGATTTCACTGTTCTTTATAATTCGGGAAAGGCTAATGTGGTTCCGGATGCCTTGAGATGGAAGATGACTAGTATGGAGAGTTTAGCTCATCTCTTGACTCAGGAGCGATCTTTAGCCTTAAAGGTTTAATCTTTAACTAACCAAATGGTTAGGCTTGATATATCGACACCTGGATATGTATTAGCCCTTGTTGATGCTAGGTCTTCTTTGCTGGAGTAGATTCGAGCTCACTAGTTTGAGGATGCTAGCTTGAAGGTGATTCGAGGTAAGGTGTTGAGTGGAGAAGCTAAGGCGGCATCTCTTGATTCTGATGGTGTTTTGAGGTTTGGTGGTCGAGTTTATATGTCGAGAGTTGGTGGATGGGTGAGATTGATCTAGGAGGAGGCTCATTATTCTAGATATTCTATTTACCCAGGAGTGACAGAGATGTACAATTATTTAAAGCAGTTTTACTGGTAGGTGGTATCAAGAAGGATGTAGCAGACTTTGTAGCTTGTTGCTTGTGTTATCAGCAGGTGTAGGTCGAGTATTTGAGATCGGGTGGTTTGCTTCAGAGATTACCCATTCATGAGTGGAAGTAGGAGAGGATCACAATGGACTTCGTAAGTGGTTAGCCTCATACTTCTCATTATTTTGACAACATTTAAGTCATCGTGAATTGATTGACCAAGTTGGCTCATTTCATCCCTGTTTAGATTTCCTTCAGTGCCGAGAGGTTAGCTTTTATCTATGTTCGAGAGATAGTTCGTATTCATGGGGTCCCATGTCTATTATTTCAGACAGAGGCTCATTGTTCACTTCTATCTTATGGAGGACATTTCAGGAGGAGTTGGGTATTCATATTGACCTTAGCATAGGTTTCCACGTCAAAACCGATGGTCTATCAAAGCAAACTATTCAGGTTTTGAAGGATATACTTCGCGCGTGTGTTATGGACTTCGGAGGACAGTAGGAACAACTTTTAGCCTTAGCAGAGTTTGCTTATATTAATAGCTACCATTCGAGTATTGAGATACCACCTTTTGAGGCATTGTATGGTAGTCATTGTCGATCTCTAATTGGTTAGTTTGAGACTTTCACGGATAGACCCTGTGGTACCGACTTGCTTCGCGAGTCTTTGGATAGAGTTTGGGTGTTTTAGGATAGGCTTCGAGCAGCCCAGAATAGGTAAAAGAGTTATGCTAACCGCAGTCTTCGTGCCATGAAGTTTGGGATTGGTGATCGAGTCTTCCTTCGAGTGTCACACATGATGGGTGTGATGAGGTTTGGGAAGAAGGGAAAGCTCAGCCCCAGATATGTCGGTCTATTTGAGATTCTTCGGACATTTGGAGAGGTAGCTTATGAGTTAGCCTTGCCCCATACTTTTCAGCCGTTCATCTAGTTTTTTCATGTATCCATGCACGTGATATATTCCATATGAGTCTCAAGTGCTTCATTGGGACTCGTTTCAGTTGGATAAGAGGTTGACCTTTATAGAAGAGCCAATTTTCATATTAGCCAATGATGTTAGATAGTTGCATTCTAGAGATATTTATGTGGTTAAGGTTCAGTGGAGACACCATCCCATTGAGGAGTCTACTTGGGAGGTCGATTTCGACATGCGTAGTAGTTACCCCCAGCTCTTTACCAATTCAAGTATTTCTTTTAACTTTTAGTTCGAGGACGAACTAGAGTCTTAGTGGTGGATATTGTAATAACCTAATTCATGAGTTTTTCCTTTTTATGTGATTTTTTTATTTTGCCATTCCCCTTAGTTGCTACAGGTTAATTTTATGGTGTCGGGATGGTTGGCATGGTACCCGATGCATTCGGGAATTATTTGGAAGAGGTTGAGACGCTTTGAGGCTTTAAAGGCCATTAGTTTAAAGTCAACATTTGACGTTTTGAGTGCTGAATGGTAGTTTCGACAGTTTTATTAGATCCAAAATGTTGAATTTGGGTTAGTAGCAGGGTTGTTTCATGTTCGGAGCCTTTAGTTAGCAATTCGATCCACTATTTGAAAAGTAGTGAAATTTGCTTAAAAGGGGTCCTGAGGGTTAATATATCAAAAACCATCCTCTTTCAAAAATCTGACATTTCCATTGCGTTAAGAACATTAAAAATAGCCTAGTAGCATATATGGTTTGTATTTGTGGAATCCAGAACAAATCCCAAGGATGCGTTCAGAATTATTTCAACTTGTATTTTCAGCTGAATTATTGATATCTGGTGCAGGCCATTTCCTTCTTCATGAATGAGGGCCGCTGGATGCAAATGTGGAGAAGGATATTTTCCTTCATCACAATCGCGAGGAGGGAGCTGCGTTCGCGACGAGCAATTGGGGTCAAGGTCGGGTCATCCCATCTTCGCGGATGCGACAGAGCTGTCACGAACGTGAGGTTTTATTTTATCGACTGTCGCAAATGCAAATCCCTAGTCGTGAACTCAAAGGATAATATTTTGGCCAAGTGAATGTTGACCCTCATGATCGCGAGGTGACGTCCGCGATTATGAGGTACTATTCATAAAACAATATAAATACTTCAATTGCACGATTTTACTCCATTTTTTGGACCTCCAAGCTTTGGGAAATATGATTTCACTAGGGTTTCTTCATTATTTTCATGTGGGTAACCTCTAAACTCATCTTTTCATTGTTTCCTATTGATTATGGCTTCGAAAACACCTTTTAACCTTTATTTTGAAATTGATTTTTTGGGGGGGTTTCCGGTAAAGCTTAAAAAAGATTTGTCTTCCATTTGGACCTAGTTTTTGACCCGTTTTCATGTGGGTTTTTAACTATAGACTCCTATAACTTTGGATAATGTGTTTTTAAAATAAAATTCCAATTTTACCCCTTTTATTTTCAAACCCATTTTTTGAATGTGTTTTGAGCCCATCTTAAATATGGTTAATATGGGTATCATTAGAATCCTTTTGACGCGTAAATTGTAGTTTTGATAGTTTTAGCTCTTGACGTGGTCATTCATAAGGGAAAAACTCTGTGCTGAAGGTTCTAGGCTTGAATTTTTATACTTGGAGGTAGGTTATGTCTAAACTTTTTTTTGACTGCACTGGGTAGTCAATAAATAAGTAAAGCATGTTATGTGTTCGGGAAAATAACCATGTAAATTGTATTTCAATATTTTTATTACTGTTGTGTGTCTGCGTGGCAATTATATTCTTATTATTATTGTTGTGTGCCCTTGTGGAAGCTTATATTCTTGTTGTTGTTGACTTAAGTTATTATATATTGCATATTGCCTGTGTGAGGGCTTTATTTGGCATTATTATCCTTATTTATTCATTTAAATGCCTTTATTCTTAATGTGATGCTCGTGCGTGAGCTTAAATAAATATTATAAGCCTTATTGAGCATTGTTTGCCTTTATCATAATAGAAATGCTCGAATTATGGGTTGATATGATACTAATGATGTCTTACATGCATATTTATTCCAATGGTGCCAAACTAGAACTGATATCATGAATTATTGACATATTGAGTTGATTTTTGGCTCACTTATACACGTATTGAATGAATTAGTCATCTTCATACTTATTTGATTGTGAGCATTGTATCCTCATTTCATACATACACATTCATGAGATATCGATACCATTGAGGGATATTGTTTTGAAATAAAAAATGAGATATTTTCATAAAAACCTTGATCAATGAACACAAGCCGGAGAGGTGGATTGAGATTTTGAGATAGAATATGAGTTGTGAACCTCCCATGGGTCCTATTTTATTAGAATTGAGGCTCGGTAGGTGTATATAGAAAGTCATGTGATGACTTTCAAACTTTTCACTTCATCATCATTGCATATAATTTGCATATGCATCTTCGGTGTTTCCTTTATGTTTCTTGACATGTAATAACTTTCTATTTAACTTTCATGAATATCTACTTTTATTTTGATTCCATATATATATATATTAGAACTATTTGTGGTGACGAGGTGAGCTACCATTTGGGAACTTTTCTATTTGCAGGTGACGTGCTCATAGTATTTTCGTTACTTGTATTATTTTTTGGTTTACTCAGTCGGGCTATGATACCTACTGAGTAAAAGTAGACTGCACTCACTCCTATTGTGCCCTTTTGGTGCAAATCCTAGTACGAGTACTAGGGATGATAACTTATTTCATGCTTGTCAGATTTGGTGATCGAGGTACTGACATGCTCTAGGGTTTCAGGGCTGATTTCAAACTTCCTCTTATCGATCTAGATGTCTTTACTTGTTTTCGAAGACAAATATTTGTATATTCAGTATTTTGGATGTTCTATTTAGATTCTCTACACTTATGACACTATTTCTTGGCGATGTTATGTTATTATTTCAAACTTCCTCTATATTTGTATATGTGTTGACCTGACTTCATTCTAGAAGCCTTGTTTTGTCTCACTTTATTTAATATTTCAATATTCTTTCCTTTGGGGGTATTGGCCTATCTACCAAGGTTGGGTCATCGTAGATGCCATCATGACCTCAATTTTTGGGTCGTGGCAGATATTCTGCTCTACCTGAAACTTTTCAAACTGTGTCTGAAATTGTGTAGAAAATACCTGTTTATTTTCTGAATTGGCTCCACCTTTCGTAAAACCGTTGGGGAATTACTGTATTTTTCATCTGTACACAAATATTTGACAAACTATAAATGAGTGTTGGGCCTGACATACAAAAAATGTACTAGACTGCCTTATAATTATACCAATTATACATCTGGGGTCGATGAACTCTTGATAGGGGAATGGGTGTATGTAGATAGTCTATAAACCATTCAAAAGTGCTTAAAATTCTTTTAATTGTGAGCTTCGAATGTTGAATATTGACAGGGTCATTTATATCTTCTAATTTATGCTTGATTTGCACTGAATTTGTATCTCTAAAAATAAATTCATAATACCTTCGGGTTTTAAGGGGATCATCTGTCTCCATATGATTCCAATTTGTATAACAAGGTTTTAAGAATTCTGGTACCCCAAAACCTTCATATCTTTTATCAAGTGTCATGATTGACAGTACTTGCAAAACTATTATCTCAAATTGCTTTTCATTTTGAATATTTTTTTCTCTTTTCCTTTCCGGGGTAGCTAAAGAGATTGCTTGTGAGTATGTCTCTGGTGTTTTTATCTCACAACTATCCTTTGTTTGGATGGAAATATTTTTATTGGTTGTTGAAAAGGAGTCTTCTTTAAAAACTTGTTTAAGTGATTGTAATTTGGACAAACTGGTTATGGATTCTTTTAATGGTAAGGGAATGGTATGTTTTGAAAGAGATAGAAATTCTGCCAGGACTGAATATCTATTTTCTGACTTTTATCTTCTTCTCTAAAGGGCTTTATCATTTTTTCTTCAGGTCTAAAGGGCTGAAATGGAGGCCTCAAAAGTCCTATTCCTGGTGTTTCGGGTCTCATTATTACCCTATAGAAATTCTCTTGTCGAAAAATTTGGAAGACAATTATTTTCTCCCTTTATAAATTCTATTTAAAAATAAAAGTTGGACAATAAAGCTTGCTATCTGAAAAATATCGGTTTAAAAATCAAATTTTAAACATCTTTTTGTAAAACATCTTTGGCTGCTTTGTAGTATACTCTTAGTAAACATTCTTTATTTATTAAATCATCTTGAAATTTGGTAACACATAGTACTATTGCCAAAATTTCCTTTTTAATAGTATTATAATTTTTTGGAGTATCATTCTAGATTCCTGAATTGAATCTCACTAATTGTTCAGCGGAGTCTACGGAAATTCTCTGTTTAAAGATGCCTCCATACCCTATGCCTGAGGCGTCAGTTTCTACAATCATAAGATCCTCTAGATGTGGTATTCCTAGACCTGAAAGTTTTTGAACTATTTATTTAATTTTTTGGATTGTATTAGTGCGCTCTAATCCCCATGGAACTAGATTCTTCTTAAAACGGTGATAAAGAGGCTTACAAACCTATCTTATATTAGGAATAAATTCTGCAACATAGTTGAGACTTCCTAAAAATCGTTAGAGCTGAGTTTTATCAATTAATTCTTTCAGAAACTTAGATGAGAACTCTATGGCTCTAAAAATGGGTTTAAAGGTTCCTTAATATAAATCATGGCCAAGAAATCTAATAGTTGTCTACAATAATTTAATATTTTTAGCACTCATTGCTAATCCATTTTGTCTCACGACCATTAAAAAGTTTTGGAGATGTTTAAAGTGTTGGTCAATATCTTCTGAATATATTAAAACATCATCTATATAGACTACAGTAATGTGACTATATTGATTGAATATATTATTCATAATATTTTGAAATTCAGACGGAGCATTTTTTTAGTCCGAATTTCATTATGTTCCAGTCATATTATTCAAAAAGGACATTGAAGGGTGTTTATATTTATCTTTTTCGGTAATTTGTATCTGCCAAAATTCTTATTTCATATCAAATTTACTATAAATGTTAGCTTTATAAGTTCTTTTAAGTAGGTCACATTTGTTAGGTATTGGATACCTAATCCATTTTGACACTTTATTAAGTGCTTATAATTGATAACTAGTCTTGGTGCACTTCTTTCTTTTTCAGCACTATTATGGACAAAAAAGGTTGAGCGACTTCAAGGTGATTTGGAAGGTCTAATAATTTTTTTATCAAGCAAATAACTAATTTTCTTTTTACAATATTCCATTAATTCATGGTTCATTTGAATGGGTCTTGCATTGGTGGGGATAACCCTTCCATCAAATTCCTCAATATAGGATAATTCATGCCTTTTTCTTTCCCAAATGGGATTAGGAAAATCTGAACAAACTTGTCGTTCTATTACTTCTTTTAGACTTTTAATTTTAGCTTCTACCTCCGGGATTTTGAAAGAGGATTCAATTTGTTTAATTTTTATGTCATCTTTTAAATAGTTTATTTGTTGTGAAAGTAAATTTATCCTAAAGATAGTTTTAACTTTTATAAAGTCACTTTCTTCTTTTGATATGCTATTTAGATAGGGGAAAATAATCTTTCTTCCCAATATAGTGGTGTGGATGTTATTTGATTCGGCGATGTACGACTTTAGTTGGATTATAAAGGAAATACCTAATATTATTTCTTCATTTACATATTTGGTTATTACAAAATCATTCATAAAACAGATTTCACTATTGCATAGGTGTGCTCTGCAGAGTTTATAATTTATTTTTAGTCTGTCACCCGCTGTAGAAAATAATTGTGTAGTACTTTTTCAAGTTACTTAGTAGGAATTATTCCTTCAATGATGCAGTTTTGATCCGTACCTTTATCTAATAATGCAATCTTATGAATCGTATAATTTTTATTTAGGACTAATGTAATGGGTATATGGTAACATTATGGCTTAACTACTGTAATTGTATTAATTCCTGATTTATTTATTAGAGGTTCTTCTATAAAATGTTTAGCTATACTATAAATTAATGTGGCGGTGGCATATTTGTTTGCCACTGTTTGCCCCACAAACTTAGTCTTAATAACTTGAGTAATAGTTGTAGCATTAATAAGCTTTGCTTATTATATTTGGTGATGAAGTTGTCTCACCAATATTTTAATATACCTGTAAATCTAGATCTAATTAATATAGCTACTTGTTTATCCGTAATGTTTTTCATTTAATATGTTGTAATGTTCATTCTCATTTCATGTAGTTTATTATATATTTGATGTTTTGCTAGTCCATCAATATTCCATTCAGCGATCTCACTTTCAGAATGTAGAGTATGAGATAAAAATTCATACTACATATCCGAAAAAGAGAGTGTAATGACCCTCCCGGTCATTTCCCTCATTTTCGTACATCCTCAATGTTTAGAGTTTTTCTATAACTGCCCAAGTTAATTATGACTTACTTGGACTGATAGTTCGATTTTCGTACAATTCATTTGAGAATATTATTTATACCGAGCGTGTTGTGAAACATTTAAATTAAATTAGAATTTGGTAAAAGGATGTAGTTAATTACCTTTCGAAAATATTTTTGATATTTATAAAATTCTTTAGTTATGATATATCTATACTTCTTTATAATAGTTTTATAACCTATTAATTTTTAAGCGGAGATAGTGAATCTATATATGTTAAAATAATATTATTATTTTATACAGGTTTTATCCAAAATGATTTTCTATTAATTATGGTATATTCAAAATATGGTATTTATTTTACCACGAACCAATGCAATACACGAGTATTTACAAACCGGAATAAGAATGATGTTGTTTCACCAACTCCACTCCTATGTGTACAATGGAGGAGATGGTACCAACATTGTTGCAAGATCAGTGGGCAGCCACATGTCAAAATAACTACCTATTTACATTCCTATATATATATAGCCTAGAGGTTTAATTAGTGTTGGAAAGGAAAACATATTTCTATCATTGTATAAATGGGCATCTGCCACTACATTTCTAATTGTTACCTTAGTAATTAAGCATATTACATATTGCATGCTACTAAATGTATATGCTTACATGAAGAATTTTAGAAGGAAAATTATTATTTAATAATTCATTTGATCTGCGGAAGAAAACCAATTATCTGCAACAAGTCATTCAAGCTCGGGTTCTAGTGGGAAAGTGTTTGTGGACGTGCAATAGTCGTTAGTTCGGTAAGTTTCGTCATTTTTGCGGTGTAGTTTTGTATATAGTTGGTGGTGCTGATGTTTGGGGCTGTTTAGAGCTGAATTTAAACTTGGATTTGATAGTATCTTTGTGACTATTGGTCACGAAACTATTTGGGACGTTGTGTTGGTTTTGATTTCGCGATTCTGCAAGCGGACCCCACCTGGGATTTTTAGACATTTTCTGAACTAATGCAATATGGGTATCAATAGTCGTAATTTGACATGAAGTTTATTGTTTTGGTAGCTTGGCAGCAGTCAGAGGCCTCTCAGAACGGGAAGGCTCCTGTATAGCTGGTTCTTTTGGTAGGGTTGCGGCGACGTCTAAGTAGGCTTGGTTTACTTTCCTTTACACTTAGATTGGGCTTATGTGTGATATATGTATGCTATTGTGCTAGTGTTTTGGTCTGGAATTATAAACTTGGTGGTGGTAGTTTGCTGTGATTTAAGGCCTTCTAGGTCGGATAGGGCTCTTCGGATACATTCCAGGCCCCTTATCCTCGTGGTACACTACAGATGACCTATTTGGGGTCAGATAGTATTATTGTTGTTGTTGCTAGTTGAGGAATGTTATTGTTGGACCTTAGTCCAGGCTTAGACAGACTTAGCCCAGAATTTGACAGGTATAACCAGATTTGGTTTTCGGGACTCGATAGTGGGCCCCGTTACCCTTTTTGTCAACTCGTTAGAACTTTGACATTTTTGGGCTTAGTTAATCCCTAGTATGACCTGTTAGAATTATGACGGGATTGATTCACCCGGATTATACCCAGTTGGCCTGCTTAGCCTTTTAGTCCCTGATAGCACCACACTTGATCGGGATTACTGGCCTTGGCTTAAAATTAGGACCCGCCTTGCCATGAGCTACTCTAGACGCCCGGAATGACTTAGATATTTCATGATAGTAGATTATGGACCTAGGAGGACCCAAGGACTTTGCTTGTAGCAGATGATAGGTTTGCTCATTTACCTGTACTTCAGCTTCGGCCTGGGATTAACGTGTTTCCTGTTTATTTGTTATGATGTGACATTTAGCTCTATTCTGGTTACTGGCTTTGATGAGTTCCGATTTGAGTCTGGCTACTTATTCAGGTATAGTGGTTTTGATTATTGACTATTGGGTGTTCCGGTTCGAGTCCGGCCCCAGATTGTGGTACACTATAAGTTCTAGTACTGGGTACCGTGATTATGATAATGTTGTTCTCTGAGTTTTTGTTCTAATCCGGTATATATGATATATATGTGGCCTATTGTTATTACCCACTGTGTTCGGTTCGATTCCCGTGTCTGGCCTCTTGTTATTACCCATTGGTGTCGGTTCAAGCCCGGTGCACTCTTGTTGGTTATTGTGATTACTGGATACTGATATAGCTTCGAGACACTGGTGACTATTCATTTACTATTCTTGTGTGTCCTTTCGATTTATGGGGGCCAGGCTGGGTTATTGTTTTCTTCAGTGTGCCTATCGAGTTTATGGGGGCCCAGATAGGTTATGTTTGACTTGTGTGTTTACTTACGCATTTATTTACTAATTATTCGGTATCACATTTATTTATCTCCTGAGTATATTTATACGTCTTGGCAATTACATATGTATTTATTATTTATACCCCGGACCTAGCATGCACCCTAGATTTTAGCTTACCTATATTATATTGAGCTCAGTCGGCCGATGATGCCTATTGAGTACCCGTTTCCCCGGTACTCATACAGCACTTCTGTATCTTTTTCTCCGATGCAGATCCGGGTACAAGTCAGCAAGTTTGACGTGACTCTCTTCTCAGCACTGATTTCGGAGTAGGGTGGGCTTACTGACGTCCTAGGCAGATCCTACTCCATCTTCTATTGTATAGTCTTTTGCTCTTGAGACTGTCGTACTTGTTATATATATTTGGTTTCTGTCTTGTATTTTGGGTATGTCTAGTAGTGGCTCTTGTACCAACCTCACTAGGTCTTGGGAGGGGTTCTTGACTTTATATACTGTCCTCTTCCTTCTCGGTCTTGGCATGTATATATATATATATATATTCTCATTTTGTTTTTATATTTATAGCATGTTTATAGGTATGGTTACTTCCACTTCATCTTAGCTATCTGAGATTCCACCCATTAGCCCATCGCTCGTCGCTCCGGGCTAGGGTTTGGCTTTCCTATTTGTGTGTTACAGTAGGCGCCATCATGACTCAAATATTGGGTCATGACAGAGAGTTTCTTGTAGTAATTCTTTTTTATAGAATATCTAGAGCTTAAATTATTAATTTCATCATTATTTTTTTCAGATAGAGTTCTTATAACCTTATTATCTGTGAATTTTAATTCGAATTTTAACCTTTTATTAATCTTTCCTATAATATCATCCATGATTTCAAACTTTTCTTGAAATTTAAAAAAATTTATCTTTTGAAAATTCTGGTTATTTTATTATTGGATGAATTTCCAATTTTTTATCGTGGTAGGAAGAACTTGGTTTACTTTTAAAAGTTGATTTATTTTCAGCTTCAAGGATTTGATTGGAGACTACATATAGTAGCTAATTTGTATAATTATTTTGTTGGACTATTCGGTTTATATCTTTATTTTTAGAATCATCTTTAGTATCCACTATATCCATTTTAAAAGGTGAAGCGGTAACAATTCAACCATCTATTGGTAAGCTACTTTCTTCTAATGGGGAATTATAGATTCAATTAATTTTTCATTAGTATACATTTATTAACAATCATGTTTAATAATTCTTTTTTATAGTCTAATTTTTTTGTGTATTTAAACCAGTTAGAAAAATTGATATTACATCTTATTCTCTTCATATTGGTGTACCAGTTTTCCATAAAGGATAATCTTTCTTTTAATGAATATTTTTTTATACCATTGCCTTTTTATGAATTTTCTGAATTTGTCGGTAGTTTAACTAAATAATCAAAGTCAGGTTCAAATTTCTCATCTGACCTGAATATGCGTAAAAAATCCTTTACTCAGAGCATAACGCTAGCAGTGGGACTTATTAATTTTTTGTGTTTGAAATTTCTAGGTTCATATTCTACCTTAGGAATTGTTTCCGAGAAATCTACTCCTTTTTATTTTCTTTCTATATCTTCTAAGGTTGCTTCTTTTTCTTCTGCAGTTTTAGAAACTAATGGTCTAGAAAAAGACATTGTTCTACTTGAGGAGGCTTGACTAAAAGTCTGGGATCTTAGAAATTTTAAATCTATAGATCCATCCGAAAATTAAATTACCTGTTCAATATTTGAATTTTCTTCTTCAATTTTTGTCTCTGTTATGGAGTCAAAATGACAATTATATTTTATTAATACATCATCTCATTTTACCATTTTTGGGACAAAAGTGATATTGTGATTATGATTGGCTTCCATAAGCATGGTAACTCCTTTATTACTTACTATTTTAGCCTTAGGGTCTTAGGTAGTATACTTTATATATTATGTCTGTTTCTCTTGTATTTACCTTACTGTTCTTGTTTTTTATTTTAACATTGAATGTTAATATATCCATAAAATTTTGGTCATTAATATTGATAGAAAAATTGGGATAACAATTACTATATTGTTGGGTAGATTACTTTGTAATACAGCTATATTGAATCATCAAAGTTTAATAACCTATTGTCAATTAAGAGTAGACATATAAGTACATCTACACCTAATTTATATAATAGTTTAACAGCTATTTGGACAAGTCCTATGTGAAGAAACTTATAATTTTTCCAGTACCTGTTAATATCTTCAGTTACTAATAATTTAATAGTCTCAATGTTCTTATTAGTGCCAACCGTAGATTCAGAGGTTTTAATATTATATTTTTTATAAAATCAAAGTGTCCAGTTTTATTGAATCTTTTAAAACGTTCTTTGGAATATTCTAATTTTGTAAATTACTTTCTATTTTTTCTATTTTATTAGCGGTAGCAGAAATATTGTCACTATTTATTATGTTTTGATTTATACGAGCATCCATTAAAATTGTGCAGATGGTTATGATTGAATAATTAATATAAAAACTTGAAGTATCAAGAGAGATTTAGCACTATCCTTGGGACAATATGTACTTTAGATGTTACCACTTAATAATTATTTCGTTGTATAGTATTTACTGGTAATCTTCTCTAACCCTTATACATGTTATATTGTAGAATTATTAGTTGAGACGGTGTGAGCTACCATTTGGGACTTTTCTGTATTTAGGTGAAGGCATGCTCATAGTATCTTTTATTTTTATTGTGTGTACCTTCTGCACTTATGGGGTCTAGTTAGATTAAAGCTAGGCATTTATTTCCGCTCTTGAGTTATTTACATAAGATTTTCTGCATTTGCTTAGTATAGTCTATTATTTCCATTCTAACCCTCATTTATTGCCTGTTAGTATAGATTTACATTTTATTATGCTTTTACTTTAATTGAGCAAAGTCGACCTATCATGTCTACTGAGTACCGTGCGTTTTGGTACTCATACTACACTTCTGCATTTGTTTTCATTATGCAGATCATAGTACAAGTCATCCTCGTTGATGATTCCCTCGAGCTGAGCTGTTGATCGGGGATTAGCGTGAGTTTTCAGCATCCAGAGTTGATCCATCTACTAGTGTTTTAGTATTAGTCTTATTTTGAATCCTCGGAGACTACTTTTTATAGTTTGTACCTGTCTAGTACTCCTTGTATATAGTAGCTCTTGTACTGGCTTTCCTAGGTCCTGGGGAACTCATTTTGTATATTTTGTTCTTTCAACTTGTTTTGTATGTATGCCTTGTATATTTTCCCTTATTAGGAATTTTAATCACTATTTTCCCCTATTCTTCTTACTTCCACCTGATAGCCCATTACTTACCATTTCGGGCTATGGTGTTGGCTTACCTACTGGTGGGTTATAGTATGTGCCATCGCTATCTAGGTTTTTGGATCATGACACCTTGAAACTAGGACACATCCTTTGTCTTGAAGTTTTATATGTTCTTAGACTTGTTTTTATTTTAGAATATTGTTTTGTAGGGATAAAAATACATAATGGAAAAAAGAAGACAAAGATATAATACTACCGAAAATATAAAGATCTATAATCGCAGATCATGTCACGACCACAAATCATTGAAACATTCAGAAAAGGTGTCATAGCGACCCTATAAGAATGTTTCATTCCATAAGGAAACTTTGACACCTCTTTGGATTCTATTTCTCTTCTTTATTTTTTCCTACTTTGCTCCTTTATTTCTCCTCATTATTTATTTCCTTCTTTACTCCTTTATTTATTTATTTTTTTGCTCCTCTATTTCTCCTCATTATTTATTTTCTTATTTGCTCCTTTATTTTAGATCATTATTTCTATTCGTTTTTGCTCCTTTATTTCTCGTCCTTATTTCATTCCTTATTTGCACCTATATTTCTCCTCTTTATTTTTTTTCCTTCTCTGCTCTAATCTTCCATATTTGTATAGGCTGTCTTTATGTATAAGTACTTAACCAATTTCACTATGTCATTCATCAAAACTACAAACATGTTCTCCTATTTCCCAACAAATGACTTACCTGGGATTTTAGAAGAAATTTTTTATAATAGTAAAGAAATGGATAGTCCAATGGCAGGTCCTTTTATTGATAGAAGAGGCTCATGAGATGCTGTTAGATCATGACAAAGAGTTTATTTCTGAGATGATTGATTTGCCAGAGTCATATGAATATTAAGGTTACATCTCTAAGAATATTATATATATCATATAACCCTTATATATGTAAAGTCAATTTTAAGGAAATCATAAAAAAAAAAATTCTTTGTATAATTCATATGAATTCCTTTTTATAGTGACATTGATTTAACTAAAATTTGTGTGATTTCTTTAAAAATAACATTCCTTGTTACGGGTTATAAGTTCTATATAATTTTTTTAGAGTTGTAAACTATTATTTATAAGTCTCTTGCAAATCAAACATCGTAGTAAAAACAGTTTATCATTATCTACTAGCACCACACGAACTTCTTTTATCATACGAAAATAGGGAGCTGCCATTGAATTATCTATTCCTTCAGTAATTTGAGAATTTTCTTGATTTGTTATATAAAAAGGTTTAATTTGTCTGGGAAACACTTAACTCTTTTATAGATTTGTTAATTGAATCTCGAATGCAGAGGTCACTTAACTCTACTAGCTGATGAATAGTGTTGACCACCATTAGCATGTTTAGTGTCAGCGATAAATTTTTCTTTGATCTTTCTAAATGTTTCTTTCTTTCCTTATTTCTGTCATGACAATGGTAGACTTTTGTCTTTTTTCTCCTTAACTTTTAGTTTAGCATGGAGAACAATCTTTTCTTGATAAAATCACTTTTAGTGTTTAGTAACTTAAACATATTTTTAAAGAAAAATACAATAGTCTTAAGAAAAAAGACTTATCCCACTTATGGGATTTAAGTGAGTACTCATTTTCATATATAGAAAATCATAGTTATATTCTTACTTTATTTCAATTGCTTCAACCAATACTTATATATTATTATCAATAATTAGCATTTGAAAGAGTCATAACTTTATTATCTCCCTAACATATGCTCCACATTATCCTATTTTCTATACTTTGGAAATGGTCGATAAAATAATTTTATTCAAGATAAAATATTTTTTATATACTCTTGTATCATACAACATGATGCTTGATGAAATGGCCATATATTCAGGGTCACATTAGATTAATTTTATATTTTTTACTATTGTTAAGAAGATGTTATGTTATATGTTTCCCTTGATTCAGGTTTATTTAAGGTACATGATGCATTTAAGGTGACAAAAGTGATATCGGATAAAAATAAAGCTATAATGGGCTGCAAATTGAAGGAAAAAAATGTTACACCCCATACATTTCCGATCCTACTTGATAACTTTGAACCATGCTTACCTTAGTTTCGAGAGCCATAAGTACGTATTTTGTATTGTTATTGATGGAAGATTTGATAGTGTGCTAGTACATGCGATGAGACCCTTGTAGGAGGATTTTGTGACTTTTGGGTGCATTTTAGGAGTGATAAGTGAGGCTTGAAGGACTTCCAAGTAAAGGATATTAAAGATAAGAGGCAAGCAAAAGAGTGGAACTTGAAGTATCTAACCAAATCCGCAAAGAAAAGTCGAAGGAAGTAAAAAAATAAAATTTTGGGCCAGGCGCGCCACAGGAAGTAAACTTTGGCCTGAATTTTGTTTGGCACAGGAAGCAAGGGGGCACGCCAGGCAGCGTGCCAGGATGCCCCTGCACACCTTTCAAATGCTGAAATTTTTCTAAGTCCCTAGGGCGCCCGGGTGCGTGCCGGGGTGTTTTTTGCCAAATTTCTTCTACGATTATTAGTCTATAAAGAGGACTCTTGGATTATGGTATCATTATTACATAGTAGTAGGGCTACTCTTGAGCGAGTTTGGCATCCAAGTTGGGGTTAATTCTTCGTCACAAGTATTCTATAGAATTATGTTCAATTAAGCCATGAGTGGCTAGAATATTGAGGCTACGAACATGAATCTCGTGAGTTGAATATTGTTGTAACATTTATGGAATTATTTAAACATGAGATAATTGGAGTATTACACATTGAATTTGGTGGGCTAAGTTAATATGTGTTAATGGTCTCAATTTGAGGCCCAAAATAGAGTAAAAGGCATGGCCCAAAAGGGGCAAATGACCCATTCTTCAACTTGAACAAGTAAATATGGCATTTAATGCCCAAGGATTGTCTAAGGATGAATTGAGGGCTATATAAAGGCCAAAAATCCAATTTTTATTCATTCTACCACACATTCCATTCTAGACATTTCCAAAACATTTCTCTATCTTCCAAACCCTAAGGCAACCATTTTGTTTGGACACTTTGGACAAGATCATCACTTTGCAAGCTTGGATAAGTGTTTATTCTTGTGATTTAATCTATTATATACATGAGATATTGTGTAGATCATGATGGTTATGTTGGCAAGGTTGAATAGGACACTTTTGCGTTTTGCTAAAAGATATGCCATCCTTGTGATATAAACTTGAAAGGAGACTTGAGGTTTTGATGAAAGTGCATGGTATGGATGAAATATCAACATGTATGGTGTGGTTATGTTCCTTAACTTGTAATTTTTTTCTATAAGTATAACTTGTGGGATTGTTGTCGATTTGTTGTTATGAAGTGTATTGAGGTGACTTGATGGAGTAATTGTGACGTCGTGTTAATGAGGAAGCATAAAGGATGAACTTGGTATGAAATGCTATTGGTTTGTGACATTTTGGTCAATGTATGGAATTTTGTGGTATTGTTGGTAGGACAATGATGGGAATGGTATTGTAAAGGGTGAAATGACATTTTTAGGCAAACATATAACTCATTGCCGTCTTATGCACTTGTAAGGTAGTTGATTGTTAACGTGAGCTCTGTTATGTACTTGTGTTGTAGAGTGAAACGTAAGGAAGGAGCTGGACTATTGTATTCACGTATAGGATTGTGTATTCATATTGGGAAGATAAGGTATGTAAGGTTACTCTTTCCGTATCCTTCTACAGCATATTGTTCACATTGACATTGTACTTGTTCCATTCTGAAATGTCCAAAAGTATCTCATTTCAGGTTGTCATATCGTATTACTCACAGGATCAATTGTGATTCACATGTCTCATATTCATTGAAAAATGTTGCAAAGTTCCAATAATGTACTATCACCTATGTATCACTCGTATAATGAAAGAACGGAAGTAATGCATAATTGTTTGAATAATCTTGGGTGGTATCCCAGGGGTTAAATACCTAGCATGGGTCATTCCCAATATTACAGTAACATCCCAGGGGCGATATAAAAGTCTAGCATGGGTTATCACAGTAACATCCTAGGGGCGATATAACAACCTAGCATGCGTTATCACAGGAACATCCCAGGGGCGACAGAAAGCCTAGAACGGGTTAATCACATTCCAGGGGTTAAAATACCTAGCATGGGTTAATCTCATCCTAGGGGCGATAAAACAGCCTAGCATGGGTAGAACGATAAATTTGAATGAACGTAAAGGCAAAGAACGTAATGAATGGAATGTACATGGTTCAATCACATACAGACCGATGGTTTATCCATATCGACTACTCTCTTATATTTGATTCCATTGAAGTACTTGTATATCATGCAATTTTATATAGCCTTACATACTCAGTACATTCTTCGTACTGACATCCCTTGGAGGACTTACCTTACTTGCTACAGGCACCGGTACTAGTATAGCGTGCCGGGGTGTTTTTTGCCAAATTTCTTCTACGATTATTAGTCTATAAAGAGGACTCTTGGATTATGGTATCATTATTACATAGTAGTAGGGCTACTCTTGAGCGAGTTTGGCATCCAAGTTGGGGTTAATTCTTCGTCACAAGTATTCTATAGAATTATGTTCAATTAAGCCATGAGTGGCTAGAATATTGAGGCTACGAACATGAATCTCGTGAGTTGAATATTGTTGTAACATTTATGGAATTATTTAAACATGAGATAATTGGAGTATTACACATTGAATTTGGTGGGCTAAGTTAATATGTGTTAATGGTCTCAATTTGAGGCCCAAAATAGAGTAAAAGGCATGGCCCAAAAGGGGCAAATGACCCATTCTTCAACTTGAACAAGTAAATATGGCATTTAATGCCCAAGGATTGTCTAAGGATGAATTGAGGGCTATATAAAGGCCAAAAATCCAATTTTTATTCATTCTACCACACATTCCATTCTAGACATTTCCAAAACATTTCTCTATCTTCCAAACCCTAAGGCAACCATTTTGTTTGGACACTTTGGACAAGATCATCACTTTGCAAGCTTGGATAAGTGTTTATTCTTGTGATTTAATCTATTATATACATGAGATATTGTGTAGATCATGATGGTTATGTTGGCAAGGTTGAATAGGACACTTTTGCGTTTTGCTAAAAGATATGCCATCCTTGTGATATAAACTTGAAAGGAGACTTGAGGTTTTGATGAAAGTGCATGGTATGGATGAAATATCAACATGTATGGTGTGGTTATGTTCCTTAACTTGTAATTTTTTTCTATAAGTATAACTTGTGGGATTGTTGTCGATTTGTTGTTATGAAGTGTATTGAGGTGACTTGATGGAGTAATTGTGACGTCGTGTTAATGAGGAAGCGTAAAGGATGAACTTGGTATGAAATGCTATTGGTTTGTGACATTTTGGTCAATGTATGGAATTTTGTGGTATTGTTGGTAGGACAATGACGGGAATGGTATTGTAAAGGGTGAAATGACATTTTTAGGCAAACATATAACTCATTGCCGTCTTATGCACTTGTAAGGTAGTTGATTGTTAACGTGAGCTCTGTTATGTACTTGTGTTGTAGAGTGAAACGTAAGGAAGGAGCTGGACTATTGTATTCACGTATAGGATTGTGTATTCATATTGGGAAGATAAGGTATGTAAGGTTACTCTTTCCGTATCCTTCTACAGCATATTGTTCACATTGACATTGTACTTGTTCCATTCTGAAATGTCCAAAAGTATCTCATTTCAGGTTGTCATATCGTATTACTCACAGGATCAATTGTGATTCACATGTCTCATATTCATTGAAAAATGTTGCAAAGTTCCAATAATGTACTATCACCTATGTATCACTCGTATAATGAAAGAACGGAAGTAATGCATAATTGTTTGAATAATCTTGGGTGGTATCCCAGGGGTTAAATACCTAGCATGGGTCATTCCCAATATTACAGTAACATCCCAGGGGCGATATAAAAGTCTAGCATGGGTTATCACAGTAACATCCTAGGGGCGATATAACAACCTAGCATGCGTTATCACAGGAACATCCCAGGGGCGACAGAAAGCCTAGAATGGGTTAATCACATTCCAGGGGTTAAAATACCTAGCATGGGTTAATCTCATCCTAGGGGCGATAGAACAGCCTAGCATGGGTAGAACGATAAATTTGAATGAACGTAAAGGCAAAGAACGTAATGAATGGAATGTACATGGTTCAATCACATACAGACCGATGGTTTATCCATATCGACTACTCTCTTATATTTGATTCCATTGAAGTACTTGTATATCATGCAATTTTATATAGCCTTACATACTCAGTACATTCTTCGTACTGACATCCCTTGGAGGACTTACCTTACTTGCTACAGGCACCGGTACTAGTAGACCTCCACAGTAGGTTGCGGGTCATTTTCCTATCATTGGTGAGCTCCAGTTGGTCCGAGGCTTTTCGAGTCACATGTGTACATTTGTTTTGGTATTGTATATATGTTGTATAAATCGGGGACTTGTCTCGACTATAGGTTGGTTATGTACATGAATCTGTAGAGGCTTTGTAGAGCTATGTGGGAAGATGAATGTAAGAGACGTATGCCCATTTTGACTTGATGGCCCTAACGGCCAAGTTCATATATAGCATATGTTTGCCATGACTTCCGCCATTGGTATTTATTAGTTGCATGAGATAGAATGATGTTCATACGGAGACATGCATATGAATGTACATGAGTAGAGATTGGTTCTCTCGAGCCTAAACAGCTTCGGGTGCCAGTCCGCCCAGTTGGAATGTAGGGCGTGACAAAAGTGGTATCAGAGAAGGTTTTCCTAAGGGTGTCTACAAAGCCGTGTCTGAGTAGAGACTCTCTTATGGATGTGTTGTGCACCACATTAATAAGTAGGAGGCTACGGGACATTTAGGAGTTGTTTCGATTCTTCATTTCTAGATCGTGCAATAGAGCCAATGTTGTAAGTGGAATCGTATCTGACCATTGGAATTGGTTTTTTTTGTTATAGTAAAATGCCAATGAGAAGATGAGGTAGGGGAAAAGTTAAGAAAGTAGTTACACTTGCTGGAGAAGGAACGAGTAAATCACCACCTGACCAAGCTAGTCAAGGTGGGGCTGATGCTAAGTTTGTATCGCGGGCTTTTTCTACCTTTCCAGCTCCAGAAGAGCCAAGAGGTAGAGAAATACCCGCAGAACCACCTATAAATGCCCCTGACCAGGATTTAAGAAATGCAGTGCATATGTTGACTCAGATAGTTGCTGCACAAAGTCAAGGATGAGCTGGTCCAACGACAAATGAGGATGATGCGGCTAGGGTAGCGAGTCGCAGAACACAGGAATTTCTGAAACTAGACCCTCCCATATTCACTGGGTTAGATCCAAAAACAGATCCACAGGACTTTGTGGACCAAGTTCAGATCCCATATTCTCGTCCTCTGTGTCAACGCTGCGAAAGATACCATTTAGGTGAATACCAGCTAGGGACAAATATGTGCTTTTGGTGCAGTATGTCGGGGCACCTAATGAAAGAGTGTCCCAGAGGAGCATGGGTGGTTTAGCACGAACTACAGGTTCAGCCGTTTTGTCATCATCATCGATTCCTTCTTTAGGCTGAGGTGTACAGTCTGCTGGTCATGGTAGAGATACTAGAGGAGCAGCTAGTTCCAGTGGAGCCTAGAATCGCACCTATGCTTTAGTGGACCGACAGAATTCGGAGGTAGCTCCTGATGTAGTCACAGGTATATTGTCCATATTTTCACATCATGTATATGCATTGATTGATCCGGGCTCTACTTTATCATATGTTACTCCATTGATTCCAGCGAAATTTGAAAGACCACTAGAATCCTTAATTGAGTCAATTGAAGTATCTACACCAGTTGGTGAATTTATTATTGAAAAAAGAGTATATTGTAATTGTGTAGTAACTGTGTGTGGTCATGATACACTGGCTGATTTCATTGAACTAGACATGGTGGATTTTGATATGATAATGGGAATGGATTGGGTGGCTTCTTGTTATGCCACGGTAGATTGCCGAGCTAAGAAAGTACATTTTCAGTTTCCACAAATGAATGTTCTTGAATGGAAGGGTAATGTGGGGGCACCGATAGGAAAATTTAGTTCCTATCTTAAAGCAAGGAAAATGATAGCCAAGGGGTATATATGTCATTTAGTCCTAGTGCAAGATAGTGATGTGGAACCACTAATTCCTCAGTCGGTTCCAGTGGTCAATGAATTCCTTGATGTATTTCCTGACGATCTTCTCGGTTTGCCTCCAGAACGGGAAGTGGAGTTTGGTATTGATGTGATTCTAGGCACTCAGCCTATCTCTATTCCCCCGTATAGAATGGCTCCAGAAGAATTGCGTGAATTGAAGCAGCAATTGAAAGACTTGCTGGACAAGGGCTTCATCAGGCCTAGTATGTCCCCGTGGGGTGCACCGATATTATTTGTACGGAAGAAAGATGGCACATTGAGAATGTGCATTGACTATCGGCAATTGAATAAAGTAACGATCAAGAACAAATATCACCTCCCTAGAATTGATGATTTGTTTGATCAGTTACAGGGCGCCAAATGTTTTTCAAATATTGACTTGAGGTTGGGTTACCATCAAGTTAGAGTTAGAGAAACGGATATACCCAAGACAACTTTTCGAACACGGTATGGCCATTATGAATTCTTAGTTATGTCATTTGGACTAACAAATGCACCAGTTGTTTTCATGGATTTGATGAATAGAGTCTTTAAGCCATTTTTATACGTGTTCGTGATGGTGTTCATAGATGATATTCTGGTTTATTCGAGATCACAAGAGGACCATGTCAATCACTTACGGCAGGTGTTACAGATTCTTCGGGATCGTAAGTTTTATGCAAAGTTCTCCAAGTGTGAATTTTGGTTAAAATCCATAGTATTCTTGGGTAACATTGTGTCAGATGAAGGAATTCAGGTTGATACTCAAAAGATTGAGGCCGTGAAAAATTGGCCAAGACCTACGACACCTACAGAGATTCATAGTTTTCTTGGATTGGCGAGTTATTACAGAAGGTTTGTGGAAGGGTTTTCTCCTAGTGCTTCACCTTTTACGAAGTTAACACATAAGCCAATCAAGTTTCAGTGGAATGAAGCATGTGAGAAAAGTTTCCAAGAGCTGAAGGATAAATTAACTTCCACACCAGTTTTAGTACTTCTCGAAGGAACAGAAGGTTATGCAGTGTATTGTGATGCTTTCGGGGTTGGCCTCGAATCTTTATTGATGCAGAATGGTAATGTAATAGCGTATGACTCATGACAGTTGCGGCTACACGAGAGAAATTATCCCACACATGATCTTGAGTTAGCAGCTATGGTGTTTGTTTTAAAGATATGGTGCCATTATTTGTATGGGGTTCATGTTGATATCTATACTGATCACAAAATTTTACAATATATCTTTAAGCAGAAGGAACTCAATTTGAGTCAACAAAAGTGGATAGAGCTCTTAAAAGACTATGATATCAATATCTTATACCACCCAGGGAAGGCAAATGTGGTAGCTGATTCAATAAGTAGCAAAGCAATGGGAAACACTAATGGTCAGTTGACGTAAAAACAAGATATAGTCAAGGATCTACATCAACTAGCTAGCTTGGGAGTTCGTCTTCTTGAATCTCCAGAAGAAGGGGTTATTGTGCAAAATGTATCAGAATCCTCCTTAAAAGCTGAAGTAAAGGAGAAACAGTATGCGGATCCTATTTTATTGCAGCTGAAAGAGAATGTAGAACATGGTATGACAAAGGTATTTTGTCACACCCCGAATTCCAAAGGGGCGGACTGGCACCCGAAGCCGATAAGACCCGAGAGAACCAATCTTTGCTCTTTTCCATTCATACGCATGTCATAATAAACATCACCATCATGTATAGAGATATAATATACCAATAGATAAATTCATGGAAACATGTGATATACACGTGTAAGAAACTTGGCCGTTAAGGCCATCAAGTCAAATTGGACATTCATCTCTTTAAGTCATATTCCCACATACGTTTACAAAAGCCTCTAATAGATGCTTATATACATAACCAACTTAAGGTCGGGACAAGTCCCCGCTTTATACAATGTTACAGTGCAAAAACAAATGTACAACTGTGACTCGAAAAGCGCCGAACAAACTGGATCTTACCAAAGATCTAAAAATTAGCGGCAACCTACTGTGGAGGTTTACTAGCACCTGCGCCTGCAGCAAGTAAGGTAAGTCCCCCAAGGGACATCAGTACAAAGAATGTACTGAGTATGTAAGGCTATATGAGACTGCATGATATATAAGTACTTCCATGAAATCAAATATAAGAGAATAGCCAATACAGGCAAACCACCGGTCTACATATGTGGAACCATGTACATTACATCCTTTACTTCTTTTACCTTCACATTTATTCATCTTTATCGTGCTACCCATGCTAGGCTTTTCTGTTGCCCCTGGGATGAGATTAACCCATGCTAGGTATTTTTAACCCCTGGGATGTGATTAACCCATGATAGGCTTTCATATCGCAACTGGGATGTTACTGTGATAACCCATGCTAGGATTTTATATCGCCCCTGGGATGTTATTGTGATAACCCATGCTAGGCTTTTATATCGCCCCTAGGATGTTATTGTGATAACCCATGCTAGGCTTTTATATCACCCCTGCGATGTTATTGTGATAACCCATGCTAGGCTTTTATATCTCCCTTGGGATGTTATTGTGATACCCCATGCTAGTCTTTCATATCTCCCCTGGGATGTTATTCAACCAAACAATTGTACATTACTTCATATCTTTACATCTATGAGATTGATACATTGGCGATTATACATTATTGGAACTTTGGAACGCAACATTGTTGGAACAATGGGATCTTTGGAACATTAGTCAATGTAAACGATACATGTGAATCACAATTTATCAATGCATAAGGAACATGTGATGAACCATAATTGATAATCGGAAATAGGATACCTTAGAACATTTCGAAATGGAACAAGTACATTGTCAATGTGAATACTATGTGCTGCATAAGGATATGGATACAGTAACCTTACATACCTTCACTTCCATGTATGAATACACAAGCCTATATATGAATATAATAGTCCAGCTCCTTCCTTACGTTTCACTCTACAATACAAGTACTTAACAGAGCTTACATTAACAACTAGTTACCGTACAAGTGTACAAGAAGACAACGAGCTATATGACTGCCATATAATGTCATTTTACGCTTAATAATATAATACACTACATTATCATACCAACAACACCATAACATTCCACACATTGACCAAGACATCATAGACCAATAGCATTTCACACCTCATTTACCTTTTATGCTTCCTCATTATCATTCCGTCACAATTACTCCATCAAATTGCCTCATAACAACATATGAACAACAATCCATAATTAATATAATCAAACATGTCTCCATACGACCCCTTAAATTCATTAAAAAGGTATCATAACTTGATAATTACATCCAAAAAGGGTATAGGGGCCTTCGGGGATCAAAGAGAGACAAAACCATACAAAATGACATTCTGGGGTGACCTACGAAGCCACCTGTACCCAAAAGTGGCTGACATGCATCCGCAGGTGGCCTCTAGCCTTGTCCAAATCCACCTGCATTGGCATCTGCGCCCGCAGGTGCTCCAGACGCGGGGGCGGATACCCATTTCGTCCAAAAAGGGTCTCTTTTAGGTCCTTTTATGTCATAAATGGTCCATGGACATGAATAAACTTCCCTTTACATAATTTAAGTCAACTTGGATGCTAAAAATCAACCATGTTTTCCCAACACGCATACACATCACCAAAACCACACTTTTCCTTCAATACACCACCAAGTCCATGCACAATTTTGCTATAACAAATCCAAACATTATGTACAAGGATAAAACAAGTTAAGGCTATAATAACATCTCACATGTAAATTTTAAATCAATAAAGTTCACTTCCTTCAAGACCACAAGTCCATTTTCAAGTTTATAAGGCAAAACCCTCTTCCGATTGTAAAAATAGACAATTTTATACATAGTAAACTGTCCAACACTTTGCCAACATAACCAACATGACTTATAAACCATAATAAACATATAACATATTAAACCATGAGAATAAATACTTACCAAAGCTTTCAGTATGATGATCTTGGCCAAAGAGAATAGTTACTTAGGGTTTGTATGTAGAGAGCAATGTTTTAGAAATGTCTAGAATGGCATGTGTATTGTGTTGAATAAAATCTGATTTTTTCCTTTCTTTATATAGAACTTAATGGTCATCCTTATCCTTATTAAATGTATGCTTTCTTGGTCAAACACAAGAATGGGTCATTCCCATTTTGGGGCTATGTCTTTATATGATTTTGTGCCTCATTTGAGCTTAATGGCACATGATTCACTTAGGCCCAACAATTAATGCATAATTCACCAGCACTCTCATGTTCAAATAATTCCATGAATTTTATGGTAATTAACTAGGTTCGGAAACATACGGGGTGTTACATTCTTCACTCCTTAGAAACATTCGTCCTCGAATGTTAGTGACATTATTCAGTTTAAACAATGGCAAGTCTAGGAGCATTCTTTGTGTTATCATATATATATACTCAATGTTTATAAATACTTACTTGTCATTTTTTCAATATCGTATCGTGAGCTTGTTCTTCCCTTTGGAACAGATGAGGGTACTTGGACTTCATCATTTCTTCAGCTTCCCATGTGACCTCTTCTATTTGCTGATTTCTCCAAAGTACCTTTACGGAAGCTATGTCTTTATTCCTCAACCTCTTCACTTGTCTATCCAAATAGCAATAGGTATCTCCTCATAGGTAAGATCCTCCATAACTTGCACATCTTCAATGGAAGTAAAACGAGATGGATCCCCTATGCACTTTCGAAGCATCGAAACATGATAGACTGGATGAACTGTGGAGGGTTCTTGGGGTAATTTCTATTCAAATGCAACTTTCCCAAATCTTCGAACAATTTCATATGGCCCTATATATCGGGGACTCAACTTCCCTTTATTTCCAAATCTCATTACCCCTTTCATCGGTGACACCTTAAAGAATACCCAATCACCAATGGAAAATTTGAGCCCTGTTTTTCTGAAATCAGCATATGACTTATGTCGACTTTGGGCCGTTTGTATCCATTGTTGAATCACTTTAAATTTATCCATAGCCTGATGAACAAGATCTGGCCCAAGTAAAGCAGTCTCATCCGCTTCAAACCATCCGATTGGTGATCTACATTTCCTTCCGTATAAATCTTCATAAGGTGCCATTTTAATATTTGAATGATAGCTATTGTTGTAAGAAAATTCAATGAGAGGCAAATGGTCATCCCTATTGCCTTGAAAATCTAACTTGCAATCTCGTAGCATATCTTCAAGTGTTTGGATAGTACGTTCTGCATGTCCATCAGTCTGAGGATGGAAAGCCGTACTTAGATTCACCTGTGTACCCAAACTCTTTTGAAACGATCTCCAAAAATGTGCAGTAAATTGTGCTCCCCTGTCTGATATAATAGAGATCGGAATCCCATGTAATCGTACAATTTCTTTAACATACAACCTTGCATAATCTTATGCTGCATAGGTGGTCCTGACTGGTATGAAATGGGCTGACTTGGTAAGCATGTAAACTATGACCCATATGGAATCAAATTTCCGCAGTGTACGAGGCAAACCTGTGATGATGTCCATATTAATCATATCCCATTTCTAGACTGGAAGATTGATACATTGCATGCAACCTCCAGGTTTCTGATGCTCCACTTTAACTTGTTGACAGTTTGGGCATTGAGCTACAAATGGTGCAATGTTATTCTTCATATTTCCCCACCAATACACTTCTTTTAAATCATGGTACATTTTGGTAGCACTCGGGTGAATAGAATAGCGCAAATGATACTCCTCGGTCATAATTTGTTTTCTCAGCTTGTCTACATCCGGTACAAATAATCTACCTTGGCATTGAAGTACTCCTTATTGTGTAAGATCAAATGCCTTTGTCATATTATGTTGTACATTCTCTTGTAGTTGCAATAACATAGGATCCTCAAACTGCTTCTCTTTCACTTCAGCTATTAATAAAGATTCTGCTGCATTTTGTACAATAACCCCTTCATCTGAGGATTCAAGAAGACAAACCCCCAAACTGGCTAATTGATGTAGATCTTTAACTAACTCTTTATTTTTGGAGGATCTAATTTCAGAAAGTATTGTGTCTTCCAACTCGCAACTCTAGCCACATCATCCTCATTTGTCGTTGGACCAGCTCATCCTTGACTTTGTGCCCCAACTAACTGAGTCAACATATGCACTGTATTTCTTAGATCCTGGTCAGTGGCATTCATTGGTGGTTCTGCGGGTACTTCTCTACCTATTGTCTCTTCCGGAGCTGGAAAAGTAGAAGAAGACCGCGATGCAATTTCAGTGTTAGCTCCACTTTGACTAGCTTGGTCAGGTGGTGATTTACTCATTCTTTCACTGGCAAGCATATCTACCTGTACAATGGTCAGATATGTTCCACTTACAACATTGGATCTATTGTACGATCTAGAAATGAATAAAATAAACAACTCCTAAATTTATCATAGCCTCTCACTAATAAATGTGTTGCACATACGCCCGCAGGTGCTCCAGACGCGGGGGCGGATGCCCATTTTGGCCAAAAAGGGTCTCTTTCAGGTCCTTTTAAGTCATAAATGGTCCATGGCCATGAATAAACTTACCTTTACATAATTTAGGTCAACTTAGATGCCAACAATCAACCATGGTGTTACAACACACATGAACATCACCAAAACCATAATTTTCTTTCAATACACCACCAAGTCCATGCACAATTTTGCTATAAAAAATCCAAACATTATGTACAAGGATAAAACAAGTTAAGGCTATAATTACATATCACATGTCAATATTGAATCCATCAAGTTCACTTCCTTCAAGACCACAAGTCCATTTTCAAGTTTATAAGGCAAAACCCTTTTCCGATTGCAAAAATAGACAGTTTTACACATAGTAAACTGTCCAACACTTTGCCAACATAACCAACATGAATTATACACCATATTAAAAATATCACATATTAAACATGATAATAAATACTTACCAAAGCTTTCAAGATGATGATCTTGGCCAAAGAGAATAGTTACTTAGGGTTTGTGTGTAGAGAGCAATGTTTTAGAAAAGTCTAGAATGGCATGTGTATTGTGTTGAATAAAATCTATTTTTTTCGTTGCTTTATCTAGAACTTAATGGTCATACTTATCCTTATTAAATGCATGCTTTCTTGGTCAAACACAATAATGGGTCATTCCCATTTTTGGGCCATGTCTTTATATGATTTTGGGCCTCATTTGAGCCCAATGGCACATGATTCACTTAAGCCCAACAATTAATGCATAATTCACAAACACTCTCATATTCAAATAATTCCATGATTGTTACGGTAATTAACTAGGTTCGAAAACATATGGGGTGTTACACATTTGATCTTACGCAAGAAGGAGTACTTCAATGCCAAGGCAGATTATGTGTACCGTATATAGATAAGCTGAGAAGACAAATTATGACAGAGGCGCATCATTCATGATATTCTTTTCATTCGAGAGCTACCAAAATGTACCATGATTTGAAGAAAATGTATTGGTGGGGAAACATGAAGAAGAACATTACAAAATTTGTAGCTCAATGCCCGAATTGTAAACAAGTAAAGGTAGAGCATCAGAAACCAGGAGGTTACATGCAATGTATCAATCTTCCAGTCTAGAAATGGGATATGATTAACATGGATTTCATCATAGTTTTGCCTCGTATAATACAGAAATTTGACTCCATAAGGGTCATAGTTGACAGGCTTACCAAGTCAGCGCATGTCCTACCAGTCAAGACCACTTATATAGCTGAAGATTATTCAAGATTGTATGTTAAAGAGATAGTGCGATTGCATGGGATTCAAATTTCCAGTATATCAGACAGAGGAGCATAATTTACCGCACATTTTTGAAGATCTTTTCAGAAGAGCTTGGGTACACAAGTGAATTTGAGTATGGCTTTTCATCCTAAGATAGATGGACAAACAGAACGTACTATCCAAATACTTGAAGATATGCTACGAGCTTGCACTTTAGATTTTCAAGGAAGTTGGGATGATCATTTGCCTCTTATTGAATTTGCTTACAATAATAGCTATCATTTCAAGTATCAAAATGGCACCATATGAAGCTTTATATGGAAGAAAGTGTAGATCACCAATTGGATGGTTTGAAGCTGGTGAAACTAATTTACTTGGGCCAGATCTTGTTTATCAAGCTATGAAAAAAGTTAAAGTGATCCAACAGCGGCTACAAATGTCCCAAAGTCGACACAAGTCCTATGCTGATGTTAGAAGAAGAAGGCTCGAATTCGCCATAGGTGATAGGGTATTCTTGAAGGTGTCATCGATGAAAGGGATAATGCGATTTGGAAGGAAAGGGAAGTTGATTCCCCGATATATAGGGCCATATGAAATTATCAGAAGATTTGGGCAAGTTGCGTATGAGTTGGCACTACCCCAAGAACTCTTCACAGTGCATCCGGTGTTTCATGTTTCGATGCTTTGAAAGTGCATAGGAGATCCATCTCGTATTGCTCCCGTTGAAGATGTACAAGTTATGGAAGATCTCACGTATGAAGAGATACCTATTGCTATTCTAGATAGACAAGTAAAGAGTTTGAGGAATAAAGACATAGCTTCCGTAAAGGTACTTTGGAGAAATCAACAAGTAGAGGAGATCACATAGGAAGCCGAGGAAATGATGAAGTACAAGTACCCTCATCTATTTCAAATGGAAGAGAAAGTTCAAGATGCGGGATCAAAGCAATAAAAAGTATCTATGAGCATTATATGTATATATATATATATGCTAATATAGAGATGCATTTGTTGTAATTGAAAAAGTGTTTTCAACATTCGAGGACGAATGTTTCTAAGGGGGTAAGAATGTAACACCCCGTACATTTCAAACCCTACTTGGCAACTTTGAACCAATCTTACCTTAGTTTCGAGAGCCATAAGTACGTATTTTGTACTGTTATTGATGGAAGATTTGATAGTGTGCTAGTACATGTGATGAGACCCTTGTAGGAGGAGTTTGTGACGTTTGAGTTCATTTTAGGTGTGATAAGTGAGGCTTGAAGAACTTCCAAGCAAAGTATATTATATATAATAGGCAAGATAAAAAGTGGAACTTGAAGTATCTAACCAAATCCGTTAAGAAAAGTCGAAGAAAGTAAAAAAATCAAAATTTTGGGCCAGGCACGCCACAGGGTATGCCAGGCCACTTTAGCCTAAATTTTGTTTGGAACAGGCAGAAAAGGGGTGCACCAGGTAGCGTGCCAGGCCACCCCTGCACACCTTTCAAATGCTGAAATTTTTCTAAGTCCCTAGGGCGCCCGGCAGTGTACCGGGGTGCTTTTTGCCAAATTTCTTCTACAATTATTAGTCTATAAAGAGGATTCTTGGATTATGGTATCACTATTCCATCGTAGAAGGGCTACTCTTGAGCTAGTTTGGCATCCGAGTTGAGGTTAATTCTTCGTCACAAGTATTCTATCAAATTATGTTCAATTAAGCCATGAGTGGCTAGAATATGGAGGCTACGAACATGAATCTCGTGAGTTGAATATTGTTGTAACATTTATGGAATTATTTAAACATGAGATAATTGGAGTATTACACATTGAATTTGGTGGGCTAAGTTAATATGTGTTAATGGGCTCAATTTGAGGCCCAAAATGGAGTAAAAGACAAGGCCCAAAAGGTGCAAATGACCCATTCTTCCATTTGACCAAGTAAATATGGCATTTATTGCCCAAGGATTGGCTATGGATGAATTGAGAGCTATATAAAGGCCAAAAATCAGATTTTTATTCATTCTAACACACATTCCATTCTAGACATTTCCAAAACATTTTTCTGTCTTCCAAACCCTAAGGCAACCATTTTCTTTGGATACTCTGGACAAGATCATCACTTTGCAAGCTTGGGTAAGTGTTTATTCTTGTGATTTAATATATTATATACATGAGATATTGTGTATATCATGTGGTTATGTTGGCAAGGTTGAATAGGGCACTTTTGCTTTTTGCTAAAAGATGTGCCATCCATGTGATTTAAACTTGAAAGGAGACTTGAGGTTTTGATGAAAGTGCATGGAATGGATGAAATATCAACATGTATGATGTGGTTATGTTCCTTAACTTGTTATTTTTTTCTATAAGTATAACTTGTGGGATTGTTGTCGATATGTTGTTATGAAGTGTATTGAGGTGACTTGATGGAGTAATTGTGACGTCGTGTTAATGAGGAAGCGTAAAGGATGAACTTAGTGTGAAATACTATTGGTTTGTGATGATTTGGTCAATGTATGCATGTTGTGGTATTGTTGGTATGACAATGCCGTGAATGGTATTGTGAAGGGGGAAATGAAATTTTTAGGCAAACATGTAACTCATTGTCGTCTTATGCACTTGTAAGGTAGTTGATTGTTAACGTGAGCTCCATTATGTACTGGTGTTGTAGAGTGAAACATAAGGAAGGAGCTGGACTATTGTATTCACGTATAGGATTGTGTATTCATATTGGGAAGATAAGGTATGTGAGGTTACTCTTTCCGTATCCTTCTACAACATATTGTTCACATTGACATTGTACATGTTCCATTTCGAAATGTCCAATGGTATCTCATTTTAGGTTGTCATATCATATTACTCACAGGATCAATTGTATTTCACATGTCTCATATTCATTAACTAATGTTGCAATGTTCCAATAATGTATAGTCACCAATGTATCACTCTTATAATGAAAGAACAGAAGTAATGCATAATTGTTTGAATAATCTTGGGTGGTATCCAAGGGGTTAAATACCTAGCATGGGTCGATCCCAATATTACAGTAACATATCAGGGGCGATATAAAAGCCTAGCATGGGTTATCATAGTAACATCCCAGGGGCGATATAACAGCCTAGCATGGGTTATCACAGTAACATCCCAGGGGAGACAGAAAGCCTAGCATGGGTTAATTACATCCTAGGGGTTAAAATACCTAGCATGGGTTAATCTCATCCCAGGGGCGATAGAACAGCCTAGCATGGGTAGAGCGATAAAGATGAATGAACGTAAAGGCAAAGAACGTAATGAATGGAATGTACATGGTTCCAACACATATAGACCGATGGTTTATCCATATCGACTACTCTCTTATATTTGATTCTATTGAAGTACTTGTATATCATGCAGTTTTATATAGCCTTACATACTCAGTACATTCTTCATACTGACGTACCTTGGGGGACTTACCTTACTTGATACAGGCACAGGTACTAGTAGACCTCCACAGTAGGTTATGGGTCATTTGCCGATCATTGGTGAGCTCTAGCTGGTCCGGGGATTTTCGAGTCACATGTCTACATTTATTTTGGTATTGTATTTATGTTGTATAAAGTGTGGACTTGTACTGATTGTAGGTTGGTTATGTACTTGTATCTATAGAGGCTTTGTAGACATATGTGGGAAGATGAATTTTAGAGACGTATGTCCATTTTGACTTGATGGCCCTAACAGCCAAGTTCATATATAGCATATGCTTGCCATGACTTCCGCCATTGGTATTTATTAGTTGCATAAGATAGAATTATGTTCATAATTAGACATGCTTATGAATGCACATGAGTAGAGATTGGTTCTCTCGGGCCTAAACAGCTTCGGGTGCCAGTCCGCCCCGTTGGAATGTGGGATATGACAAAAGTGGTATCAGAGTAGGTTATCCTAAGGGTTTCTACAAAGCCGTGTCTGAGTAGAGTCTTTCTTATGGATGTTTTGTGCACCATATTGATAAGTAGGATTCTACGGGACATTTAGGAGTTGTTTCTATTCTTCATTTCTGGATTGTGCAATAGAGCCAATGTTGTAAGTGGAATCGTATCTGACCATTGGAATTGGTTTTCTTTGTTATAGTAAAATGTCGATGACAAGACGAGGTAGGGGAAAAGGTAAGCAAGTATATACACTTGCCAGAGAAGGAACGAGTAAATCACCACCTGACAAAGCTAGTCAAGGTGGGGCTGACGCTGAGTTTGTATCGCGGGCTTCTATTACCTTTCAAGCTCCAGATAAGCCAAGAGGTAGAGAAGTACCCGCAGAACCACCTATGAATGCCACTGACCAGGATTTAAGAAATGCAGTGCATATGTTGACTCAGATAGTTGTTGTACAAAGTCAAGGACAAGTTGGTCCAACGACAAATGAGGATGATACGGCTAGGGTAACGAGTCGCAGAACACATGATTTTCTGAAACTAGACCCTCCCATATTCACTGGGTCAGATCCACAAGACTTTGTGGACCATGTTCAAAGGGATCTAGATGTTATGCACGTTACTAGTGTTGAAACAATTGAAGTTGCAGCCTATAGATTGAAATGTGAAGTGATATTGTGGTATGAGAACTGGAAGAGATCGAGGGGTATTGATGCACTTCCAGCTGGTTAGGAAGAATTTAAGATGGCATTCCTTGATCATTACCTCCCATATGAGATTCGGGAGGCATGTGCAGCCCAGTTTTTAAATCTTCGACAAGGGAATATGAGTGTTAGAGAATACAGTCTATAGTTTAATTCTTTGGATCGATATGCTCCTAATGTAGTGGCCACAATGAAAGACAGAGTCCATCGATATGTGGACAGATTGGAGCCATATTTGGTAAGGGACCGCACTATTGCTGCTTTGAACCGAGATATGGATATAGCCAGAATTCACGTTTTTGCACTGAAGATGGAAGATCAAAGGCAAATAAGAAGGGTGCACGAATTTGAAAGAGGGTCGTCAAAGAGGGCTCGACCTATGGGACAATCTATGGTGTCCCAAGGAGAATCTAGGCCTCGGATGTTTCCTAGACCGCCTAGACCATCATTCTCTTATTCCGCCGCAGTTACTCAACCTCAATTCTAAGGGTTTAGGGGCAGTCATATTGTGCAGAGTAGTGGGATGTAACGTTCACAGATAGCAGGATTTTCTCATCCTCCGTGTCAATGATGCGGAAGGTACCATTTACATGAATACCGGCTAGGGACAAATGTGTGCTTTTGGTGCGGTATGTTGGGGCACCTAATGAAAGAGTGTCCCCAGAGGAGCATGGGTGGTTTAGCACGACCTACGGGGTCAGATGTTATGTCATCATCATCAATTCCTTCTTTAGTCCGAGGTGTACAGTCTGCTGGTCGTGGTAGAGGTACTAGAGGAGCAGCTAGTTCTAGTGGAGCCCAGAATCGCACCTATGCTTTAGTGGACCGACAGAATTCAGAGGCATATCTTATATAGTCACAGGTATATTGTCCATATTTTCACATCATGTATATATATTGATTGATACGGGCTCTACTTTATCATATGTTACTCTATTGATTGCTGAAAAATTTGAAAGACCACCAGAATCCTTAATTGAGTTAATTGAAGTATCTGCACCAGTTGGTGAATTTATTGTTGCAAAAAGAGTATATCGTAATTGTGTAGTAACTGTGTATGGTCATGATACACTGGCTGATCTGATTTAACTAGACATAGTGGATTTTGATATGATAATAGGAATGGATTGGTTGGCTTCTTGTTATGCCACGGTAGATTCCCGAGCAAAGAAAGTAAATTTTCAGTTTCCACAAATGAATGTTCTTGAATGGAAGGGTAATGTGAGGGCATCGAGAGGAAAATTTATTTCCTATCTTAAAGCAAGGAAAATGATAGCCAAGGTTTAGTCCGAGTGCAAGATACTGATGTGGAACAACTAACTCCTCAGTCGATTCCAGTGGTCAATGAATTCCTTGATGTATTTCCTGAGGATCTTCCTGGTTTGCCTCCAGAACGGGAAGTGGAGTTTGGAATTGATGTGATTCCAGGCACTCAGCCTATCTCTATTCCCCCGTATAGAATGGCTCCCGCAGAATTACGTGAATTGAAGGAGCAATTGAAAGACTTGCTGGACAAGGGCTTCATCAGGCCTAATATGTCCCCATGGGGTGCACCGGTATTATTTGTAAGGAAGAAATATGGCACATTGAGAATGTGCATTGACTATCGACTGTTGAATAAAGTAATGATCAAGAACAAATATCCCCTCCCTAGAATTGACGATTTGTTTGATCAGTTACAGGGTGCCAAATGTTTTTCAAATATTTACTTGAGGTTGGGTTACCATCAAGTTAGAGTTAGAGAAACAGATATACCCAAGACAGCTTTTCGAACACGGTATGGCCATTATGAATTTTTAGTTATTTCGTTTGGACTAAGAAATGCAAATGCATCTCTATATTAGCCTATACATATATATACACTGTCAGCTCATAGATACTTACTCAGTCTTGGTCCACTTCCATATTTTGAACCTTTTCTTCCATTTGAAACAAATATGGGTACGTCGATCTCATCAACTTCCCATGCGATCTTCTCCAAAGAACTCTTACAAAAAGTATGTCTTTATTTATTAACCTTCACACTTGTTGGTCTAGAATAGCATAGGTATCTCTTGCTTGGCAATCTTCGTGACATACAAGAAGTCAACCACTTCATACCCATTTCAACATTAAAAATCCCTCATTTCCATCTCCATAAGATCAACCATCATAACATGATCACAAATATCTACTATACCATTACGATATACCCTTTCAACTATAATAAATTCACCAACTGATGTAAAGACATCAAAGGACTTGACTATACCTTTTCTTGTCATCAGCAGTTTACTATATCAAAGAAAACCAATCACCAATGGTTATATACAATTCAACTTACAACACTGGCTCTATTGCACGATCTAGAATGCAGAAAAGAAACAACATCCTAAATGTCCCGTAGACTCCTACTTATAAATGTGGTGCATAACACATTGATAAGTAAGACTCTACTCAGACACGGCTTTGTAGAAACCCTTAGAACTAACTGCTCTGATACCACTTTTGTCACGACCCGAAATCCCATTCGGGCCGGACTGGCGCTCGAAACCGATATGGCTCGAGAGAACCAATCTTCGCTCTTGAACATTCGTATGCATATCTTTGTATGAACCTTATTATACCTCATGCAACTATACGGAAGTCATTAATCATGGAAACATATGCTATAAATATATACATATAAATATTACTTGGCCGTTGGGGCCATTACGTCTAACTGAACGTACATATCTTACATTCATATACCCTCATATGTCTACAAAAGCCTCTAACAGATGCATTTACCAGACCAACTAAAAGTCGGGACAAGTCCCCGCTTTATACAAAATTTACAACATCAAAACGACTGTACAACTGTGACTCGGAAAGTCCCGTAGCAACTGGGGCTCACCAAAGATCTGTAAATAACTATCCACCTACTTTGGAGGTCTACTAATGCCTACACCTGCAACATGTAAGGTAAGTCCCCCAAAAGGGATCAGTACGAAGAATGTACTGAGTATGTAAGGCCATAGGAAAACTGTGTCAGTACATAAGAACTTCAATGGGAATAATTATAAGAGAAACTCTATGCGTGGAATCATGTACCTTTATTTCATTAGTATCATCTCCAATGATTCATACATAATAACAACAACCATGGAATCAATATAAGAGAAATAGCAAATGTGAATAAACTCTCTTTCTGTATGTGAGATACCATGTACATTACGTTCTTTATTTCCCTTGCCTTTACTTTACTTTACTTTTACATTGCTGATATGTTGTTAGGGCCCTCATCATGCAGGTGTTCTTTTCACCCCATGGATAAAATATCATCGTCATCCAGGTATTCTTTTTACCCCATGGATAAGATCATATCATCATGCAGGTGTTCTTGCACCCCATGGATAAATGAACATCATCATGCAGGTGTTTGCACCCCATGGATAAATTAACATCATCATGGGGGTATTTGTACCCCATGGATAACACCCATGAACAAAATCAATATGCATTACTTTATTCTTACTTCAATTCTTTACTTTTGAGAGATTGGTACCTTAACTTGTAAGAGATTTATACATTGAGGATCATGACATGATTTGAAAGCTTTAGAACATAACATTATTTGGACCTTGGAACCATGAGCCATAATTATGTAAGACATAAACAACAATAGATCAAGAATAAGGTATATATGATTAACACTAGATGATAACGTGAAATGAGATGCCTTAGGACATTATTTGAAACACACAACTATATCACTCCTTGACTTCATGAGATTAGCACCTTAACTAGTGAGGGATAGATATAGTAGCTCGCACTTCACCTCCTTCACTATTCCTATGAGATCTTATATAAGTAAGCATGATTTCGGGCCTCCACCTTTGGTGGGCTATGATAAATAACATAGCATAATCCTGGGACTATTCCCTCTTGAACTTATACCCTTTAGAATGTGATCCACACTCAATGAAACATATAGCAACCATGTGTATTACTCCTTTCCAATCTAACACCCTTTACATAATTATGAGAATGACACGTTAAAGATCATGACATTAAAGCACACACTTATATACACATCTCACTTCACTCCTTTACCTCATAAGATTGACATCTTCACTTATGAGGAATAATTATACTAACTTGCACATCACCTCTCTTATTACTCTTATGAGATTGGTACTCTTACTTATAAACATAGGCACAAGGATAATCATCATACTATAGGACTTTGGAACAACACATGATTGGAATAATGCTATTCAAACTAGACAAGCTCTCTTTACCTCATTACTCTCGTTGAGATAGTTCTCTTAGAATCTACAACGTTATGGCATCTTTGGAACTTCAGTCAATGAATAAAAGATAAGGGAATCATCATTTATCTAAGAATAAGGCACATATGAATAACAATATACGTCACCCTGAATTGAGATACTTCAAACCTCTCGGAATTGGAAACACGTCCAATGTCAATATGAACAACATGTTGCAGAAGGATATGGAAAAAGGAATCTTACATACCTTGTATTCTTAATACGAATACACAATCTTAGACATGCATACAATAGTCCCGCTCCATCCTTGTGTTTTGCTCTACAACACAAGTTCATAACGAAACCAACATTAACCACCAATTACCTTACAATGGCATACAATAACATTAAGTCACATGTTTAGCTTTAACATGTCATTTCCCCCTTGACAATACCATTTATGAAATCATTATACCAATAATCCCACAATATTCCATACATTGACCAACACATGATAACCAATAGCATGTCACACCAAGTTCATGTTTTACACTTCTCCATCACCACCACATCACAATTATTCCATCAAATTACCTTAATACACCTCATAGCACATATCGGCCAAAATCCCACAATTTACACTTATAGAAAAATAACAAGTTTAATAAAAAAATAACTCCATACACGTTCATATTTTATCCATACCATGATCTTTCATCAAAGGCACAAGTCATAATTCAAGCTTGAATCTCATGGATCACAAATCTCATACAAAACACCAAGTACCATGTCCAACATTTCCAAGCACAACCAACATGATCTAAATACTCTTTCATGCATATAATATATTAATCCATGAGAATAAATACTTACCAAGGCTTGTAAAATGATGATCTTTCTCCAAGAGAAAGCTTAGGGTTTTGGGAGCCAAAGAGGCTTTCTTGAGAATTTTCTAGAAAAAGATAGAAAAAGCATGTGTATTTCTCTTGAATAAAATCAGCCCTTTGCCCCTTTATATAGGCCCTTAATTTCATCCTTAGCGACTCTTGGAATTTAATGCAATGTCTTGCATTAGTCAAAAGAATGGGTCATTTGAACCATTCTTGGCTCGTGCCTTCTTTTACAATTTGGGCCCTTTTTGAGCCCAATTCACTTAACCCAATAAAATCAATAATTCCTTGTGTGTAAATCATCTCATACGTGTTACAAAAATATCCCCACTCATGAAATTCAGACTCGTAGCCTCGATTTTGAAAGCAAGTAATTCTAGCCATGTATGGATTATTTTGGCTACAAGGGTAAAATTGTCATTTTGGCTCCAAATTCGTTCTTGAGTAATTTTATCATACCAATATAATATTTCACTCATTTCATTAATATTCTTGTGGTTGTATAAGAAACAAAACAAAAATCGGCTCAATACGTCCCCGGGTACCCTTGGGACTTAAAAAAATTTCCAACTTTGAAAAAGTGGCAAAACCAGCGTGGCACGCCCTTGGGCGCCCCAACTTGCTGCCTATGGACTAAAAATTTTAGCCCAGAGCGGTGTGGCATGGTCCCAAATGCGCCCCACACTTAGTTTTTTTTGAAAAATTCATTTTTCGACTTTTCTTCGCGTGTTTGGTTAGATACTTCAAGTCCTATACTTTAACTTACTTCTTGGCCTTAATATACTTTGTTTAGAGGTTCTCTTAGCCTCATTTTGAACCCCATAACTGCGCCACGAAAATCACAAAACACCTTCTACAAAGGGTTAATCACATGTACGATACCGAATTTCAATTTTCTCATCATTCACATTACCAAATACATACTCATGGCATCTCGACACCTAAGTAACCATTGTTCAACGTCGTCACATAGGGTTAGGAAGGTACGGGGTGTTACATCTCAATACAGATATACAATCCTAGATGTGCATACAATAGTCCCGCTCCTTCTTTATGTGTCACTCTACAACACAAATACATAACGGGATTCACATTAACCATCAACTACTGTAAAAATGCATATAACATCAATGGGTTACATGTTTGCCTTTAAACATGTCATTTCCCCTTGATAAAGCCATTGATGAAATTATTAGTCCAAAAATCCCACAATATTCCCAAAATTGACCAATACATGATAATCAATAATTTCACCACAACACTTCTCCTTTACTCTTTCTTATCCATATCACATCACAAATAATCCATCAAATTACCGTAATACACCTCATAGCACATATCGGCCAAAATCCCACAATTTACACTTATAGACAATAAAAAGTTTAACAACAAAAAATAACACCATACATGTTCATATTTTATCCATACCATGCTCTTTCATCAAAGGCACAAGTCCTAATTCGAGCTTGAATCCCATGGATCTCAAATCTTATACAAAAACACAAAGTACCATGTCCAACATTTCCAAGCACAACCAACATGATTTACATACTCTTTCATGCATATAATATATTAATCCATAACAATAATCACTTACCCATGCTTGAAAAGTGATGATCTTTCTCCAAAATTGACTTTGAGTTCTTTAGGGTTTGAGAGAATGTTGGAGAAAATATCTAGAAAAACATGAGAGTTCCAATTGAATAAAATCTGATTTTTGGGTCTATATATAGTCCTTGGGGCCATCCTTAGCCATTCTTGGCATTTAATGCTATATTTGACTTAGTCAATAGAAGATTGGGTCATGTGACCCATGTCTTTTGCCCAATTTTGGGCTTTTATTGAGCCCAAATCGCTTAACCCAATAAAATCAATAATTTCTCGTGTTTAAGTCATCTTATATGTGTTACAATAATATTCCCACTCACGCTACTCATATCCGTAGCCTCAATCCCAAAAACAAATGATTCTAGCCACGTTTGGCTTATTTTGACCTTAAGGGCAAAACTGTCATTTTGACTCCAAATTCGTTCTCGAGTAATTTGATCATACCAATATAATATTTCATTCATTTCATGTATATACTCGTGGTTGTAGAAACAACATGGAAAAAATCGGCTCGGTACAACCCCGGATATCCTTGGGACTTAGAAATTTCCAACTTTCGAAAAAGTGGAAAAACCAGCGTGGCACGCCCTTGGGCGCGCCAAATTGCTTCCTATGGACTAAAAATTTTAGCCCATAGTGGATTGGTACGCCCTCTAGCGTGCCCCACACTTAGATTTTTTGAAAATTCCATTTTTTGACTTCTCTTTGCGGGTTTGGTTAGATACTTCAAGTACTATTCTTTAACTTACTTCTTAACCTTAATATACTTTGTTTAGAGGTACTCTTAGACTCGTTTTGAACACCACAAATGTTCCACGAAAATCATAAAACACTTTCTATAAAGGTTTAATCACATTTACGAGGCCAAAAGTCAATTATCTCATCCATAGCATTACAAAATACGTATGTATGGCTCTCGACACCTAAGTAAGCATTGCTCAACATCGTCAAGTAGGGTTAGGAAGGTACGGGGTGTTACATGAATAGGCCGATTCACCAACATCATATGCTGATCTATCACTACTAGGGGCATCCTAACCTATAGCTGGGACCCCCAACCCTTAAACCGGAGTGGCTGGGTTTCGCAGGTCTTTGTAATCGCTAAATCTACTGTCTTAGTCAACTGAATGAACTTGTACACTACCAGGACTTAGGTCACATCTAAATCATATAATAGTTGTGTAATCAGGAATGAGAGCGATTATGTAGTGCTGAACTCCTGTACTTTGTCTCTAATCTCCCGTGCAATGATGTGCGGGATTTTTAGGTCTAACTCCGCAGTAAAAACAACTACCTGAAAGGTGTTGGTCGCACCCAATGTGTTATCATTGGTAGTGAGTATGATTATGTGCCTAACAATGGACCACCGTGCTTTGGCGGTAAACTTCAAATTGTGCTTGTAGATGGAAGATCCGTTCACCAATGATGCCTCAGTCCCGACCTCAGCAATGTAGCATGATAACTAGCTGAAATACATAGTGTTGTACTTCATGGAAAATTGATTTAACTTTTTCAATTCGAACATCCAGTAATCATATTCTGGGGTTGCTTCTACCGGCTTAAAATTTTCTCCAAACAAGGCTTTGGAGATCGCCTTGAAAAAGTGTCCACCTCCTTTCCCTGTACCACTATCATATCTATGTGGGGATGCATCTTCATTTTTTTCTCTATCAGAAGGTGTCATGTTTTTTAGGGTCATGGCATAGTTCGCGTAGAACTCCCTCACCAGATCACCTCCGTAGATCCGAAGTTTCTATATCATACATCACAACCGATATCTTTCAAATACTTGGGCAACCTCTAGAACCTTTTACAATGACTCACCGAGTATCCTTGGCTCTTCTTGGATACTACCCTTTTGGTTTTCGCTGTCTTTGATGGAAACCCTATACAAGTAATAGTCGCGGGAGTTGGGCACACTCCAACTTCATGGATAGGGGCCCCTCTGACCCGGGGTAGCAGAAGCAGCTGCAGTGTCGAAAGGCTTGGAGTTTGATTCCATCTCACCTTCCTGAACATGAGAACCATCATCAGCTACACCCTCGTCTTGTTAAAAGTCTTCCCTATCCTTTTCATACTGGGGAAGGTTGATGGAAGTGGCATACTCTACTATGGCATTGGAAGCATACACTTTCTCCTTGGACTGGTTCATTGTTTCCCGATGGAAGTGTTGTTCTTCGGCTGAGCTAAGCTCATACTCCTTCTCAGACCTACTGGCACCGGACCTACTCTCCAAGGAGCTTGGTGGGGGCCCTTCCTTTGGCTATATTCTCTCGAAGAGCCTTGTCCTTAGCTTGCTTGGATTTGGGTGCCATATTATTTGTATTAGAAAAAGGAGTTAGTTTTTAGTTTAAAATTACATAGGTGCAGATTCCTAGTCTGATGACCATACCTACGATCGTGTAATAAAGATACGATTGTACTTTCTGATCATAGGTTGGTGCTCAGAAAATAAATTAAATGGCATCAAAAGACAATCACTGCCTACGATAATGCCATGAAGGTACGATCGTACCTTTGGATCATAGAAAGGACCCCTGAGACTAGGTTATTACTGTCACATCAGACGGCCATATACCATGACCATATGTTGATATCACGATTGTGGAATGTGTTCATCTGATGAATTCCTGAGAGTTTACAGTGGTATCCCATAATGATCCAATCAATGATTATAGATCAAAACCATGATCATAGGTTGTGTCGTGAAATCCCAAACACTTAGCAGAATTTACCCATTTAAAATTTGACCCTATTTTTTACCCTTGTTGACCACATTTTATGATTTTTTTTGACTATTTTGTAAACATTAATGGGTACTCAGTCATTCCCTGTGTTTTCTAAGCCTCAAACACCACATTCCTTCTACTATGCACATACCAATAACTAAAATCAAATTAAAACTAAGCTATGCACAATCCATACTTTTTAAAGAGAACTTAAGATGTTGTTGGTAAGTTTGGATTTGAGGGTACTCACGATTTGGACTTTGAATCACACGTAACACCTGAATTAGAGCCTTTATATTGGTTAAGGTTAAGAGAATTTGGGTGCAAAGATGTTTGAAATGGAGAGGAAAGGTAATCGGTTGAAGAGTGTGGTTTTTTTATATATTTAGGTCATGTAATGGGTGGGGTCAGGTCAATTACCTAAAATTGATGGGCTCCTCAGACGAAGGGATTGTACGATCATGGTGAGATTCCACGATCGTGAATTCCTTTTGTGCAATGATAATTTTGAGAAAACTTATCGGAGAACCTAAAAAGCTTAAGGACGATCACGATATGTAACAATAATCATGGCTTAAAATCATAGGTTCGATGCCCGATTTATTGACTTACCGGAATAGCATCAGATGATTAAGACCATGATCGTACAGTCTAGGTAAGAGCTTGATACCCAATCATGAGATAACTCCTAAATTTTTATCTTGCAGGACTATCATCAGATGACTGAACCCATGATCGTATCTCTATGGTACGATCGTAAAATCCATTTCGTGGGTTCAGTCTGGAGTTCAATTCAGCACCTTCTTTTTCCTATGGTTTCTTGCACCACAAACAAACATTACCTCATAAATATTAAAGTACAAAACATGGGTTTCCTCCCAAGAAGCACTTGATTTAACGTCACAGCACGACATGGCTGTGTTGGTTACTCAGACTGCATTGACAAGCCGGGTTACCTCCCATAAAGTGCCTGATTTAACATTGCGGCATGACTCAGGTTGGCTTGATTACTCAAGCCTCTTTTAAGTCCACATCACAAACCATTCGGGCATCCTTGCTTTCGCCCGTGTAGTGTTTCACCCTTTGGCCATTGACTTTAAACTTCTTTCCATCCTTATTCTCCAGCTCAATCCCACCATGGGGGAACACCGTAACCACTTTATATGGTCAATTCCACTTTGATCTCAGATTCCCAGGAAATAGCTTATGCCTTGAATCAAACAATAACACTATGTCGCCTACAGTGAATTCTAGCCTCTCAATCTTGCGATCATGATACCACTTCATATTTTCCTTGTACAAGGCTGAGCTTTCATATATACAGAGATATAATTAGTCCATCTCATTCATTTGTTCAAGCCTCAACTTTGTTGTGTCTTGCCATTCTAGGTTCAATCTCTTCAATACCTACAAGGCCATATGCTCAAGTTTAATAGGCAAGTGGTATGCTTTGCCATACACAAGCTGATATGGAGATGCACTAATAGGTGTTTTGAATGTTGATTGATATGCCTATAGTTTGTCAACTAATCTCCTCGCCCAATCCATCCAATTGGCATTCACCATCTTCGCTAAGATAGACTTTATCTCTCAGTTAGAGACCTCAACTTGCCCCCTTGTTTGAGGATGGTAAGGTGTCGCCACCTTATATTTCACCCTATACTTCTCAAGCAGGGCTTTCAATAGACGATTACAAAAATGGGATCCTCCATCACTAATGATAATCTGAGGTGTTCCAAAGTGATAGAATATGTTCTTCTTCAAGAAATTCATAACACTCTTGCCTTCATTGTTGGGAAGTGCAATTTCCTCCACCCACTTAGATACATATTCCGTGGCCACCAAGTTATACTTCATGCCATGAGAGCTCAGAAATGGGGCCTATAAAATCAATACCCCAAACATCAAATAACTCAAGCTAAATGATCGCAGTCATGGGGAGCTCATGTCGTCTAGAGATGTTTTCTTGCCTCTAACACTTATCTCATGCCCCAACATAATCATGGGAAACTTTGTGAATCGTGGGCAAATAGTAACCACATTATCAGATCTTCCGCGCAGTCCGCACACCTCCATGGTAACCCCCAACAGGTGATGAATGACACACCTCTAATATACTCATCATCTCAACCTTAGGAATACACCTACGAATTATACCATTTGCACACACCCTAAACAAATACAGCTCATCCCAGAAGAATTTTCTTACCTCATGCATGAAATTCTTTAACTGTTGATATGTCATATCTTTTGGAACTAGATAACCTGTGAAAAGTTGGCAAAATCTTCAAACCACGGGATTATGTCTTGTTATGCTGCCAACCCTTGCTCATCTAGAAAAGTATCATCAATATCAAGATTATCCCTTAGTTTTAGCATGGCCTCCTCTTTAAGGCGTGATAAATGGTCAGCAACTTTATTCTTCATCCTTTTTTGGTCCTTGACCTCAAAGTCAAATTCTTGCAACAGAAGTACCCATCTAATCAACCTCAGTTTTGCATCTTTCTTTTCCATGTGGTATCTAAGAGTGCCATGGTCAGTATGCACAATCACCTTGGTGCCAATCAAATAAGACCAAAATTTCTCGAATGCAAAGACCACCGTAAGCAACTCTTGCTTAGTCACTGTGTAATTTTTTTGGGCCTGATTAACTACTTTGCTAGCATAATAGATAGGATGTAACATCTTCTATCACGGTTGGCCCAGGACTGCACCTAAGTCCACACCACTAGCATCACACATAACTTCAAATGGGAGAGTCCAATCTGGTGAAACAATGATAGGGGCTGAAATCATCTTCTCTTTCAGACACTCGAAGGCTTTTAAGCATGAATCATCAAACACGAATTTCACCTCTTTCTCTAATAGCTTACATAATAGATTGGCAATCTTAGAAATATCCTTGATGAGCCTTCTATAAAATCCTACATGACCCAAAAAACTACAATGCCCTTCACAAAAATTGGTGGATGCATCTTTTCAATCACCTCAATCTTCACCTTATCAACTTCAGTCCCCTACTTTGAAATTCGGTGTCCCAGTACGATACCTTTTTTCACCATGAAATGGTATTTTTCCCAATTCAAAACCAAATTGCATTCTGTGTATCTTCGTAGAACATCAGTAAGGTATGCCAAGCAGTCCTCAAATAAGTCACCCACAATAGAAAAATCATCCACAAATACCTCAATTATGTCTTCCACCATGTCTGAGAATATGGACATCATACTACATTAAAAAGTAATTGGTGCATTGCATAGACCAAATAGCATTCTCTTGAACGCAAACATCCCATATGGACAAGTGAAAGTGGTCTTCTTTTGGTATTTGGGGTGGATGGAAATCTGATTGTACCCCGAGTAACCATTAAGAAAATAATACCATCCTCCACCAACAAGATAATCTAACATCTGATCCATAAAGGACATCAGAAAATGGTCCTTCTCTGTCCAATAATTTATCTTTCGATAGTCCATGAAACTCTCTATTCAGTAACCGATTTCATTGGTATCAACTTTTTTTTCTCATTTGGAACAACAATGATTCTACCCTTCTTCGAAACACATTGGACTGGGCTTACCTACTTGCTATCTGCTATAGGGAAAACCATACCCATATCTAACCACTTAATGATCTTTTTCTAGACAACCTCTTGCATAAATGGGTTAAGAAAATATAGATGCTCAATGCTAGGTATACATTTTGATTCAAGCTGGATTTTGTGTGTGTAGATTCTAGGTAGGATTCTAATAATGTTAGCAATGGACCATCCAATGGTCTGTTTGAACCTTTGTAAAATAGAAAGTAGGGCCTCAACTTGCCATTCTAATAAATCATTTGTAATGATAACTGGCAAAGTGTTGTTGGCCAACCAAAATGCATAACAAAGATGAAAAAAAAGAGCCTTGTGCTCAAGAATAGGAGGCTCGTCAATAGAAGGTCTAGTTGGTTGGGTCACTCTATTCTTCATATCAAAATCAAGCTTCTTTGGTGCATAAGTGTATGAACCCCTACCAATAAGTCCATTCATAATTTCATCATACGCATCAATACCATCACTATCAAAATTTATGATAATAGCCGCAAGAGCCTCAACACTAACTCTCTCCTCAATAGAAGTAAACAAATTATTTTTTTTGGTTGTATCTATCACAGATATCACTCGCATGTATTTTGGCTACTTTATATACGAGCATACATTAAAAGTGACTTGTTCATCATTCAATCTAAACTTTATATGTCCAATGTCCATATCAATAAACACACGTCCAGTTGCAAGAAAAGGCCTTCCCAAGATAATGGGAACCTCAAAGTCAACCTCATAGTCAATAATCATGAAATAAGCTAGAAAGATAAAGGATACGACCTTCACCTATATGTCATATAAAATGTCCACCAACTTTTTAATGGTACGGTATAGCATCAAGAGTCTCAACGAAGTGGGTTTGGGTGACCCCAATCCCAAATATTTGTACACTGCAGGTGGAATCAAGTTTATGCTAGCTCCTAAATCGCACAAAGCCTTCATAAAATTAAAACATCCTATAGTACAAGGAATCGTGAATGCTCCAGAGTCCTTATTTTTCTCAACCAATGACATAGAAACGATCATACTACAATGATATATATTATCTATGGGCTCAAAACTCACCTTCCTCTTCTTCGTCACCAAGTAATTCATAAAATTTGCATAACCTGGAATTTGTTCCAAAGCCTCGACAAGAGGGATATTCACTGACAACTCTTTCAAAATTGAGATAAACTTTTGATAGTTTCCCTCTTCGACTTTCTTCTTCAACATTTGTGTAAAGGGGGGAGGAGGTCGTGGAATGGGTATCAAGATTTGAAGGGCCTCTTTTTCCTTTCCTTTATCAGACTTAGCCTCTTTTTCAGCAATTCGAGGCCTTTGAGATGCATAGTCATCAACCACTAAGTATTATATTTCTTTTTCATTCTCATCATCAAATACTATGGGCTCATCTCTCTTGTTATCAACAATAGGCATATGTGGATCAACAGTAGTCTTCCCACTCTGAGTAGTAATAGCTAAGCAATGGTCGTCATTTTTGGGGTTTTGGATAGTCTTACTCGGAAGAGTGCCTTGTTGACGCTAATTTAATATGGTAGACATCTGCCCAAATTGTTACTCCTATTGTTTAATGGCAGTCGCATGAGACTCAAATTTTTGGCTCATCCCTGAAATGTCTACTCTAATCTTCTTAAGACAATTTTCTTAACTCTTCGACCCCTTAACAAGTTTTGCAAGTAGGGCTTCCATCCTTAAAATTCTAGTCTTAGCATCTCGATTTCCCAGTTAAACATACAGTCCACTCTTATCATTGTAGTTATTTTTTTGCCTCCAATTGCCATCACGATCTCTGTCTCTATCTCTATAACCCAACTTGTTGTAATTATCTCCGTAGTAGTTCCAACCTTGATTTCCTTGCCTTGAGTTCCTATTGTCTTGATTAGACCCTTGGTCCTTGGCTCGAAAACCCACCATTTCTCTATATAGATATTTTGCCTCTTCCTCAAAATTTGAATATTTATACCTAAGTATTTTTCCTTATGCACCTACCACATTAAATTTTTTCGCTCCAGCTGATGTAAACTGTTTAGCGAGTAATCCAATTTTGGTCCTTGATTGTGCTACCTTTTGAGTCATAGTTTTATCGAAAGCCCTTTGCTCTACCGATGTTCCAATTGTATAAGTTCCCGTGGGTCGGTCTTCTTCCTGAGTATGCCACCCTTGGTTGGTTTTTGTGATCCGATCTAGAATCTATGATGAGTGCTCCAAGTCAAACTCATAAATGCTCCTCCAGTGATGGTGTCATCTATATCCTTAATATTTTCATTCAAAGCTCTATAGAAGATCTCAAGTAAATTTCTACCACTCATCGTATGGTTTGGAACATTCTGCAACATCTTGTTAAACCTCAACCATGTGTCGTAAAGTGCATCTGAATATAGTTATTTGAAGTTATAGATCTCATCTTTCAATTGGAACATACTAAAAGGTGGAATGAATCATTCTAGAAACTTATTTCTAGACTTTTTCCAAGTGGTAATAGAACCTCGTGGTAATTCAGCCAACCATAAAGTTGCTTCCCTCGTAAGAGAAAATGGAAATATCCTCAACTTAATTGCCTTTTGACTTACTCTAGGCAAGTTGTACGAAATGTAGATCGCCACAAAATTCATCATATACATGTTCGGATCATAAGTAAGGAAGCTAGCAAACACCCCTTTCAAGTTAGAAAGGTGAATCATAGCACTCTTAATATCAAACTTAGTTCATTCAGGCAGTTCGGGTGGGGTAATGGCACCAGTCTCAATTGGCCCTAAATAGGGTAAATATTCTTCTGGATCATCATAAATTTAGGGATACTAATATAGTGGTGGTTTTTGCACTCTAGGTATTTTATATCATTCCTCAAGTATGTCAAGATGATTTGCTGCCTCTTGCATTACTTGATGGTCTCTGTCTGCTTGTGTAGCAGCTGCATGTCTTACATTCTCCTCAGCCATCAACCTAGCAGTCGTTTGTTTCGCAGAGTCATGACCTGCCAAATGAAGTGCTGGATGATTATTAATGTCACCTATAGCTGCGGGATCCTGAACTTCTTCATTGTTCACCATTATTCGATAATTCCTTAGAGTTCTTTCGATTTTTGTATCAAATGGAATCAGGGGATTGCCTTGACTCTGAGTGTTGGGCATACATCTCCGTATACCATAAGAACAACATGAAAGTAAAGTCATCAAACGAAACCAACACCTTCAATAAACACAATCAATCAACTTTGTAACGGTGTTCCTCCACAACAACGTCAAAATTTAATGTGGCCCAAATTACACCTCCAAAAAAGTATAAAGTGGTCATTGAATCAAATATTGAACCCAACAAAGTTGGGGTCGATCTAACAGGGAATAGGTTGAAATTCAATCAACTATGTTTGTCTTAGTAATTGGCAAATAAGTAAAAAAAGGGCGGTTTTGTAAAGTAAATGAGTAATAGTAATGAGTGATCATTTTATGAGGTTGTAATCAAGATAATAAAAACACTAGGACTGTTTTCCTTAATAACTTCACAACTCCATAGGTTCTCCGTACTTTAGTGATCTCTTAAGGTATCTGACATGTAGAATCGATAGGTTGTGTATCATCTAACCAACTATCGTATGCCCCTTGTAGATGACTATCCTCAAGCACAAAGGTTAATGCATCATGAGTGTTGCTATGTTTCCCCCCATCTATGATCCCATTATAGCCTTTCTTGTATCACGGATCAAGGCTAATTAAATTAATATAACTCCAAGTCTTGTTGTTGATTTGTTAATCTTGTACGAATGCCCTTGCTATAGTACAGAGTAGAGACAGGATGAGTCCTAATGTGTACACTCATCAGAAAGCAACCAAATCTAAAGAAACAACAATACATGCCCTATTACCCTTTTATAATCACCTTGTACCTCGAACACTACTTCGTTAATCCGTCATGGTTCCCACAACTCAAGTTATGCTGTTTAGCTACTCATAATTGTATGAACAAAACAAGAATTCATAGCTGAAAACATGAATTGAAACTTACGATAATGAATAAGCTCAAAAATCTCAACTAGAATTAAAACCGTAAAACCAATATTCGGGAAATTCCAAGAAGATGCCTTAGAATCCCACAATATATTGTTGCATAATAATAATGCATAACCTCTATAAAAATAACCCTAATAAAGTATTTATAGACAATACAAATCCTATTCTAAATAAAAAAGGAAAACTGTATCGGCTGCTTTGGATATGAAGAAGGTACGATTGTGGTTTGAACCCACGATCATCTTTCGCCTATCGTGGTTTGTACATGGACTTGTCAGCTAGTAGATCTTTCATCAAATGACCCAAGTTATGGTCTCGTGTCTTTAACATATGATTGTGGCTTCTTGTCGCTTGATCATCATGCCTCTAAAGTCCTATAACTCAACAAAATTAAACCCTTATCCCAAGACCATATGGTACGATCGTGCCTCCAAGGTACGATTATGTGATCTATCATCTGAAATCCTTATACTTGACTCCTATAGGTTGAATTTTCCCTTACATTTCACGATCCCATGGTACAATCGTGTCATCAACAAATAATCATATATCTTGTCGTTTGCTTAACTCCTGATTTGGGAATCTTTGATTCATCCTACAAAAGCCTAGGTATCATCGTGATCAGATCCCATGATCGTGGTAAGGCTTTTCTGATGCTACATTTGTTAAGTCTTCATCATTTTCCTTTTCTAAGTCCATACGGCCTGCAAGCACTAACAAACACATCAAATCCCACAAAAGTACCTTTAAACTTAAAAATATTCCCTATTTTAAGCATCTCAAGTGACTTAAGTTCTTTGCACATCAATATGGTAGCCCTTGGCATTAAAGTTAAATGATGTGGTTGATAAGATATGATGTGTTGATAAATTAAAACTCTGATATGGGCATTGTTTTATATTGGGGTGACACACATATTTAAATGTCAGGCTTATTTTGTTTGGTGGTTTTGACTATTGATTTAGTAAACTACTTATATTATGATGATAATGAGTAGTAGATGAGGCAATCACGATATTATGTTGGAACCAAGTTCCCTTTTGTTATTTAAATGGTAATTATGGTTGCCTATTGGTAGAACTAGTCACTCATGTGTTGATTAACAAAATGACTTGTAATTGGCTAATTGTGTTGTGACATTGCTTATATGCTTAATTTATAAGAGTAATTATCGATTTATAATATCCATTGAATGTTGTATAACTGAATTGTTAAGGCTTGTGAAATAAGTCAGCTTGATTATGATAAATAACCCTTAGTTTTGGGGTCAAAATGTACTCTTTGTTAATGATATGACTTGGTTGGTATTACTCCTTTAATGGTAGAGGTATGTTAAGACAGTAATTTGACAATTGTAATCTAGTTTTGGGGCTAAATGAGTATAGTTTGTCCTTGTGTGATAATTTGGATGCTGATTTATTTATAAAAGATTAATTGTTCGGGGAGGAAAAGACTAATGTGAGTGATGGTGGTAAATTTATGTGTTAATGAAACCCATAGTGGTGTGTTGGTTGGTGGTTGTACTCTAGATGATTTATTCTTGTGCAATAATCATAGAAGTGTGAAAAAAAGTCATAAATTAGTTGTCCCGAAGGGAAAACATGGTACATTATTTTGTATTATTTTGTTTGTTATATCATTGGTAAGGGTGTAAGTGCTCGAGTAGATTTTTCCCTAGGATGGGAGTTGATAAAATCTCAAGCTAGGGTGGGTTCGAATAGAAATATGATGTTTTGTGGGTTAGAGATATTTGGTGTCTTGTGGTATTGTGTTTGATGAAGTCAAGATGCTTTCATTATAGGTTAGGGACGTAGTAGCACATAGAAACTTTTAGAATGGAGTTTGGCTTAGTAGAACTCCGAATGTAGCATTTGACATAAAGGGGTTAGTTCGGGATGTCAAAATTTGGGAGTGTTTCAAAATTTGCCAAAATTTGGACTGCCCAAAGTTACTACATCGCCAACGCTACTATAGCAGGAGGCAGGTCGCTAATATGGTCCTACTATAGCAGGAATTTTCCCTCTACAGAAGGAGTCAATAATACCCAATTCTGTTATAGAGGGCAGATCCTGTTATAGCCACACCGCTATAGTAGCAATTTGGCCGCTATAGTGGGTTCGTGCAGTAAAACGTTAAGTTTTCTCATAGTTTAGATATTTTCTCATCATGAACTCTCAATGTTTTGTTCTTAGACCACAGTGAGAGAAATAACTAATTCGTGCGTAAATATTTGGATCTACATTCTTTTCTTGAAAAGCCTCTATAGAGAAGTCGAGTATAAAATGTGGCTTAGTTGATAAATGATAGCGAGTGTATAAGTATGGTGGAACATAACCAACTCTAAAAGTAGTGTCTTTTTTATTTTGACCTCATGCTCCTCTTCATTATTCCCATTTAGGAATGAATGGTTGATAAATTGATTTCAAATATAATAACCCATCCCACCGTTACTGAATATATCTGTGGTAAAGGTATAAGAATTTCATTCATCATAGCTGTTAGGATCAATTCTTAATTATTGGAGTGAATTAGATATGAACTAAGTCATTTATCATGACACAACCCACCGAGTCATGATGGGGCACCTACCTACACCTTCTCTAGATAGGAGAACCCTAATAATCTGATGATTCAACCAATTGTGGAATTTGAAATGATAAACCTCCACCAACTGAATGTCTAATCAAGTTGAAATACAATTGTTCACTTAATTCTTCCCAAAACCTATTTTAATACATCAAGTATGAAAAGTAAATGTGGAAACTAACTACAACTGACTTCCCAGAACCTAGTCTAAACTGAATTAAGAGCACTAAACAAGAAGTAGGTACATCCATGATGCAGCATCCATGCAGGATAGAAATGGTAGGAGCTGCTGCAGAATGATCAATATCACTACTATAGAAATGCCAACTGACCTGCACCATGGTTATACCCCCAATTAGAGGTATAATTAGTGTAGCATCAGTACAACCACACATACTGGTAAGCATCATCGGCCAACCAGGGTTAGGAACAAATAACATCAATAATAAATACGGGAAAATCACAACATCAAGTAAAGTTCTGGTTTGATTTCTCAATTTGTCAATTCTTATTAACTCACCTTTAACTTCTCCATGACCTACACTTAGCATCTCTCTAATCTACCTGTCATTTAACATTCTCGTATATCCTTATCCTTTGATTATATTTTATATATCTTTTGTCCTTTGACTACCCACTCCAACTATTTTCATGATACCTGTAACTCCTTAAACTATAATCCCTTCAATCCTCTCGGTAGTTGAAATACTCAGCATTAGCATAGTATTTTCACCTATAACCCGGTCCTCATAAGGGACCCGATTTACCTTCACAACCATTTACCATAATTCACCACAACAATGCAACACGTAGTAGAATATATATATACATCAATTAAAATCACGTAAAAATATATGAATGAATGCATGCATGCATGATGTGCGCATCATCTCTCTTTATCACTCTTTATCATCGTGGATCGGCGTGGTACCTAACCTAATATCATATTGTACAGGTGTGGTACCCGACCTAATATCATAACATATTGTATTGTAACAACGTGGTACCCGACCCATCAACTCAACACCTCATCATAATGCATATGAATGAGTGCAAGAAATCAACAAACATAATTCATGCAAAATATAATCACACGTGTTAGCCCAAAATACATCGCGGTTTAATACAGTCTACTGATACGACAACCGTCTTATTCATTTTTTCCATGACCATAGGTCTCACATAACATCATTATCACGACTCACCAAGCACCCCTTGGGGGCTTTCATCACCCAAACTCACATTATCGTTTAGTTATGGCAAATGTTATTTGCGACAACATAACAAGCAATGGCAACAGTGCAACACAGTTAACCTCAATAACTTTTTTCTCAATATTTCGTCTTCTAACAATACCTTTCTACTCACTATCTAATCTTCTAACAATACTTTTTTACTCACTATCTCGTTTTCTAATAATATCTTTTTACTCACTATGTCATCTTCTAACAATACCCTCTTTACTCACTATCTCATCTTCTAACAATACCTTTTTACTCACTATCTCATCTTCTAAACTCTGGAAAGCATCAATGATGACCACAAAGGCATTAGGACCAAACAAGTTCTCCTAATGCAATTCAACCATTTAAGCATTTATGCACTGGTTGAGTTGCCTTATACTTTCCATTTTACCATTTCAAATTATATCATTCAACTTCCACCGTACTCGACTCGGGTTAACAATTAGCTACACACTTCTGCCCCATATCCTAACCATACCTTATCCCAACCAACATATACACAAGATACAATAAAATAAATATATTCAAGCCTATCAGGATTTTAACATGTTCATCTAACCAACTCTGTGCCTGCAGGCCTAATGCATGATACTTCCAACATTACTATTAATATTAAATGCATCTAGCCCAAGTATAGTAGCTACAAATTAAACCCTATCTTACCTCTTAGATGAAACATACTGCTACGGAGTGGAGTGAGTTATCCTGCCCATGCTAATTGCATTCCCATGTTGGGTTCCCTCTGGGTTTATCTCGAAACCACTCTCATCAACATTAGCCTTACAAACTACATGGTTTGGGAGTTAGAATTTTTCAGAGTGTTTTTATGGATGGGGGAGACCTAAGGAAATAAAAAGAAAGAGGGATTTTAAAAATCCCTCGGCTGGCATACTGTCCATTACCACTGAAATGAAACTTTTATCGTTGTAGCGATTATCCGACCACTGCAGCGATTGTCGGTAGTCCGACCTAGCCCCTTATTGCGCCTCTTGGTCCAAATTACCTAGGTCCCGATTTTCCTTCCTGATTTAAATTTTTCTCGATTTATTTAGATCCTATTCTTTATTGTAAATTATTTTTGGTGCATTTTCACAAGTAACATTAATTTAGGATGTTACATTAGATATCAATTTACCCACCATTCATCCTCGAATGGCCCTAAGGGTGAGGTCAGAATATTTTCACGAACGCTCGATGAGTCTTTAACCATAATTAGCCACTAGGAGAGTCACTCTACGTATAATAGCTCACTATACAACCATGTTTCTTTTTGAGCGACCATTTATACATGGCATAATCTAGGCCCAATGATTATTCAAAACTTTTCTCTAAATCAATGTCCATAATTAATTTGTGGGATAATGCTCAGTTATGATTCCCTCAACATGATACAACACCACAATACACAAAGAATTGAGACTACATGGATTTAAGAGAAATTTTACTGCTGCAGTGGTTCGCAACAGTTTTATAGTGGTTCCCCCATTTTACTCTACTCTCTCTCAAAATCCACTTAACTCTCTTTGCGAAATCTCCCCCCGTCGATGAATTTGAGGCAATTTCTTCATCCTTGCTGCTTACTCTACTTATATTACATTGTAGAATCATAAAATTACGTTAGAATAAGGAGGATTCAAGTAGGTTGGGTGTAACTTGATGAACTTGGTTTTCATGGTGGTGTTTTTGAAGGTAGTAGTTGGCATGCTTAGTTTCCTTACATTTTCAATGCTCCTAATGAGTTTGAGATGTAAGATTGACGTAATTCATGGTGGTTTTCCTCTGTAGGAGGGTTGAAGATTAAAGGTCATCTTCTTCAACAAATTTCCTTCAATTTTGGCTTGATTTTAGGTGTTTCACACCCCTATTTGTGTGTTAAAAAGTTCACACACACTTTCCCAAGCCGATTTATGCTTAATCTTTGAAAATACAGAGAAAAGATAAAAATCCACCATAGGAGGGGAAGTTGGCAAAGTTAAGATGATGAACCACTGTCATGGTAATTTTACCAGTGCAGCGGTCTCACCATAGCAGTAATTAACCACTGCTATGGTACTGCTACAGTAATTAACCAAGTTTTAATGGAATGATGTGTGTGAAAGAAGCTTCCAAGAGTTGAAGAATAAGTTAACTTCCACACTTATATTGGTACTTCCAGAAGGCACAGAAGGGTACGCAGTGTATTGTGATGCTTCAGGGATTGAACTAGGATGTGTATTAACACAACATGGTAGAGTAATATGCCTCAAGACAGTTGCGACCATATGAGAAAAATTATCCAACATATAATCTTGAGCTAGCAACAGTTGCATTTGCTTTAGAGATATGGAGCCACTATTTGTATGGGGTTCATGTTAACATATATACTGACCATAAGAGTTTGCAATATATCTTTAAGCAGAAGGACCTAAATCTGAGGAAGAGGAGGTGGCTCGAACTATTAAAAGATTATGACCTTAATATTTTATACCATCCGGGGAAGGAAAACATAGTATCTGATTCATTAAGACATAAGGTGATGGCGAGCACTTATGGGTAGTCCATGGAAAGACAACGTATAACTAAATATCTACAACAACTAGCTAGCTCAGGGGTTAGCCTTTTTGAAACTCCGAAAGAAGGGTTTATTGCACGTAATATGACAAAATCTTCTTTGGTAGCTAAAGTAAAAGAGAGGCACTATAATAATCCTGTGCTATTATAGCTTAAGGAGAATTTAAAATAAGGTATGGCAAGGGCATTTGAACTTACACACGATAGAATACTCCAGTGTAAAAATAGATTGTATGTACCTAATGTTGATGGACTAAGAAAGAGGATTATGATAGAAGCACATCATTCAAGATATTCCAGCCATTCGGGTTTGACCAAAATGTTTCATAACTTGAAAGAAGCTTATTGGTGGGGAGACATGAAGATGAACATTGCACAATTTGTGGCTTAATGTCAAAATTGCCAACAAGTTAAAGTAGAGCACCAAAACTTAGGAGGTTATATGCAAAGTATGATGCTCCTGATTTTGAAGTGGGACATGATCAACATGGATTTCATCACTAGTTTACATTGTACAATTTGTAAGTTTGATTACGCATGGGTAATAGTTGATAGACTCACCAAATCAGCATACTTCCTATCGGTTAAGACCACTTACATAGATGAAGAGTATGCAAAATTATATATTAAAGAGATACTTAGGCTACAAGGAGTCCCAATCTCTATTATATCTGATACGAGATCTCAATTTACTATATTTTTTGGAAGTCTTTCCAGAGGAGTTTGGGAACACAAGTGAATTTAAGTACAACTTTTCACCCTCAAATGGATGGGCAAGCAAAATGTACTATTCAAACACTTGAAGGTATGCTGGGAGCTTATGTATTGGACTTTAATGGTAGTTGGCATGATTAATTGCCTTATATATAGTTCATCTACAAAAATAGTTATCATTCAAGTATCAAAATGGCATCGTAAAAAGCTTTATATGGAGAGAAGTGTAGATCACCAATTAGATGGTTTGAAGTAGGTGAAACTACCTTGTTTGGGCTAAATATTGTTCATCATGCTATGAAAAAGGTTAAAGTGATTTAACAACGACTAGAAACAACCCCAAGTCAACACAAATCATATGCAGATGTTAGAAGAAGGGGGCTAGAGTTTTCTATAGGTGATTGGGTTTTCTTAAAAGTGTCACCAATGTAAGGCGTAATGAGATTTGGTAAGAGAGAAAAGCTGAGCCACGCTATATAGGGCCATATAAAATTATTTGAAGATTTGGCCAAGTCGCATATGAGTTAGAGCTACCCTAGGAACTTTCAATGGTTCATCCGGTGTTTCACATCGCAATGCTTCGAAAGCGCATAGGAGATCCATCTTGTATTACATCTTCTGAAGATGTACACATTATGGAAGATTTCAGTTATGAAGAAATTACCCATTGGATTGAAAAGTTAAGAAGTTAAGAAATAAAGAAGTGTATTCCGTAAAACTACTTTGGAGAAACTAGGAAGTAGAATAAGTTACATGGGAAGCTGAGGAAGCGGTGAAATCCGCGTATCCTCATTTATTTGAATCCGAAAAGAAAGTTCAAAATGAAAAATTAGGGTATTAACAGGTAAGCATAAATATGTACGTATTATGTCGATGTTAGTGGGATTAAACTTAGGTTTAATCTTGTTTAGGCTGGCTAATAATTCTAATATTTGAGAATATTTGAGGATGAATGTTTCTAAGGGGGGGAGGATGTAACACCCCGTATCCTACGCATACTAGTTCTATTTATATGAAACTTGATAAAGCCTTATTGGTATAGGTAAAGGACTCGGTTTCCTATACTACTAGCGATGGTAAGATAGGTTTAAAGGAACTACTTGTACTTTTCAACGTGACACAATCACGTTAAGATTGACGAGTGTATTTAAACTTGGGATAGTAAGTTGGTGTTTGAGTATAAATATTAAAGTGACTTAGTTTATATAAGTTTTAAGTAAAATTAAAGGAATTAAGATCTAAAAATGGAATAACATGTTGAGGTGCTTGCTCGACTTAATTAAGATAGTAAGTGAGTCACCTACATGAGCTATGTGGACAAGGTTAATGGATCCAAGGCTAATGGATCAGATTTAGGCCTATATTAATGGACAAATTTAAGGCCCAAACTAAGTAAAATAAAAGGAGAAGAGAATAGGTAGCCCAACACCTAAAATTTGTCCCAAAAACCCAATAAGTTAAAGTCCCATTTTAGACATGAATAAATCAAGTAGGTGCATCACCTACTTTGACCTTTTGAGCAGCTTGAACCCTTAAGTAGGTGCATCACCTACTTGGACCAATTTTTGGCTGAAAATGGATCTTAAAGAGGAGGTTCTAGAGATCCTATTAACGGTCAATTTACCTCACTATAATTCAGCAAAATAAACTAATTTCTCTCAAGATACCAAGTTCGCTCTCTCCCTTCAAGTAGCAACCACAAAACACCTCTAGGGTTCTTGATATATTTGCCTCTTTTAAGCCAAGGTAAGTAGTGATTAACTTGTGGATTTAGTTTAATTTCACCATGAGAAGGTGTCATACCATGGAAATCAGATTTTCCAGGTTTATGGTGTAGAACAACCCTCCAAGCTTGGCAGTCCCACCTACCTCTAATTTCTATAATATATCTACTCTTTTTTGGTTCAAATTGAAAGGAAGTTTAAAGTTCTTATAGTAGTTGAGAATGTAAGGATCTTCATCAATAAAAGGTAAAGCTACTGTCCATTTATTGCTCCTCTTTATGTTTGAATTTGTGTGATGAAATATGGATGTGTTGTTTTTAAGAATTCAAGGGATAGTGAGTCCAATATTATGTTGCTATGGAGGAGGGTATTTGGGGTTGTTTTAGGGGTTGTTTTATGTATATATGTTGGGACAGCTTGGTTGATCTCAAAGAGTGATGTAAGTAGTTGGTATTGACAGATAAAAGGAGGGTGTAATGATACACCACTTAATCAGATGTTGTATGAGCTTGCTGCCTAACACACTTTGTGTGTTGTTTTATGCGTGTCTTGAAGCCAAATCCGTTTTGTGGGAACATATATGCATCCATATAGTATATAAAAGTAATGAAATGAGAAGGGTTTGAAAGAACACCCTTGACTTGATAAGTTATGGGATTATTGCCCGGCTACTATTTTGGGTTAGGTTGAGCAGCCTAAATGTGTTGTTTAGCTACTAATACTAGTTTTAGCTCTTACCTTATTATAGATAAATAATCCAAAAGGAAGGCATGAGGTTAATTCGGTGTAATATAAGAGTCGTGCAACAAGGTATGTAAGCCTACTTAATTCCTCATTCTTTGGCATGAAATCCAAAACTTGTGTTACAAAGTAAGTTTCCAAAGTTCTCCTATAACAAATGATACATAGTTGTTGTGTATGATCTCCAATGTAGCCAATGACCTTTTTCCCACTCCCTAATTTTTTAAAATACTCCAATACGTGCTTATTATCAAATTTACATGTATACATTCAATAGCACGCTTCGTCAGTTCTCCTTTTAGTCAAATAAGATCCATGTGTTATTTCAGCACCTAAGCATTCCATTTGTGTACAAACTGCTCCTTACATCATTGTTACTGCATCAAGTGTTTATTCACGTGTCTCTTACTAGTAGACTATTATCCCAATGCTCAATAATGTCATGACCATGAAATTAATAATCCCAAAGGTAATAAACTAAGTAACACAAATCTAGTTAAGTACGGGTGGTAGCTCAAAGGCGAAAGCGTAGCATGAGCCAATCCAATCTCTTTATATATGGGTGGAATCTCAGGTGTGAAAGCCTAGCATGGGCCAATACCAATCTATTTATTTATAGGTGGAAGCTCAAGGGCGTAAGCCTAGCATGGGCTGATCCCAAGTTGTGTATTTACCAATGATCAATTGGTCATTTCTATCACATGACTTACAACGATTATAAAGGAAAGAAGGGTAAATAGAATTAAAGAATGTAATGTACATGCTTCCATAGATACAAGCAAAGGTGGTCTATTAGCATTATCTATACACTTGTACCTAATTTAATTTGAGCTCTTGTTTTATGTATAGTTACTTTTAGCCTTACATGTTCAATACATTCTTTCATACTCATATCCCTCGCAGGGGACATGCATTTCATATTGTAGGAATAGGAGCTAGTAGGCCTCTTCAATACGAGCACAAGACATCCAACGACTATTGGTGAGCTCTAGGTTGATTCAGGGATTTTGAGTCTGTTAGATATGTTTGGGTATTGTATAGTAGTTAAGTATAACGTGGTGGCTTGTCCCAAACTTAACCAAGTTTATATCTCTTTTAGCAAATTTGTACATTATATAGTAATGTGTGGTTGTTCCTTTTCTTAGTCACTGTGGCCCCAATGGCCAAGTCATGTATAAATAGTTTTGGGCTTTTCTACGTGGTTTACTTTCATCAAAGCTTAGTATCCATATTTGGCAGCATCTTCAAATGTTCATACAAATGCATAAGTGCAAGGTTATGAGTTAGTTGTCTCGAGCTTTTACAACAATAGGTGCATGTCCGTCTCAATGGGATTTAATGCGTGACATCAACAATCATATTCAAGAGTTAAACATCAAAACAAGTTCACATATATCTCCATCAACAACCATACACATAGAATACATTTAACACATCATGGTTTCATCACAAGTAATTAACACCATATCAAATACACATCATAATGTACTTCCTTGGTCCTTACTACTTCTATTTGTTGAGCGTTTTGTCCCAACCTTTCCATATTAAAATAGTTGGTCCTAATTGTGTTGATTGAGATACCAATTGGACTCAACTCGGGGATACAACATTGAGATGGCATGATAGGAAAGAAGAAAGTGAGATATATTCCTAGATGCCTTGTAGCTTCCTAGAGATTTTGATGTGGATGTTAACACTCTAATCCATAGGACTCCACCCAACATTTTCTCTTGTACTAGGAGACCGGTAACCTAGGCTCTGATAGCATCTTTGTCATGACCCAACCTATCGAGTCATGTCGGGAACCTACCTACACATACTCCAGATAGGAGAACCCTAATAATCCCATGATTCAACCAATTGTAAAAGTTGAAATGATATACACTTAGTTAATTTTATATCCACCAACCGAATGTCTAATTAAGTTGAAATACAATTGTTCACTTAATTCTTCCCAAAACCTATTTTTAATTCATCGAGTATGAAAAGTAAATGCAGAAAATAAAAATAAGAGACTCCCTAGAAACATAGTCTAAACCAGTATAAGAGAACTAAATAAGAAGTATGGATATCCATGATGAAATATCCATACAGGATAGAAATGGTAGGAGCTATTGATGAATGATTGGCATCACTACTATGGAAACTCCAACAGACCTGCACCATGGCTATACCTCCAATTGGAGGTATAGTAAGTGTAGCATCTATAAAACCACATGTACTGGTAAACGTCATCGGATGAGCAAGGTTAGAAAAAAATAACATCTATAATAAATCTGGGGAAATTACAACATAAAGTAAAGTTCTGGTTTGATCTCCCAATTTGTCAACTCTTATTAACCCACCTTTAACATCTTCGTGACCTACACTTAGAATCTCTGTGATATACATGTTATTTAACATTTTGTATATCTTTGTCTTTGACTACTCACTCCAATAATTTTCATGATACCTATAACTCCTTAAACTATAATCCCTCTAGTCCTCTCGGTACTCGAAATACTCAGCATTACCATAGCATTTTCACCTCTAGCCCAGTCTGCACAAGGGACCCCATTACCTTCATAACCATTTACCATAATTCACTATAGGTATAGCATGTAGTAGAACATATATATGCAAATATATACATAAATTAAAATCACATAAAAACATATGAATGAATGCATGAGTGCAAGATATGTGCATCATATCTCCTTATCCCTCCACTGTAATCTACTTCGGTTATCAATAAGCTACACACTTCATAACCTAACCATACCTTATCCCAACTAACATTAAAATAAGATATAATCAAATAAAGATATTCAAGCCTATCCGAATGTTAACATGTCCATCCATCCAACTCCATGCCCGCAAATCTGATGCATAATACTCAAGATTTTACTATTAATATTAAATACATCTAACCCAAGTTTAATAGCTATAAATTAAACCTTAGCCTACCTCTTAGATGAAATATACTGCTATGGAGATAAGTGAGTTACCCTACGTGTGCTAATCATATTCCCATGTCGTGTTCGCTTTGGGTATGTCTCAAAACTTCTTTCATGAACCTTTTCATTTGAAGCCTAATGGTTTGGGAGTTATGGTTTTTTAGAGTATTTTAGAGGAAAGGAGCGACCTAGGGAAATAAAAAGAAAGAGGGATTTTAAAAATCCCTCGAATGGCATAGTGTTTGTTACCACTACAATGGATTTTTTACCGCTGTCATGGTACCACTACAATGGTTATCCGAGTGATTCAGCAGTTGCCAGTAGTCCGACCTAGCCCCTTATTGGGACTCGTGACCCAAATTACCTTGGCCTCAATTTTCCTTCCCGATTTAAATTTTTCCTAGATCATTTTGAGCCTATTCTTTATTGTAAATTAATTTTGGGGCATTTTCAAACGTAACAATGATTTGGGTTGCCATAACAATACCCCTAGCACAAATTTAAGTTGGAAGTATCCTTACCGATTAAGTTTGGGGCTAAGTTTAAACTAGGGTCATCTTGAAACGAGCACACCTCTTAGAATATAAAGAGTTTTAGGGACCAATACACACCAAATTAAATATCTCTGAGTCTTCTTTACAACTCAATTGATCTTTCATTAATCTGCCTCCAAAGTAAAAAGTTATTGCTTTTTTGCTAAAGACTGTTCGTGTTGGAAAGCTGAGGCCGCTATAGCAGGGACTATATAGTGGGATTCAGGCCGCTATAGTGGGTTCTGGGTAGTATATATACCTATTTTTATGGGTTTCTATTCTAAAACTCAAAAATTTCATTCCCCAGCCTTAAAGAGGTGGTTTCTTTAGTTTTCTATTAATTTCCTCCTTCAAGGTAAGTTCTTCCATCAATATAACACTTGTTTGATTCTAAAATCCTTAAAATAAAATTAAATTTATCATAGTGAGGGTATAAAGTTAACCTAGGTGGAATTTTCTGGTGTAAAGTGAATTAATAGGTTGAAATACCTTCAATTTGAATTAGTGTTTATAGATTACGTCGTTAGGACTAGAAATTATTCTAACCATTCCAAAATATAGAGATTTTAGGCAAATTGAAGTGTAGAAAAAACCTAGAATGATGAGTTTATACATGACCTAGGGTTAAAATCAATGAAAGTTAGGTTATATGCCTAGCATTGGTAGAACAATGGTTGTATTATTGTTTGACTATTATTGTTAGACTGAGATTCAGTTGAGCAGCAAGAAAAGGCAAGGCAAACTCAAAATTATGCATTTTGTATTAGCAGTTTGACTCCCAGGTAGGCTGAGTTTAATGTGTAGTAGATCTTGGTTAATTCCATGATTGTAATATAGTTTATTGGGAGATTTCATGCTTAGCCCTACGGGTATGGTGAATGGTTGGTAATAATCGAGATGTGAACATGAATCGAATCTAATTTAGTTTAATTAATATTTTGGGGTAATTCTTTGATGATTTTATGGATTATGTGTTAATTATAATAATTCATGAGAATATATGTATATTGGTGTCCGATTATGGCACTATGGGTTGTGAAAACTAGTGACTATTAATTATGGTGTTTTTCAAAATTCGAAGATGTTGATGTACACTGATTTAGTGAAGCAAGAATAATAGTGAATAGGTTGTAAAGTTTGGTTGAATTGATGGATTGTAATGATAGTTTTGCAATTGGGTGATGAATTAGTCTATACTAAAGCATTGTCTTAATTTTATGGTTGTTGAGAATCGAATTAAGGCTAATTGTCTATAAATGAGATTATTTAACTAAATATGTGGTCATTTGTCACATTGTATGCTATTAAATATTAATACTTGAGTTTTCTTGAGAAGTTATTAGAAATGCTAAATAATTTATCACAAATGTTGTTGAATAATAAAATCATTATATTTCTGAATAAGAATTGTGTTGTGGTGAAAGTGTGGTATTTTGTAATATTACTTGATGATTTAACATGAACTAGTAGGTGATGATTCAATATAGTTGAAAATCCAACTTGGTTTATGTGTGCATATTAACTGTTTCTTCATATACTTATTACAATTTTAGGAAGAGTAATTATTGAACAATATTCTAAGTGTTAATAACATATATTATGATGTTATATTAAAGGCTTGTTGGGTGTATAAGTGGTTGTCTTATTCTCATTATGGTTGTGATTGTTGTGATATCAGTTGTTATTATGAGATGAGCTGATAAAGGACATCATCATGGGATCAATTATTATTGTGAGATGAGCCAGTAAAGGACATTATCGTGAGATCAATTATTATTGTGAGATGAGCCAGTAATGGACATCACACGAGATCAGTTATTATTGTGAGATGAGCCGGTAAAGGACATCGTCGGGTGATTGGTTGCGATAAAGGTCGCAAAAATTAGATGTATGGGATGTTTGGTACATGCACAATAGCTCATCCCCTGAAGTTTATGGCTCGTGGGTGACCATAAGACCCTTAGCAAGTGTGTAAAAGGTATTGGTGAGTTTGACGGTTCCATAAGTAGAACGACTTATATTGCTGCTTGATGTATTTTGATCCTTGTGAGGTCCGATTTACTTGGTATATATTTGGATCCTTGGGTGGCCCAATTGGTGATAATGATATTTGGATCCTTATGTGGTTTGGTGTGAATCTATATGTGGTACTCCTTGTGTGAACCATTACAGATATAATTTAGTTGGGTTCTTAAGGGAATTGTGAATTGATGTTCGAACTTGCTATTTTAACTTGGATTCTGGTGTGAACTAATTTCTTTGGTTTATAATTATCCTTTCCATGATGAGAATTGTAATTTTTATATTGGACAAAACTTTTAGGAAATAAAGAACAACTAGAGTTTGTTGTATACAGTCTTGTGTATTGGCTTGTAGTTGTTGTATATATGTCTAAGAGTAGACATTGTTGTTGATTAATTGAATTATATGCCATGGTTGTTTCCTATAATATGGTAAGTGAAGATGGTAATAATAGTTTTATTTGATATTGCTAAATTAAACCTTAACTGTGTAATCGATAATTAAGTTACTTGATTTGGTAAGTCTTAAGGATGTGAATAAAGTGATAATTGGGTACTAGAGTATTGGAGGGTTGAATGAACAAATGGTTTGAGAGCTATTATTTAGGAATATTGAAGGTTAACAAAATATTGGAAAGTTAATCCTTATAGTCTTAGCTCGGCTATGGAGTTGTGTGCTCTCATATTTGACCTAGGTCGGAGATCTAAAGGCTGGTATATTTGAGTGGAAAATGAAAGTTACTTACATTTTATGATGATATGTATTGTATACTGAGGGAAGTTGAATTGACATATTATAGGTACATGATTTGTCTTGAATTTCGATATTATTTGTCATTTGATTTCACCTCGGGCGGACGATGATGCCTACCAGTACGTGTTTTTTGAACTGATCCTACACTTGCTATACCTTTTTTACAGTATAGTCTGGTTGTAGGATCAATTGATGTTTCTCAAGTGACATGGATAGTGATCTCCAGTAGCTTATACTCATTTCATTCATACGGTTGGAGTTGTGTCATTTGTTTTATTATTTACTTATTAGAAGTTCTTGTACATTGTCTTGACTAAGTCCTCAGGGAAAGTGTTTTCATTTATAATTATATTGTAAAATATTATATCATTTATCGAATTTTGAAATCCTCAAGGGTTCTCCTATCTAGGTAGATTGGAGTAGGTGCACGCATGATCCAATTAGTTGGGTTGTGACAGGCAGTAGCCACGTAGGCTAGGCTTACCTTTCTTTATATGTTTCTTTTTTGTGGTATTGTCATGGTAATTTGCTAACTTTTTGTAGGGTAGTATGGTCTTGATAGTCCATTAGGCGTTTTATGACCCTTGTAGCCTGTTAGGGGAATTTAGGATAGATTTCAGCCTTGAATTCCTTTAGGCCCAGTATGTGCTCTCCTTTAGAACTTAGCTTAGCATTCTTAGGGCCCTTGGTAATTGGATTTAGATATTGTAGTATAGGCTTGGGTAGCTACTAGCCTTAGGTTGGGTCTTGAGACTTGTAGTTAGCACTATCGCTTCTTTTAAAGTAGGATACTTTACCATAACGCCCTTATTAGATATAAATGATGATTGGATTTCTTCAAGGGGTTGGTTAGTGGGATGTCACACATCTAATCCCATTGGGGCGGACAGGCACCCGTAGCCATAAGAGCCCGGGAGAACCAACCTATGATCATATACTTCTTATGCATGTAAACAAATGTTCTGCAGTGTATGGACATAATGTATCGATAAAGTGAACCAAGTAGGTAAATACAAAATAGACATACAGGACTTGGCCGTTGGGGCCACGACTTCTAAAAGACAAGACACAATCATGCTTAACTTTACAATGTCTACAAAGCTTCTAAAAGATACATAAACTTAGTTAAGGTCGGGATAGGTCCCCACCTTACACATAGCTACTACACAATAACAAAAATATATACAACTGACTCGGAAAGCCCCGAATCAACCTGGAGCTCACCAATAGCTTTTAGATGTCCTGTACTCCTACTAGAGAAATCTATTAGCTCCTATGCCTGCAGCATGAAAGGTAGGTCCCCCAAGACGGATGTCAGTACGAAAGAATGTACTGAGTATATAAGGCTAAAAGAAATTGTACCTAATCCAAAAGTTTAAGTGACATCAAGTACAAGTGTATAGATAATGTTAATAACCCACCTTAGCTGGTATCTGGGAAACCACGTACATTACATTATTTACTTTCCTTTTTCCTTCTTTCCTTTATAATCTTTAATAAGCCATGTTGTACAAATGACCAACTGATCAGTGGTATACAAATCGACATCGGCCCGTGCTAGGCTTACGCCCTTGAGCTTCCACCCACACAAATCACTCGGGATCGGCCCATGCTAGGCTTATGCCCCTGACCTGCCACCCGCACATAACCAGCTTTAAGTTGCTTACTTTATTTAGTCTTTGAGACTGTTATATTGGTGGTTATAACATTATGGAATTTTTGGAATAACAGTGCTCGAGTAAAAGAAAACACGCGAATAAACATTTGATGTCATTGCCATAAAGTAAAGAATACTTGTACACCATAGAAATGCTTAGGTACCAAACTAATAGATAGATCTTAGTTGACTAAGATGGGAATACCAAAAATTAGCTAGTGAAGGTAGACATGACAACTTGACAAAAAACATATATTGAGGTACGTTAAGACATTACGGAGTGGAAACAAGGTCGTTAACTACGTGGACATTATATGTTGCCAAAGGATACGAAAAGGAGCAACCTTACATACATTATCTTCCCACCATGTGACTACAATAATTCAGCTCCTTCCTTATGTGTTACTCTACAACACAAGTACATCTAACATTAAAGGCTAATTACATTACATGTTTGCAAGACGGTAATTAGTTACTTATTGGGAAGTAAAAAACGTCAAACCTCCTAAGCACATGGTGTATCACTCCACACTTCTTTATACTTCCATATAAACTTATTCAACCCTATTACACTATAACTTACTGCCTTACCAAGACAACACCACCAAAACAGTCCACAAACCAACATAAACATTACAAACTGATAGGATTTCCCACCAAGTTAATACTTCACATTTTTACCTCAATGCAACTCCACATATTTATTATATCAAGTGACATAAATACCTTCCACAAAAATATACCAAAAACAGTCCACACAGTTTCAGAATTCACTTTAACATAACAAGAAAGTATTCTCTTTTCACTATGCCAAATGTTCCATATACAAACACGTATAAACATTTTTGCCAAGCCATACATAAAAAGAAATGAATTAGGGGTAGAACCGCACTTTAAAATACTGAAATTTCATCCCTCCAACTTAATTTCTTCAAGACCTTAAGCTCCTTTACAATTTTAAACCACAAGGAAGACAAATCCTTTAAAACTATAGACAAGTAGACTGCCACAAACATAAAGGACTTCCCTATACCTTTTAAACATAACCAACATAATTTCCACAACCTCTTATACATACATTACATTAATATATAAGGTTAAACACTTACCACGGCTTGCAAAGTGGAGAATTTGTCCAAGAACCCTACGGAAAAATGGGGCGGCTGAATAGGGTTGAGAGAGAGAGGAGAATGTTAATTTTAAAGACTGTTTTTCAGTAGAGAAATGAATGGAAAATAAGATGAAATGTGATTTATATACTCCCTCTTGAACCGCCTCTTTTAGCTCATTCTTAGCCAACTTTTGGTCAAAAATAGTCCAAGTAGGTGATGCACCTACTTGGCTATTCAAGCTGTCCAAAACAGTCCATTTACTTACTTTATTTCTACTTGGACCATATCTTGTTGGGCCTAAATTAATATTAGGTGTTGGGCTGGTCATCTTTCCATTTTTATGTACTTAGTTTGGTCCTCAATTGAGTCCATTAACTTATATCCAAATGCATCCCAATAGTTTACGTAGGTGATACACCTACTATCTTAATTAAGTCGCGGAAGAACCTCGCTTATGTTCTCCCCTTTTTCCAACGCCTTAATCTTTCTACCTTAATCCAACACTTAACTTTAACTCTATGCTTAAATATGTCCTTATCATCTCAAGTTTAAATACTTTTATCCATACTAGGTTGATCGTATAAGTTTTGGAAATATACGGGGTGTTACATCCTTCCCCCCTTAGGAACATTCGTCCTCGAATATTAGTATCATCACTACTCATCCTAAACAAGTTCAAGCCTATGTTTAATCTTTATGCTAGCACATAATAATTATATATATATATATACACTTACTTGTTATTTCTCTAATTCAGCATCTAAGGCTTTCTCTTCGGTTTAAAATAATTGAGGATACTTATATTTCATCATTTCCTCAGCTTCCCATGTGACCTCTTCTGCCTGCTGATTCCTCCAAAGTACTTTTATAGAAGCTACTTCTTTATTTCTTAACTTCTTAACTTGTCGATCTAGAAAAGAAATAGGTACTTCTTTATAGGTGAGATCTTTCGTAACTTGTACGTCTTAAGTAGGAGTAATATGAGATGGATCTCCTATGCACTTTCGAAGCATTGAGACGTGAAACACTAGATGAACTGTGGAGAGTTGTTGGGGTAGTTCCAACTCATATGCGACTTGGACAAATCTTCTGGTAATCTTATATGGTCCTATAATACGTGGACTCAACTTTCCCTTTTTTCCAAATCTCATCACCCCTTTCATTAGCGACACTTTCAAAAATACCCAATCACCTATAGTAAACTCTAGCCCCTTTTTTCTAACATCGACATATGATTTGTGTTGACTTTGGGCTATTCTTAGCCGTTGTTGTATCACCATAACCTTCTCCATGGCTCGATGAACAAGATATGGTCCAAATAAAATAGTCTCACCTACTTCAAACTACCCAATCGGTAACCTAAATTTTCTCCCGAATAAGGCTTCATAAGGTGTCATCTTGATACTTGAATGATAACTATTATTTTAGGCGAACTCAATAAGAGGTAAAAGATCATCCCAACTACCTTTAAAGTCTAATACACAAGCTCTTAGCATATCTTTAAGTGTTTGTATGGTATGTTCTACTTGTCCATCTGTCTGAGGGTGAAAAGTTGTACTTAAATTCACTTGTGTACCCAAACTCCTCTGAAAATACTGCCAAAAGTTTGTCGTAAATTGAGCTCCCCTATCGGATATAATAGAGATCGAAACTCTGTGTTGTCGAACTATCTCTTTAACATATAATTTTGCATACTCTTCAGCTGTATCAGAGGTCTTAACAGGTAAGAAGTGTGCTGACTTGGTAAGTCTGTCAATTATCACCCATATGGAATCAAATTTCCGAAATGTACGAGGCAAACCAGTGATGAAATCCATGTTAATCATGTCCTACTTTGAAATTGGAAGATTCATACATTGCATATAACCTCCAGGCTTCTGATGCTCTACTTTTACTTGTTGACAATTTAGACATTGGGCTACAAATTCTACAATGTTCTTCTTCATGTCACCCAACCAATATATTCCTTTTAGATCATTAGTTGATCCTGGATGGATAGAATACCTGGAATGATGTGCCTCTGTCATAATCCTTTTTCTTAACTCATCTACATTAGGTACACATAATCTATTTTGGCACTGAAGCACTCCTTCTTGCGTAAGCTCAAATGCTTTCATCATACCTTGCTGTACATTCTCCTTAAGCTATAATAGAAAAGGATTTGCATACTGGTTTTCTTTTACTTTAGTTACTTACAAGGATTCTGCCGTATTTTGCAAAATAACTCCTTCATTTGGAGTTTCAAGAAGACGAACCCCTAAGCTAGCTAGTTGATGTAGATCTTTGATTATCCCTTGTATTTCTATGAGTTGGCCATAAATTCTCCCCATTGTATTATGACTTAATACATCAGCTACCACATTTGCTTTCCCCGAAAGAAAAAAAATATCAATGTCATAATCTTTTAATAGTTCAAACCACCTCTGCTACCTCAGATTTAGGTCCTTCTGCTTAAAGATATATTGCAAACTCTTATAGTCGGTATATATGTCAACATGAACCCCATACATGTAGTGGTGCCATATCTTTAAAGCAAATACAACTACTGTTAGCTCAAGATCATGTGTTGGATAATTTTTCTCATGTGGACGAAATTGTCTTAAGGCATAAGCTATCACTTTACCATGTTGCATCAATACACATCCCAAGCCAACTCCTGAAGCATCAAAATACACCGCATATCTTTTTATACCTTCTGAAAGTACCGATACAGGTGTATAAGTTAACTTATTCTTCAGATCTTGGAAACTCTTTTCACATGCATCGTTCCATTGAAACTTGGCTGCCTTGTGTGTTAGTTTTGTTAAGGTTCAGCAATAGAAGAAAATCCTTCAACAAATCTTCTATAATAACCTACCAATTCGAGGAAACTACGAATCTTTCTAGGCATTATAGGTATTGGCCAATTCTTCACAGCTTCTATCTTTTGAGTATCAACCCTTATTACTTCATCAGATACATTATGACCCAAGAATGCTACAGATTATAACCAAAACTCACATTTAGAGAACTTTGCAAATATTTTACGATCACAAAGAATCTGCAACACCTGTCGTAAGTGACTAGGATATTCCTCTTTTGATCTTGAATATACAAGAATATCACCTATAAACACTACAACAAACACGTCTAAAAACAGCTTGAACACCCTATTCATCAGATCCATAAAAGCTGCTGGTGCATTTGTTAGCCCGAATGACAAAACCCAAAATTCGTAATGACAGTACCGTGTTCGAAAAGCTGTCTTGGGTATATCTCTCTCTCTAACCTTTACTTGATGGTAACCCGACCTCAATTCAATCTTTGAGAAACAGTTAGCACCTTGTAATTGATCAAACAAATCATCAATTCTAGGGAGGGATATTTGTTTTCAATTGTCACCATATTCAATTGTCGGTAATCAATACACATTCTCAACGTGCCATTTTTCTTCCATACAAATAACACTGGTGCACCACACGGGGACATACTAGGCCTTATGAATCCCTTTTCTAGAAAATCTTTTAATTTCTACTTCAATTCCCATAATTCTGACGGGGCCATTCTATATGGAGGAATAGAAATAGGTTGAGTACCTAAACTCACATCAATACCAAACTCCACTTCTCGTTCTGGGGGCAAACCCGAGAGATCTTCAGGAAATACATAAAGAAATTCATTTACCACTGGAACAGATTGAAGTCGGTGGCTCTACATCGGTATCTTTCACCCTTACTAGGTGATATATATATCCCTTGGATATCATTTTCTTCGCCTTAAGATAAGAAATAAACTTACCTTTTGGCGCTCCAATATTACCCCTCCATTCAAGGACTTTCTCTTTTGGAAAATGAAAATGTAATTTCTTCGTTTGACAATTTACTATGGCATAACAAGAAGTCAGCCAATCCATACCCATTATAATGTCAAAATCTACCATCTCTAGCTCAACCATATCAGCCAACGTATCATGATCACAAACAGTTACAACGCAATTACGATAGACTCTCTTATCTACAATAAATTCACCAACTGGTGTAGATACTTCAAATGGCTTAACTAATAATTCTGGCATTCTTTCAAATTTTTCAGCAATCAATGGAGTGACATAAGATAGTGTAGAACCCGGATCAATTAATGCATATACAATATGTGAACAGATGGATAATGTACCTGTAACCACATCCAAAAAAGCCTTTGAATTTTATCGATCAGCTAAAGCATAGGTACTATTCTGGGCTCCACTAGAACTAGTTGCTCCTTTACTACCTCCTCCATGACCAGTAGGCTATACACATCTACCTAAGAAAGGAACCGATGATGATGATGCAACGGCTAATCCAGTAGGTCGTGCCATACTACCCGTGCCCCTCTTGGGCACTCTCTCATTATATGCCACGACATACTACACCAAAAGCAAGCATCCATCCCAAATCGACATGCACCTAAATGAAGCTTCCCGCATTGCCTACATGGCTGACGAGGAGGCCTTTATTGGCTCATACTCCCTTGTTCTTGATACGCCACTGTCCGTGAACTTTGAATTTCATTTCTTTGCCCAAATTGGTTGCCCCTAAAGCCTTGGAATCGGGGTGGATCACTTGTTGTAGAGTATGTAGTGATGGCCTAGGAGGTCTATTAAGAAACTAAGGCCTAAACTCTCCTTAGGATGTCATGAACTGCCCCATAGATTTAACCCTCTTGGAAGGTCCTCTTTCAAATTCTTAAGTTCTTCTCCTTTGCCTCTGATCCTCCATTTTTTTACAAAAGCTTGTATCCTTGCTATATCCATGTCTCTATTCAAAGTAGCAATAGTACAATCCCAAACCAAATATGAATCCAATCTATCCACATATCGCTGAACCCTATCATTCATAGGAGCTACTACATTAGGAGCATACCTAGACAAAGAGTTAAATCAAAGATTGTACTCCATCAAGCTCATATTACCTTGAAGAAGATTTAAGAATTGATCTACACGAGCCTCCTGGATCTCAAATGGAATTTAATAATCAAGATATGTTGTTTTGAATTCTTCCCAACTAGCTGAAAGTACACCGGTGCCTCTAGATCATTTCCAATCTTCATACCATAAGATTGCCTCTCCTTTTAATCTATATGCTTCAAGTTCAACATTCTCTGCACCAGATAGATGCATGACATCCAATGCCCTTTTGATTTGATCCATAAAGTCTTGCGGGTCTTCATTAAGATTTGATTCGGTAAATGTGGGAGGATCCAATTTAAGGAAATCTTGTGTCCGTAGATTAGCTGCCCTATCTGCACCAGTAGTACCTATAGTTGGACCAGCTTTTCCTTAACCTTGTGAAGAAACTATACGAGTCAAAAATTGTACAACATTCCTTAGATCCTGCTTAGTAGCATTAATAGGTGGTTCTGGGGGTACTCCACTCCTCCTTGGCTCTCCTGGAGATGGAAGGGTAGAAGAAGTCTGCAATGCAAACTCATCTTCAGCCCACCTTGATTAGATTGTTTAAGTGGTGATTTACTGGTTCCTTCTCCGGAAGCCATGTCCACCTTCTTACTTTTACCCTTACTTCTTCCTGCAAATGGCATCTTTACTATCATGAGGAAAAAAAACAAATTCAATGGTTAAATATGACTCCACCTACAATCTTGGCTATACTGCATGATCTAAGATAGCAAAAAAAAAAAAGACAACTCCTAAATATCTTATAGCCTCTTGTCTACAGATGTGGTGCACAACACATCCATAAGAAAGACCCTACATAGACACGGCTTTGTAGACTACCTAGGACGACTCGCTCTGATACCACTTTTGTCATGCCTCAAATTCTATTGGGGCGGATAGGCACCCGTAGCCGTAAGAGCCCAGGAGAACCAACCTATGATCATATACTTCTTATGCGTGTAAATAAATGTTCTGCAGTGCATGGACATGATGTATCAATAAAGTGAACCAAGTAGGTAAATACAAAATAGATATACAGGACTTGGCCGTTGGGGCCACAACATCTAAAAGACAAGACACTACCATGCTTAACTTTATAATGTCTACAAAGCCTCTAAAAGATACATAAACTTAGTTAAGGTCAGTATAGGTCCCCACCTTATACATAACTACTACACAATACCAAAAATATATACAACTGACTCGGAAAGCCCCAAATCAACCTGGAGCTCACAATAGCTTTTAGATGTCCTGTACTCCTACTGGAGAGATCTATTAGCTCCTGTGCCTACAACATGAAAGGTAGGTCCCCCAAGAGGGACGTCAGTACGAAAGAATGTACTGAGTATATAAGGCTAAAAGAAATTGTACATAATCCAAAAATTTAAGTGACATCAAGTACAAGTGTATAGATAATGTTAATAACCCACCTTAGCTGGTATCTGGGAAACCATGTACATTACATTCTTTACTTTCCTTTTGACTTCTTTCCTTTATAATCTTCAATAATCCATATAATACAAATGACCAACTGATCAGTGGTATACAAATCGGCATCGGCCCATGCTAGGCTTATGCCCCTGAGCTGCCACCCACACAAATCACTCGGGATCGGCCCATGCTAGGCTTACGCCCCTGACCTGCCACCCGCACATAACCAGCTTTAAGTTGCTTACTTTATTTAGTCTTTGAGATTGTTATATTGGTGGTTATAACATTATGGAATTTTTGGAATAACAGTGCTTGGGTATAACAAAACATGCGAATAAACATTTGATGTAATTACCATAAAGTAAAGCATACTTGTACACCATTGAAATGCTTAGGAGACAAAATAATAGATAGATCTTAGTTGACCAAGATGGGAATACCAAAAATTGGCTAGTGAAGGTAGACATGCCAACTTGACAAAAAACATATATTGAGGTACGTTAAGACATTACGGAGTGGAAACAAGGTCGTTAACTACGTGGATATTATATGCTGCCAAAGGATACGAAAAAGAGCAACCTCACATACCTTATCTTCCCACCACATGAATACAATAATTCAGCTCCTTCCTTATGTGTTACTCTACAACACAAGTACGTAACAGATCTAACATTAAAGGCTAGTTACATTAAATGTTTGCAAGACGGTAATTAGTTACTAAACGGGAAGTAAAAACCGTCCAACCTCCTAAACACATGGTGTATCACTCCCCATTATTTACACTGCCATATAAACATATTCCACCCTCTTACACTATAACTTACTTCCTTACCAAGACAACACCACAAAAACAGTCCACAAACCAACATAAACATTACAAACCAATAAGATTTCCCACCAAGTTCATACTTCACACTTTTACCTCAATGCAACTCCACATATTTATTCCATCATGCCACATAAATACCTTCCACAACAATATACCAAAAACAGTCCACAGAGTTTCAGAATTCACTTTATCATAACAAGAAAGTATTCTCTTTTCACTACGCCAAATGTTACATATACAAACACTTATAAACATTTTCGCCAAGCCATACATAAAAAGAAATGAATTAGGGGCAGAATCACTCTTTAACATACTGAAATAGCATCCCTCCAACTTAATTTCTTCAATACCTTAAGCTCCTTTACAAGTTTAAACCACAAGGAAGACAAATCCTTTAAAACTATACACAAGTGGACTGCCACAAACAAAAGGGACTGCCCTATACCTTTTAAACATAACCAACATGATTTCCACAACCTATTATACATATATTACATTAAGCTATAAGGTTAAACACTTACCAAGGCTTTCAAAGTGGAGAATTTGTCCAAGAACCCTAAGGAAAAATAGGGCGGCTGGATAGGGTTGAGAGAGAGAGGAAAGTGTTAATTTTAAAGACTGTTTTTCAGCATAGAAATGAGTGGAAAATAAGCTTAAAGGAGCTTTATATACTCCCTCTTGAACCGCCTCTTTTATCTCATTCGTAGCCAATTTTTGGTCAAAAATAGTCCAAGTAGGTGATGCACCTACTTGGCTATTCAAGCTGTCCAAAATAGTCCATTTACTTACTTTATTTCTACTTGGATCATATCTTGTTGGGCCTAAATTAATCTTAGGTGTTGGGCTGGTCATCTTTCCATTTTTATGTACTTAGTTTGGACCTCAATTGAGTCCATTAAGTTATATCCAAATGCAACCCAATAGTTTAAGTAGGTGATACACCTACTATCTCAATTAAGTTGAGGAAGCACCTCGCTTATGTTCTCCCCTTTTTCCAACGTATTAATCCTTCTACCTTAATCCATCACTTAACTTTAACTCTACGCTTAAATATGTCCTTATCATCTCAAGTTTAAATACTTTTATCCATGCTAGGTTGATCGTATAAGTTTTAGAAATGTACAAGTTGTTACATGGGACTTGGTTGGCCAGTTAGCTATATCATGTTCGTTAGCTTTGGTGTCCTTGGTATTTTAATATTTTGGTATTAAATCAAAGTTTTTAACTTGAAAATGGATCTTTGTATATCCTTAAGGAACTTGATTTTCTAAAATAAGAAAAAGAATAGCTAGAAATTATTTAAGTCTGAACTTTGGATCATTACCTCGTATTACATATTCAGTTCTGATTCAAGTCTGGCATCTGGTTTTACTGCCTATTATCTATTAGTTCTAGTCAAGTCCGACATTTACTATTATTGATTTCTGGTTGGAAATTCAACTTGAGACTTGTACAAGCTATGGTTATGGCTGAAGGTGGAGTACATAGTATGCTTATTGCATATCTTGGCTAGTTTTCACATTCCATACTATTGTACTTGACTTTATCTAGTGTTATTCCTTGTCTGCATCCATCGTGCTTATGGGGGCTCAACTGGTTTTTTTTATTGTGTGTACTTTTTTGGCTTATGTTGTCTACTTAGGTTAATGATAGGCATTTATTTCTGCTCTTGAGTTATTTACATACAATTTTTCGTATTTTCTTAGTATAATTATTTCCGTTCTTACCCTCTTTTATTGCATGTTAGTATAGATTTACACTTTATTATGCATGTACTTTAATTGAGCTAAGTCGGCCTATGAATCCTACTGAGTACCGCATGTTTTGGTACTTATACTACACTTTTATATCTATTTACCTGATACGGAACCTAGTATGATTCATCACCATTGACGACGCCCTCAAGCTGAGCTATTGATCGGGGATTAGGGTGAGCTTTCAGCTTCCAAAGCTGATCCATCTCTATAAAGACCTATATTGTGAAAACTAGCTTTTTATGTATTTTTACCATTTCACCCATCCTCATAGTTTATACATGTTTGTTTGGGGTGTGTGGATGGTTGGCACAATTTCCAATATAATCGAGAGCGATTTGAGCGAGTTTGAGGTTGTCTTGGGGCTTTATGAGCCAATAGTTAACTTCAGACAACTTTTTTTTGTTTTAAGTCTTGGATGACGATTTGGATTATGCCATATGATCCAGAGTATTGAATTTGGGCTAGTATCACGGTTGGTTCATGTTCGGGACCTCTATATTGCATTTTTACCCTTCGTTTGAAAAATAGTGAAAAAGGGGTCCTGGTAGCATATATGGTTTACTTTTGTTGGGTCCCAAATGAATCCCAAGGGTCCATTTGAAAAATTTAAAGACATGCAAAATCAGCATTTTTACTGATATATGGTACATGTTACCTCCTTCATCATGAATGCGGGCCTTTGGCCATGAATGAGGATAAGGATGATTTCTTTCATCGTGATCTCAAGAGGGGGAACCACTATCACGAAGAATAAATAGGGTCAGGTTTGTCCTTCTTCAGAAAGGCGATGAGGCTGTTGCGAGCGTGAAGGCCTAAATAATCAACTTTCGTGAATGCAAAGCCTTGTTCAAGAACGTGAAGGCCATTTTAGTGGCCGATCATCATTGACTCTCGTGAATGCGAAGGGTTGAACGTGTTCGTGAGGTACCGTTCATAGAAAAGTACAAATACCCAATTTCTGCAATTTTACTCAATTTTTGGATCTCCAAGCTTCGAGAAAGGCGATTGTTGGGGGTTTCATCATAGATTTTTGTGTGGATAACTTCTAAACTCATAATTCCACTATTTTCCATTGATTATATCTTTGAAAACACCTTTTAATCTTGATTTCAAAATAGATTTTTGGGGTTTTTGCCGGTAAAGCATAAAAATGATTTTTCTTCAATTTGGACCTTGATTTTAACTCATTTTTGTGCGAGTTTTCAACTATAGACTCCTATAACCTTTCGGAATGTTTTTCTAATGAAAAATTTTAGTTTTACCCCTCGCAATTTTGAACTCATTTTTAAAGTCCGTTTTGGACCCATCTTAAATATGGGCAATATGGGTATTGTTGGTTTTCTTTTAATGTATAGATACTATATTTATATGTTTTAGTTGATTACCACTCCGTTCTATAGGGGAAACACAATATTAAATGACTTTAGGCTCTGATTTTGTTGTTTTGAGGTAGGTTATGGCTTAACTTCTTACAGATTGAGCTGGGTAGTTAATAAATAAGTAAAACTTTCTATGGGTTGAGAAAAAGGACTATGCAGTTTATATTTTTTAGAGTATTATTACTATTGTATGCCTGTTAGGGGCTTATATTCGGTGGTTGTTGACTTGTGATATCTGATATAGAGGATTGCCCTAGTGAAGGCATTATTTGTGCATATATATGTCTTATTCTAGATATGATGTCCATGTGAGGGTTGTAGTTGTTATTATAGAGTTGTTATTATAGGCCTTATTGAGTATAGATTGACTTTATCATGATAGAAAAACTCGAGTTAGGGGTTGATATGATATTAATGATATCTTACATGCATATTTATTCTGATGGTACCTAATTAAAGTTGATAATCATAAATTGTGGGCATATATATTGAGTTGATTTTGGGCTCACTTATATACGTATTAAATTGATTGGATATCTTTATATTAATTCAATTGTGAGCATTACATCTTCATTCCATTTATATACATTCATGAGATGCTAGTACCATTGAGGAATATTGTTTTTGAAAGAAAATGAGAAATTTTCATAAAAACCCTCTCCGTGAATAGGATCTAGGGAGGTGGGTTGAGATTAAGATATGAGTTCTAGTATATGGGTTGCGAAACCCCATGGGTCCTATCGCAGGGCTACAAGCTCTGTAGGTGTATATAGAAAGTCATGCGATGACTTTCACTATTCCATCTTATCATCGTCATAGCATTGCATTGCATATGCAACTTTTGTGATTTCTTTTAGTTTTTTTGTGATTTGTGTTTAGTTTTTGTATACTTTTTGTATATATCTGTGTTTGTTCTAATTTAGTAATATATTAGAAATGTTAGTAGAGATGGTGTGAGCTATTATTTCGGAACTATTCTATTTGTAGGTGATGTGCTCATAGTTTTCTTTACTTATATTAGTAACTACCTTACTCAGTCTCCCTATGATTCCTATTGAGTACATGTGGACCTTACTCACCCCTACTATACCCTTTCGATGCAGAGCCAGGTTCGAGTATGACACACGGAGGTTGAGATCGTGTCATTGATTGGTGATATTCAAGGTACTAGTTGCTCTATATCTTCAGAGTCGACCTAGTCCTCTTCTTATCTATCTATATGTCTTTATTTTCGATTTCAAAGATAGATTATGTACTTCAAATTAGGTTTGTATTATTAGATGTTCTACACTCATGACATCAGATTTTGGGATTAGTTTTGTATTTTGTTTGGATTTCTGTACTTCATATATATATATGTGTGTGTGTTTGTGTGTGTGGCTTGACTTTGTTCTAGAAGTTTCATTTCACTTTATTTCCTTAATTGTTTCACATTTCCTTCCTTTGGGGTGATTGACTTATTTATCAAGGATGGGTCATGATAAGTGCCATGATAACCTTGTTTTGGGTCGTGACAAGTTGGTATCCGAGCATCAGATTCATCGATCATGAGTGTAAGAGAGCACAATGTCTATTAGAGCCTCGCAAATCGGTACGTAAACATCCGTATCTATTTTTGAAAGACTATAAGATATCTTTAGGAAAAACTTCTCTAATTTGATTCCTTATCATGCGGGTTGTTCAAAACCAATGTTCTAAACTTGTATTCTATTCTTTGAATGTAGATGGTGAGGACTAGGTCTAGATATGCTAAGGATTTTGAGTCGGCACCCGACATGGGAGCTCCAGTTTGAGGATAAGGTAGGGTTCGTGGACGGCCCAGAGGTAGAGGATGGGCATGAGAAGCCGCCCCAGTTAGAGGACGTACTAGGGAGGCCTCTCCCGAGCCCAAGGTTGTGTATACTAGAGATGATTATTCGACGGGGGGTACAGGGCTAGCTCAGTTCCCACAAGGTTAAGTTGATACCCAGAGCTTCAGGATTTGTTGATTCGCCTTTTGAGTTTATTGGATAGTGTTCCTTTGAGTGTACCGGGTGTCTCTCATACTTTAAGAGGTGTTCCGCCATCTGCTTATGGTATTCCTGCTTCTGGGGTACAACCATCATTTATGGTACCCCCATGTATGGACTCTTTACCTACCAGATTTACTGTTTCTCCATTTACTTCAGGTATAGTGATGTCTTTTGATGATCAAAAGAGGTTTGAGAGGTTTATTAGCTTGGGTCCACCCAAATTTAGTGGTGCTATTCGCGAGGATGCCTATGAGTTTCTGACTGATTTCCAGGAAAAGTTACATAATCTTGGATCCCTTGAGTATCATGGAGTTGCTTATACTAACTATCAGTTGACAAATATGGCTAGGGCTTGGTGGAGGTTACTTGCTAGTTATTGGCCTTTAGGTTCGCCTGCTATGACTTGGACTTAATTTTCTAAGGCATTCTTGGAGAGATTTGTACCCCATAGGTTGAGAGATCAGATAAGGGATGAGCTTTATCATTTGGAGAAGCGGTCTATGTGTATTGCTGAGTATGGGGCAAATTTTCATGCTTTATCTAGATATTCAGCTGCTAGCATCTCCACTAAGTCTAAGAGGATTCAAAAGTTCATAAATGGGTTAGATGGTTTATATCAGTTGGCTACAACCCAGATGGTAGTTTCAAGGGTTTCTTTGTAGAGTATTATTGAGCATACCAAGATGATCAAGTCTATTTCCAGGCTACTCAGGAAGGAACCAAGAATGTGCATCATCTGGGTGAGTTTAGTGAAAACTTCTCCCAAGGTAGGGATTTCTCTAATCAAGGTTCCCTTGATAAGCATGTCAGGTCAGTTCAGGCTGCGTTGCAGGGATAAGGTGGTAGACCTTCAGCTTCTGTGGCTTTTGGTAGCCAAATATCAGGTCATGCGAGTGGATGTTCCAAGTTTGGTTCTTCAGGCCAAGGTGGTCATTCTGGTTCTTCCACGCCTCCTCAGATTGAGTAGAGCGATAAAGGATGCTTTGTTTGTGATGAGTTTGGCCATGTGGCCAAAAATTGCCCTAGACGTGTGTTTTGACCTACTCAGCAGGGATTTTACCTTCAGCTTTTCCCTGCTCCTATTTATGTATTCAGAGGTAGTTCACAGAGTGGTAGGAGTAGTGCTAGAGGTGCTCAAAATAGAGGTAGAGGATGTCATGGTTATGGTTGTGGGATTTCTCAGTCTGGGAGTGGACATGGGCAATGTTATGCTATACCTAGGAGACCTGAGACAGAGGCCTCTGATGTAGTCATTAAGGGTGTCATCCCAGTTTGCTATACATCTGTTTCCATGTTATTTGACCCTTGACCTATATTCTCCTATATGTATACATATTTTGCATCTGGTTTTGATGTTGCATGTGAGCCCTTTGCTATGCCTCTTCATGTATTTACCCCATAGGAGATTTTTTTAGTGGTAGTTCGGGTGTACCAATCTTGTGTGGTTACCTTTGCATGGCATGAGACTTGGGTATACATGATCCTCCTAGATATTGTTGACTTTGATGTTATATTGGGTATGGACTGGTTAGCTCCCTATCATGCTACTTTGGACTGTTATGCCAAGACCGTGACCTTAGCTACGGCAGGTGTTCCAAGGTTAGCTTGGAAGGGTACGCTTAAATTGGGTCCGAAGGGAGTTATATCATTTCTACGTGCTCGTCACATGGTATAAAAAGGGTGTTTGTCTTATTTGGCTCATGTTCATGATACTAGTGTTATCTCACAACCTCCAATAGATTCTATTCGGGTTGTTTGTGAGTTCATTGATGTGTTTCCTAAGGATTTGCCTAGTATGCCTTCGGATCTTGATATTGATTTTGTTATTAATGTGGAGTCGGGAACTAAGCCTATTTCTATTTCTCCATATAGGATGGCCCCAACGGAGTTGAACAAATTGAAGGAGCAGTTATAATATCTGTTGAGTAAGGGTTTTATTAGACCTAGTGTATCACCTTAGGGTGCACCTATCTTGTTTGTGAAGAAAAAGGATTGTTCTATCCGCGAGTATCCTGTTCCAAGCATCGATAATTTTTTTGACCAGCTTTAGGGTGGATCCGTGTTTTCTAACATTGATTTGAGATTTGGGTATCACCAGTTGAGAATTAGAGCTTTGAATTTTTAGAAGACAATTTTTTGGACTCGATACGGTCATTATTAGTTATTGATCATGTCATTTAGTTTTACCAATGTCCCAATAGTGTTCATGGAGTTGATGAATCGGGTGCTTTGATCGTATCTCAACTTGTTTTGATTGTATATATAGATGAAATCTTTGTTTATTTACAAGAACAAGGCCAATCATGTGAGACACTTGAGGGCTATACTTCAGAGATTGCGTGATGAGAAGTTGTATTCTAAGTTCTCCATGTGTATGTTTTGGTTGGATTCTATCTCTTTCTTGGGTTATATAGTGACCAAGGATAGTATTATGGTCGATCCGGCCAAGATTACTGAGATTCTTGATTAGGGCAGGCCCACTTATCCTACTGAGATTTAGAGTTTTATTGTCTTGGCGGGTTATTTTTGGCATTTCATTAAGGGTTTATCTTCTATTGTGGATACTTTGGGCAAGTTGACTCAGAATAAGATTACCTTTAAGTTGTCGAAAGCGTGTGAGAAGGACTTCCAAAAGCTCGAGGAGTTGTTGACTTCGGTTCCTATCTTTACTTTGCCCAAGGAGGGTGTGGTTTTTATCGTGTTTTATGATGATTCCGGTGTTGTTTTGGTGCAGTATTAATTGTAATGACCCTCCAAGTCATTTTCATATTTTTCCATTCATTTATAGCATTTTGAGCCTGCCCACAGTGACCACAGGTCATTTATGACTTACTGTAACTGTCAGTTCGATTATCGAACAGTTCGTTTGGCTTTTAGGCTCATTTTCTTATTTTAGAGCTTTCGCTGTTAAGAAATTGTTCTCAGACCAAAAATGCTAGTAAATGATCTTAGATGGAAATTCTGACAATGCCAACAGCTTTGAAACATTGATTTTAGGCTAAGGGGACCCTTCGTTCAGGTTCTAAGGATTCTGGACTCATTTTGGATTATTGGGTAGATATGATGAAAAATGAAACTATAGGAACTGGTCTCTGACCAAAACCCGGTCGAATTCCATTTTGGACAAAACCTTGTGTCTAATATCTGGTATGACCGCTAAAGCGCTAAAAGTGCCGCATTAGCGGTAATTGCTTTAGAGACCCTGAGCATCTTTAGCAGCCTTGGCTACTTGGCTGAGGTCCGCTTAAGCGGACGTCGCTTTCACAGCAAATTTCCATTTTAGTGGCCTCAGCCTTTGTTTGCCCGACCGCTTTAGCAGTCATGTACCACATTAGCAGTAGCCGCTTAAGCTGCCAGGTGTCCACTTTAACGGCACCTAGGGGCTGTTCAATCCCCTCTTCACCCGATTTTCTCCCCTATTTCTTAACCATTTTCCTCCATTTATTTAGAGCATAGGTCATGGGAAAATGGGGAAAATCTTCCATTGAAACTAAGGTAAGTTAGCTCTACACTCCTTGGTCATTTTCCATCATTTTTCCCGTTGAATCCCGTCCCTTTTCATTGTAGATTCTTAGAAATTAGGTCTTTAAATCCTTAACTTTGGTGACTGATTTGGGCCCTGATTTGTGTCTGATTTGTGCTCAACTTTTGATCACCCTTTCTTTGTCCTTCGAGGGACCTCGTGATGGATTCAACTTTTTAGATTTCATTTGTGGGCCCTGCAGGCCCTCTCTTGACCCAAATTTTGACCCAAGCTTTTATATAGTAATATGGGTCTCGTTTTACTAGTATTGATGTGTAGATGACTGTTTTGATAGAGTGGCGGAATTTTGAGATTGTGGAACAAAAACGAGCGAATTATGGATGATTCAAAACTTGTTGTTCAGCATCAAGGTAGGGTTTGGTCTACTTTTCTCTATGAGATTGTGTATGGTATCAATTTTTGCTATGTAGGATTGTAGGATGAACTTATAACTAGTATAGCATGACTTAGCCCATTTAGGGAATTTGGGGTACAAATGTGACCTGAACCTTAGTGTAAAATACTGGCCGTGTCTATAGAATCTTTTTACCCTCTATTATAACCATGCTAACAATAGTTTATTATTAAGGATCCCTTAGTATAAGATTTATCATTTGACTTAGTGATTTGGGAGGTATTTCCCCAATTAGATCCTTGTAGTGGATTTATGCCCTTGATTACTATGGATTCCCGAGTTATGATATCACACCCCAAATTCCTATTGAGGCGTGATTGGCACCCGAAGCCGATAAGGCCCGAGAGAACCAATCTTTGCTTATGTTCGTTCATATGCATGCCATAAGAAATACCATTACCATGTAAGAACTTATCATGTTAATAACGAAATTCATGAAACATGTGCTAAATATATATATATATATATATGTGAAACTTGGCCGACAGGGCCATCAAGTCATCATGGACATACACCTCCTACCATTGTCTTCCCACAACAGTCTACAAAGCCTCTACCGATACATGACCATGTCTCTATACAATATTTACATAATAACAAAACCTAGTATTCACGTATGACTTGGGAAACCCATAAGGAACTGGAGCTCACCAAAGACATGTATACAATCTGCAGCCTACAGACGAGGTCTACTAATACCTACGCCTGCACATGTAAAGTAAGTCCCCAAGAGGGGTCAGTACGAAGAATGTACTGAGTATGTAAGGCCATAGGAAAACTGCATTAGTACATAAAACTTTAATGGAAATACTTATAAGAAAAACTCTATATGTGAAATTATGTACAATGCTTCTATTAGAGTCATTTATGATCATTCATACATAATAACAACAACAATGGAATCAACATAAGAGAAATAGCAATGTGAATAAACTCTTTTTCTGCATGGGGGATACCATGTACATTTGTCTTTACTTTACTTTACTTCTCTTGCTTTCATATTCATTCATCTTTATTGTTCTACCCATGCTAGGCTGTTTTGTAGCCCGTGGGATGAGATGAACCCATGCTAGGTACTTTGACCCCTGGGATGTCATATGAACCCATGCTAGGCTTATCGCCCCTGGGATGTCATGCTATGTGAACCCATGCTAGGCTTTCATGTCGCCCCTGGGATGTTATGAGATAACCCATGCTAGGCTTATCGCCCCTGGGATGTATCGTGAGAACCCATGCTAGGCTTATCGCTTATCGCCCCTGGGATGTATCGATGTATCGGGATCGACCCATGCTAGGCTTTTCTGTCGCCTCTGGGATGCCACCCGTGTTATTGGGATCGACCCATGCTAGGTATTTAACCCCTGGGATGCCACCCATTAAACATTTCTTCTTTATTTCATTATTCTTTCTTTCATTCAATGAGTGATACTTTGATGATGGAAATATTCTTGAAACTTGAAACACAACATACATTACTTCACATCTTTACTCTTGTAAGATTGACATCTTTACTTGGGAGGGATAGGTACATTAGCTTGCACATTACTTCTTTCATTACTCTTGAGAGATTGGTACATTTACTTGTGAGAGATTATTACAATGATAGACACAACTTTCTTTGAAGATTTGGATCAATAATCAATGAGTGAGAAACATGTGAATAAGCATTATTGGAAACATAGCCTTCATGGAAACATAACACTGTTGGAACTATTGGACAATGATCAATGAACAAGATACATGAGTATAACCACTATTGAAACCTTGGAACATAACCTCATTGGACTTTTGGAACATTACTAATGAATATGAGACATGTGTATAACTCTATTGGAACTTTGGAACATAACATGATTGGAATAATGCTATTAAACTAAACAAGCTCTCTTGATCTCATTACTCTCGTTGCGATAGTTCTCTTAGACTTTACAACATGTGACAACTTAAGAACTTCCATCGTAAATAAGAACTAAGTGGGTCATGATTCGTCTAGGAGTAAAACACATATGAATAACAATATATCAACCTTAGTTGGAATACTATAGAACCCCTTTGAAATAGAACATTTTTGGAACCTTAAGACAATGAGCACTAAACAAAACACATGAGCATAACCACTATTGGATTTCGGAACATTATCAATGCATATGATACATGTGAATACTATAGACCTCCCTTGGAGTGTAACACTTGTGGAACCTTAGGATAGTGAACAATGAATAAGGCACATGTGAGTAGCTACTGCTTACCAACTAGAAATACGATGCCTTAGAAACTTATAGAACTTTTTCACATACTAGTCAATGATCACAATTCAACGAATGGACATGAGTCATATAATTCACCAATTGTCAATGAGTAAGGACCATGTGAGTAACACTAACCATCTACCGAATACGGAATACCTTATAGCATTTCGAAATTGAAAGAGTACTATGACAATGTGAACACCACATGCTGCAGAAGGATAGAGAAGAGTAACCTTACATACCTTTGCGTCTCACTATGAATACCCAAGCTTATATGAAAATACAATAGTCCAGCTCTTTCCTTACGTCTCACTCTACATCACAAGTACATAACGAAGCTTATATTAGCAACCAACTACCTTACAAGTGCACAAGATGACCATGAATAACATAGTTACTTTAGAACGTCATTTCATATTATTACAATGTCATTTATCATATCAACATGCCAACACTACCATAACATTCCACTCATTGACCAAGAGTTCATACGACAATAGCGTTTCGCATCACAATTACCCTTTATGCCTTCTCATTATCATTTCGTCATATTTACGCTTCTCCATTTTCCTCATAACAACATATGAAAAACCATCCATACTTAACATAGTCCAACATGCCTCCATACGACACTTTAAAGTCATTAAAACGACATCACAAGTTGATAATTACATCCATGAAGGGTATAGGGGTTTTGGGGTGCCAAAGGGATGCAAAAACAAGCAATTCGGAGTTCTGGGATGATATGCTAAGCCAAATGCACCCGTAGGTGACCTTTGGCAGTAGCCAGAGGCACCTGTGTTGGCACCTGCACCCGCAGGTGCTTTGTCTGCGAGGGCGGGTGCCCGTTTTGGTCCGAAATGGTCTTTTTGGGGTCTTTTTATGAAATGAATGGTCCATGATCATAACCAAACTTATTTTAACATATTTTTGATCATATAACATTCCAACAACTAGCCATGATCTCACAACACACATAACATCACCAAAACGACACTTTACGGCCAATCCGCCATCAAAACCATAACCAATTTCGCAATAGAAATTCCAAATATTATACACCATGAAAAAACAAGGGGAGACTATAATCCCATCTCACATGACAATATTTAAACCATCAAATTAATTTTCTTCAAGACCACAAGTCCATAGGCAAGTTTATAAGACAAAACACCCATCGATTTAGCAAACATGTACACTTCACTTATTGTGAACTTCTCAATGCTCCACCAACATAACCAACATAATATACACCATATGTTATGCATAAAATACGTTAAACCATCATAATAAACACTTACCAAGTCTTACCAATCGATGATCTTGGCCAAAAGAGTGACTTAGGGTTCTTGAGAGCAAAGGAGAAAATGTTGGAAATTTCTAGAAATGAGATGAGAGTTCAAGTGAATAAAATCTGATTTTTTTCCTTTATATAGGCCCTCATGTCTCTCTTATCTTCTCCTTAGCATTTAATGCAAGGTTTGATTTAGTCAAAAGGATCCAAATGGAAGAATGGGTCAAAAATCCCCTTGTTGGGCCATGTCTTCTTTGTTATTTTGGGCTTCATTTAAGAGCCCAATTGCCTTAGACTTTTAAATGCCCATAATTCCTTACAAAAATTATCAATTTTCTCATGTTTTCATATTTCCATAAGTGTACATGTAGTCGTATAGGTTCGGCAACATACGGAGTGTTACATCTCCCACGAGGGTCTAATCCCTTGTACTATGACCAATGTTAATTAACTCATCAATAACATTAACAGAACACATACTTTTGACTCTCGTCACTTGAGTAACCATTGTCCAACATCGTCAAGTAGGGTTTGGTAAGTACGGGGTGTTACATATGAGGCTTGTTATCTTGATTATGTATTATTGGGCCTGAGGACGTGGTTACGATACCAGTTGGAATCCAGGTAAGTATCTTATCCTTCTTAGGACATAGTTGTAGTTTATAGAAGTCTTGGCACTTATGGTTTTATTGTTTACATATTGGTGATGGCATGCATACTGTTAGGCACATTCATGCTCACTTAGTGGTACGATTCCAACCCCAAACATTAATTTTACTGTTGTTTTTCTAAAAAGGGAACTATTCCCACTTTTTATTTTTAAAATGGATTCCTTTACAATGGGAATCGTACCACCTTATTTAATAAAATGTGATCTTTTGGAAATACAAGTGATGTTTTGGAAATTAGAGAGAGATTGATTCTGGTTCATGGTTTACCCACTCTTTTACCACTACTATTTAATTCGGTCAATGGAGATTTCAACCCTTTATACATTACTAGGATGAGTTAGTCCCAAACTTGATCTCGGGCTATTGATTTAAGGACTTACACTCATTTAGTCATGGTTCGAGTTCGTGCACTTATTATACTATGTACATTCCTTTAGTTGCAGTACGCACACTTATTATACAATGTACTCTCTTTTAGTCACGATTTGAGTCTGTGCACTTATTATATATATATATATATATATATATATATATATATATATATATATATCCGGAGTTGGACGGAGTAGATTGATTATGATAGTTATTGGAAGTCCTGGTTTGGGACGAGGCAGTGTATACAGATATCCCAAATCCCCAATGGACCTCTGGACCCCTTCGTCTCTGAGTTACAGCGCCTAAGAAGCATGGTTACCGTAGGTCCTGCCTTTGCGAGCTACTGAGCTAGAGGAGGTATATACATTTGTGAAGTTATGGAACTTGTTATATATGGCACTTGGATCGGTTATAGTATTTATGGTTATGTGGCATTGTTTTATTTATATGTATCTCCTATCACCAGTATGATTATTTGGTACCTGTATTTATTAGTCTTATGGGGGGATGTATAGGTACAGGTTACGGTTGCTATTTGTTGAGTTATTCCATGAACCTTCCGGGCTTATTAGGGTCTGGTTAGGTATTTGTGTGTCCGAGCTAGCTAGTTACTTTGTTATTGGTTATTATAATTAGTTCGTGGCAGGATGAGTATGGACTGGTACCCGAGATTGGCGGTAGATTTATGATTCCCTTCTTTATTATGGTAAATTACATTGTTGATCAATCACCTCATGCTTAGTCACATTTTTGTTAGAGGTTTAAGTATGCTAGCATTAGCTACCTCACTTGGCCATGATCCCTGAGATGTTAGGCTGACTCCCTCAGATATTCACCTTAGAGTTAGTCCTTTATGTATGTATATATATATATGGCATTACAATATATCCCTCTATTTCTTGTCCACTCCAATTGTATATGTATTCTTTGTCCTTGTATACTACTATATATACTTCTTTCACTATTTATTGTCATATTGACTAGTGATATACGGTATTGTACATTAGCTCCTTTGTACTGTCAGGATAGAGAAGTTATCCTTATTATTCCATTAGCGCTGTTATGCCTAGATCCTTGGATAGTTGCCTGTAGTTGCATTCATGCCTTACATTTCATTTTATGCTTACATTATTTCTAGAGCTCAGTTGGCCAATACCTACTGAGTACTATGTGTTAGGTACTCATACTATATTTCTGCTGCCTGTAGGTTATAGTATGAGTTATCGCCTTTGATGTGTGAACCGTGCGGAGCAGCTATGTATCAGAGACTTGGGTGAGCTCCTAATGTTTGGAGTTGTTCCTACTCTCTCTCTTATTATTGGCCTGATCTCTATCTTGTACTCAGTAACGTCTTTGTATATATATTTATCATGTATTTCACTTGTACTCCTATTGTATTATAAGCTCTTACACTGGCTCCACCATTTTTTGGGATTATATTAGTCTTTTAATCATATTTATTCCGCAGTTTCCTTCCTTTCTCTTGGTTGTCTGTTTCAAGCTATTCTGGACTATAAGTTGGCTTACCTAATGGTAGGTTAAAGTAGGTGCCTCAGGTCATGACAAATTGGTATTAGAGCCTAGGTTTACTGGTGTTGTTGGAACAAGAGCTAAGTGTTTAGTATAGTCCTGCAGATCGGTACAACGACGTCTATATCCTATCTTTAAGAGGCTACATGGCATTCTTAGAAAATTTTATTTTTGACTCCATGTTGTGTGCTCGTACTTCTATGAACCTCTAAGTACTTCATTGACTCTATTCCTCCCCAGATTGATGGCATGAGGTTATCAATAGATGCGGCTGGTACTTCTGCACGTGTGTCTAGAGTTTCAGTTCAATAATGTATTTGGGAGTTACAAATTGATATAGAGGATCTTAAGCATCAGACTGAGGTTGTGGGGCCAGCCTATCTTTGGTAGAGTTTGTAACCGCCTCAGCTTTTTAGGATTCAGTGTTAGGGATTATGAGTCTTTTCATGGATGCTTCACAGTCAAGGGTATTGCTTGGTACATTGAGTGATTCTCAGGCTAGAGTTGGGTTTGTTGGAGTTCAATAAGTTTCTTTACCGATTTCTGAGTATCAGATTGGGTTTCTCAAATGGACCAGTCAGACATCTATTTTATATGCTACTCAGCATGAGATAGTGCAGATATTATCAGAAGATTGGCTTTACCACTCTGTTTGGCATTGAAGCATTTTATAGCAATTGGGTATTCTTTCTCTAAGGTTGTTGAGCGGGCGAGGGCTATAGAGAGGGCTTGCTTTGAGACGTATGGAGGTGGTAGTAAGAGGCATGCCAGCAGTTAAGTGCTAGTGGTATTCTGTCTAAAGGTCGGGAACTTCCCAGTAGAGGTCAGCATCACTTACCACCTATTAGGCCCATACAGGTAGCATCTCAGCTTATGGATTGCTCTCAGGTAGAAATTTGTGGTATTAGTGGACAGAGTTCAGGTCAAGCAGCATGGGTTATTCAATCTAGGTTGTCAGACCATGGCGGCCATTCTGGGTTTGCAGGAACAGTGCATCCGAGTATTCTAGGAGCTTGTTTTGACTGTGTAGAAGTTGGTCATTGGTCTAGGGAGTGCCCTAAGTGTGATTTGGTTGCCCAGACTGGGTATGCGTATGTTCCATACCGGCCTAGAGCTCCCGAGGCATGTTATGATTATAGGTAGGATTGCCACCTTAGTAGTTAGTGTCCTCAATTTTAGTTGGTTAGCTAGTTGGGGCTAGCTCGTGTTTCTCACCAGGTTAGAGCTTCAGGGGTTTGTTATGACTACAAAGGGATCGATCACTGGTCCAGGGAGTGTCCCCGACATGGGATTATTAGACATTCAGATCATACATATCAGTCTCATAGAGTTGTCGCACCATTGGTTAGAGATAGTGCACTTTGTGCCTCAGTTGGTTATTCAGACGCTCAGTTCGAGTTTGGACATGCTCAGATTCTTACTCCTTTGGGTACGTCAAATTTTTGATTTTGGATTTCCACTGTGATAGGTACACCTTTAATTTTCTGCCTTTAGTTTCTATTTTGAATTATATTGGGGTTTTCATACCCGTCGATGATTATATGCCTTGGTATTCTTATATTGATTGTTTTATGCCTTGGTGTAGATTTCATTCATATATGACTACCCCAGTAGATGAATCTTTAGTAGTGGATTAAGTGGATCGGTATTGTTATATTCCTAGGGGTGTAGCATTTGGCTTTGATCCCATTTCCTTTGGCATATTGGCCTTGTTATGGCCTTAGAATGGTACTTGTTGTTGATTTTCATTTTTGGTACCACCTACATCTTATGTTGTTGATGTTGTTCTCATTATTTTATATTTATTGATTCTTATTTAATAGACAACTAGATTAGCATTACCTAGTAGCATTCTTCGTTTCCTTGTGATTCTTATTTTGTTGGCTTTGATGGCTACCAAGGTTGGTTAGCCTTCCCTTTTTGTTAGCAAGGTCGGTTGTTGATTGAATTGTAAAAGTGAAGGTAAGTTTGACCTTTCATGGCTTTGTTATGTTTTTAGCACAGACAGTCTTCTTTCATAGCCCATTTCTATTAATATGCATATGGGATTTGACTCTTCCAATCTGGATAGTTCATCGCCCGATAGTGGTCTTGATCTTGATATTGATTTTTGGGTGGAGTTGGTAATTTCGTTCTATTGCCTGTTTCTAATATCGGAAAGTCTAGGTCTGGCTTTCTGAATTATTGAGTTCGTCTTCTGGTGGTCGTTTTGATCTTGGTATTGGTGTGGAATTGGATACTCTGTTCTTCCTATGATGTTGTTCATGGACCAGCCGAGTTAAAGTTAGTTTTCATAGATGATCTCAGAAAATTCTCATTTTGGCTCTTGTTCGGCCTAATATGACTTCGTGGGATGCTTGTACTCAGTGGTATGTTCTTGGTTATTAGTTGTTCGTTACCAAAGCTGGCGTCCCTGGGAGTGAGTATTTGTTGCCATAGATTGGGCATTGGATTGGCCAAATGTCAGTTGGTTTATGCATTCTGAGTTGCTCGAGTTCTGGCTACTATTGGTGTTTTTTCAGCCTTGGTGAGTTCTTGGCTATGCCCATCAACAGTTGTGGAATCAATTGCATGTGCTTTTAGGCGGTGGTTTTTCCTCCATTATGATTATGCTCTTCGGCGACATTTTGGCTTTAGTCTTTGCGGGAACCGTTGGAAAAATGCCTGATTTTCGATAGTGAGGTTGATTTGGGGAATTTGACCCTAATTCAGACTTATTGGCCCCAGTCATGATTTTTGACCTTTTTGGATGACAGCCTGGGAGTTTTGATGGGTTTTGGTATGTGTATGCTTACTCGTCAACATGAGCGGCTTTGATAATTGAGATCGAGTAATTCAGCTTCAGTTTTGGGTGTATGCTTACTAAGCTTTAGCTTCAGTGGTTGCAGCCTTATTTCCAGAATGGCCTCAGTTGAGCATTCATTCATAGGCTGACTAAGCCTACTCCTTGCCTACCATTTTTGTTCTTTTAAGTCCAGATAGACTGGGCTTGATTGATGCTTGGAGGATAGTCCGTTAGCACATGATATTGGTTTCTACTACTTTAGACCTTGGCTCTCAATTTTTGTTAAAAGTTTGGATTGTCTGCTCAGCAGAAAGAATATGCTTAAGTTGGGCTTAGCATGACTTCATCCATAGTTATTGGGACATCCTGGAGAGGATTGTTAGGTGTTAAGAGCTTGTGTTCCAGACTAGTGATGATTGGTTTCGAGGGTCGTTTGAACCAGTTATGGCTTTGGCCTAAGAGTGCAGACTTTTGTCACCACTGTTTGTGTGTCTGGATAGCACCTTATGAGCCTAGTTGCATGCTTGGTATTATGGATTTCTAGTGGATCAGCTTCAGTCTTTCAAGGATAGTGTGATGGGATTGCACAGATAGAACTCGAATGACATTTTTGTGTTGTTCAGAGTTGGTAGTAGGTTTGAAAAGGCAAAATAAGGTTAGACTTTGAAATTGGTATCGATTTCATGATTCTTACCTTAGATTGCCTTTAGATGGGTTGAGTATCTATTGGTTGTGCTAGCTTCAGTTTGGTTTTTGCATGCGGTGTTTTAGGTTCACGTGTTTCCATTGTCCCAGGTTCAGTTGGAGGCTAGTTGGTTGTTGAGGATGGGTTTCGGTTAATTGGGAAGTAAAGTCAGGGTAAGAAAGAACAAGGGATGCTTTGGTTGGTCTTCAACTTGGTTGTGTTTTTACTTGGTTGTGCTGGTATCGGTAAGATATCAGTAAGGTGTAGTTTGTGTTTAACTGCTTCAGTCGTTCTAAATTCAGTTGAAGGTCAGTTGGTCGTCGAGGCTGAGTTGTGGCTATTTGAAAGTGAAGTGGGGTGGTTGGTTGAAAAAAGGATACCATTGGTGAAATCCCTTGAAAGTGTTGTTCTGCTTTAGAGGTTATCTGGGGAGTCTTGCTTGGAGCATGCAGGCCCAATACCTCATCCTTTCTAGCTTTAAGACTCTTTTTGTCCAGTGAAATTTATGGACGAAAGTCCTTTTAGTAATGGAAATTCTAATGACCCTCCAAGTCATTTTATCATTTTCTACGCGTTTCTAGTATTTTGAGCCTGGCCATAGATGCTACAGGTCATTTATGACTTTTTATAACTGTCGGTTTGGTTATTGAACAGTTTGTTTGGCTTTTAGGCTCATTTCCATGTTTTGGAAATTTCACTGTTAAAGAATCGATCTCGGATCAAAACTGCTGGTAACTGATCTCAGATTGAAATTTTGACAGAGCCATAAGCTCCGGAACATTGACTTTAGGGACCCTTAATTTTGGACTCGAGGCTTTCGAACTCATTTTGGACTATTGCGTAAATTTGATGAAAAATAGAACTATAGGTGTGGGTCCCACATTTAATTGAAATGATCTCGGATGAACGTTTCATTGGTTCCATTAAATCTGGAATGTCAAAATTGTATGGTAGCATAGTTCGTTTGCTCGCATGGGGTTCCGAATCAATCCCGAGCAACTGGTCGGAGTCCATTTTGGACTTAATTAAAATTTGGTGTCTGATATCTGGTGTGACAGCTAAAGCAGCTCTTTGAATGATTTAGCGGTAATCGCTTTAGCGACCTTGAGCCGCTTGAGGTCCGCGTTAGCGATCAAGGTCCATTTAAGTGTATGTCACTTTAACGTCAAAGTTCCTATTTAGCGGTCAAGTACAGCTTTAGCGGTAGCCGCTAAGGCGGCCAGGTGTCTACTTTAGCAGCACCTGGGGGCTATTAAATCCCCTCTTCACCCGATTTTCTCCCCTTTTTCCTAACCATTTTCCTTCATTCTTGAAAGCATTGGTCGTGGGAAAATGGGGAAAATCTTCCATTGAAGCTAAGGTAAGTTGGCTCTACTCTTCTTGGTCGTTTTCCATCATTTTTCCCGTTGAATTCCGTCCCTTATCATTGTAGATTCTTAGAAATTAGGTCTCTAAATCCTTAACTTTGGGGACTGATTTGGGCCCCTATTTGTGTCCCATTTCTGTTCAACTTTTGAGAACACATTACATGTCTTTTGTGGGACCTCATGATGGATTCAATTTTGGATTTCATTTGCAGGCCCTGCAGGCTCATTCTTGACCCAAATTTTGACCCGGGCTTTTATATAGCAATATGGTTCTCATTTTACTTGTATTAACATGTAGATAATTGTTTTGATAGTGTGGCAGTATTTCAAGATTGTGGAGCAAAATGAGTGAATTCTGGATTATTCAAGACTTGCGGTTCGGCATCGAGGTAGACTTCAGTCTACTTTTCTCTATGAGATTGTGTATGGTATAGATTGCACGTTAGGTAGGGATTATACGATGGACTTATGACTAGTATAGCATGACTTATCCCAGTTAGGGAATTTAGGGTAGCAATGTGACCCAAACATTAGTGTAAAATATTGGTCGTGGCTATAGAATCCTTTTACCCTCTATTATAAGCATGCTAACAATAGTTTAGTATTAAGGATCCCTTAGTATAAGATTTATCATTTGACTTAGTGATTTGGGAGGTATTTCCCCGATTAGATCCTTGTAGTGGCTTTGTTCCCTTGATTACTATGGATTGTCGAGTTATGAGGCTTGTTATGTTGATTATGTATTATTGGGACCGAGGTCGTTGTTACGATACCAGTTGGAATCCAGGTGAGTATCCTATCCTTTTGAGGACATGGTTCTAGTTTATAGACGCTTATGGTTGTATTGTTTAGATACTGGTGAGGCCATGCATACTGTTAGGCGCTTTCATGCTCACTTAGTGGCACTATTCCATCCCCAAACCTTGATTTTATGTTGTTTTTCTAAAAAGGTAACTATTCCCACTTTTCACTTTTAAAATGGATTCATTTATAAGGGGAATCGTAAAACCTTATTTAATGAAATGTGAGATTTTGGAACTAAAAGTGATGTTTTGGAAATTAGACAGAGATTGATTCTGGTCCATGGTTTACCCACTCTTTTACCTCTACTATTTACTTTGGTCGATGGAGATTACGACCCTTTATACATTACAATGATGATTTAGTCCCGAAGTTGATCTCGGGCAATGGATTTACAAACTTACACTCATTTAGTCATGGTTCGAGTCCGTGCACTTATTATACTATGTACGTTACTTTAGTCACAATTTTAGTTCGGGCACTTATTATACTATGTACACTCTTTTAGTCACGATTCGAGTTCGTGCAATTATTATATATATATATATATGGTGTTGGATGAAGTAGATTGATTATGATAGTTATTCGAAGTTCATGTTTTAGACCAGGCAGTGTATACGGATATCCCGAATCCCCTATGGGCCTCTTCGTCTATGAGCCGCAGTGTCGGAGAAGGATGGTAGCCGTAGGTCCTGCCTCTATGAGCTACCGAGCTGGAGGAAGTGTATACATTTGTTACGTTATGGTACTTGGTACATATGGTACTTGGATCGACTATGGTGTTTATGGTTATGTAGCATTCATTCATTTATACGCATCGCCTTTCACTAGTATGATTGTTTGGCGCATGTATCTATCGGTCTTATGGGTAGGCTGTATAGGTACAGGTTATGGTTGCTGTTTGTTGAGTGCTTCCGTGAACTTTTCGGGCTTATAGGGGTCCGGTTAGGTATTTGTGACTCTGTACTAGCCAGTTACTTTATTGCTGGTTATTATAGTTAGTTCGTGGTAGGATGAGTTTGGACTGGTACCCGAGATTGGAGGTACGTTTCTAATTCCCTTCTTTATTATGGAAAATTGTATTGTTGACAAATCACCTCATGCTTAGTCACATTTTGGTTAGAGGTTTGAGTATGCTAGCATTAGCTCCCTTACTTGGCCATGATCCCCGAGATGTTAGGCTGACTCCCTCAGTTATTCACCTTGGAGTTAGTCCTTTATGTATGTATATATAGATATATATGGCATTATCGTATATCCCACTCTTTCTTGTCCACTCCAATTGTATATGTATTCTTTGGCCTTGTATACTACTATATATACTTCTTTCACTCTTTATTGTATATTGACTAGTAATGTACGGTATTGTACTTTTTCTCCTGTGTACTGTTAGGATAAGGAAGTTATCCTTATTATTCCATTAGCACTGTTATGCCTAGTTCCTTGGATAGTTGCATGCAGTTGCATTCATGCCTTACATGTCATTTTATACTTACATCATTTCTGGAGCTCAGTTGGACGATGCCTGCTGAGTACTATGTGTTTGGTACTTATACTACACTTCTGCAGCCTGGAGGTTATAGTACGAGCTATCGCCGTTGATGTGTGAACCGTGCAGCATCTATGGATCGGAGACTTGGGGTGAGCTCTTGATGTTCGGAGTTGTTCCTACTCTCTCTCTCTTATTGTTAGACTAATCTCTATGTTGTACTCTAAGACATCTTTGTATATATATTTATCATGTATTTAACTTGTACTCCTGTTGTATTAGAAGCTCTTGTACTTGATCCATCAGTTTTTGGGATTATATTAATCTTTTTATCATGTTTATTTTGCAGTTTCCTTCCTTTATCTTGGTAGTCCGTTGCTAGTTGTTCAAGACTATGAGTTGGCTTACGTACTGGCGGGTTAGAGTTGGTGCCTTCATGACCTGAGAAATCAGGTCGTGACAAATTGGTATTAGAGACTAGGTTTATCGGTATTGTTGGTACAAGATCTAAGTGTTTAGTAAAGTCTTGCGGATAGGTACAGAGACATATGCATCCTATCTTCGAGAGGCTACATGGTATTCTTAGGAAATTATATTCTTGACTCTCCATCGTGTGTCCATACTTCTATGAACCTCTAAGTACTTCTTTGACTCCATCCATTCCCAGATGGATGTAACGAGGTTATCGATAGAGGCGGTCAGTACTTCTACTCATGTGATCAGAGTTTCAGTTCAGCGATTGACTAGGGAGTTAGAGATTGAGATAGAGGATCTTCAGCATCAGATAGAGGTTGTGGGGCAAGCCAGTCTCCGATAGAGTTTGCGACCTCCTCTTCTTTTCAGAGTTCAGTGTTAGGGATTTCAAGTCTTTTCATGGATGCTTCACAGTCAAGGGTATTGCCTGGTACATTCAGTGATTCTCAGGCTAGAGTTGGGTTTGTTGGGGGTCAGCAAGGTTCTTTAACGATTTTCGAGTATGAGATTGGGTTTCACGAATGGGCCAGTCAGACAACTATTTTTTATTCTACTGAGCTTGAGATGGTGCAAAGATTTATTAGAGGATTGGCTTTAACACACCGTTTGGCATTGAAGCATTTGATATTAGTTGGGTCTTCTTTCTCTGAGGTTGTTGATCGTGCAAGGGATACAGAGAGGGTTTACTTTGAGACATATGGAGGTGGCAGGTAGAGGCCATGTCAGTAGTTTAGTGTTAAAGGTATTCCATCTGAAGGTTGGGATCTTCCCAGCAGAGGTCAGTATCACATTCTACCTATTATGCCCATACAGGTAGCACCTCTGATTATGGATAGCTCTCAGGTAGATCATGGTGGTATCAGTGGACAGAGTTCCGGTAAGGTAGTACGGGTTATCTAGTCCAAGTTGTAAGACCATGGCAGTCGGTCTGGGCTTGCAGGCACAGTGCGTCCTAGTATTCCAGTACATACAGTCACACCGGCTCAAAATTGCTTCCCGTTTAACCCATTTCGTTAATCTTCATGGTTCACACAACCCTATTTATGGGGTTTAACTACTCATGATTGGAATAACATAAAAAGAATTCAATGATGGAAATATAATTATGAACTCACAATAAGAATAAAACTCTAAAATCTCAATATAAATCAAAACCCTAGAATCGATGTTTGAGATTACAAGATCAATGTAATAAAATCCAAAGCAATCTAACAGACAACTCAAAATAATGTAATAACTAACTCCTAACCATAGGACAACCTAAGGGTATTTATAGATACGAAGTGAATCCTATCCTAAGCAAAGTAGGAGATAAAAGTCGGCAACTTTCCACTGACCGTGACTTGAAGTCATGGATTCAGCCCACGGATCGTGGGTTTAGACTATAGGAATCAGGCCACGATGCAAACTCTCAGGAAGTGACTCACGAAACTGACCCACGGTCCGTAGGTCGACCTACAGTCTGTGAGTCACAACCGCAGGTCATTCCTTTGACTTCGACTTTGCTATTTCGTCTTCAAATACTTTGTTCCAATGCATGCTTCTTCACTTGTTGCCCATTTTTCCCTCAAAACCTATTCTCCTGCAATATAGAACAGAAAATGTATCATACCTACCAAACATACCCAACTCACTGCATATTTTCCTCTTTTTAAGCATGGAAAGTGCCATGAAACCATGGCACATCAACACCCTCTACTTAGAATGTTTACATGTCCTCAGGCGAACAAAAGAAAATAAAATTTGATGCTTAACTACAAGAAACCTAAGAAACCTACGACAGACAACTCATTTCATCCGGTACCAAAAATTTCAACCCCCCACTTACAACTCAAAAACCACTATGCGTATACATGCAACATATTATGATGACACTGAAGGGATCAAGTGATGGCATCAGATTTTGATATTATTCAAACAAATAGCAGCTAATAATGGAACCCATGTACTTTCACAACAAAGAAGTCCCATACACTCACAGTATACTAATGAATATCAAAGTAGGAACTGGTTCAAAACACTCTCTCTCAAAAAGAAGATCAAACAATGTGCATGAAATACCATAGGCTTGCCCTTATTTTCTATGCCTTAGTTTTTCAGATAGCTTCACTAGGATCACTATAGGACTTTCATCGGCTTGTAATGTAAGCTTTGGGACGGGTGTGGTACATATGGATATGGTGACAACCCTCCTTGACACTACACTATTTTTGGCTTCACTTTCCACTTATACCTCACTTCATTCTCCCTTATCCTCCTTCATTTATTTTCAGATTTTGGGTGTAATTTCCTTTACAATTTAAATATTTTTTTTTCTTTTTGTTTTTGCAAACTCTATTTTTTTCTTTTTTTTTTTTCACACCCCAAATATGTTCTCTTTTCTTTACTAATCCCTTCTTCATACCCATATCAAGTTATGCACCCCTATGATAGCCACCTTCAACTTAGGCGATTTGTCTGAGTTGAGGTACACAATGTCCAAGGAGGTACCACGGCCAAGATAGGTTCATTATAAGTCAAAATGGGAAGGTGAATAGACTAATGAAAAAAAAAGATCAATTAAGGCTCAAACTGGGGATGAAGGTATACTTACTTCATTTGGTCAGTCATTTAGGCTAAAAGTGGACTGATTCAAAAATATACTATGATCATTTCCTAACCTCTATGCTATAACCTAGGCAAGACTAACCGGGAAAGTTCTGGATTGTACACACAAAGTGAACTCGGTAATGACCTCACACACACATAGCATAGGGTTACACTATCAACCACTACATATCCAGTTCATGCATTACTAAGCTAAAGTTATTCTGCCTATAATACTAATGCCATAACAAGATCCAATAGCTGTCACAAACTAACATATCTACACACACAGTCCAATATAAGTTTTTAGGACGGGTGTCCTTTAAACAATCAAAAAGCATCATTACAATTCAAAATTCGTTCAAAGTTGACTGCACTAAGGTTCCCCTATTTCTCGTATATAAACATGAAAACACATAATGAAACACAAACAACAACCTAAATATGTTGGTTCTACTATGATAGCACACTCGGTGGAAAAGAAACACGGTAATAAAAAACCCCAAGTGGTGGTATACCCCCACCCCAAACTAAATGATGATGCACTGCCCTCAGTGCACAGCTATAAATATAATAAGTGTAAGAGAGTGAATACATACCTATGGCGCCCTAGGTACTCATGGTGGAGGGGGTGGCTAACTAAAGAATGCACCCAGTGCTCGCTGCTCATGGGCCATCTGACTGGCATAGTACTCTGCCCGGGAGGCCTTCGTCGCCTTTCGCAGATCACTCTCAAACTCGTCTCCACTATCAGTCTGGCTTTCGGGACTCTATGGCCTCTTGCCTCTTGAAATAGGAGGCTCCTCATAAGCAAATAAGTCAACCACAAATGTTGGCACTGTCAGGACCAGTATCAGTATAGCTGAAATAATAGGAGTGTGGCTGACAGCTAAAGCTCCAACCTCTGCCCTCAATGAATCCAACTCCTCTGTCAAACTTTTCAAGTATGGAATATGGGCCTCCCGCAGTCGGTTACCCATCCGCTGCTCAAAGTTGTCAATATGCCCATGCAACTCTCTCATAAATCTATACATGGCAGCAGTCATGTGGGCCTCAACTCTCACCTCAGAAGCCTCTATTAAAGTCCTAACCCATGGGTTAAGTTGAGTCACCAACTTTGCTATATGGGCCTCTGTGTGAGTCTGATGCTCAATAAACTGTGTCTGCCTATCCACCAGCTGCTGCATAAAGTCACTCGAGACTGAACCATACCAGACGGGGGTGGTGGTGTAGTGGTGGTTTCTTCCCCCTCATCACTCATGGGGACTGTACCCTGGCTAGTCTGTCTCACAGCCTCGAGCGTACTAACCGATGCTAGGGTACCAATCGGCTTCTATCGATCCATATGCCCTTCAAAAAGAGTCGTACCTGATGACGTAAAAGGCTGATACCTCCTCTGGGAAACTGAGTTAGCTCGGTGCTATATCAACCCCACATTAGCCACTCAAGTCACCTCAATATAGTAATCAACCCAGGTAGCATGACCACACTAGCCTCATTACATAAATCCTAAATCATACATGGGAAATGAATGCTGGTGAAATGTCAGAAAGTTCACCCATGAATCTCCTAAATAATATAGCGGGTAAAGTTGATGTCATAAACTGCCATGATGCTCGCCAATAGAACTACTCGGCCAAACATAATAGAATTATTAGCACCTATGGGACCGAGATGATTTCGTACAACGAACCACCAAAACTTGCCTGCATAGTCGAGTGAGGACTTCTTAATGTCTGATCTCTCAGCTATCCATCTAGCATCTAACCCATCCTAAGATATATAACTCACAATACACCGCAATAGCTCAAACCACTGATCTGCATCTTTTATTTTGTTCCTATTCTTCACCGTCTCCATGTGGTGATCAAACTCAGTTGTATTTATTGGTACCTCACTACCGGCACCAAGCAAGAACCTCTGTATCGTCTGCTCTAATATATCAACTCGTGTACCACGAACCAAAGTGGTAGTCAAAGATGGTTGGTCCCAAGTTCGCTCCTATGGAGGTGTGATCAAATCGACCAAAGCAGCATACAAGGCATAGAACTTGCGTACTGACTCTGGACTATAACTAGCATAAGGCTTTGTCATCCACCCAAAACCATATTTATCAAAGAGTTTCATAATTGCATGCCTCACATTCAACCATCTATCCTTAACCGGGGCTCCTCTATGATATTCCTCCTAAACGAACCCCTCTTAGTAGGCTCTGTATCCCTATCATAGATGGATTTCATATCATGCACACACCACCTAATCTTCTCCCTTCGTACTACTGATGCATCCCACTGTGCAACCAGCTGGCGTTGTGAGGAGGTCATCGAATCCTGGACACTAGTATGGGAAACAGAAGATGTCTCAACGTCCTTACTGCTATCCCCCAACTCCAAAGCATTATTACCTTTGCCATTATCATCGATATTAGGTGTATTATACTAACTTCCCATCTTACTGATTGCAGAAACATCCTTCTTCTCTTCAAAATAAGGGGAAAAATCAGATAACTGAGTAGGAGTCACTGGTGTTGTAGGTGGAAGGGGGTGTGCAGTAGGCTGAGTTGTGGCTTGGGCTGCAGCCTGTGCCCTAGTTCGTTGCCTCATTGTGTGAGGTACAATAGCAGAATCATCCCTAGAAATCTAATAAACCTCTTCTGACCCACTTTTCTCCAGCTCCGAAGGCTCATCTCGCAACCATGTTGTGATTTCTGGATTTTTAGTGCAGATTCTTGAAGAAGAACTCATATTTTCATGCTTAGGGTTCCCTTTTGGTGGCATTGCTTGAATGGGTCAGGTTTTTATAGGGTAGGGTTGGGTCGAGTATTGATTTTGGTTAGTAGGTTGGGTTTTAGGGTTGCCGAATTTTAGGTGTTGGAACTTCAGGATTTTCGAGTTTTAGAAAGTGAGAATGGAAGAATTTTGGCAGTAGGTACTTGGGAAATTTTGTGAATTTGGCATAGGAAGTGTAGATTTATACCAATTTTGTTGTAAAGGGATCGGGTAGTTGGTGGGTTGAAAGATTGGGTTTAGGTTTTTGAATTGGGTGGTGTCAGTTTTATAAGAAATAAAGAAAAAATTTGGGTCGGTCGGGTTAGATCTTTAGGATTTAGGGTATTTCTGATTTCCACAGACCCGTCCCACGGTCCGTAGGTTGACCTACGGTCCCTGGGTTGCCAACGTAGGTTGGAATCTTGAAAGCTGAAAATTGATTTTGATTTCTATGGACCCGACCCACGGACCATAGGTTGACCTACGGTCCATAGGTGTTAGGCGTGGATTAGAATTCATAACTTGAAAATTCCTTCTAATTTCTATGGGACAGACCCACGGTCCGTAGATTGTTGGCATAGGTTGAGCTGCACACTCTAGTTCATAATTTTATTCTCAACTCAACTGTCCTATGCACGCTACAATGATCAGCTCTAAAATAATATCAGCCCTTGGATTGCCTCCCAAGCAGCGCTTGATTTATTATCGTTGCACGACTTGGCTAAGTTGGTTAATCAGACTTCACCAACCAGCCCATGGGCTGCCTCCCATGAAGCATCTGATTTAACATCACGACACGACCCAACACCCTTGATTACTTAGACTTTATCAAGGCTATGTTTCTCACATGGCCATTTTTCTTCTGTTGTACCCACATAGTGCTTTATCCACTAACCATTCTCCTTGAGTAGGACGTTTTCATCACCTTTTAGCTCAATTGCCCCATCCGGGAACACCCTAACAATGTGAATGGTCCAGACCATTTCGACCTTAGTTTTCCAGGAAATAACAAAGTCTACAGTTGTAGAGCAATACCAAGTTTCTCGGGAGAAATTCTCTTCGTTCAATCTTCTGGTCATGATATAACTTTATCTTCTCTTTATATAGTGCTGAACTTTCATAAGCCTGTAGATGAAATTCATCCATCTCATTCATCTTCTCTAATCTAAGTTTATCCACTTTTCTCCATTCCAGATTCAGCTTCTTTAATGCCCATAATGCCTTATGTTCAAGTTCTACAGGCGATTGGCATGATTTACCAAACATTAACTGATATTGAGATTCACCAATCAGCGTTTTAAATGTAGTTTGATATGCCCATAATGCATCATCCAATCTTCTCGCCCAATCAGTCCTATTGGCATTCTATTAAATACGAACGTCCCATATGGACAAGTGAATGTGGTCTTCTCTTGGTCCTCGAGGGAAATTAAAATCTAACTATACCCCGAATAACTGTCAAGAAAACAATACCATCCTCTGCCTTATAGATGGTCTAACATCAGGTCTATGAAGGGCATAGGAAAGTGATCTTTTTCGGTCCAAGATTTCAGCTTTGGATAATCCATACAAACTCTCCATCCTGTTACCGAACTCATTAGGATCAGCTCATTTTTCTCATTTGGAAACATCGTGATTTCACCCTTTTTTGGCACACACTGAATTGGGCTCACCCACTTACTATCGACAATGGGGTAAAATACACCCGCATCTAGCCACTTGATAATTTCTTTCTCCATAACTTCTTGCATTGGCGAGTTCAGACGAAGTTGATGCTCAATGCTTGGTATGCACTCGAGATCAAGCTAACTTTTGTGCGTACAAAGACTGGGTGGAATCCCGATTATGTACGCAATAGACCAATCAATGGCCCTCTTAAACCTCTTCAATATAAAAAAAAGAGCCTCTACTTGCCCAGTCATCAACTTAGCAGAAATAATTACGGGCAAGGTGTTGTTGGATCCCAAGAATGCATAGCAAAGATAAGATGGAAGAGCCTTAAGCTCCAAAACTGGAGGTTCTTCAACAGAATGATGAGCCGATGGGGTCAACCTATTCTTTAAATCAAGATCAAGTTTCTTTGGAGCATAAGTGTATGATCCCTTACCAGCAAGTGCACCAACCATCTCATTGTACTCCTCAATTCCATTGCTATCAAAATTCATAATCACGGCAGCAAGGGCTTCAACCCCAGCCTTTCTTCGATAGGAACCACCAAAGCTTCTTCTTCAACTGTATCAAACACCAAAATTACACTCATGTTTCTTGGTTGCTTCATGAAATAGAAAACATTGAAGGTAACCTGCTCATCATTCAACCTGAGCTTCATCTGCCCAGTTTCCATGTCAACTAATGCATGGCCGGTGGTAAGGAATGGTCTTCCCAAGATTATGGGAACCTCAAAATCAACCTCACAGTCTAGAATTACAATGTCAGGCAGAAAGATGAAAGATTCCACCTTTAGGGAAATATCATATAAGATGCCAACCGTTTTTTTCACAATTTTATCTGCCATAAGAAATATCATCGAAGTCGGTTTTGGTTCTCCCAATCCTAACTGTTTAAACACGGCTAGTGGCATCAACTTAATGCTAGTACCCAAATCACGCAGTGCCTTTGATAAGTTGTAAGACCCGATAGTAGAAGGAATTGTGAAGCCACCCGAATCTTCCTTTTTCTCGACAAGTGAATGAGAAGTAATTGCACTACAATAGTATAAATTATCTGTCGGCTCAAAACTGACAGTTCTCTTCTTCGTCACCCAATCTTTCATGAACTTCGCATAACCTGGAATCTGCTTTAAAGGACAAGAGGGATGTTTACCGATAATTCCTTTAACATTGAAATAAATTTCTAGTATTTATCCTCTTCAGCTTTCTTTTTCAACCTTTGAGGAAAAGTGAGGAGGGGGTAGTTGAATGGGTTTCAGAACATGAGTAGTTACCTTCTCCTTCCTCTTTTTGGACTTAGTTTCCTTATCAATATTTTGGGGCTTATGAGTTGTGTTGTCATCAACCTCTAAATTCTCTTGCTCTATCTCAGCCTTTTCATCAACTACCACCGGCTCATCTTTCCTACCACTACCCACAGGCATAGATGGTTCAGTCGTGCACTACCCACTTCTAGTAGTAATGGCCAAAAAATGACCATTATTCTTTCAATTCTGGACGATGTTGCTTAGAAGGGTTCCTGGTTGACGCAGGTTCTGTGCCACCGATATCTGCCCGAACTGTTGGTCCAACTGTTTTATGGCAATCGAATGATATTCTACCTTCGGAATTATTCTCAAAATGTCTGACCTAATCTCCTTCAAGAAACTCTCCTAGCTCTCTGACCCCTTAACCAGTTTATTAAGAAGGGCTTTCATTCGTTAATTTTTGGAATCAGCATCGCAATTTCTCGGTAGAACTTATACATCACTCTTCTCTTTGTATTCATCATTCTGTCTCCAATCACCATCACAATCTCATTCTCTGTCTCTATATCCTGACTTATTGTAATTGTCTCTATATTAGTTCCAACCTTGATTCCCTTGCCTCGAGTTCCAAGAATATTGGTTATACCCTTGGCCCTTGGCTCGAAAACCCACCACCTCTCGATCCAAGTACTTAGCCTTCTCATTATATTCATAATCGTCATACCTAGGTGTTTTTGCTTATGCACCTGCGGCATGCACCTTCTCAGCACCTTCAGCTACAACCTGTTTGGCTAACAAGCCAATTTCTATCCACAATTGTGCGACCTCTTGAGCTACAGATAAAACCAAAGCCCGTTGTGCTATCAAGGCTCCAATAGAATACGTCCAAGCAAGTGTATCTACCTCCCAAGTATGCTATCCTCGGTTGGTCTTAGTGATATGATCTAAAATCTCTGAAGCTTGTTCCCATCTCAAACTCATAAATACTCTGCCAGTGACAGTATCTGCGACAACCTTGGTATTGGCGTTTTATTATTTGTAGAAGATCTCAAGTAAATTTCAACCACTCATCCTATGGTTTGGAACATTTTACAACTTCTTCTTGAACCGAAGCCAAGTCTCGTAAAGTGCTTCAGAATGTAGCTATCTGAAAGTGTAAATAGCATCCTTCAAATATAGCATCTTGGAGTGTGGGAAAAATCTCTCCTAAAACTAATTTTTCAATTCTTGGCAAGTAGTGATGGAACCTCGTGGTAACTCGGCCAACCAATTAATACTTGTCATTTAGAAAATTAAGACATAATTAGTTGTTTATTTTCACCTTTATCCTTAGTCATAAATATGGAGAGATATTAATATGGCGCAAAAAAGAGAAGTATTAAATAGAGTAGTAGTAAATAAGTATAATTTTATCAAATTACCCTCTAGATAATGTTTTCCTAAAAGGGTGTGGAAATAAAACATGATAAGTAAAATGTAAAAGAGGGAGTATTAATTAAGAACATATTCCTTTCGTTCTATTTTCTAGTATAGTTAGGCCTTTGGCATTCCAAAAAATCAATGTTATTCGTTAAGAGGGGTTCCCCATTCCTTCCAGTGCCTAAACTTACCCCAACCATCACTAATTAGGGAAATGAGTGGTTGTTTGTTGCTCTCTTCCAATGATCTCATGCTCCCCTATGTTGCAAAAATGTTTTTAGTTTGTATGATATTACCTCTCCTGGCCTTTGCATAGTTCTCATAGGGCTAACACTCTTCAGAATATGTTCTTGTAGTTGCTTTTCCTCATCTGATACCCTGATCAATAATATTTAGTCAATAAATCATCTTTTTCCATAAAAGGTACTGTCACGATCCAAAATCGGGGAAGTGATGTGTCACGCCTCAAGCCTACACCCAAGGCGCAACCATAGTCTGGTATGGCATAGCTATAGAATGACATGAATATCAACACTGATGCGGAAGGTAAAAAATAGGGGCTGAACTTTTGTAATAAAATATAATAAAATAAACTTTCATTTAACTGAGAAAAAAGTTATTTGAAAACTGAATACAACTAACTGACTGACTTCAATGTAGCCTCTACTAACATACTGAATACAGTTAGCCGGGACAAGACCCCAGGTAACCTTTATGTAGACAAAACTATCTGCTAACATTTCTACCAGACTGTGCCTTCCGCAATAATGAAGGGCTCACCAATAGCTGAAAAGATGAAGCCTACTGTAGAGTCTGATCATGCATCTGAATACCTAAATGCTGGGAGCTACATCATAAAATGATGTAGCGCCAAAAGGAGACGCTAGTACTTTGGGTGTACTGGCTTGTAAAGTAACAATTGAAATAAATACAACATAACTGAAAGACTGTAAAGTGAGCATGATTAAAGTATAGGCATTAACTCAACGAAGAGAAATCAAAGTTGAAACATGAGATAGTCCTTTAAAGTTTTCAGTAAACTGACAACATAAAATAAGACCTTAGCTAAAAAGTTGGGACATAAACTAAAACAAACTAACTGAAATGTAATAACTGAATAACTGAGACTAAGAAATACGTAAAATAGTTTTAAAATCTCAATAAAACATATTTATAAAGCTGGTGGCCTAGAGCCATAAATCATATTTTAAAACTTTACTAATAAATGACCACCGAGTAACTAGATAGCTAAATAACTGAATCGTAATGATGAACTGAATATCTGAAATCATAAGCTGAATTGAATATCTGAAATCATTAGTTGAATTGAATACCAAGTCTTAACGAAAATCTGAAAGTAAAATATTATAAATAAAACTCATCTTAAAACTGAAGACTTTACACCACAAATAATTTTTCTTGGAAATAACTAAGTTTTTCCTGACTGGGAGAGTTTCTTACAACCGACATACATCATGTGATCTCATAATTTTCAACGTCTAACCCAGCTGGAAGGGCTTCTCAATACCTTGCCAGGATATAGAACCTATCTATATGAATGTAGATCCACTACTGAGCCTCTTTGGGCTAAAGAAATCGCCCGACTATAGGTACTATCATGACCTACGGTGACAACATAATTTTAGGGCATTTGTTATCTAAACTCATGCCCTTTCAATGCTAAATAATACTCCCAAAACTATTCGTATACATACGCTAATAAAATATCATGAAAACTATCTGAAATCATAAAGTTAGTCTGCGCTCAAAATATGATCTATAACTATTCTGCTGTGAGCCTATGCTAAATTTTTTGGACTCCATAAGTAAATTATGAACTTTTGAGTAAATTAATCTTTCTTTAAAACATGTTTACAAAATAGTCATGAGGAAGAAAGTTGCAAAGTAAACCTTCAATGTTCATAAATAGTTCAAACATGAATTAAAAATCAAGGGTTCGAGGGTTGGCCAATATTTCATAACATGCTATAGTTTTTCATGGCTAAATAACACTAAGATCAACCTAAAAAGCAAGAGAAATCGAATTGAAGATTTTGGGGTTAAAACCATAACTTAAAATACAACTAGCATAACTTTTGAAATCATGACGTTGGGATGAATGGGTTTCTCCCGCTCAACCCTTACATACCTGTGAAGAAAGACATGAACTTGGTGAAGAGTCAAAAGGAATCTTGCTTGAAATCCTAGGCTTGATATTGTAAGGAACTTGTTCTTATTTTGGGTTTCAGAGAAGAATGAGAAACTTATGAAATAGCCTCATTAACGAGTTTGAAACATCATGGGATAGGGTTTTGTGGCAAAGAATGGACAAAAATACCCTTTGAAAATGTGTGAAATTTTTAGGAATCACGACCCATGAGTCACTTCATGAATAGTGGATTGGTTCCACGATTGGAAGACTAGTTTCATGATTAGTGGACTAGTTCCATGAATAGTGTACTAATTTCTTGATTAGTGGACTGATTTCACAATTAGTAGATTGGTTTCATGATTAATACTGTTATTAGTGGTTTCTAAGGAAATTTGACAACTCTCAGAGAAAGTACCATAACTTGATTCATGATTCATATCCATTTCGTGGACCATGCTGTAAATCATGAAAACCTGTTTTATGGTTCCACGACTCGTGAACCAACTCATGGGGTCCTGCAACTTTGAATTTCAGCTTGATTTCCTATGCTAAGCATTGAGTATACTAGGCTCGAAACCCCAGGTGTTACATCATGACACCTATCGAATCCACTGGTAGTAAGCCAATGATGTCGCCCAAAATATACCTCCAAAAAAGTATAATGTGGTCGCTGTATCAAATATAGAACCCAACTAGGTTGGGGTCGATTCCACAGGGAATAGGTTAAAGTATGAGTAAACTACTGGAAGAAATAACTGGCAAGTAACTAAAACTGGGGGGTTTTGCTAGTAAGTAGTAACTATGACAATTTCTGACTGATATCGAGTTTGTAAATAATAAGAGAAATTCACTAGGACTGTGATCCCCAATGATTCCTTAACTCCACCGGTTACTTATGCTTAACAAGACTGCCCCACTGCACTGCATGCAAAATCTAACAAGTTATGTTCATCTAACTGTCTCTCGACTATCATTAGACGAATCTCACTCTTCTCCTCTCGGTATCCAAGTGTCGCACTTCTAACCCTTGTCCTGGATTTCAGATAACCTTTTCCCGCTAAAGCTCCGGTTATTAGATAAAGGTTAATAGCTCCAAATCTCTATTGTTATCTCTTTTTCCCAATCTCTACCTCTCTCTCGAGCAAGTCTAGAATACAGGCAAGATTCTAACGTTTGCAACCGTTAGAAAAGCAATCAATATGAAGGAGACAACAATATATGTATACACAGCAGTACAAAGTTGTTTAGCACTTCACTAGTTTCGTTAATTCTTCATGGTTCACACAACCCCAGTTGATGGGTTTAGCTACTCATAATTGCAAGAACACAAGAATAATCCAAAGATGAAATCATAATTATCAATCAACTTCAGAATTAGGATTTATGAATACAAAACCAAAATATATGTCTCAAACAATGTAAAATAACTCTTAAAGTAGTAAATTGTCCAACTCTCGCACTTAGGACTACCTAGGGGTATTTATAGATACAAAACTAGTCCTATCCAAAACAAAATAGGAGAACAGAGTCGGCAGCTTTCACGGTGTCGTGACTTGGTGTCGTGGAACCAAGTCATGGCACGTGACTCGTATCGTGGAAATCAGGCCCTTTTCTTGGATCTCTGAAGTGAACTCACGGCAGGCTTCCACGCCACGTGGGTGTCAGTCACGCCACGTGACCCCTGCCGTGGAAATCAGGCTAGAATTTTCTGTTTCTGTACTTAGTCACGATAGCCACTCACGTGGCGTGAGTGAATTCCACGCCACGTGACTTGTGGCGTGAGTGGTCCTCTTTTGCAGCCTCTCTTTCTTTCTTCATTCGACACTTCGTTCTCGGGCTTGATTCTTCCTCTTTTGCTCATTTTGCCTTTAAAGCCTGTTTTCCTGCAAATTTAGGACAAACACCACATCATACCAACAAAACACACCCAAGTTATTGCATCTTTTCCTTGTTTTAAGCATCGAAAGTTCCATATAACCATGGCACATCAACACCCTCAACTTAGAATGTTTGCATGTCCTCAGGCGAACAACATAAAACTACACTAACGCAATGCTTAACTAAGAGAAACCTAAGGGACTTATGGCAGTCAACTTGTTGAATTTTGATACACAAACATTTCCAACCCCTCCTATTTTCAAAGTAGAACCAAAGGGTGTATGTAAGCAATGCAGAATCATGACATAGCAGCGATCAAGTGACGACACCAAATTATGCACAAGCAACTAAGCGTATAAGCAATTGACATTTCCAGAACAACTAGCAGCTAATCATGCAACCCATGTGCCCTTACAATCAAAGAAGTCCCATACACTTTCAGTAGACTAACGAATATCAACATAGGGACGAGGTCAAAACACTCACGCTCAAAAAGAAGTTAAGACAGTATGCGTTAAATACCATAGGCTTGCCCTGATTTTCTACACCTTAGTTTTCAGACAGTTGGACTAGGATCACTATTGGACTTTACACGGCTTGTAATGTAGGCTTAGGGACAGGTATGGTGCATATGGATATAGTGACTCAACCCTCCTTGACACTACACTATTTTTGGCTCCCACTTCCAACCTTTTTTTCATTTTTATTCTCCCTTGTTCTCCATTCTTTTATTCTCTGATTTTGGGTGTGGTTTTTCTTCTCAAACTTTAAACACATATATATTTATTTATTTTTTTCTTATATATTTTTTTTTTCACAACCCAATCTTTTTCTTTTCTTATTTTATTAACCCTTCTTTATACCCAACTCAATCTACGCACCCCTATAATAGCCACCCTCAACTTAGGCGATTTTCCTGAGGTGAGGTACACAATGTCCAAGGAGGGACCAGGGCCAAGACAGGTTCATTGTGATTCAAATGGGCAGGTGAATAGGCTAATGAAATAAATAGGACAATTATGGCTCAAAAGTTGGAATCAAGGGATACTTGTTCTTTCGGTATGGCATTTAGGCTAATGGTGGACTTTTTCAACAACGGCCTATGATCCTTTCCTAATCCTTATCTTCTAACTTAGGCAAGACTAACCGGGCAAGTTCTGGATCGCACACACACAGCTAACTAAGTAGTGGCCTCACACGCACATAGCACAGGATTATATTACCAACTACTACCTATCCGTTCAAGCAATGCTAGCTACGGTTGTTTGCTTATAATTCTTAGTGCCATAAAAAGATCCAACAACAGTCACACACAACGCATGTCAATTCAAAAACCAAAATTTTAGGAGGGGTATCCTTAGCAACAACAACACATAAGACATTTTTCAAAACTGAACTACACTTAAAGTTCCCTCATTTTTCTCCTAATACAGCAAGAAACATAAAAACATCAGCAATATCATCCTACACATGTCGGTTCTACTATGATAGCACACTCGGGGGAAAAGAAACACGGCAACAAAAAACCCCAAGTGGTGGTACACCCCCACCCCCAACTAAGCATGGTGCAATGCCCTCAATGCACCGATATCATATCCAAAATAAGGGAGTGAATACATACCTATGGCGCTCTAAGCATCAGAAGTGGGCCCGCCAGCAGCGGGATCATCAGACTATGCAGTGGGCGCATCCGGTGGGGGAATAGTCTGACTGGCAGATGCACCACGCGCCCTCTGCTCTGCCTCAATCTGGATCACGTGGTACTCCACCCGGGAGGCTTTAACAACCCTCCTCAGATCACTATCAAACTCATCATCACTCGCACCCCCATCTACCGGACTACGAGGTCTCTTTCCTCTATCCATCTCCGGCTCTTCATCAGCAAACAAATCTACCTCAAAGGTTGGTCGTACGGAGGTTGGGACAGGCATAGGTGGTATAATTAGCATGCTAGTCGATGCCATTGCCCGAACCTCCTCTCTCAATGCAGCATCCTCCTGGGTCAAGACGGCCAAGTCAGGGCTCGGTGCAGCACTTAAGCGGGAGGCCATACGTGCCTCGAAACTGTCAATCCGCCCATGTAGGACCCGCATAAACTGGTCCATAGATGCAGTCATCCGAGCCTCCACCCTAGCCTCTGCATCCTCGACTGTGGATCGAACCCAAGGCTTAAGCTGGGATACCAGCTTAGCCATCTGAGCCTCAGTGTGAGCCTGGCGCTCAAACATCTCTGTCTGCCTGTCAACTAGCTGCTGCAGAAAGTCTCGAGAGATGGACACCATCCCAGCAGGAGTCGGTGGGGCACTAGTACTAGGTACGCTCTCATCAACAGGGCCAGTGCCCTCAGTCAGTACCGGTGGCCTAACTGGTGTAGGAACATGCAAAGGCACACCACTTACCTAATCCAGGGCAGCCCCGGATGCCTCAGACAACTGTGATCCTAGGGGAATAATGGGGTGCAAACCCCTCTGCTGCATTATCGCAATATCTGCCAACCGGGTCACCTCTATAGAATTATCGATGGCAGGCATCCGGGCTACCCCTGCTCTATCACATAGACCCTGGATCAGACACGGGAAAGGGATACTCGTGTGCTCCCTAAATGCTCGCTCATGGATCTCTTGGACAATGTACCTTGCGAAATGAATCTCATAGCTCGCCAAGATACTGGCTACTACTACCGTTCTGTCCAATGTGAGAGAGTTATCAGCATTGGTTGGACCCAACCTATGCCACACCACTGACCACCAGAATCGACCAGCCAAATGGAGCGTGGACTTTTTGATGTCCAGCTTCCCAGTCACCCAACTAGCCGCTACTCCCTCCTCGGCTATGTAACCTGCAATCCATTTAATCAACTCTAACTTCTGCTCTGCATCTCGCATCCTAACTCTATCTCTGACCATGGCCAGCCTGTGATCAAATTCAGCTGTCAAACTGGAACTGGATGGTCAGGCCCAAATAGGAAGCGGTGAATGGTTTCTTCCGAAATGTCTACTCGGGTACCGCGTACCATGACATGAGGCAACACTGGCTGAAAAATGTATCGCTGCCCCACTGGAGTGCTCAAACCAACCGATGTAGCATAAGAGGCATAAAATTCTCGGACCAATTTCAAGCTATACCTGCAAGAAGGCTGTGCCATCCAACCCAAGCCATATCTCTCAAAAAGAGGCCAAATATCCGACAGTGTCCTCAGTTCCTCCATTCTATATCGGGGCTCCTCCATAATACTTCTCCGACACACACCACGCTCTGTCAGCTTAGTATCACGATCATAGATAGCACGCATGCCCTGTACACACCACCTTTGAACCTCCCTATCATGTGCCGTAGTCGGGGCACTCTCGACACCAGTACCGAAAGGAGAGGCTGTAGCCTCTGCCACAGATGTATCCTGACCCGTAGCCTCATCTGCAGACGTACCTTGACCTATAGTATCAGCCGCAGACCTTGACTCAGAAGCATCCTCCCCCTCGTCAGACTGGGGGGCCAACTCAGAAGATGCGGCTGGTACCACGGGCTCAGCAGGTGGTGGGACCGGCTAAATTGTAGCCTGGGCAGCCGCTTGGGCACGCGTCCGTAACCCAGTAGCCCTTGGGATTAAGGTTGTGTCGTCCTGACTAATATCAAACTCCTCCACGGAACCACTTGGTTCAGACTCAGTGGGTTTATCCCTCAGACGGGTCGGTAAGTTTGAATTTTTGGTACGAATCCGGGATGATGCATCAAGGTGATCACTTTTAGGATTGGATTTTGGAGGCATAGCAACAGGTTTGGATTAAATTATTTGGGTATGGGGTCGGATTTGGGTCGTGTTTTGGATATTGAATTCAAAATTTTGGACCTCTTTGGTAATGGGGTTTGGGTTTTCGAATATGGAACGGATTTGGTGAGTGTTTGGGATTTGGTTTTCGGATTTTTAGAGTTTGGGAGAGATGTGATTCAGCTTTAATAGGGAGAAGTAGAGGGAATTGGAATTTTAGGGTTTAAGTTGAATGAATTTAAAGTAGGGAAGAAAGGGTTTTAATCGGGTATAAATCGGGTGAGAAGAAGGGGTTTCCGATTTATTTTGGAAAAACTGGGCTCGGGTCGGGTCGGATTCTGATTTTGGATGCTTTTATGTTTCACGACATGACCCACGCCACGTGACTGACACCCACGTGACGTGGAGTCTATCGTGACTGGTGTTCTGTAACTGGACTGAATGTATGATTTCAACGACACCAGTCACGTGGCATGGATCCCATCCACGTCACGTGAATGTCTTCCGTGGAACTGATTCAGAACCTGGAAATCTTTCTCTGAGTTTGACGATGTCATCTATGTGGCGTAGAACCCCCTCACGTAGCGTGATTCATGTCGTGGATGAAATTTCACCACTTCTCATAGATTTTGTGATATTCAACTAACTGCTACTCAATAATCCGACCTCCTCATAACAAAATCTTGGGTTGCCTCCCAATCAGCGCTTGATTTAACATGGCAGCACAACGTGGCTAACATGGATACTCAAACTTTCCCAACTAGCCCATGGGTTGCCTCCCATGAAGCGCCTGATTTAACGTCGCGGCACGACATGGCTAACTTGACTACTCAGACTTCATCAAGTTCAAGTTCTTCAATCGTCCTTATCTCTTCAGGAACTCCTACATAATGCTTAACACGTTGTCCATTGACCTTGAATAGGACATTATCCGCTCCTTTCAGCTCAATAGCACCATGTGAAAATATCCAAACTACCGTGAATGGGCTAGACCATTTGGACTTTAATTTTCCAGCAAACAGGCGAAGCTTGGAGTTATACAGCAACACCAAATCTCCCGGATGAAACTCTCGATTCTCAATTCGACGATCATGATACAATTTCATCTTTTCTTTATACAATGCTGAACTCTCATAAGCCCGGAGACGAAATTCATCCATCTCATTCATTTGTTCCAGTCTCATTTTAGCCGCTTCATTCCAGTCTAAGTTCAACCTCTTCAATGCCCACAATGCTTTATGTTTCAGTTCGACGGGCAAATGGCAAGCTTTTCCAAAAACCAACTGATATGGTGAAGCACTAATCGGTGTTTTGAAAGCCGTCCGATATGCCCATAACACATCGTCCAATCTCCGAGCCCAATCAGTCCTATTAGCATTGACTATTTGTGCTAAGATAGACTTGATTTCACGATTTGATACCTCAACCTGCCCACTTGTCTACGAATGATAAGGTGTGGCCACCTTATGCTTTACACCATAATTTTCAAGAAGAGCCTTAAACAGCCGGTTGCAAAAGTGGGATCCTCCATCACTAATAAGAACTCGCGGTGTCCCAAATCGTGAGAAAATGTTCTTTTTCAAGAAAGCCGTGACACTTCTCCCTTCGTTATTGGGAAGCACAATTACCTCCACCCACTTAGAAACATAGTCAACAACCACCAAGATATACTTCATTCCATGCGAGCTCACAAATGGACCCATAAAGTCAAATCCCCACATATCAAATAATTCAAGTTCAAGAATCGGAGTCATGGGAAGTTCGTGTCTGCGTGAAATATTACCTTGCCTTTGACACAGGTCACAAGCGCGGGCATAGGCATGAGCATCCTTGTAAATGTTGGGCCAATATTACCCACATTGCAAGTTTTTATGGGCAGTACTTGCACCTCCATGATGACCCCCAACTGGAGATGAGTGACATGCCTCCAAAATACTCATCATTTCGACCTCTGGGATGCATCTTCGAATAATGCCATCAGCATACACTCTGAAAAATTATGGCTCATCCCAAAAGAATTTTCTTACCTCATGCATGAACTTTCTTCTCTGCTGATATTTCATATCCTCCGGGATTAGTTCACTTGCCAAAAAGTTGGTGAAATCAGCAAACCAAGGGATTAAATCTTGGGATGTTGCAAGCACTTGCTCATCTAGAAAAGTATCATCAATTTCAAGATCATCTTTCACTTTCAACATGGCTTCCTCCTCAAGGCGTGACAGATGGTCAGCCACTTGATTTTCGGTACCCTTTCGATCCTTGACTTCAAAGTCAAATTCTTGCAACAGAATTACCCACCGAATCAGTCTTGGATTAGCATCCTTTTTTGACATAAGATAACGAAGAGCCACATGATCTGTATGCACAATAACCTTCGTGCCAATCAAGTACGATCTGAATTTCTCGAAAGCAAAGACTACTGCCAACAACTCCTGCTCAGTCACAGTGTAATTCTTTTGAGCTGGATTAAGCACTTTGCTAGCGTAGTAGATCGGGTGTAATATCTTCTCAAGTCTCTAACCCAGGACTGCTCCCAAAGCCACTCCACTAGCATCGCACATAACCTCAAAAGGTTTAGCCCAATCTGGTGACACAATGATGGGGGCTGACACCAACTTTTTTTTAAGACACTCAAATACTTTAATACATGCTTCATCAAACACGAAATTCACCTCTTTCTCTAAAAGTTTGCACAAGGATGAGCAATCTTGGAGAAGTATTTGATGAACCTTCAGTAAAAACCAGCATGACCCAGAAAACTCCGAATGCCTTTTACAGAGATAGGTGGGGGCAGCTTCTCAATTACTTCAATTTTTACCATATACACCTCTATGCCGTTCTTCGAAATCTGATGCCCCAATACGATACCTTCATTTACCATAAAGTGACACTTTTCCAAATTCAACACTAGGTTGCACTCCTCGCATCTTTGCAGCACATTAGCCAGGTGTGCCAAAAAACCCTCAAACGAGTCACCCACTACAGAAAAATCATCCATAAATACCTCAATAGTGTCTTCCACCATGTCGGAGAAAATAGACTTCATACAGCGTTGGAAGGTGGTCGGTACATTACACAAACCGAAAGGCATCCTCTTGAATGCGAACGTCCCATATGGACAAGTGAAAGTGGTCTTTTCTTGGTCTTCGGGAACTATAAAGATTTGATTATACCCCGAATAACCATAAAGAAAACAATACCATCCTCTGCCAGCAAGACGGTCTAACATTTGGTCCATGAAGGGCATAGGAAAATGATCCTTTTCAGTCCATGAATTTAGCTTCCAATAGTCCATGCAAACTCTCTATCCAGTCACTGGTCTCATTGGAATCAACTCATTTTTGTAATTTGGAACCACCGTGATTCCTCACTTTTTTGGCACACACTGAACCGGGCTCACCCACTTGCTATCAGCAATAGGGTATACCACTCCTGCATCCAACCACTTGATGATCTCTTTCTTTACGACTTCTTGCATAGGTGGGTTTAGACGATGCTGGTGTTCAATGCTAGGGACGCATTCTGGCATAAGCTGAATTTTATGAGTGCAAATTCCGGGCGGAATACCTATGATATCTGCAATGGACCAACCAATGGCCCTCTTGAATCTTCTCAAAACCGAAACCAAAGCCGCTACTTGCCATTCCGCCAGCTTAGCAGAAATAATCACTGGCAATATAAGTGATGGGCAAGCTGGTGGAGTTACCCTATTCTTTAAATCAAGATCCAATTTCTTGGGCGTATAAGTGTATGCTCCTTTACCAGCTAGCGCACCCACCATCTCATCATAGTCTTCTATACCATCGTCTTCAAAGTTCATGATCACTGCAGCCAAAGGTTCTACTCCCAACCTTTCTTCAATGGGTACGGCATCTTCAATATCATCGACCGCATCTATCACTGAAATTACTCTCTTATCTTTTGGCTGCTTTATTGACCGACAGACATTGAAAGTAACCTGCTCATCATTCAATCTAAATTTCAGCTGCCCGATTTCCATATCAACCAGAGCGCGACCAGTGGCAAGGAATGGTATCCCCAGTATGATGGGAACCTCAAAGTCAACCTCACAATCGAGGATCACAAAATCAGCCGGAAATATGAAAGAGGAAACCTTCACCAAAACATCGTACAGAATGCCCACCGGCTTTTTCACAGTTCTATCAGCCATGAGAAGTCTCATGGAGGTTGGTTTTGGTGCACCCAACCCCAACTGCTAATGGCATTAGGTTGATGCTAGCACCCAAATCGCACAGTGCTTTAGCAAAGTCGTATGACCCAATAGTACACGGGATTGTGAACGCTCCTGGATCCTCCTTCTTTTCAACTAAGGACCGTGATGCAATTGCACTATAATGGTGAATGTTATCTGCGGGCTCAAAACTGACCATTCTCTTCTTAGTCACCAAGTCCTTCATGAACTTAGCATAGCCTAGCATCTGTTCTAATGCTTCTACAAGAGGGATGTTAACTGAAAGCTCCTTCAACATGGTGATGAACTTCTGATACTTTCCTTCCTCCGCCTTTTTCTTCAACCTTTGAAGATAGGGAGGAGGAGGTCGCGGAATAGTTTTGAGTACTTTTGTTACCTCATTCTCCTTCCTCTTCTCAGATTTTGCATTGTCGCTATCAGCCTGCTGATTTGGAACCTTGCTACCCTTTGCATTATCTATCTCTAACTCAACTTCAACATCGATAACCACTGGATCCTTAGGCATACTACTGTCGGCAGGCATAGGTGGATTTGTCGTGCACTTCCCGCTTCTAGTAGTGATGGCAAGGCAATGACTATCATTTTTAGGATTCTGGACGGTATTACTTGGAAGGGTACATGGATGACGTTGATTCAGTGCCACTGAAATTTTCCCAAACTGTTGCTCCAACTGTTTGATGGCGGTCGAGTGAGACTCCACTTTTTGACTTATGCCCGAGATGTCAGTTCTAATTTCTTTCAAGCAATTAACCTGACTTTCTGCTCCTTTCACCAATTTATTTAGAAGTGCCTCCATCCTCGAATTTCCAGACTCCTCATCACGTCTTCCAGGAGATATATAAGTGTCATTCTTTTCTCTATGATCATCTTTCCGCCTCCAATCACCATCACAGTCCCGTTCACGATCTCTGTATCCCGATTTGTTGTAGCTGTCTCCATAATAGTTCTGACCTTGATTCCCTTGCCTTGAGTTCCAAGAGTCTTGATTAGACCCTTGTCCCTTGGCTCGAAAACCCGCCACTTCACGATCTAGATACTTCGCCTCTTTATTTGACTCACTATCATCATGCCTAACTGATTTGCTTTGTACACCAACAACATGCACCTTTTCCACATCTTTAGCAGCTATCTGTTTGGCTAGAAGACCAATCTCTGTCCTCAACTGAGCAACCTCTTGCGCCACCAATTCATCCAACGCCCTTTGAGCTGCTGAAGCTCCAATAGCATATGCCCCAGCCGGCATATCTGCCTCTCGAGTATGCCATCATCGGTTGGTTTTAGTGACACGACCCAATATCTCAGAAGCTTGATTCCATCCCAGACTCATGAATGCTCCACCAATGATAGTATCCGCTACCCCCTTTATGTTGATATTCAAGGCTCTGTAGAAGATTTTAAGTAAATTTCGACCACTCATCCTATGATTAGGCACGTTCTGTAACTTTTTCTTGAACCTCAGCCATGTTTCATAGAGTGCTTTCGAATGAAGCTGTCGGAAATTGTAGATTTCGTCCTTTAACTGCAGTATCTTGGATGGTGGGAAAAATCTTTCCAAGAATTGATTTCTCAATTCCTTCCAGGTAGTGATAGAACCTCGTGGTAGCTCAGCCAACCACAACGTGGCTTCTCCTGTAAGAGAAAATGGGAACAACCTCAACCGAATCGCCTCTTGGTTAACCCCAGGCAGATTGTATGACGTGCAGACCCCCACAAAGTTCATAACATGCATGTTTGGATCATCAGTAGGAAGACCCGCGAACACACCTTTCAAGTTCAGCAGATGGATCATGGCACTAGTAATGTCAAACTTAGTGCCTGGAGGTAACTCAGGTGGAATAATAGCACCATTCTCAATCGGCTCAAAATAGGCCACATATTCATCTTCAGGAACATCATAAACAGGCACACGTTGTCTTGGTTGTTCTCTTAATTATCTTTGTCGCTCTTCAGCATCAGCCATACGCTGTGCCGATTTCAGATAACCTTTTCCCGCTAAGGCTTCGGTTATTAGATGAAGGTTAATAGCTCCAAATCTCTGTTGTTATCTCCTTTTCCCAATCTCTACCTCTCTCGCGAGCAAGTCTAGAATACAGGCAAGATTCTAACGTTTGCAACCGTTAGAAAAGCAATCAATATGAAGGAGACAACAATACATGCATACACAGCAGTACAAAGTTGTTTAGCACTTTACTGGTTTCGTTAATTCTTCATGGTTCACACAACCCCAGTTGATGGGTTTAGCTACTCATAATTTCAAGAACACAAGAATAATCCAAAGATGAAATCATAATTATGATCTCACAAGAATGAAGGAAAAACCAAAATTTCAATTATCAATCAACTTCAGAATTAGGGTTTATGAATACAAAACCAAAATATATGTCTCAAACAATGTAAAATAACTCTTAAAGTAGTAAATTGTCCAACTCTCGCACTTAGGACTACCTAGGGGTATTTATAGATACAAAACTAGTCCTATCCAAAACAAAATAGGAGAACAGAGTCGGCAGCTTTGACGGTGTCGTGACTTGGTGTCGTGGAACCAAGTCACGGCACGTGACTCGTATCATGGAAATCAGGCCCTTTTCTTGGATCTCTGAAGTGAACTCACGGCAGGCTTCCACGCCATGTGGGTGTCAGTCACGCCACGTGACCCCTGTTGTTTAAATCACGCCATGTGACCCCTCGTGGTAGCTCAGCCAACCACAACGTGGCTTCTCCTGTAAGAGAAAATGGGAACAACCTCAACCGAATCGCCTCTTGGTTAACCCCAGGCAGATTGTATGACGTGCAGACCCCCACAAAGTTCATAACATGCATGTTTGGATCATCAGTAGGAAGACCCGCGAACACACCTTTCAAGTTCAGCAGATGGATCATGGCACTAGTAATGTCAAACTTAGTGCCTGGAGGTAACTCAGGTGGAATAATAGCACCATTCTCAATCGGCTCAAAATAGGCCACATATTCATCTTCAGGAACATCATAAACAGGCACACGTTGTCTTGGTTGTTCTCTTAATTGTCTTTGTCGCTCTTCAGCATCAGCCATACGCTGTGCCAATTTCAGATAACCTTTTCCCGCTAAGGCTTCGATTATTAGATGAAGGTTAATAGCTCCAAATCTCTGTTGTTATCTCCTTTTCCCAATCTCTACCTCTCTCGCGAGCAACTCTAGAATACAGGCAAGATTCTAACGTTTGCAACCGTTAGAAAAGCAATCAATATGAAGGAGACAACAATACATGCATACACAGCAGTACAAAGTTGTTTAGCACTTCACTGGTTTCGTTAATTCTTCATGGTTCACACAACCCCAGTTGATGGGTTTAGCTACTCATAATTTCAAGAACACAAGAATAATCCAAAGATGAAATCATAATTATGATCTCACAAGAATGAAGGAAAAACCAAAATTTCAATTATCAATCAACTTCAGAATTAGGGTTTATGAATACAAAACCAAAATATATGTCTCAAACAATGTAAAATAACTCTTAAAGTAGTAAATTGTCCAACTCTCGCACTTAGGACTACCTAGGGGTATTTATAGATACAAAACTAGTCCTATCCAAAACAAAATAGGAGAACAGAGTCGGCAGCTTTGACGGTGTCGTGACTTGGTGTCGTGGAACCAAGTCACGGCACGTGACTCGTATCATGGAAATCAGGCCCTTTTCTTGGATCTCTGAAGTGAACTCACGGCAGGCTTCCACGCCATGTGGGTGTCAGTCACGCCACGTGACCCCTGTTGTTTAAATCACGCCATGTGACCCCTCGTGGTAGCTCAGCCAACCACAACGTGGCTTCTCCTGTAAGAGAAAATGGGAACAACCTCAACCGAATCGCCTCTTGGTTAACCCCAGGCAGATTGTATGACGTGCAGACCCCCACAAAGTTCATAACATGCATGTTTGGATCATCAGTAGGAAGACCCGCGAACACACCTTTCAAGTTCAGCAGATGGATCATGGCACTAGTAATGTCAAACTTAGTGCCTGGAGGTAACTCAGGTGGAATAATAGCACCATTCTCAATCGGCTCAAAATAGGCCACATATTCATCTTCAGGATCATCATAAACAGGCACACGTTGTCTTGGTTGTTCTCTTAATTGTCTTTGTCGCTCTTCAGCATCAGCCATACGCTGTGCTGCTTCCTGCATAGCTCGATTATCTCTTTCTGCTTGTCTAAGAGCAGCTTGTCTAGCATGCTCTTCTTGGGTCAATCGAGCAGTAGTTTGCTCTGCTGTTTCCTGACCAGCCGGATGCATTGGCTGATTGTGAACATCCTCCGCAGCTACGGGATTCTAGACTCCTTCAATATTCACCATTCTCCGATTAGCTCTTATAGTCCTTTCGATTTCAAGATCAAGTGGAATCAGGGGATTGCCTTGACTCCTAGTATTTGGCATACACCGACGTATGCCCTTGTGAGTATGTACGAACACACCCAATCACCTCCAACCAATAATGTTCAACTTCATAACCGTATTCCCCGGCAACGGCGCCAAAATTTGATGTCGCCCAAAATATACCTCCAAAAAAGTATAATGCGGTCGCTGTATCAAATATAGAACCCAACTAGGTTGGGGTCGATCCCACAGGGAACAGGTCGAAGTATGAGTAAACTACTAGAAGAAATAACTGGCAAGTAACTAAAACTGGGGGGTTTTGCTAGTAAGTAGTAACTATGACGATTTCTGACTGATATCGAGTTTGTAAATAATAAGAGAAATTCACTAGGACTGTGATCCCCAATGATTCCTTAACTCCACCGGTGACTTATGCTTAACAAGACTGCCCCACTGCGCTGCATGCAAAATCTAACAAGTTATGTTCATCTAACTGTCTCTCGACTATCATTAGACAAATCTCACTCTTCTCCTCTCGGTCTCCAAGTGTCGCACTTCTAACCCTTGTGCTGGATTTCAGATAACCTTTTCCCGCTAAGGCTTCGGTTATTAGATGAAGGTTAATAGCTCCAAATCTCTGTTGTTATCTCCTTTTCCCAATCTCTACCTCTCTCTCGAGCAAGTCTAGAATACAGGCAAGATTCTAACGTTTGCAACCGTTAGAAAAGCAATCAATATGAAGGAGACAACAATACATGCATACACAGCAGTACAAAGTTGTTTAGCACTTCACTGGTTTTGTTAATTCTTCATGGTTCACACAACCCCAGTTGATGGGTTTAGCTACTCATAATTTCAAGAACACAAGAATAATCCAAAGATGAAATCATAATTATGATCTCATAAGAATGAAGGAAAAACCGAAATTTCAATTATCAATCAACTTCAGAATTAGGGTTTATGAATACAAAACCAAAATATATGTCTCAAACAATGTAAAATAACTCTTAAAGTAGTAAATTGTCCAACTCTCGCACTTAGGACTACCTAGGGGTATTTATAGATACAAAACTAGTCCTATCCAAAACAAAATAGGAGAACAGAGTCGGCAGCTTTTACGGTGTCGTGACTTGGTGTCGTGGAACCAAGTCACGGCACGTGATGCGTATCATGGAAATCAGGCCCTTTTCTTGGATCTCTGAAGTGAACTCACGGCAGGCTTCCACGCCATGTGGGTGTCAGTCACGCCACGTGACCCCTGTTGTTTAAATCAGGCTGGAATTTTCTGTTTCTGCACTTAGTCACGACAGCCACTCACGTGGCGTGAGTGACTTCCATGCCAAGTGACTTGTGGTGTGAGCGGTCCTCTTTTGCAGCCTCTTGTTCTTTCTTCATTCGATACTTCATTCTCGGGCTTGATTCTTCCTCTTTTGCTCATTTTGCCTTTAAAGCCTGTTTTCCTGCAAATTTAGGACAAACACCACATCATACCAACAAAACACACCCAAGTTATTGCATCTTTTCCTTGTTTTAAGCATCTAAAGTGCCATATAACCATGGCACATCAGCCAACCCAAAACACAGTTTCAACTAGTGGTGACAAAACTAACCCAAACCAATTTAACCCGCCGAATTCGTCCACGTTTTAATGGGTTTGGGCTAGAGTATTGTTGAAGATAGGATGATTTGGGCTAGCCCGAGTTAACCCATCACAAATCATCAGTTCAAATGGACCCATGATGATGCACAACTTTAACCCATAAAGACGCTTAATCCTAACCTTTATGGTTCCACCTTCAATGTTTTTTTAATTCTTATTTAGCTGCTTCAACTTATTCTTTTTCTTTCTTGAAAAATTGTAAAAATAAATAAGTTATAACTCTATTATTTTCATTCAAATATTTTTTAGCTAGCAATTGCATCTTTTTTTTTAATTTAGCTTCCGAATTTTATTTTTACTTGAAAAGACAAAAAAAAATATAAATATAAATATAAAAAAGAGAATCAGAAAATGTTATTCCAACCTAAATTGCTAATAGAATGGTAAATATAATTTTGTTTAATGATGAGTTAAGTTGGGTGTGTTGGGCTATAACCCATTGTTTAGCCCATCTTGACTCTATATTTTGGGTGGATTGGGCAATGACCCATTTATTGATTCAACCTATTTTGACCTGTCTAAATTCAGCCTAAAGAGCCTATTTGCCACCCCAAGTTTCAACACTTCAATAAAAATATGTGGAAGAACATCAGTTTAAAAGATATGAGTCATAATAAATCCTTTTCATAAAACTCAAGTCAAAAATAATAAGATAACAATCATTTGAAATTTCCAAAATCCAGAAGTCACTAGTACATGCCATTAATAGCTGAATACAATTCTGAAAAGAAATAAAAATATCCAAAAAGAAGTAGAAATGATAAGAACATAAAGGAGTCCAAGAGTGTTGTGGATTAGTCAAACAGCTACCCAAATCTTGAAGATATCTGCACCAAACACCGTTAGCAATTATCAACCAGAGACACTTGGCTCGAAATTTGCACAAAAATGGGCAGAAAGGCAAGTGTGAGTAAGAAATCCATGTGTACCAGTAACATCATTAGCTGACAGTATTATGAAACAATGGTGATGGTCGACCCTATACTGCTTAAACTGTCAACCTTAATTGGTCCAAAAACAACTCTATAAGACCTGGACTAAGTGCAAAAGCACAAAAGTAATAGGATAGATCTAATAATCAATCTTCAGTAAAGTTAGATAAACACAGAGTTCATATTTGTAACACTTAAGCACATATTTTCCATGCAAAATACAATCACAACTAAACATGTGATAATAAAATGACGAATGTAATGTATATGCTACGTATATACCCTCTTTCCTAGTATAGCAAGATGTGACCTATTGGACACTCACGAGGTCTATCTACCAGACAAATGTGCTACTCTGATCCATATAATCATTAGGCAGGCGTGCCACTCTTATCCATAACATTTGGTTTGGTGTGCCACTCCAATCCCTATATCATTAGGAAAACATGACACTCCGATCCATTTGAAATGCAATGCATAAAGTATAGGTGTGCAACACCAATTCAAAACAACACATACAATCATATCAAGTAAGTCATTTTCTGAGGTTCCCATTTTAATATCATTTCATTACTATATCTTGTGCAGACGTGCACCACGATCCTCATAATGTCAACTTATATTTCAAATAATAATCAAGTTCATTACATTTCACGTTTAACACCTAATTCTTGCCTAAGTCATAGAACTAATCATATCATCTTTATGTACAACTAAAAATACATTTACACACTCCTTTACCAAAAATCTGACTATGAATAAAGAGAGTATAATTCATCAACTAGCATGTATATGAATCAAATAAATCATCAAAGTCATATAAGCTATGTTTTTTAGGTAAGATATCAGTCCAAGCCTGTTAAATAGTCACATAAATCCTTAAAAGGACAGCGATACCCAAATAAATGCTCACCATGTCATTTATACGGGACGCCCATAACCTATTTACCCACTACACATAGTTAACAAACACTAGCACTTTATAAAGAGTAAAAAAATGCCTTAACTTTCCTTAAACGAAGTCCAAAAAATTAAAATTAAAACCTTTCCCTTTTGTAAAGCTTTCGACTTACCCCAATCTGATCAAGTGTGTATTCCACATAAGAAGATGAAACCATGAATGCCTAGATTACTATACCTTTATTTCGAGTCCAAAAGTCAACACAAAAGTCAACCCCGAGCCTACAAAGGCAAAACTAAAATTTACTTGAAAATCATGTCATCGATAAGGTAACACACTCATCGAAACACGATTCGATAACTTTAGCCCAAAAATCTCCTAATTGACTAATTTAAAATCACAATATAAAGATGAAATCATCAATGAAGTATTGAGGAATGTGTAAAAATAAATTGAGAATCATACCCAAAGAAGAAATCTTGAAAACCGCCTTATCTCCCGTAAATCAAACTTCAAAAATTGAGTTATGGAGTCCAAGTTTAAATTTCTTGTTTAACTCTATCTAGACCATTTCCTTTATCATAATCAAGGTGGTTCCCTTGCGATTGTTGACTCGGCCCAATCGATTCCTATCGGGATACCCCTATCGCAAATGCGAAGCAAGCACGTAACCTAGATCCTTAACCTTTTTCCATCACGGACCCCACCATCACAATCATGAAGGCAATAATTTCCCCTCTTCATGAATATGACCAAAAAATCGTGAATGTGAAGTAGAATATTGTAACAACACTCATGGTGTTTTTAAAATATTTTGGTGTTTTGACCATTTTACCCCTCTTCATAGTTACTCCTTTGTGTTTATAAGGTGAGGGATTGCGTAGAATATTTCTCGAAGTGTCCGGTTGTATTTTTTGCTAGTTTTTGGTTTTAAGAAGATTTTAAGTTGATATAGTTGACTTTGTTCAATATTTGGTGATCCAAGTATTGGATGAAAATTTTATTAGTTCCCTCAGATTGGTAATGTCGAGTTATGGTTAGTAGTATGGTTAGTTCAGGTCTCTAGGATTTCGATATGATTTTGAGATTTTAGATGAGAAGTTGGTTTTAAGTTTCCTAGAGTCAGTTTTGGGTGAAACTATTGATAAAGACCTCTGTTAGTAATTCTGATAGTTACATTGAGTCTGATACATTAAAATTAGACTAGCAACACTATTGGTTTGTTTCTATCGGGTCCCGAACGAATCTTGAGGGTCCTTTCAGTGGAATGTTGGACTTGTGTTTCTGCTGTAGCTGAGTTGCTGGTGCACCAGGTCACCCTTCATTATAAGCATGAGTCTACGACTATATTGGCAAAGAATTTTGTGTCCTGATCATCACAAATGTGAGGTGGGTTACCACGTTCATGAAAGCTTTAATCAATTCTGGGTTGAGACCAGTGTTTGCCTACACGACCAATTCACCATGATCACAATAGGTCTAGACCGTATGCCTTCATGAACATGATGGGGTGAGGCGCACGTGGTAGGTTACTGTTCACAGAACATTATAAATACCTCTCATTTCAACCTTGAACCCATTTTCACCATTTTTAAAGCTTGAAGGCTCGATTTTAGGTGATTTCAAAGGTCTTTTTCAAGATTTCTTAATTGGGTGAGCATCTACACTTCTATTTCATAATTACCCATTATTTATTTTGTGTTTTCATCCTCAAAGCATGGATTTTAAATTTTAAATTTTGGGGTTTTTTCGGTAATGTGAAATAATGGTATTTTGAGGATTTCCAACTCAATTTCAACTCTATTTTAAATGAGATTTCAGATATAAACTCCATAAACTACGGGTAAAGTTATTTTCTGCAAAAACTCCAATTTTACCCTTTTATTTGTAAGGTGGTTTTTATGGTGATTTTTACACCCGGAACAAAAGTATATCAATATGGGTATAGATAGACTTGTATTTACTTGTAGAAGCTATATTTGATAGATTAGGAGAGTTATGAGGCCGCTCAAAAGGGGAATGCTTTGCGTTGAGTGTTTTGGGCTTGCATTTTAGTTTTAAGGTAGGTTATGGCTTAACTTTCTTTGGACTTGGCTGGTGTAGAGAACTTAACATGTAAAGCATGCTATGGGTTGGTTGAATTCTCAGTTTTACTATTATTTGGGTTGATTATTATCATTGTGATTCCATTGTGGGGGCTTTTGTTGACCATATTAGTATCTTAATTGAATATTATTATTGTAATGCTTGTCCGGGGGCATGTGTTGAGCTTATTAGTATCTTCATTGGTTTTTATTAGTATTGTGATGGTTGTGTGGGGGCTTATATCATGATTCACTGAGATTTGAGAGGTTTTAGTTTGTATGTATTATTTTTGAACTGACTTTGTTCGTTGTTGAATTTTCCATGAACATGCATACTCATTCATTTTTTGATACATGGAATTGGCACTACTAATAAACATGGATTCTTTTTAAAAAAAGTAAACCACTTTTTAAAATGACTTGACTGAGGAATGTTCCAACAAGTTTAATATTGAGATTTTAATTGGTATATGGGTTGCGAACCACCCATGGGTCCTTTACTGGATGCTTAGGCTCGGAAGGTGTATATCTGGTATACTTTGGTTATTGCATTCATTCTATATAATTGCATTGCATTTCACTCATCTTGGTTGACATTGTGATTGAGATATATTTATGCATTATGTATATATACTGTGATTGAAACATATTCACATATTATGTATTTATTATGGCTTTGATCCGCTTGGATCTTTTCTGCGTGCAGGGCATTTACTTCATTCATAGATTTTTTATTTGATATAGTTGTTTACTCAAGCTCAATCGCACTATGATTCCTACTGAGTACAAGTAGACCGTACTCACTCCTACTTTTTGTACCCTTTTAGTGTAGATCCTAGTATGAGTGATCCTTAAAGATCCTGATCATGCATTGTTGGACAACCTTTCAAAGTCGTGGTGAGCTTCTTGGTTGAAGCAGACTCTGGGCTTCATCTATTATTACTTTTATATCTTTATTTTCTTAGAGACAATTGTATTTATTCCTTAGTTGCTACAGCTGATATTATAGTCGCTCTGTACTTGTGACACTTGTCTTGGGATTTAGTTGTATCTTTTGTCTTGTGGTGTATTATTGGAGTTGTTTTATATTTGAGTACTACCTTACAGTTTTTGGTTATTTCTTTTTTCCATGAGATCATTTTGAGGTTAGTGGGTAAGGCTTAACTATCGTGGCTAGGTCAGGGTAGGTGCTATCACGATCCTGACATTCTGGGTTGTGACAAGTTTGCACCAAAGCTCTAGGTTCACCAGCCTCATGAGTATAAGAGCAAATATCTATTAGAGTCCCATAAATAGATACGTTGATGTTTGTATATATCTTCGAGTGGCAGTGGGACATTTTTAGAAACAATCTGTACTTCTTGTTTCCTTCTTATACATATTGTTGTTCACACTTGGTGTTCTAAACTTTAAATTTTACTATTTCTACACAAATGGTGAGGAAACGATCAGGTGCTATCGAGGGTGATAAGCCAGTACCCAGTGTTGGGCCCTATTTTAGGGTCAAGGCAGGGGTCACGACCATGAGAGAGGTAGAGGTAGGGGCTTGTGGAGTAGTAGCTAGGAGACATCCCAGGGTAGCATCTCCTAAGCCAGAGATTGAGTATGTAGATGCATCTTAAGAGCCAACGGGTATAGGGCTAGCTCAGGTTCCTCAGGGGCTCGTTGGTACACTAGTTACAGGATATCTTGATTAGAATTTTGGGTCATTTGGATGGTGCATCTCAGATAGGCACTCTACTTATCATTCCAGATGATTCTCAGATTAGAGAGAGTGCTCAGCCATCGAGAAAAGTATAAATTTTAGGGATTTCAAACTCTTGGAGCACAACCAGCTGCTATTGTGGCCCTAGAGGTTAATGTGTATCTTGCAAGACTTATAGTTCCTCCATTGGATCCTAGACCAGTGATGACGGTCGACGAGCATAAGATGTTTTCTATGTTCAGGAGATTGAGTCCTCCCAAGTTCAGTGGTCCTATCGAGGAGGATGTTTATGAATTTTTGATTATCTATCAGGAGAGGTTGTATAACCTTAGTTGGTTGGAGTGGTTAACCAGTAGTAGAGGTCTTTTGTGGTCTGTCAACTAATTGGTACCCCTCTTGTAACATGGACTCAGTTTTCAGATATCTTTCTCGAGAGGTATGTGTTCTTCAATTTGAAGGGGATGATTTGATGCATTAGAGTAACGACCCAAAAAATCGTTACGGTAAGTTGGTGGGTAAAAATTCCAGACTTAGATTTTCATTAGACAAGAATTATAAAATTTAGGCTAGCTTAGTTTTGAGAGGATTTTGGATATTGTGTGATCTAGGGAAATTTGGTAACTCTTGGTGTGTTAGTTGTGGTATTTGAGTTGATTTTATGTTAGAGGACCAGTTTAAGAAGGCATAGAAACTTCTGGTGCATAAAACGGGCTAGTAGAACTCCAGTTTTAGAGATTTAGTGAAAGGGTTAGTATGTGATATCAAATTTGGAAAAGTGTATTGTGAAATTGGTCAAGCTGGGAACGGATCCCAAGTTACTGCTTAAGTACCACTGTAGTGGTAAAAGTTTCTGCTACAGCAGAGCCGCTGCAGTGAACAAAAAGGGACCACTACAATGAAGGTTTGGTTAGCCTAAGTCTAACTATAGTAGAACGATTTCTGCTGTAGAGGAGCCACTACAGTGAAAAAGCCATTGCTACAATGTTGATTAGGCATTTTATACCAATTAATCCGAGAGTTAGCATATTTTTCTTTACAAAAAGTTTAGTTTTTGACCTAAGGCAAGGAAGAGGTGATTTCCTCTGTTGTTAGGGGCTATCCATCTTTGAGGTAAGGATTTTTAACCATTTTAACATGTAATTACTTTGCTTAGTATTTGGGATTGTAAGGATCATGATCATGAATAAAAATTGAGGTTTAGCCCTAGGTTTGATGTTATGGTGGAAAATTAATGAGGAATGGTTTGTTTCAGTTGTTATTGATTCTAGGTTATTAAAAATCACTTCCTAGTGTAGAATTCTTCTGGGTAATTTGAAGAAATTGAAGGATACAAAACTCTAGAATGATGAACAAGCTAAGTTCATGTGCTTAGAGAGGGGGAATGAAGCATTAAATCATTCTCATTTATTTTTTGTAGACCAAGAACGAGCAAAAACAGCGAGAGGGGGATAAGTTTTGGCTGAATAGTGCATTTGGAAGAGAATATGAAGTAGTTTATGGTTTGAAAGTAGTTGTAGATTTGATTTGACTCTATGCTTATAGTTGAGTTAGATGATTGTGATAAGCTTTTGGGCATGCTTGTGATTGTTGGTTGAGTTGATGTTAAAGTTAAGTTGAAATGCTAAACTTGAAGAATATAAGTATTGATGAATGGAATATGAACTTGATTATTGATATTATCGTGCTTTGAGCATTATTATTGAGGTTTTTACCTATTTTGATGACATTTGGATCAGGTGCCACACCGATATAGATATTGATAGTCTTGATGTCGGGAATGGGTACCACACCGTACAGAGTGCATCCCCTATAGGTCATGACTAAGGATCCTTGATGTCCCTTATATGTGTGTACACTATTTTTTAGGTATGCATTAATTGGTTTCACATATTAATGTCTACTAGATTGTTGTTGACTGGATTGTTTAGGTGTAAATGAATTGATACAAATAACTTGAGAAGAATTGATATGAAGAGGATAGTCATTGGTTTTGTAAGTGAATGTAATTATGAACATGTCCAAAAATGTTGGTTGATTATTAGTTATGTCTTTATTGCTTCTTTCTTTTGTTTAACTTTTTTATTTGTATGGTGTTAAGTTAATCGACCAATTATGCCTACCACTACATATTGCTTTGTACTGATACTACCTGTGCTGTTCTTTTTCTTGAGTGCAGAGTGTGTTCCTGCATTTGAGACTAGAACTCGACTTTTTCTTGAGATCAATGACTTCGATTGAAGGGTGAGCACCATATACGGGTAACCATTGGATCTTTATCTTGTTCATGTGATCGATTCCAGACTATGCACTTCTAGTTTTATTATTGGTTTTTGGTTATGATTATAGACTTTGTTTGAATAGTAGTTCTTGTACGGTGAATTTCAGGTCCTGGGGAGATGTAATAGTTAGAGATAATTCTGCATGTTTTCTATTTTTATTGAGGTATATGTGACTTTAGACACATGTTATGATTTTGAATGCCTTTAAGTCATAAATGATGAGTTTTGGGAAAGGACTTAGTAAAAGTTAAGATTAATTGTTTAATTATTTGGGCTAAGGGTTGGGTTAATTGGTTCTCACATTGTAGAGTTTGGGTGGATGCTACTCATGACTATTTGGGTTGTGACAAAAATGGTATCATAGCACTGAGTTCATCCATCTCATTGTACAAGAACAGATCTAGTAGAGTCTTGTGTAAAAGTATGGAGATGTCTGTACTTTTTTTTGAGAGGCTACAGGACATTAGGAAAAACTTTCACTTCTTTCTTTTTTTTGTTCTAGTACTTGATTCCTATTGGTATCTAATGATCCAAATTGGTATCTAACTTCCTTCATTCTTGTTTCGCAATGTGCAGTCAGAGCAGCCATAAAAATAGCATCACATGTGCTAGCCACTTGGGCTGCAGTTTGGATAAAAGGAAAGGGCAGAAGAAGAAGGTGAGGGGAAGCACCCGTCAGGGGTGGAGCCCAAGTAGTCGGCAGATCGGCTAGGCAGAGATCATCGTCCCTTCCCCCACTGAAGATTGTTCCAAACTTAGCTTAGGATGAGGAAATGGTAGTTGAGGATGGGGAGGTCCCAGTTTCAGAAGATGTTGTGCCCAAGCAGGGTGGTGCAGCTCAAGTGCCCATGTCCTCAGAGTTGATTCAGCAGGTGTTGGAATTTTTGATCAGTTTAGCTGGCTGTGGTGCTACTCATATAGTTCCAGCCATCCAGCCTCAAGTTATGCGGCTTACTGCTACTGTAGCACCTTGGATGGATAAGGATTCTAAATGGGAGTTTTTCCCGACATGTATTGGGTTCGATTATGACCGGTGATGAACATGATTTATTTTGTATGTTTTTGAAAATGAAACCTCCAGTTTTTTCAGGTGTTGAGTTGGAGGATGCTTATGAGTTTTCGATTTTCCTGAGCGTCTACACAAGATGGGGATTGTGGAGAGATATGGAGTGGAATTTATGACGTTTCAATTACAAGGAGAGGCTAAGCAAAGGTGGATATCCTTTATTGAATGTAGGGTTGCTTTACCTCCACTAAATTGGTCTTAGTTTCAGGCTATGTTTCTTGAGAAGTATGTTCCCCGTACCTTGCAGGATAGGAAGAAAGATGAGTTCATGAGGGGTGAATAGGGTGATATATCAGTGGCGGCCTATGAGGCCAAATTTCATGCTTTATATCAGAATGCTTTGTTGTTGATACGTACTGAAGAGGAGAGAATCATACAATTCGTGAAGGGTTTGAACACAGGTCTTCAAGTTCCTGCACTTCAAATGACTGCTTTCAGGAAAACTTTTCAGGAGATGGTGGAGCTTATAAAGAAAGTGAAAGGGGTGATGCAACAAGGTAGTGTTAGAGCGAAGGAGAAGAGAAATCAAAAATTAGGTCATTTAAGTGGTTCTTACCCATGGAGTCGTGGTTTGCAGAGATACCCTGCTCGTCTGATTCATTCAATGATGCCTATGTTTCCTAGGACACGTTGAGGGTCAGTCAGCAACCCTCTGGGGCAGATAGTTATACACCTTCAGCATCTTCAGCCCAGCGGCGTGCTTTAGACTGAAGATGTTTTAAGTGTAGTAGAGTAGGTCACATTGGAAGCTATTATGCTAATCTTATTCCCGCAGGTAGGGATGTACATGACCGGGTTGGTTCAGGTTTTATAAATATCAAATAAAACTATTTTGTTCCGCTTCTTAAATCTATAAACCAAACCAATCCAATAAAATTTAGGTTTTTCACCTTTGGTTTTATTTGGGGTTTTCAGTTTTCTTGGATATATTGGATTTTTTTGGTTTTTTTTGGTAAAGTCTTCTTACAAACATATAATTAATCTGTGCTTCAAATATTTCTTTAGTCATAACAATATACAACTATCTTAGGTGCTTCTTAAAAAAATAACACTAAATATTAATTGAATATTATGCATAGATACCAACATTATTGTCATTCCTAGTGTTTAATTGAATATTTTTGTTAGTATTAGTATTGATTTGAGCTTTATTTAAGTTACTAATATTTATAGGCTATAAAATTTATTGGATCATTTAATACTCTATGCTTAAACTTGAAATAATATGTTGAAAGATAAAAATAATAAAAAAGTTTAAGAAATATTTATAAATTACATCAAAGTAAATATTTTTATGTATTAAATATTTTTAAAAATTTTAGAAATGCCATATCAGGTTAGTTCGGTTTGGTTTGACCATTTTTAGTCAAAACCAAACCAAACCAATTACAGTCAGGTTTTTTGTTCCAACACCAAAAAAAAGTCAAACCAAATCACTAGTTGGATTTTTTTTCGATTTACAGTTTTGTGCGGTTTGCAGTTTGGTTTTGTTCACCCCTACCCGTAGGTTAGTTGATTCCAGAGCTTTAGTTTCGACAAGTCATGGTGAGGGAGGAAAAAGTAGGGGTCATCTACAGGGTGGGCATGGTGGTCACAATGATGGTACAGATGGTTACCAAGGCAACCTTGATGGAGAACAAGTTGGTTAGGATGGTGCACATGCTGGAAAAGGAGGTGGTCAGGTTAGTGATAAGGCTCATCTGTATGCATTTCTAGGTCTTCCTAAAGTTGAGGCTTTTGATGTAGTGATCACAGGTAGTATTCATGTCTGCAATCGTATGGCTTATGTATCATTTGATCTGGGGTCCACTTTTTCCTATGTGTCTATTAAGTTTGCTCTAGGCCGGGACTTGGTTTGTGAAATGCTTGATACACCCATGTTTCTATCTACAATGGTTAGGGTTTTTGTGTGTGTTGATCAGGTTTTTTGAGCTTATCCTGTAGTGTTTATGGGGTATAAAACTTTGATAGACTTAGCGATTTTAGACATGGTAGATTTTAATGTAATTTTAGGGATGAGTTAGTTGTCTCCTTACCATGTTGTTCTTGATTTTTATGCTAAGACTATCACCATAGCTATGTCTGAGATAGAGATGTTAGAGTATGAGGGTGTGTATAAGCCTTTTCCATAGAGAATTATTCCTATTATTTGAGCCCAAAATCTAGTTAAGAGGGGGTGTAGGGCATTTTTAACCCATCTTCAGGATGATAGTGTAGCAGGCCCTTCTATGACTTCAGTTTTGGTAGTCTGTGAATATATAGAGGTGTTCCCTGATGATCTTCCTTGGAGGCCACCTGACCATGACATTGACTTTTGCATAGACCTACAACTAGGTACTCGCTCTATTTCTATTTCTCCTTATAGAATGACACCGACAGAGTTAAGGAAACTGAAATCCCAGTTGCAGGAGTTTTTAGGGAAAAATTTTCATCTGTCATAGTGCTTCTCCTTAGGGTTCTCCTTTTCCTTTTGTTAAGAAGAAAGATGGTAGTATGTGGATGTGAATAGACTACCGATAGCTGAACAAGGTGACAATTTGCAGTAAGTCTCTTTTTCCTAGGATAGATAACTTATAGGCCAGTTGCAGGGTGCCTTAGTGTCCTTTAAAATTAATTTCAGGTTGGCTTACCATCAACATAAGATTCGTGTAGAGGAGATACCAAAGGCTACCTTTCAGACTCGTTATGGCCAATACGAGTTCTCTGTGATGTCTTTTGGCTTGACCAACACCCAAGCCGCTTTTATGGGATTGAGGAATGGGTTATTCAAACCTTATTTGGATTCTTTTGTAATTCATTTTATTGATAATATCTTTGTCTAATCTAAAAGTAATGAGGAGCATAAAGCTCACTTGTGCAGTGTGCTGGGGTTGCTTAAGGAGAAACAGTTATATACTAAGTATTCCAAGTGTGAATTTTGGTTGTCTTTGGTTTCTTTCTTGGGGCATGTGGTATCTAAAGAATGGGTTACACTAGACCCACAGAAGATTGAGAATGTTAAAAATTTTGCTAGACCAGCCACTGTTACAGAGATTCATAGTTTTATAGGGTTGGCCAGCTATTATTATCGATTTTTGAAAGGGCTCGCCTTCATTGATTCATATTTGACACATTTGACTTAGAAGGAGGTACATTTTAAATGGACTGATGAATGTGAGGAGAGCTTTCAAAAGCTCAAGACTTTGTCAATCCAATCTCCCATTCTGACTTTGCCCGTTGAAGGTAAGGATTTTATTTTGTATTATGATGCTTCATATTCTAGTATAGGTGTTGTATTGATGCAGGACAAGAATGTGATTGCCTATGCTTCGAGACAGCTAAAGGTGAATGAAAAGAACTACCCAATCCACACTTTAAAGTTGGCAGTGGTGGTGTTTACTCTCTAAATTTAGAGGCATTATCTTTATGGGTTCAACTGTGAGGTATTCACAGATCATCGAAGCTTACAATATGTAATTGATTAGAAAGATTTGAATTTGACGCAGCAAAGGTTGATGGAGCTACTCAAAAACTATGATATTTCAATTCTTTATCATTCAGGCAAGACTAATATGGTAGTAGATGCTTTGAGTCAGAAGCCTGTGAGTATGGGATGTTTGGCTCGTTTAGAGGTGTCGAGATGTCCGTTGGCTAGGGAGGTGAAAATATTGGCTAACAGTTTTATGAGACTGCAGGTGACTAACAAGGGAGGTTTTTTAGCCAATTTTGAGGCTTGCTCCACCTTCCTTGATCAGATTAAAGAGAGGGAATTTCAGGATGAGAAGTTAAATTAAATCCATGTTAAAGTGTTACAAGGTGAGGCCAAGGAGGCCATTCTTGATGAGGAAGGTATATCGAGAATAAGGGGCATGTGTGTACCCCGTGTGGGCAACTTGATTTCTACTATCCTTGCAAAGGCTAACTGTTCTAAGAACTCCATACATCCAGGTGCAACCAAGATGTATATAGGTGTAAGGCAACATTATTGATGGCATAAGATGAAGAGGTACATTGTTTATTTCATGACTAAGTGTCAAAATTGTCAGCAGGTTAAGTATGAGCATCAAAAATTGGGTGGCACACTTTAGAGGATGCCCTTTCCCAAATGGAAGTGGGAAAGAATAACTATGGATTTTATTGTTGGTCTTTCTATGACCTTGAGAAAATATGGTTCAATTTAGGTAATTGTTAATCAGTTAACCAAGTCTGCATATTTTATTCCAGTGTGATTGGATTGTAATGTGGCCAAGTTGGCTAAGATTTATGTTATGAAAATTTTTAGACTACATGGGGTGCCTATCTTCATCATGTTGGATAGAGGTTTACAATTTACCTTTAATTTTTGTTAGAAGTTTTAAGAAGAGTTGGGTACTAGGTTGGACCTACATACAACCTTCCATCTGTAGACTGATGGGAAGTCACACCAGATAATTTAGGTGTTAGAGGACATTCTTCAGGCATGTGTAATAGATTTTGATGGTCATTGGGATCAGTTCTTGCCTTTATGAGAATTTTTATTCAATAATTGCTACCACTCAAGTGTTGATATGGCTCCATTTGAAGCCTTGTATGAAAGAAAGTGTAGATCGCCAATTGGTTTGTTGCCTTCGAGATGAGACCTTGGAGCACTGATATGTTGAAGGAATCAATGGAGAAGGTGAGATTCATCCAAGAAAAGTTAGTAGCAGCTCAGAATAGACAAAAGGAGTATGCTGACAATAGGGTAAGAAACTTTCATTTTGAGAACAGTGAGAAGGTATTGCTTAAAGTATCACCCATGAAGGGTGCAATGCATTTCGGCAAGAAAGGTACGCTAAGTCTGAGGTAAATTAGACCATTTGAGATCTTGAAAAAAGTAGGGTCTGTGGCTTATAGATTGGCTCTGTCTCCTACTTTTTTAGGAGTTCATCTGGCATTCTATGTATCAATGCTAAAGAAGTATAATGGGAATGGAGATTACATTATCCATTAGGATTCAGAGTTGTTTGATAAGGAACTCTCTTATGAAGAAGAACCTATTGTTGTACTAGATAGAGATGCGAGAATGTTAGGAACCAAGGTGATTCCATTTGTGATTGTTCAATAGAGATACCTTCCTATTGAGGAGTCCACTTAGGATACTGAGGTGGACATGCGCAAGCGCTATTCCCATTTGTTCATCAATTTGGGTAATCCTCATTTGTTTTCATCTCTTTTTATTAGTTGTCATTCGGGGATGAACAAGTGTTTAATTGTTATCTAATTTAAGGACCCAAAACTTCATTACAGTAAGTTGGTGGGTAAAAATTTCAAACTTAGCTTTTCCTTCGACAAAAATTGGGAAATTTAGGCTAGCCTAGTTTTGGGTGGATTTTGGATATTGTGCGATCTAGCCTAATTTGGTAATTCTTGGTGTCTTAGTTGGGTGATTTGAGTTGATTTTATGTAAGAGGACGAGTTTAGGAAGTTATAGAAACGTTTGGTGCATAAAATGGGTTAGTAGAACTTCGGTTATAATGATTCTATGAAAGGATTAGTATGTAATGTCAAAATTGGGGAAGTGTGTTGTGAAATAGGCATAGCAAGGAATGAATCTCGAGTTACTGCTTAAGTACCACTGTAGCGGTAGAATTTTCTGCTGCAGTGGAGTTGTCGCAGTGAGAAAAGGGATCACTACCGCGGAGGTTCGGTTAGCCTAAGTCTCACAGCAGTGGAAGGATTTCCACTGTAGTGGCGTCACTGCAATGACGGTTAGGAAATTTATACCAGTTAATTTGAGAGTTAGCATTTTTCATTAGAAAAAGTTTAGTTTTTGACCTAAGGCAAGGAAGAGGCAATTTCCTCCATTGTTAGGGTTTTTTCATCATTGAGTAAGGATTTTCTAACATTTTATCTTGTAATTACTTTGCTTAATCCTTGGAATTGTCAGGATCATGACCCTGGCTGAAAATTAAGGTTTAGCCCTAGGTTTGATGTTTTGGTGGAAAATTATTGGGGAATGGTTAGTCTCACTTGTTACTGATTCAAGGTTGTTAGAAATCACTTCCTAGTGTAAAATTCTTCTGGGTAATCATGAATTATTGGGAATTCAAAGAAATTAAAGGGTGAAAATCCTAGAATGATGAAGTAGGCTAAGTTCATGTGCTAAAATTAGTGGGTTTGTGTTTGTAGTACTTAGAGGTGGGGAATGAAGCATTGAATTATTCTCATTTGTTGTTTATAGACAAAAATTGAGCAAAACCAGCTAGAAAGGGCAAAACTTTGGCTAAATAGTGCATTTGGATAAGGATATAAGGTAGGTTATAGTTTGAAAGTAGTTGTAGACTTGATTTTACTTTATGCTTGTATTTGAGTTAGATTATTGAGATTAGCCTTTGGTCATACTTGTGAGTGTTGGATGAGTTTATGTTAAAGCTAAGTTGAAATGATAAACTTGAAGGTTATAAGTGTTGATGAATGGAAGATGAACTCGATTATTGATATTATCATGCTTTGAGCATTATTGTTGAGGTTTTTTTTTTATCAATTTTGATGACATTGTTATCAAGTGCCTGCTTGTATAGATATTAACAACCTTGATGGGGGAATAGGTACCACGTCGGCATGATATACGAACTAAACTCATCCTTTGAAGGTTATGACTAAGGGTCCCTGATGTCCCTAGTATATGTGTACACTATTTTTGGGCATGCATTGATTGGTTGAATTGCACATGTTGTTGTCTAATTAATTGTTATTGATTGGATTGTTTAAGTGTAAATGAATTGATACAAATAACTTGAGAAGAATTTATATGAAAAGGATAGTCAGTTGTTTTGTAAATGAATGTAATTATGAACCTGTAATGAAAGGTTGGTTGATTATGAGTTATGTATTGATTGCTTTTTTCTTTTGTTTAACTTATTTATTTGTACGGTGTTAAGTTAAGTAGGTTGATGATACCTACCAGTACACAGTATTTTGTACTGATGCTACTTGTGCTCATCTTTTTATTGAGTGCAGAGTGTGTTCCAGCATTTAAGACTAGACCTCGGCTTTAGGTTGTGATCAACAGCTTCGATTGAAGTTGAGCACCATGTCCGGGCAACCATTTGATCTTCATCTTTTTCATGTCCTTTATTTCGGACTATGACACTTCTAGTTTTATTATCGATTTTTGGTTATGATTCCAGACATTGTTTGAATAGTAGTTTTTCTATGGTGACTTTCTGGTCCCGGGGAGATGTCATAGTTAGAGATGATTCTACATATTTGCTATTTTTATTGAGTTATTGCATACGTTATACTCATGTTATGATTTTGAATGCCTTTATGTTATAAATGATGAGTTTTGGGAAAGGACTTAATAGAAGTGAAGCTTAATTATTGAATTGTTTGGGCTAAGGGTTGGGTTAATTAATTCTCCCACTGTAGATTTAGGGTTGGTGCCACTCACGACCATTTGGTTCATAATAATTAGAGCAGGGATCTATGTCTGTTGCTGAGTATGAAGATCATTTTCATGTCTTGTCTAGGAATGCCATGGGTAGTATTTTGATAGAGGGTGAGCGGATCAGAAAGTTTATAAAAGGGTTGACTACTTCTCTTCAGTTAGCTACAACATAATTGGTGACTACATATGGTTCTTCTATGTGTATTGTGGATCATGCTAAAAGGGTTGAGTGTATTTGCTGTGAGGCTTAGGGTGGAGGTAAGAGGTTCTACAGGCAAGCTGGTTAGAATGGTCTAGTATCCCAAGGTAGGGAGTCTTCGTGTAGAGGTTTTTATGGGTATCACAGAAGGCTTATTTGGGCAGCTTTGCAAGGTTCAAATAGTTGTTTTTCAGGTTTTGAGACTTCAGGTGGTTAGAGGTCAAGTCAGTTAGGTAGAGGATCTCATTCCGGTTCTTTTGGTGATAAGGGTGAACCAGTTCTTCTGAGCCTTCACAATGTGATTCATCTAGCAGGTGATGTTATGTATATGTTGAGTTTGTACACATAGTGAAGGATATCTACGGACGTGTATCGGGTCCTCCAAGTAGGGTTTACCACTTCAGACTTACCAGACATCAGCACCTCTAACCAGAAGGGGTGGAGCCAAGGGGGCTCATGGTAGTGGATGTGGAATTGCTCAGTATAAAGGTAGATATGCGAAGTGCTATGCGTATCTTGGGAGAACTGAAGTAGAGCCCTCTGATGTTATTATCATAGGTATCATCACGTTTTGCCATCGTATTGCTTCAATGTTTTTTATCCAGGGTCTAAATTCTCTTATGTGTCTACATACTTTGCATAGAGTATTGATTCCTTGTGTGAGTCCCTTGCTTTATCCATCATGTTTCTACCCTAGTAGGTGATGCCTTAATGGTGGATTCGGTGTACTAATCTTGTGTGGTGACTCTTTTGGAGCGGGACACTTGGGGTATATTTAGTTATCCTTGACATGGTTGATTTTTATATTATCTTGGGTATGGACTGGTTATCTCATTATCATGTGGTCTTGGATTGCCATACCCCAATCGTTACCCTAGTTATACTTGATGCGCCGTGGTTAAAGGCTAAGAGTATTCCTAGTTTGTGTCCTTAAAGGGTTATATCCTTTCTTCGTGCTCGTCGGTTGGAGGAGAAGGGATGTCTATCTTACTTGGTTTTTGCGCATGATACAAGTGTTGATTCACCTCTCTTAGATTGTGTGAGAGTGGTTAGGGAGTTCATGGATGTATTTCCTATGGACATACCTAATGTTTCTCCAGATAAGGATATCGATTTTGCTATTGACTTGGAGCCGGGCACTAAGCCCATCTCTATTGCTCCTTATAGGATGGCCCCAATGGAGTTAAAAGAGTAGTTACAAAATTTATTGAGTAAAGGGTTTATTAGACCGAATGTTTCTTCTTGGGGTGCTACTGTCTTGTTTGTTAAGAAGACGGATGAAACCATATGTATATGTATTGATTATCGACACTTGACTACGGTGACCATTAAGAAAAAGTATCCTCTTCCCCAAATTGATGATTTGTTTGACCAGCTTCATGATGCGACAATGTTCTCTAAGATCGATTTGTGACAGTGGTATCATCAGTTGAAGATCAAATTTTTTAATGATCTACATATAGGCTTCAAGACACGAAATGGTCGGTATGAGTTTTTTGTTATGTCTTTTGGGCTGACTAACACTCCGGAGAAATTTATGTAATTGATGAAAAAAGTTTTTTTTTCCTTATCTTGGTTCATTTGTAATTGTATTCATTGATGATATCTTGGTGTATTTTGGGAGTGAGGCAGAGCATGTGAGGCATGTGAGGCATTTGAGGGTCGTACTCTAAAGGTTTAGAAATGAGCAGTTGTATAACAAATTCACAAAGTGTGAGTTTCAGTTGGATTCGGTGTCTTTCCTGGGTCATGTGGTGATCAAGAATGGTATCATGGTTGATTAGGCCAATGTGGCGGTGGTTCATGATTGGGATAGACCTACTTGTCCTACCGAGATCTAGATTTTTATTGGGTTAGCAAGCTACTACCAGCGTTTTGTGCAGATCTTCTCTTCCATTACATCTCTTTTGACTAGATTGACTTAAAAAATTATTGCTTTTCAGTGGTCAGATGAGTGTGAGGAGATCTTTCCAAAGATCAAGACGTTGTTAACTTTGGGTCCTATCTTGACTTTGCCTTTGGAGGGAATGGGTTTTATAGTGTACTATGATGCATCTGGATTTGGTTTGGGTGGTGTACTGATACAAAGGGAAAAAGTGATAGTTTATGCCTTTAGAAAATTGAAGACCCATGGGAAGAACTACCCCACTCATGTTGGAGTTAGTGATGGTTGTGTTTGTGTTGAAGTTGTGGTGTCATTATTTGTATGGAAATCATTATGAGATTTTCACTAATCATCATAACATTCATTACTTCTTCAGTCAGTGGGATATTAATATGAGATAGCATAGGTGGTTGGAGTTGCATAAAAATTATGATCTCGCTATTCATTATTGTAACACCCCGTACGTTCCCAACCCTACTAGACGACACTAAATAATATGTACTTAGGTATCGAGAGTTATAAGTATGCATTTGGTAATGCTATTGGTGAGATAATTGAATTTGGCTCTTGTTATGTGATTAAACTTTCATAGAAGGTGTTTTGCCATTTTCATGGAACATTTGTGGGGTTCAAAATGAGGCTAAGGGGACCTCTAAACAAAGTATATTAAGGTTAAGAAGTAAGTTAAAGAATAGGACTTGAAGTATCTAACCAACCCGCGAAGAGAAGTCGAAAAATGGAATTTTCAAAAAACTCTAAGTGTGGGGCACATTTGGGACCGTGCCATGCCGCTCTGGGCTAAAATTTTTAGCCCAGAGGCAGCAAGTTGGCGCGCCCAAGGGCGTGCCATGCTGGTTTTTCCACTTTTTCGAAAGTTGGAAATTTCCAAGTTCCAAGGGTATCCGGGGACGTACTGAGCCGATTTTTGCCACATTTCTTCTACAACCACGAGTATATACATGGAATGAATGACATATTATATTGGTGTGATAAAATTACTCGAGAAAGAATTTGGGGTCAAAATGACAGTTTTGCCCTTACGGTCGAAATAAACCAAACGTGGCTAGAATCACTTGTTTTGGGGATTGAAGCTACGGTTATGAGTAGCATGAGTGGTAATATTATTGTAATATGTATAAGATGACTTAAACATGAGAAATTATTGATTTTACTACGTTAAGTGAATTGGGCCCAAAAAGGATCCATAAATGAAAAGAAAACATGGCCCAAGAATGGGTCAAATGACCCATTCTTGCATTGACCTTCTAGAACCCAACACTATATGATAAAGAGTGGCTAATGATGTACTTGAGGGACTATAAAAAGGTCAAGAAAGCTGATTTTTATTGCTTCAAAGGTCTCATGCCTTTTTAAATATTTCTCAAGCATTTCTCTAGTTCCAAAACCCTAAAGCAAATATTTTCTTTGGGATCTTTGGTAAAGATCATCCTATTCCAATCCTTGGTAAGTATTTATTATCATGGATTAACATATTATATTCATGACAGAGTATGTATATCATGTTGGTTGTGTGTGGAAATGTTGGACATGGTACTTTGTGTTTTTGTATAAGATTTGCGATCCATGGGATTCAAGCTTGAATTAGGACTTGTGCCTTTGATGAAAGATCATGGTATGTATAAAATATGAACATGTATGGTGTTATTTTTGTTGTTAAACTTGTTATTGTCTATAAGTGTAAAATTGTGGGATTTTGGCCGATATGTGCTATGAAGTGTATTAAGGTGAATTGATGGATTGTTTGTGATGGTGGGTGGATAAGAAAGTATAAAGGGGAAGTGTTGTGGTGGAATGTATTGATTATAATGTATTGGTCAATTTTGAGAATATTGCAGGATTTTCAGAATAATGATTCTATCAATGGTTTTGTCAAGGGGAATGACATGTTTCAAGGCAAACATGTACCCCATTGATGTTATATTCATTTGTAAAGTAGTTGTTGGTTAATGTGAATCCCGTTATGTATTTATGTTGTATAGTGACACATAAATAAGGAGCGAGACTATTTTATGCACATCTAGGATTGTATATCCGTATTGAGAGTACAAGGTATGTAAGGTTACTCTATCTGAATCTATCTCCGGCAAATAGTATCCACATTGCTATTTCACTAGTCCTATCCCGAAATGTGCTAAGGTATCCTATATCCATTTATCAATAGTCATTGTCATATCTTTCCTACTCATGGATCATTTGTGAGTCCCATTTCTCATAATCATGGTTAATGTTCCAAAAGCTCAAACAAGGTTATGTTCCAATAGTGATTATACTTATGTCTCTTCTTCATAGATTATTGTCCAATAGTTCCCATGGTGTTATGAATCTAATAATGTTATGTTTCTAAGTTATTCACATGTCTCTCACTCATTGGTTAATGATTCAAAGTTTCCAACAATGTTATGTTCCAAAGTTCAAAGTGATGTTATGACTATCCTAGTATCAATCTCAAAGTAATGAATAAAGTAATACAAATGTGGTCAATGATCAAGTATGGGTGGCAAATCTAGGGGCATAAGCCTAGCTCGACTCGATCCTGATGTATTGATTTATGGGTGGCAACTTTATGGGCACAAGCCTAGCTCGACTCGATCCAGATGCATTGATTTATGGGTGGCAGGTCTAGGGGAATAAGCCTAGCTCGACCAGATCCCAACATGACGATATGCTATGTAAAGACCCACTGATCAGTAGGGGCCCGGGTACATTGTGACACATTTATTGACAAGCAAGCATTGAATGTAAAGAAAGTAATGGAAGTAATGAAAGCAATTCAAATGGTTTCCAAAATGCAAAATGGTGACTTACTCACATTGACTAGTCATTTGTATTGAGTTCATTGGTATGTTTATGTGTTACATAGTTTCATTTGAGCCTTACATACTCAGTACTTATTCCGTACTGACCCCTCTTGGGGAATTTACCTTACTTGCTGCAGGCGCAGGCACTAGTAGACCTCCACAGTAGGTTGCCAGTCGTTGCAGATCATTGGTGAGCTCCATCTAATTCAGGGCTTCTCCTAGTCAGAGTGTATATCTGTTTTGGTGATGTACATGTTGTGTAAAGGGGGGACTTGTCCCGACTTATAGTTTATTTTGGTCAATGCTCATGTTAGAGGCTTTTGTAGACGAATGTGGGTGTATCAGTGTAAAAGGCATATGTTGTGTTGACTGGATGGCCTCAACGGCCAAGTTTCATATGTATATATATATGTCCCATGTTTTTCGTTATTCGTCTTTCATGTTCTTACGTAATGGTGGTTATGATTATGATATGCATATGATTGAACATAGGCAAAGGTTGGTTCTCTCGGGCCTTTTCGGCTATGGGTGCCAATCATGTCTCGATGGGAATCGGGGCATGACAATTATCATCCTATCAAGGCAAATGTATTGGCTGATGCCTTGAGTCGGAAGGCGGCAAACATGGGGAGTATGGATTTTCTTGTGGCGGAGGAGTAACCTTTGGCCTTGGATATTCAATATTTGGCCAACAAGCTAGTTCAACTTGATATTTCATATGCAGGTGGGCTTTAGCTTGTGTTGATGCTCGATCATGTTGTTGGAGAAGATTCAAGCTCGACAGTTTGATGATGAGAAGTTGAGGGTGATTCCGGATAAAGTGTAAAGTATAAGGATCAGAGACCGGGTGGTGTGATGCAGCAAATACCCATGCTAGAATGGAAGTGAGAGCGAATTACTATGGATTTTGTGGTTGAGTTGCCTTAGACTTTGGGGAAGTTCGATTCTATTTGGGTAATGTTCGATAAGCTGACAAAATCAGCGCACTTGTACCTGTGAAGATAAACTACAATGAAAAGAAGTTAGCCAAGGTATATACTCGTGAGATGGTTTGGTTGTATGATGTTCCCATTTCTATCATTTTTGATAAAGGTACTCAGTTTACATTGAATTTTTAGAGTTCTATATAGCGGGAGTTGGGTGCTCAACTAGAGATAGCCTCTGAGCGAGGATACTCCAATAAGAAGATGAGCACGACCTTCCACCCTCAGAAGGATGGCTAATTAGAGCAGACTATTTAGGTGTTAGAAGACATGCTTTGAGTTTGTGTTTTAGATTTTGGTGGTCACTAGAACCATTTCTTGCCATTAGCAAAGTTTGCCTACAATAATAGCTGTCATTCGAAAATTCAAATAGCACCATTTGAGGCTTTATATGGAAGGAGGTTTGGATCCACCAAGGGATGGTTTGATTTTTTCGAAATCATGCTTTGGGGTACTAATTTGTTGAGAGACACATGGAAAAGGTGCGACTGATCTAGGATAGGCTTATGGTAGTCTAGAGTAGACAAACGAGCTACGTCGACCAGTGGGTCCGTGATATAAAGTGCATGTAGGGTAAACGGGTTTTGTTGAAAGTGTCACCCATAAAGGGTGTGATGATGTTCGAAAAAAAAGGGAAGCTTAGTCAGAGTTCATTGGGCCTTTTAAGATTATTGAGAGAATAAGGGAAGTGACCTATCGGTTGGCTTTACCTCTAAGCCTGTCAGATGTACACTCGGTGTTTTATGTTTCAATGTTAAAGCGATACCATCCTGATAATTCTCATGTGGTTCGGTGGTTTTGGATGGGGATTTGACCTTTGAGGAGGAGCCTATAGCTATTTTGGACAAGCAGACTAGGAAGTGGAGGTCCAAGAATATTGATTTAGTGATAGTATAGTGGAGGCATCGTTCGATTGACGAGGTTACATAGGAGATTGAGTCTGATATGTGGAGTAGATATCTTCATCTTTTCACCAGTTCAGGTATCTTTCATGCCCTTACCTTCGAGGAAGAACGCATATTTTAGTGGTAGATATTGTAACAACCCTCATTGTAATTTTTAGATTTTTGGTGTTTTGACCATTTTACCCCTCTCTATAGCTGCTCTTTTGCGTTTATGAGTATGGTAGTGGGTGACACAGTCTCCTAAGTGTATGGTTGTATTTTAAGAAAGTTTTTGATTTCAAGAAACTTTTATGTTGATATTGTTGACTATGGTCAACATTTGGTGATCTAATAGTCAGGTGAAAATTTCATCAGTTCAAATCAGATCCAGAATATCAAATTTTTGTTAACAGTGTGGTTAGTTTGGGTCTTGAAGCTTTCAGTATAATTTTGAACTTTTAGACGAGAAGTTGGTTTTGGGTGAAACTGTTGATAATGACCAACGTTGGTAATTCAGATAGTTCCTTAAGATTAGAACGTTAAAATAAGCCTAGAACCATTATTGGTTTGTTTTTGTTGGGTCCCAAACAAATCTCGAGGGACCGCTTAGAGGAATTTTGAACATGTGTTTCTGCTGTGGCTAAGTTGTTGGCGCACCAGGTTTCATTTTATAGCATGCATGGGCCTCTGACTACATTTGCAAAGAAACTTATGTCCTAGTCGTCGTGAATATGAGGTACGTCAACACATTAGCGAAGGATTTAATTGGGTCCGGGTCGAAACAAGTCTTCACCTACGCGACAGATTCATCGTGACTGTGATCGGTCTGGATCGATCCTCTTCGCGAACATGAAGGGGTGATGTGCACGCGGTAGGGCACTGTTCACAGAGCAATATTAATACCTCCCATTTAGACCTTGAACCAATTTTCACCATTTTCAAAGCTTGAAGGCTCGATTTTTGGTGATTTCAAATGTGTTTTTCAAGATTTCACATTGGTTTAGCTTCTAAACATCAATTTCATCATTACCCATCTTTTATTTTGTGTTTTCATCCTCAAAGCATGGATTTTAAATTTTTAATTTTGGGGTTTTTTCTGTAATGTGAAATAATGGTATTTTGAGGATTTCTAACTCAATTTCAAATCTGTTTTAAATGAGATTTCAGATATAAACTCCATAGACTACGGGTAAAGTGATTTATACAAAAACTCTAGTTTTACCCTTTCATTTGTAAGGTGGGTTTTGGGGTTATTTTTGAACTCAAAATAAAATTATATCAATATTGGTACCTATAGACTCTTATTTACTTGTAGAAGCTATATTTGACAGATTAGAAGCATTATGAGGCCGCTCGAAAGGGGAAGGCTTCGTGTTGAGTGTTTTGGGCTTTCATTTCAGCTTTAAGATAGGTTATGGCTTAACTTTCTTTGGACTTGGATGGATTAGAGAACTTAACATGTAAAGCATGCTATGGGTTGGCTGCATTTTCAGTTGTTACATTTTTTGGGTTGATTATTATCATTGTGATGCCCGTGTATGGGCTTGTGTTAACCGTATTAGAGTCTTAATTGATTATTATTACTGTGATGCCTATGTGGGGGCTTGTATTGACCTTATTAGTGTCTTCATTGGTTCTTATTATGATGATGATGTCCGTGAGGTGGCTTGTGAGGATTTTACTGATACTTTGAGTTTATTTATCATGGTGATGCCCGTGTGGGGGCTTATATCATGATTCACTGAGCTTTGAGAGGTTTTGGTTCATATGTATTATTGTTGAATTGACTTTGTGCATTTTTGAACTTGCCATGAACACGCATACTCATTCATTTCTTGATACATGGAACTGATACTACTAATAAACATGGATTCTATGTAAAAGAAAATAAACCACCCTGTAAAATGACTTGACCAAGGAATGTACCGGTAGGTTTAATTATTGAGATTGTAATTGGTATATGGGTTGCGAACTCCCTATGGGTCCTTTCCTAGATGCTTAGGCTCGGAAGGTGTATATCTGGTATACTTTGGCTATTGCATTCATTCCATAAAATTGCATTGAATTTCACTCCTCTTGGTTCATATTGTGATTGAGATATATTTATGCATGGTGTATATATATACTATGATTGAGACATATTCACATATTGTGTATTTGTTGCTGGTTTGATCCACCAGGGACTTTTCTGCATGTAGGACATTTACTTTATTCATAGTTTTTTTCATTTGATATAGTTAAGTTCGATTATACCATGATGACAACTGAGTACAAGTGGACCGTACTCACTCCAACTTTCTGTACCCTTTCGGTGTAGATCCTGGTATGAGTGCTCCTCAAGGATACTGATCATGCATTGTCGGACAACCTTTCAAAGTCGAGGTGAGCTTCTTGTCCGAAGCGAACTCTGGGCTTCATATATTATTACTTTTACGTCTTTATTTCCTAAGAGACCATTGTATTTATTTCTCAGTTGTTGCATTTGATATTAGAGTCGCTCTGTTCTTATGAAACTTGTCTTTGGATTTAGTTGTATCTTTTGTCTTGTGAGATATTATTGGATTTGTTTATATTTGAGTACTACTTTCCAGTTTTTGGTTATTTATTTTTTTTTATCGAATCATTTTGAGGTTAGTGGGTCAGGCTTACCTATTGTGACTGGGTCGAGGTAGATTCCATCACAATCTCATGGATTTTGGGTTGTGGAAAACATGATGGCACCAGATTAACAACTGACAGCAAAGTAGAACCAAATTAAAAATCTCGAATGGACCCTCAGGATTTATTTAGAACCCTATGAACACAAACCATATATTCTGCTAAAATGAAAATGACTTTTAGGACATGTTGGAACCATCAAAATGCCGAACTGAGATCAGCTTGACTAAATATTGGCGGAAGTCAACTTTAAACCTTAAGACAATCAAATTTCCAACCAATGACTCAAAATATGTCCGAACGACTAGGGATCCAAACAATAGGTACTTGTAACAACCCTCTTCATAATTTTTTAACTTCTAGTTTTTTTTTTATTTTATCCCTCCCATAGTTTCATTCAGGTTTTACGAGTTGTTAATGTTGTAGTTTGAGTATCGAGGAATTGGGTTGAGAGTTGATTAGTTGGTTGGAGCCAAAATTGTGTGTACCAAATGTCCCATTATTCTATCACATAAGTGGTATGCATTTAAGATAATAGGAATTTTTCTCGCATAATTGGACAGTGACACTGAAGTTTAGGTAATCGATTGTGCATGAATCCATAGCCTTTATGCGGTTGCGTAATTGTCATCGCATAATCGGACTGAAGACCATAAATCCATAGAACTTTTGGGTCTGTTATGCAAGATCGGGGATAATTATGCGAACCACACACCTATTATGTGGTCCGAATTTACTTGCAAAAAGGGTATTCGCTGGTAATTTGGTAATAATTTTGAATTTTATGTTTTGTGCCTAGAAAAGGGAATGTTTACTCCAAAATCCATATCTCAATTTTTGAAGCTTTAGAACTTGATTTTGGGAGATTCAAAAGGTGATTTTTAAGATTTTTTCTTTGGGTAAGCTTCTAAACCTATATTTTGCGCATTGCTAATGATTATTTTATGATTTCACCTTCAAATCTTAGTTTTTCAACTTAAAATTTTGGAACTTTTTCGGTAAATTTAAAGAATGGTTTTTAATGATTTCAAGATTGATTTTTACTCTATTTTTTGATAAAATTTTAGATTTGAATTTCTTAAGTTACGGGTAAATTAATATTCTAATAAAATTCCAATTTTAGCCTTGTGGGATCGGGGTTATCTTTTTAAACCCAAATTAGGACCATATTAATATGGGTGTCATTGGAATTTTATTTATGAATATATCTTTATTTTAGTAGATTAGTTGTGTTCCAAGGCCTTTTAGAAGGGGGAAGACGAGTTTGTGATCGTTAGAGGCCTGTGATTCAACTTTAAGGTAGGTTATGGCTTAACTTTATTTAGACTTACTTGGGTGGGAACTTATTATATAAAAAATGCTATGAGTTGGGTGTTTTAGTGATTTAAAGTGGCATATGAGACTGATTATTGTGTGATGCCCATTAGGGCTTATACTGTGATAATGATGCAAAATCAGAGATTTTGGGTTGAAAGTGAGTCTTGAAGCCTGTGTTCATGAGATGATTGATATTTTGAAACTTTATTCTTATTTACTATATCTAGTTTAGTCTTATTATCTTTGACCATGTATATTCATTCCTCTCATGGATCTCTAGAGAATGATACTGAAATGAAACTGATTTTGGATCGAGTGATCCGTTATGTTTGCTGGATGGTGACATTTGATTTTTTGAGTGGTCGGTTGCATTTCTATATGGTGAGGCATAATTCTATTGAGTGATTCGAGTGATGGTATATAGAACTCGTCACTCCCCTATGGGTCCTGCCTTGCAGTAAACCGCTAGAGGGGGTGTATACGAAGTGCATTGATTATTGCATATCATTTCATATCATTGCATTGTATTGTTCACCTAAGTTTTATTATTATGATTGAAATAAACTGTGAGATTAGTCGATATTGAACTGTTGGGACTTTTGTACATGTTGGGTTATTTTAGTATTCCTTATTTGATATAATTTTCTACTTAAGCTCAGTCGACCTATAATGGTTACTGAGTACAAGTGGACTATACTCACTCTTACTTTTCTACATCCTTTTAGGGTAGATAATGGTATGAGTGGTCCTCATAGTGTGTTATCGTGCTTGTTGCTGACGGTTTGGAGCTGTGGTGAGTTCCTCCCTCTAGGAGTCTATTCTAGCTTCCTCTATCTTTAATTTTGTCTTTATTTGATTTTCTTAGACAATTTGATATTTACCAGTTATGGCATACTGTATTAGATTCGCTCTTGTACTTATGACTTCTGAGTCTTGGGATCTTGGATTTGTGTCGTTCAACTCCTTTTGAGGTTGTATTGAGGTTTTATTCTTGTTATTGGTCATTCATATGGATTCTTTTTAGATGTTGCCTTTAATTTGGATATTTTGAGTTGTTGAGTTTGGCTAACCTACCATGGTGGGTTTGGGGTATGTGCCATCATAACCCTTGTGATTTTGGGTCATGACAGTACTAACCAATCCATAAATCGTATTCCAGAGCTGTCAGAATTGTTGGATTTTGATTCCGAGCTCATCTTCATCAAATATTAACTTTGGTCAACAACATCAACTCTCTAACCTTCCAAAATAAAAAACTCTAATAATTCCCATCTAACTACCTTGGGAATTGTACCATCCATATTTATAAATCACAAATACCATAAAATAACATAGAGATGGGAACAATAATTAAAAAACACTGAAATTGAAAAACAACCAGAGGATATATTATCCACCACTAAAACACACATTTGTTCTCAAACATAAGAATAAGGATGGTACCTAAACTGTTAAAAAGTTGGGGATATCTTGCATGCATGTCCAACTCTGTCTCCCAAGTATCCTCTTCAGCTGGACGATGCCTCCACTGAACCTTTACTAAAGTAATTTTCTTATACCTCAACTTTCAAATCTATCTATCCATAATAACCATGGGTTGTAAAGACCATTTCTATCGTTATGCATGAACCTTACGTTGGAAGTCGCAAGTTAAAATTCTTCTCAAATTTAAAGTTACAGAGTTCAGCCTAGGCTAGTTTTGAATGAAATCGGAGCGAGGTATGGTCTAGGGAAATCCAAAAATGTTTTAGGCGGGTTTGGTGGTTGTTGTTTTGATTTCTAGTTATCTAAGACGATAAGGAACTCGTAGGATTATACAGAATTAAATTTGGGTTAGTAGAACTTCAAAAATTGATCTTAGCGTAAAGGGCATTGTTTGGAATGTCCTGGGTTTAAGGTGTGTTGTAAAATGTGGAATTTTTGGGTGAAACTGGACATTTTGTCCCATTGATCCCACTATAGCGTCCGGCATGCCACTATAGCAACCGCCGCTATAGTGGAGGAATTAGCGATAGTAATGCCTGCTATAGCGGAAAATACCGTTATAGTGACACCGCTAGAGCGGCAAAAATCACAGTTTAGTTAAATATTTCCTCCAAAATAGTTTATTTTTCTAAACATCATTTTGGAATAAAGAAAGGACGATTTAGGGTGATTTCCATTGAATTTTCATTGTTCAACTTCGTAAAGGTAAGAAATTCATCCCTGTTAACTAGCAACTGATAATTATGCCTTAGAATTTCTTATTTACGGAGTTTAGGGAGTGTTTTAGGGATGATTTTGGTTATTTTCTTGTGCAAGGCGAAAATTAAGTTAGAAGTTAATGGGTTTTGATTATTAACAGTTAATTTACCCTTGTATTTCGTTAATTCACTAATTTATCCATGGAATTGATAGTTTTAGGTGTATTATTGTAGAAAAGCCCTAGAACAGGGAGGGAATTATTATGAACTTGACCTTAGGGGTTGAGTGTGAGTTATAATTCCCAACATGGTAGTTCATTTCATTAATTATGTGTTTATGTGAGTGTTCTAGACCAATAGCAAGTGGAAATTAAACTGAACGACAGTACCTTGGCTTAGAGGAGTTGTGCAAGCTTGGTTCGAGGTAGGTGATAGTATTGTAATTTAATCCAATTTGTGCTATATGTGCTTGTTAACTACATTATAGTGTGGCTTGGTAGTGTATGTTGTTTGGTGTGGTCTATGCAAAGGATTTTATATTGTTGTATGATTTTGACCTACCTTATTGCTAAATGTGGAATGTTTCAGTATTTGGGACGTTGTCATGAGTTATTGGTGAAACAAGGTTGGCAGACACTTATTTCTGGGGTTTAGTACATGAACGGTAATTGTCCCCTGCAGGTCATGGATAGAGGGTGGTTGTATTACCCATAGCGTGTATGTACGAGGGTCAGGTGAGTTTGATGGTTCTATGAGTGAATCGGGGAAAATATTTATATGCTTGTTAAATTGTCCTGACTTGTCTTGACTTGGCATGATTAAACTTGACTTAGTTGGTGATAATATTTTTACTTTTTGTTGAAATCCTAGTTTGCTTATTTAATACTTGTTGTGCTAAGTGTATGCTAGTTTTTAGCATGGATTAACTTGTTGTACTGCACTTTAATTGAATGTTCATATTCTCATCTTGGGTTTGGCAAATGACCCTACCAGTACATTGCTGTGTTCTTGTGTGTTGATACTACACATGCTCTTACTTTTGTGAGTGTAACGCATATTCCAGGGGCTTCTACGAGACCTCACTTATGATTCCAGTAGTTGACTTCAGATTTTAGGGTGAGCAGTATATTCGCTACCATGAGATCACTCTTCATTGGCATATTTTTTTATTTCTAAACTTATGTTTTCATTCAGTTTTTGGGGTTTCATCCCCTTCTTGACATTCTTTAGTAGTTTTGGTACAGACGACTTTCGGTTCCTAGGGATGGTTTTTATTTGCTTAAGTATAATGTTTCGCTTCTGGTTGTGCTTATAATTGGATTTGTTCTTGACTCTTCTAAGTGTTGATTTTGAGATAATGTTTGGGTTAGATGGTTCTCCCACCAGGTGAGTAGTGTAGGTGCCACTCACGACGGGTTTGAGTCGTGACAAAGTTTGTATCAGAGCCAGGTTCATTGATCTCATCAGATCAAAATGGGTCCAGCAGAGTCTCGTGGAACGGTACAGAGACATCTGTACTTTTCTTTCGGAGGCTATCCGATTTTTAGAAATCTGTCATTCTTGTTTCTTTCATGCTATAACTCGATTCCAATTAGTATCTGGTGTCCAAATTGGTATATGATTTCCTCACTCATTTGTCTGTAGATGGTGAATACTAAGTCCAATAGAACTCGAGCAGCAGCCCCTGCACCGACATCTCCAGTTGAGGAGCCAGTCATAAGAGAAAGAGGATGAGTGAGAGGGAGTGGTAGGAGAGGAAGAAGACGAGCCACACATGCCAGGGGTGGAGTTCAAACAGCTGCTAGCTAGGCTCATGAAAGGTCAGTATCCCCTTCCCCACCTCAAGATTATTTTAAGGAGAAGGAAGCAGTAGAGGAGCAAGGAATGGAGCCCGAGGTGGCAGCACCAACTAGGATTACAACCTTGCTTTATATGTCTATTGAGGTTGTTCAACAGGTGTTAGCTTTTCTGAGTAGGTTGGATGGGACAAGAGCCACTCCGACTGTGCCAGCTTTTCAGGATCCAATTGTTCACCCTACTATTGCTGTGGCCCCAAAGATGGATGAGGCTTCAGGGATTGATGCTTTTCCTCATCCAATTTTGGGATCTCTGATGATAGGTACGGAGCATGATCTGCTGACTAAGTTTCTACAGATGAAATCACCTACTTTCTAGGGTACTAAGTCTATGGATGCTTTTGAGTTCATTATTGACTGTTATGAGAGGTTGCAAAAGATGGGTATTTTTCTGTAGAATGGAGTTGAGTTTGTGACTTTTCTGTTGAAGAAGGATGCTAAGCAATGGTGGAGGGCGTATATTGAATGTTGGTCATCGGTTTTACCTCCATTGACTTGGAAGTAATTTCATGCCTTGTTCTTAGAGAAGTATGTGCCACGGACCCTCCGTGATCGCAAGAAGAATGAGTTTTTGTCATTGAAACAAAGAGATATGTCAGTTGCGGCCTATAAGGCTAAGTTTCATGCCTTGTCTAGCTATGCTACTCAGTTATTGACTTCTTAGGAGGAGAGAATTTGACTATATGTCATGGGTTTGAACTATGATCTTCAGGTTTTGACTGTTAGTATGACTTATGCAGGGAAAGGGTTCAATGAAGTTTCAGATTATGTGAAGAAGTTGGAGGGGTTACGCAAATAGGTCAGGATAAGATATTAGACAAGAAGTCCCGCAATGTTGGGAATTTCAGTGGATCTTATTCTAAGGGCCACGGTCAGCAAGCCTATTCAGATCTTCCTATTCAATCAGCCTTGCCAGCTTTTACTGGGGTTCCGGCTAATGTTTTTTCTCAGTCGCAGGTTGTTAGGGTCCAATGAGCTTTTTACTCTTCTGCCAGTCTGCCTTCTCTCTAGCGAGGGTATTATTATTATGGTGTTGTTGGTCACTTTAAGAAGGAGTGTCCTGTAAGACAGAAAGATGTCCAGGTGCAGCAGCAGACTTGGGCTATAGTTGCAGCGGGTAAAGTAAGAGGAGGAAATGGCAGGGCTCATCTACAGAGTGGATGGGGAAATTAGAAAAGTGGTCGGGGTGGTCGAGAAAATGGCGGCACAGGGGGAGGAACGCAGCCGGGAAAGGAGTTAGCTAAGATTGAGGACCGGGCTCACTGTTATGTATTTCTAGGAAAGACTGATGTCGAGGCTTCTGATGCGATGATTACAGGTACTATTTCTGTTTGTGACAGGATGGCTTCTGTTCTATTTTATCTTGGGTCTACTTATTCTTATGTATCTGTTCAGTTTGCGATGGATCTGAATCTGGTTTGTGATGTGCTTGATCATCCTGTTTATGTGTCTACTCTAGTTGGTGAGTCTGTGGTAGTAATCTATGTTTACCGTTCTTGTTCTCTGTTATTTGTGGGTTTTCAGACTTGGGTAGACTTGATAATTCTTGATATATTGGATTTTGATGTAATTTTGGGTATGACCTAGTTATCTCCATATCACGCTGTTTCAACTTGTAATGCTAAGACAGTGACTCTAGTTGTCACGCCTCGAATTCTAACGGGGTGGATTGGCACCCGAAGTCGTTAAGGCCCGAGAGAACCAACCTTCATTCATGTACATTCATATGCATGTCTCTGAGTTAACAACATTCTATCTCATGTAAATACAAGATACCAATGGAGGAAGTCATGGAGAACATATGATATATATAAAACTTGGCTGTTAGGGCCATCAAGTCAAAATGAACACACATGCCTTCATTTGTCTCACAACATCTACAAAGCCTCTACAGATACATAGACATCACCAACCTAAAGTCGGGACAAGTCCCCGCTTTATACAATATGTACATAATACCAAAAAAGTGTACACATGTGACTCGGAAAGCCCCGAACCAACTGGAGCTTACCAATATTTTGTAGATGACCCGCAGTATACTGTGGAGGTCTACTAGCACCTGTGCCTGCAGCAAGTAAGGAAAGTCCCCTAAGGGACGTCAGTACAAAGAATGTACTGAGTATGTAAGGCCATAAGTAACTGCATAAGATATAAGGACTTCAATGAAATCAAGTACAAGTGGGTGTACAATATAGATTAGCCACCATATTATACATGTGTGGAGTCGTTTACATTGCATTTATTTCTTTCATTTTTCGTTCATATCATTATCACAACTATTCTTATAACATCGTTCATATAATATCATTCATATAATCATTCGGGATCGCCTCTAGCTAGGCTTCCGCCCCTTTGAGTTTCCACCCGTTCGGGATTGCCTATAGCTAGGCTTATGCCCCTTCGAGTTGCCAGCCATTCCTAATAATCCTTCAGGATTGCCTCTAGCTAGGCTGACGCCCCTTCGAGTTTCCACCCGTACACAATAGTCATTCGGGATTGCCCCTAGATAGGCTTTTGCCCCTTTGGGTTGCCACCCGTACCCAACAAGTATGCATTACTTCAAGTCTTTTGTTATAAGAGTGATACGTTGGTGGTTGTAACATTATTGGAGCTTTGGATCATTAGTCAATGAGTAAGATACAGGTGAATAACAATTGGTCAATGAATAAGAAACATGTGAATAACAATATATGACAACTTGAAATGAGATACCTTAGAACATTTCAGAATAGAACAAATACAATTGCAATGTGAACAATATGTGCTGCAGAAGGATACAGAAAGAGTAACCTTACATACCTTATCTTCCAAATATGAATACACAACCCTATATATGAATACAACAATCCAGCTCCTTCCTTACGTGTTACTCTACTACACAAGTACATAACGGAGCTCACGTTAACAACTAACTACATTACAAGTGCATAAGATGATAATGAGATACGTGACTGCTATATAGCGTCATTTAGTCCTTCTACAATATAACTCACTGCATTACCATACCAACAACACCACAAAATTCCACACATTGACCAAGACATCATAAACCAATAGCATTTTACACCAAGTGAATTGTCCAACACTTTGCCAACATAACCAACATGATTTATACACCATATTAAGCATATAATATACTAAACCATGAGAGTAAACACTTACCAAAGCTTTCAAGAGGATGATCTTGTTCAAGGGAGTGATGGCTTAGGGTTTGTGGGAGAAGAGAAATATTTTGGAAAAATCTAGAAATGGCATGTGTGTTGTCATGAATAAAAATATGAGTTTGTGCCTTATATAGTCCCTCAAGTCATCCTTAGCCAAACATTAAATATGTGTTTACTTGTTCAACTCAAGAATGGGTCATTTTCCCTATTTGGGCCATGGCTTATGACTTAATTTTGGGCCTTAAATTGAGCTCATTAGCACATGTTAATTCAGCCCAACAAATTAATTCATAATTCACCAACTATCTCATGTTTAAATAATTCCATAAATGTTAAGGTAATCAATTAGGTTCGGAAATGTATGGGGTGTTACATCCTTCCCCCTTTAGAAACATTCATCCTCGAATGTTAGTGACATTATCCAATTTAAACAAATTCAAGTCTAGGATCATTATTCATGTAGATACTTACTTGTTATTGCTCCAATTCCACATCGTGCACTTGTTCTTCCATTTGAAATAGATGCGGTTCCTTAGAATTCATCATCTCCTCAGCTTCCCATGTGATTTCTCCTACTTGTTGATTTCTCCAAAGTACTTTTACGGAAGCCACTTCTTTATTCCTTAATCTATTCACTTGACGATCCAAAATAGCAATAGGTATCTCTTCATAGGTGAGATCCTTCGTAACTTGTACATTTTCCATGGGATCAATACGAGATGGATCTCCTATGCATTTTCGAAGCATCGAAACATGAAATACTGGATGAACTGTGGAGAGTTCTTGGGGTAATTCAAATTCATACGCAAATTGCCCGAATCTTTGGACAATTTCATATGGCCCTATATAACGTGGAATCAACTTTCCTTTCTTTCCAAGTCTCATTACCCCTTTCATCGGTGACACCTTCAAGAATACCCAATCACTTATGGCAAATTCGAGCCCTCTTCCTCTAACATCAGCATATGACTTGTGTCGACTTTGGGCTGTTTGTAGCCGATGTTGGACCACTTTAACTTTCTCCATAGGTTGATGAACAAGATCTAGCCCAAGTAAAGTAGTTTCACCCATTTCAAAGCATCCAATTGGTGATCTACATTTCCTTCCGCATAAAGCTTCATAAGGTGCCATTTTGATACTTGAATGGTAGCTATTATTGTAGGCAAATTCAATAAGAGGTAGATAATCATCCCAACTACCTTTAAAGTCCAACGTGCAATCTCGTAGCATATCTTCAAGTGTTTGGATAGTACGTTCTGCTTGTCCATCTGTCTGAGGAAAAAAAGCCGTACTCAAACTCACTTGGGTTCCCATACTCCTCTAAAAAGATCGCTAAAAATGTGCAGTAAATTAAGCTCCCCTGTCTGATATAATATAGATTGGAATCCCGTGTAATCGCACTATCTCTTTAACATACAACCTTGTATAATCTTCAGCTGTATAGGTGGTCTTGACTGGTAGGAAATGCGCTGACTTGGTAAGCCTGTCAACTATTACCCACATGGAATCAAATTTTCGCAGTGTACGAGGCAAACCTTTGATGAAATCCATGTTAATCATGTCCCATTTCCAGACTGGAAGATTGATACATTGCATGTAACCTCCAGGTTTCTGATGCTCTACTTTTACTTGTTGACAATTTGGGCATTGAGCTACAAATTCTGCAATGTTCTTCTTTATGTTTCCCCACCAATACATTTCTTTCAAATCATGATACATTTTGGTAGCTCCCGGATGAATAGAATATCGTGAATGATGCGCCTCTGTCATAATTCATCTCCTCAGCTCATCTACATCCGGTACACATAATCTACCTTGGCATTGAAGTACTCCTTCTTGCATAAGATCAAATGCCTTTGTCAAACCCTTTTGTACATTCTCTTTCAACTGCAATAACATAGGATTCGTATCCCGCTTCTCTTTTACTTCAGCTATTAATAAATATTCTGCCGCATTTTGTACAATAACCCCTTCATCTGAAGATTCAAGAAGATAAACTCCCAAGCTGGATAGTTGATGTAGATCCTTGACTAGGTCTTGCTTTTCCGTCAACTGGCCACTAGTTCCTCCTACTCCCTTGCGGCTTAATGCATCGGCTACCACATTTGTTTTTCCTAGATGATATAGGATATCAATATCATAGTCTTTCAATAGTTCAAGCCACCTCCGCTGCCTCTGATTTAAATCCTTCTACTTAAAGATATATTGAAAACTTTTGTGATCAGTGTATATATCAACATGAACCCCATACAAATAATGGCGCCATATCTTTAAGGAAAATATCACAGCCGCTAGCTCAAGATCATGTGTGGGATAGTTTCTCTCATGTGGCCACAACTGTCATGAGACATACGCTATTACATTACCGTGCTGCATCAATACACACCCTAGGCCAACTCCGGAAGCATCACAATATACTGCATACCCTTCTATGCCTTCCGAAAGTACCAATGCCGATGTAGAAGTCAATTTATCTTTCAGCTCTTGGAAACTTTTCTCACATGCATCATTCTACTGAAACTTGATTGCCTTGTGTGTAAGCTTTGTTAAAGGTGCCGCAATGGAAGAAAACCCTTCAACAAATCTTCTGTAATAACCTGCCAACCCAAGGAAGCTATGAATTTTCGTAGGCGTCGTAGGTCTTGGACAATTCTTCACCGCTTCTATCTTTTGTGTATCAACCCTGATCCTTTCATCTGACACAATGTGACCCAAGAATGCTACGGATTTTAACCAAAATTCACATTTAGAGAACTTTGCATACAACTTATGTTCATGAAGAATCTGTAACAATTACCGTAAGTGATTAGCATGGTCCTCTTGTGATCTTGACTAAACCAGGATGTCATCTATAAACACCGTCACGAACACATCTAGAAATGGCTTAAACACCCTATTCATCAAATCCATGAAGACAGCTGGTGCATTTGTTAGTTCAAACGATATAACTAAAAATTCATAATGGCCATACCATGTTCGGAAAGCTGTCTTGGGTATATCTTTTTCTCTAACTCTGACTTGATGGTAACCCGATCTCAAGTCAATCTTTGAAAAACATTTGGCACCCTGTAACTGATCAAATAAATCGTCAATTCTGGGGAGGGGATATTTGTTCTTGATCGTTACCTTATTCAATTGCTGATAGTCAATACACATTCTCAATGTGCCATCTTTCTTCCGTACAAATAATACTGGTGTGCCCTACGGGGACATACTAGGCCTTATAAACCCTTTGTCCAGCAAGTCTTTTAATTGCTTCTTCAGTTCTCGTAATTCTACTGGAGCTATTCTATACGGGGGAATAGATATAGGTTGAGTGCCTGGAATCACATCAATACCAAACTCTACTTCCCGTTCTGCAGGTAAACCTGGAAGGTCTTTAGGAAATATATCAAGGAATTCATTGACCATCGAAACCGATTGAGGAATTAGTGGCTTCACATTGGTATCTTGCACTCTTACTAGATGGCATATGTACCCCTTGGATATCATTTTCCTTGCTTTAAGATAGGAAATAAATTTTCCTCTCGATGCCCCCACATTAACCTTCCATTCAAGAATATTTTTTTGTGGAAATGAAAATGTACCTTCTTAGCTCGGCAATCTACTGTGGCATAACAAGAACCCAACCAATTCATACCCATTATAACATCAAAATCTATCATCTCCAGCTCAATAAGATCGACCAATGTATCATGAACACAAGCAGTAATTACGCAATCACGATAAACTTTCTTAGCTATAATAGATTCACTGACAGGCGTGGATACTTCAAATGACTTAATCAATAATTTCGGCATTCTTTTAAATTTTTTCGCAATCAATGGAGTGACATATGATAATGTAAAACCCGGATCAATCAATGCATATACATTATGTGAAATTATGGATAATGTACCTGTAACTACATCAGGAGAAGCCTCCAAATTCTGCCTGTCCACTAGTGCATAGGTGCAATTCTGGGCGCCACTGGAACTAGCTGCTCCTCTAGCACCTCTACCCCACCCAGTAGGCTGCACTCCTCTACCTAGGGAAGCAACCGATGATGATGATGCAACGATTGATCCCGTAGGTCGTGCTATACCACCCATGCCCCTTTGTGGGCACTCTCTCACCATGTGTCCTAGCATGCCACCAAAATAGCAAACATTTATTCCAACCTGGCATTCACCTAAATGAGACTTCCCACAGTGCTGACACGGTTGGCAAAAAAATCCTGTTGTCTGTGAACCTCGACCCATACTGCTCTGCCCAAAATGGCTGCCTCTAAACCCTCGAAATTGAGATTGAGTGCCTGCTGTGGAATAAGAAAATGATGGTCTAGGCGGTCTGTTAAAATTTTGAGGCCTAAACTCTCCTTAGGACACCATGACCTGTCCCATAGATCTAGCCCTTTTAGACGGCCCTCCTTCAACTTCTTGTGTCCTTCTCCGCTGCCTCTGATCTTTCATTTTCTGTACAAAAGCCTGTATTCTGGACATATCCATATCTCTATTCAAAGCAGCAATGGTGCATTGTCTTACCAAATAAGGCTCCAATCTATCCACATATCGATGGACTTTGTCGTCCATAGTGGCTACTACATTAGGAGCATACCGAGCCAAAGAATTAAACTGCAGACTGTATTCTCTAACACTCATATTCCCTTGATGAAGATTTAAAAACTGATCTGTACGAGCCTCTCAGATCTCATATGGGAGATAATTATCAAGGAAGGCAGTTTTGAATTCCTCCCATCTAGCTGGAATTGCACCAATACCCCTCGATCGTTTCCAATCTTAGTACCATAATATAGCCTCGCCTTTTAGTCTATATGCTGCAAGTTCAACTATTTCTACACCAGTCATATGCATGACATATAGAGCCCTTTGAATTTGGTCCACGAAGTCCTGTGGGTCTGCATTCGGATCTGACCTAGTGAATGTGGGAGGATCCAATTTCATAAAATCCTATGTCCGTCGACTAGCTACTCTAGCCTCGCCATCCTCACTTGTCATTGGACCAACTTGTAATTGAGTTTGTGCAGCAACTATACGGGTCAACATTTGCACCACATTTCTTAGATCCTGCTCAGTAGCATTAACAGGTGGTTCGGCAGGTTCTTCTCTCCTTCTCGTCTCTTCTAGAGCTGGAAAGGTAGAAGAAGCCCGCGATGCAAACTCAGCGTCAGCCCCACCTTGACTAGCTTGGTCAGGTGGTGATTTACTCATTCCTTCTGCGGCAGGCATTTCTACCTGCTTACCTTCGTCTCTACCTAGCCTTGTAATCGGCATTTTACTATAACAAAGAAAACCAATTACAATGGTCAGATATGATTCCACCTACAAATGTGGCTCTAATGCACGATCTAAGAAATAAAGAAAAGAAACAACTCCTAAATGTCCCGTAGCCTCCTACTTATGAATGTGGTGCACAACACAGCCATAAGCAAGACTCTACATTGGACACGGCTTTGTAGACACCCTAGGACGACCTATTCTGATACCGCTTTTGTCACGCCTCGAATTCCAACGGGGCCGACTAGCACCCGAAGCCGTTAAGGCCCGAGAGAACCAACCTTCATTCATGTACATTCATAAGCATGTGTCTGAGTTAACAACATTCTATCTCATGTAAATATAAGATACCAATGGCGGAAGTCATGGAGAACATATGATATATATAAAACTTGGCCGTTAGGGCCATCAAGTCAAAATGAACACACATGTCTTCATTTATCTCACAACATCTACAAAGACTCTACAAATACATAGACATCACCAACCTAAAGTCGGTACAAGTCCCCTCTTTATACAACATGTACATAATACCAAAAAAAAGTGTACACATGTGACTCAGAAAGCCCAGAACCAACTGGAGCTCACCAATATTCCATAGATGACCCGCAGCCTACTGTGGAGGTCTATTAGCACTTGTGCCTGCAACAAGTAAAGAAATTCCCCCAAGGGACATCAGTACAAAGAATGTACTGAGTATGTAAGGCCATAAGTAACTGCATAAGATATAAGGACTTCAATGAAATCGAGTACAAGTGGGTGGACAATATAGATTAGCCACTATATTATACATGTGTGGAGTCATGTACATTGCATTTATTTCTTTAATTTTACGTGCATATCATTATCACAACCATTCATATAACATTGTTCATATAATATCTTTCAGATAATTATTCGGGATCTCCTCTAGCTATGCTTCCGCCCCTTTGAGTTGCCACCCATTCGGGATTGCCTCTAGCTAGGCTTATGCCCCTTCAAGTTGCCACCCATTCCTAATAATCCTTCGGGATCACCTCTAGCTAGGCTTACGCCCCTTCGAGTTGCTGTTCGTACTCAATAGTCATTCGGGATCGCCTCTAGCTAGGCTTTTGCCCCTTTGGGTTGCCACCCGTACCCAACAAGTATGCATTACTTTAAGTCTTTTGTTATAAGCGTGATACGTTGGTGGTTGTAACATTATTGGAGCTTTGGATCATTAGTCAGTGAGTAAGAGATAGGTGAATAACAATTGGTCAATCAATAAGAAACATGTGAATAACAATATATGACAACCTGAAATGAGATACCTTAGAACATTTTGGAATGGAACAAGTACAATTACAATGTGAACAATATGTGCTGCAGAAGGTTACAGAAAGAGTAACCTTACATACCTTATCTTCTAAATATGAATACACAACCCTATATGTGACTACAACAATCTATCTCCTTCCTTACGTGTTACTCTACAACACAAGTACATAAAGGAGCTCACGTTAACAACTAACTACATTACAAGTGCATAAGACGATAATGAGCTACGTGACTGCTATATAGCATCATTTCGTCCTTCTACAATACAACTCACTGCATTGCCATAACAACAACAACACAACATTCCACACATTGACCAATACATCATAAACCAATAGCTTTTCACACCAAGTTTATACTTTACACTTCCTCAGTAACACCAAGTCACAATTACGCCATCAAGTCATCTCAATACCTTTCACAATAACACATTAACAACAATCCATAATTGATACAATCCAACATGCCTCCGAAAGACCCCTTAAAGTCATTCAAAAGGTACCCTTAAGGGGTCAAAAAGAGACAAAAACATGTAAAACAAAATTTTGGACTGGGTTGTGGAGCCACCTGCACCTGTAGGTGGATGACATACGGCTGCAGGTTCCCCTCTGGCCTTGTCCAGAGCCACCTGCGTTGGCATCTGCGCCCGCAGGTGCTCCTGACGCGAGGGCGGGTGCCCGTTTTAGCCTCCAAGTCATTTTAGGCTTTTCCTTCCATATTTTAGGTCTCTTGGATGCCAACGAACAATCATGGTTTCACAACACACATGAACATCACCAAAACTACATTTTTCTTTCACTACGTCACCAATTCCATGCACAATTTTGCAACAACAATTCCAAATGCCATACACAAAGAGAAAGAAATTTAAGGATATAAAAACATCATACATGTTGATATTTAATCCACCAAATTCACTTCCTTCAAAACCACAAGTCCACTTTCAAGTTTAGAAGGCAAAACCCTTCACCAATTAAGCAAAAGTAGACTGTTTTACACATAGTGAACTATACAACACTTTGCCAACATAACCAACATGATTTATACACCATATTAAGCATATAATATACTATACCATTAGAGTAAACACTTTCCAAAGCTTGCAAGAGGATGATCTTGTTCAAGGGAGTGATGGCTTGGGGTTTGTGGGAGAAGAGGAAATATTTTGGAAAAATCTAGAAATGGCATGTGTGTTGTAATGAATAAAAATCTGATTTTGTGCCTTATATAGTCCCTCAAGCCATCCTTATCCAAAAATTAAATGTGTGTTTACTTGGTCAACTCAAGAATGGGTCATTTTTCCGATTTGGGCCATGGCTTATGACTTAATTTTGGGCCTTAAATTGAGCCCATTAGCACATGTTAATTCAGTCAAACAAATTAATGCATAATTCACCAACCATACCATGTTTTAATAATTCCATAAATGTTAAGGTAATCAATTAGGTTCGAAAATATATGGGGTGTTACACTAGCGATGTCGGGAATGGATAAACTAGAGTGGGAGGGAGTGTATAGGGCCAAACCAGTGAAAATTATATCATTTGTCCGAGCCAGACGGTTAGTGGGGAAGGGATGTTTAGCTTTTTTATCACATCTTCGGGTTGTGGAAGCGAGGTCCCCTTTTATAGATTCAATTTTTGTGTTTTTGAATTCCAGGATGTGTATTTTTCATACCTACCAGTTATGCCTCCAGATAGAGATATCAATTTCTATATTGACTTAGAGCCGGGCACTCGCCCTATATCTTTTCCACTCTATCGAATGGCTCCAACAGAGTTGAGGAAAGTCACAACTTATTTATAGGAACTACTTGACAAGGGTTTATTAGTCCAAGTGCTTCACCTTGGGGAGCTCAGGTCCTTTTTATTATGAAGAAGTATGGTAGTATGAGGATGTGCATTGATTATAGACTGTTGAATAGGGTTACAGTCCAAAATAAATATCCCTTACCTCACATAGATGATTTATTTGACCAGTTACAGGGTGCAACGGTGTTTTTGAAAATTGACTTGTGGTCGGGTTATCATCAATTGAAAATAAGACCAGAGGACATACCAAAGACAACTTTTAGAACTCGGTATATTCATTATGAGTTTTTGGTGATGTCTTTCGGGCTAACTAATGCACTTGCAGCCTTTATGAGTTCTAGGAACGGTATGTTTAAGTTGTTCTTGGATTCGTTTGTTATCATTTTTATTGATGATATTCTAGTTTACTCTAAGAGTATTGAGAAGCATGTAGGTAATCTTCACATAGTTTTGGAGATTCTATGGGAAAATGGCTATTTGCTAAGTTTTTAAAGTGTGAATTCTGGTTGTCTTCAGTTGCCTTCTTGGGGTATGTGGTTTCTGAAAAAAGAGTGATGGTGGATCCCTAGAAGATTGAGGCAGTGAAGAATTGGATTAGGCCCATCTTAGTGACTAATGTGAGGAGCTTTGTAGGTCTTGCTAGTTATGACTGCAGGTTTGTCAAGAACTTTGCATCTATTGAAATACATTTGACAAGGCTGACTCAGAAGGAAGTGTCATTTACTTGGTAAGGTCAATGTGAAGAGAGCTTCCAAAATCTTAAGACTCTCTTGACTACGACGCCTATCCTTTTGTTGTTGGTAGAAGGTAATCTCTTCACAGTGTTTTGTGATGCTTCACTTTTGGGCTTGGGTGATGTGTTAATGCAGGATAGAAATTTCATTGCTTATTTTTTGAGGTAGTTAAAGCCTCCTGAAAGGAATTACCCAACCCAGGACTTGGAGTTGGCAGTGGTGGTATTTGCATTAAAGATTTGGAGACACTATCTTTATGGTGTCAAATGTGAGGTCTTAACAGACAACCATAGCCTGCAATATGTATTTACTCAAAGGGATTTGAATCTAAGGCAGCGGAGATAGATGAAATTGTTGAAAGATTATGATGTGACTATTTAGTATCATCCAGGTAAGGCTAATGTAATGGCAGATGCATTGATCCAAATGGTTGTAAGTATGGGTAGCTTGTCATTCTTGAGGGTGTCCAGACGATCGTTAGCTAGAGAGTTTCAAACTCTAGCATCTTAGAGCATGCAGTTTGGGGTCTCAAACAGGGGTGGAGTGTTGGCTAGCATTGAGGTGAAGTCAACATTTTGGGATCAAATTAAAGCCAAGCAATTTGAGGACAAGAAGTTGAGTGCACTCTGGAATAAAGTGGTACGTGGGGAGGTGGCGGACACCACTCTTGACTTGAGTGGGGTGTTGTGGTTTCGGGGAAAGTTATGTGTTCCTCAGGTTGGTGAATTAATTCATGATGTACTTTTAGAGGCCTATGGTTTCCATTATTCTATTCATCTGGGTACGACTAAGATGTACCATGACTTGATACAGCTTTATTGGTGGACCGAGATGAAGAGGGATATAGTGGATTATGTGTCCAAGTGTCACAATTGCTAGTAAGTAAAGTATGAACACTAAAGGCCTACGGGGTTACTTCAAAGAATGCCTATACCTATGTGGAAATCGGAGCATATTTCCATGGATTTTGTGGTGGGCCTTCCTAACACTTTGGAAAAATATCACTCCATTTGGGTGATAGCGGATTGGTTGATGAAATCCGCTCACTTCTTATCGGTTCGGGTATACTACAACTCTCAGCAGTTAGCTAAGAATTATTTGAAGGAGATTATGAGACTTCATAGGGTGACACTTACCATGATTTTTGATAGAGCTACAAAATACACTTCAAAATTTTGAGGCAGGTTGCTTGAGGAGTTGGGCACCAATCTCACATTTAACACGGCCTTTCATACTCAAATAGATGGGAAGTCAGAGAGGACGATTCAGGTGCTAGAGGCCTGCGTGATTGATTTTGATGGTCATTGGAACTAGTTTCTTCCGTTGTGTGAGCTTTCATACAACAACAACTATCACTCCAGCATTGATATGGTGCTATTCGAGGCACTCTACGGAAGAAAGTGTAGGTCACCTATTGGGTGGTATTAGGCTGAAGATGTTGAACCTTTGGGTATTGACTTGGTGAAGGAGGCTTAAGAGAAAGTAAGGTTCATTCAAACCAAGTTGTTTTCTGCTTAAAGTAGACAGAAAGAGTATGCATACCATAAAGTAAGAGACATGGTATTCAAGGTTGGTGAGAAATTTTTGCTTAAAGTGTCTCCTATAAAGGGATTCATGAGGTTCAGCAAGAGGGGCAAGCTTAGCCCTCAGGATATTGGTCCTTTCGAGGTTTTTGAAAATGTGGGTCTAGTTGCATAAGGGTTAGATCTACCACCGGGATTTTAGGGAGTTCATCCGGTATTTCATGTTTATATGCTAAAAAGGTACCATAGGGATGGAGACTACAGCATTAAGTGGAATTTAGTGCTTCTAGATAAGGATTTGGTTTACAAAGAGGAACCAGTAGCGATTCTAGATTGGGATGCTTGGAAATTAAGGATAAAGAAAATTTGTTCGGTTAAGGTTCAATGGAAGCATCATACGATTGAGAAAGCCACTTGGGAAACCGAAAAGGACATGCAGGTCAAGTACCCTCGATTGTTTGAGGATACAGGTAATCTCTTTCTCTTCATTCTAGCTTATTTTCAAGTTTGATCATTTGGAGACAAATGATGGGTAAATTGGTATCAGTTGTAATGACCATTTCTGTCATTATGTATGAACCTTCTGTCAAAAGTCCCATGTTAAAATTCTTCTCGAATTTGAGTTACAAATTTCAGGCTAGGCTAGTTTCGAATTAAATAGGAGTGAGGTGTAGTCTAGGGAAATACGATAATGATTTGGGTCATTTTGGTTGTGGATATTTTTATTTCGAGTTAGCTGATGACAAGGAACCCGTAGGATATTACGAAATCCAATTTGGTTAAGTAGAACTCCCGAAATTGATCTTAGCGTAAAGGGCATTGTTTGGAATATCTCGGGTTTAAGGTGTGTTGTAAAAAGTAGGATTTCTGGGTAAAACTGGACATTCTGTCCCATTGACCTCGCTATAGCGGTCGGTATACCGATATAGTGACCACCGCTATAGCGGCAGGTACCACTATAGTGATACTGCTATAGCGGCGTATGCTGCTATAGCGGCAAAATTTGCAGTTTAGTTAAATATTTCCCCCTAAAATAGTTTATTTTTCTAAAACTCATTTTGGGATAAAGGAAGGGCGATTTAAGGAGATTTCCACCGAATTTTCATCGTTTGACTTTATAAAGGTAAGGAATTCATCCCCATTAACTATTAATTGATAATTATGCCTTAGAATTGCTAATTTATGGAGTTCGGAGAGTGTTTTAGGGCTGATTTTTGTTATTTTCTGGTGCAAGGGGGAAAATAAAGTAAGAAGTTAATGGGATTTGATTATTAACAGTTAATTACCCTTGGATTTCATTAATTCACTAATTTATCCATGGAATTGGTAGTTTTTGGTGGATTACGGTAGAAAAACCCTAGAACGAAGAGGGAACGATCATGACCTTGATCTTACGGGTTGGGTGTGAGTTATAATTCCCAACATGGTAGGTCATTTCATTAATTATGTATTTATATGTGTGTTCATGACCAAGAGCAAGCGAAAATTGAACGGAAGGGCAAAATATCGGCTTAGAGGAGTTGTGTACTTTGTTCAAGGTAGGTGATGGTATTTTAGTTAATCCAATTTGTGCTATAGCTGCATATTAACTACTTTGTACTGTGACTTGTTAGTGCATATCGTTTGGTATAGTCAATGCAAAGGATTTTACATTGTTGTATGATTTTAACCTACCTTATTGCTAAATGTGGAATGTTTTGGTATTTGTGACGTTCTCACGGGTTATTGGTGAAACAAGGTTAGCAGAAACTTGTGTCTGGGGTTTAGTACATGGACGGTAATTGTCCCTGCAAATCATGGCCAGAGGGTAGTCGTATTACCCATAGTGTGTATGTACGCGGGTCAGGTGAGTTTGACGGTTCCATGAGTGAATCGGGGAAAATATTTATGTACTTGATAAATTGTCCTGACTTGTCTTGACTTGACTTTATTGAACTTGACTTATGGTGATAATATGTTTTGTTGTTGAAATCCTAATTTTCTTATTTTATACTTGTTGTGCTACGTGTATGTTAGTTTTTATCATGGATTAACTTGTTGTACTGCACTTTGGTTGAGTGTTCATATTCTCATCTTGGGTTGGCCAAATGAACCTACCAGTACACTGTTGTTTTCTTGTGTGCTGATACTACACCTGCTCTTACTTTTGTGAGTACAACGCATATTCCAGTGGCTTCTATGGGACCTCACTTATGATTCCAGTAGTTGACTTCAAATTTTAGGGTGAGCAGCATATCCGCTAGCATGAGATCTCTCTTCATTGGCATAGTTTTTTATTTCTGAACTAATGTTTTCATTCAGTTTTTGGGGTTTCATCCCCTTCTTGACATTCTTTAGTAGTTTTGGTACAGACGAATTTCGGTTCCTAGGGATGGTTTTTATTTGCTTAAGTATAATGTTTCGCTTCTGGTTGTGCTTATAATTGGATTTGTTCTTGACTCTTCTAAGTGTTGATTTTGAGATGGTGTTTGGGGTTAGATGGTTCTCCCACCGGGTGAGTAGTGTGGGTGCCACTCACAACGGGTTTGGATCGTGACATGGGCTCCCCTCAAAAGTCAGATTCTGATCCAAATCCACGAAATCTCACTTATTCACATGAGAACCATCCAAACAATATTTTTTCAACATCGACACATAAAAAATAGTATGAAATACTGAAAGACTGGAAGAGGGGGGGGGGGGGGGTAGTAAGGCCAACTCATAGGCCACCTCCGCAATGGGCCAAAATCTCAAATGGACCTATAAACCTTGTGTTAAGCTTTCCCTTCTTCCTAAACCTCATCACAACCTTCATTGAGAAAATAAATACTCCCACTATCTCATTTATGTGAGGATGTTACTATTTGGAGAGCTAACTAATTTATTTATTATTATTTTCTCAAATTTATAATAAATATTTTGAGCATTAGCTCTTTTGTCGACTTATAGTACTTCTCATGTACTTTTCAAATATATAAATTTTATTTTTAAATTTTTGAAGAATCTATACCCCAATTTAAAGTTAAAGTCGAGTATGTTAAAGCTCGTACCCTTGAAGCTTTTACATAAATTAGGATTAGAAGGAGTATTTACTCATCCAAAATCGAAACATTTCACGAAATTTCTGGCCACGTCACTGATTATGTCATGTCAATGCAAAATTATAAACAATTCATTGAATAATCTAGATGCGGAGAAAGTAATTTAAGACTGACCAAATTTTTTTAAAAAAATGTCAATCTGGTCAAACACAATAAATTTTTTTTCTTAAAAATCTCAAACAACCATATTTACTTCTTTAGATTATTCGCATCTGTTCATTTGTCTGCCATTTTTTTTCATATAAGTCTTGTGATGTAACCTCTATATAAATCAAGAATCCAAGACCTTTGTTTTTCAATATATTGATTTTATGTTTTTATTGCAGTGATTATTCTCTATTACAATACGTCATGGTAATTTACTCGGTTCACTCTCTTCGTCAATTTTATCTTTTATGAGACATTGTTTGAGCATTATATTCGGTTCACATTATGATAAAAAATCCTTATGTATATGATTTCAATCTAGCTTTATACTCCCGTTGTATTTTTAATTGTGATTTTCTTTTTCTTTGTAGCCCCTTCTTCTTTTCATTCAATTCTTTTTTTTCTTGTGAGATAAAACTCATTTGCGGTTAAAGATGTTTTAGATCTATAATTTGAGGATATTTATTTTGTCCTTCTTTTAGTTTTTTTTCTGAATGATTTTGATATTTTCTTATTCTTATCTTTATTTGTTGATGCAGTCTTCTCAAAATTCACAAGAAAAGAAAAGTGATTCAGAAATAGGGATACAAACGATGAATGTTACTTTGAGTCAACTATTAAAAGATTTAGCTGGCACGAATGTAAGATTTCAAATCATTTTTTCCTTGTCCTATTTGTAACTTTTCATTCTCTTTTATTTTTAAATAGGTTCATAATATCCAATTTATTTTAACTATGATTTTAGGGTTTCGACTTGAATATTGTTTTTTAAAAATTAATTAGCAACAGAGTGAATTTTTTAATGTTTTTTATTCAATATTTATATATATATATATATATATATATATATATATATATATATATATATATATTTAACGAGCCGCTAATTCATAAACTTATTTTATACTTTATCTATATCCATGAATCAGTAACTTGTGCTATAAGCCCATAATCTCAACCTTTGAGCCTCCTTTCCATACGTCAGTTTTTAGGGATACTGACACTCATATACAACCTTCAATAACTATTAACATATTTTTAACTAAAAAATATATTTAGCTATTGAAGCCCCAAAGAGTATGGCAATGTATAACTATATCCGACGAAAACCAACGATTTAATAAACGACTCTAATGATTCTCCACCTAGTTTCACACTAGAAATATGTATCCATTTTCTAAAATTAAGGTAGCAATTTTCATCTCAAATTAGAGAATCACAAATTTAAACAATCAAGAGGAAAATATATCCTCTATACAACCTTTTTTTAATCAAATTAGAGGCTCAGAGGCCTCGTTTATTAAAATAGAATATATGTACATAGGCCTAACCCAATGGTGACCCAGGCCAAAGTAGAAATGGAAATGAACAAAAGAACCAAAAATGTTAAATCAAACTCCCAAAAGGGAAAGTGGAGTCTAAGAATCTAAATTGAAAAGGAAATTGGAAATCTGTGAGGAGAGGAAGAGTCTAGATGACTCTTCGATTTCTCTGCCTTATGCTGAAGATCTAGTAATCTTAGACTTGGAGATCTACAAACACTTCAACCAGAGCTCAATTGTGATAGTGAGGACCCACTCTTCTTCCAGATCAGTGTCGTCTCATAAAACCTGACTTTGCCTATATAAAACCCTCAATAAGTAATATCATCTTTTTACTAAAAATATATTTAGTAACTAAACCCCGAAAATATGACATTTTATAACCATATCTTGAGAAAACCAGAGAGATAATATGAGTTTCTGAAGATTCTCCTCCTAATTTCACACTTGAAATCTTCTTTTCCTTTTCCTCTCCTCCCCCTCCTTCTTTTTTTTCTTCTTCTCATTAGGAGCAGGAGAAGAGGGAGAAGAAGGAAGAGGAGGATGAGAAGGGGGAATACAAGGAGAAACTCAGATGATTATCACTCTAATCCTCTAAGACTAAGAGTGATTGCACTATGAAATACAATAATTTCCCCAAGTTGGCAAATTTTATTACAACATTAACCATTAAACGAGGGTTAGAAACCTCGAATCCTTGTCTTTAACTCTTTTTCCTAGACTTAACTTCTTTTCTCAAGCAAGTTAAACGTAAGGCGGGTTTTAATCTTTAAAACCATTATAAATCATACAAAATGAAAGAATTAATTGTACAAGCAATAGCACTATACAAATCTACACCATCATTGACCCTAAAGATGTCAATTCACAATGGCTTCCACAATGGTAGTTGTGGGGTTTAGACACTCATAGCTTTAAGAACAAACAAAGCCATAGAAATCATAAGAGAAGAATAAACTTACACACACAAAATCAGAAGAACTCAATTTGTATTCAACACTCAAGAGAAGTGCTAACATCCCACAAAAAAATGTAAGAGCACTAGTCTTTTTTCTCCAAAATAGAAGACACATAAAATAAACCCTAAGAGTAGCTATCTATAGTTCAGGGAAATTTCAAATCTAATTAAACTTGGAAAATACCTCCTCGCATCCCACGATAAAGTTGATGATTCATCGCCTGAACAATGGCCCATCTCCTTGACCGTCACCCCTATCCAGTGAATGTTTCATACAAACTGCTTAAGTTCCATAGTCTAGTTGACTGTCCATCAACTGATTTGTCACTTGATGTCCTCTACTTCCTACATGCAAGTTAAGTGGTATGGTTTGGGTGACGATTCATCGGAAGGTTGATGGGTCATCAACTTGGGCATCGACTTGCCAACACTTATCATTCCATATTGTTTTAGCACCATGGACTGGGGATATCCGTAACAAGGTTGACATCTTATCAAGTAGACCATCAAGTCTCTCTTTGCATAATTCACACTATTTCTTGCCTTAACATATTTTCCTATACATGAGACATAAAAGCGATCAAATCCAACAAAAGTTGCTTAAGAACTTGCACTTATTCATGGTTAAAAGCATCAAATGTGTTGTCAAATGCTGACGCATCAACACTCTCAACTTAGAACATTTGTTTATCCTCAAGCAACAAATCAAAATTGTACTCCACATGACTCTTAAGTAAAAGAAACATAGGAACAACTACTAAAGTCACAAGTCTTTTCATAAACATTTCATTAATTACCAAACAAGTGCGTAAAAAATAGTTGTCAAATTGACACAGGAGGATCCATGGATGACATTATGATATCAATGAACAATTTTGCATACACAGACGACAGTTACCCAAACAATTAGCAATTAATAATGTCACTCTAGTTCCCTCACTATAAAAAAAAGTGGCATACACACAATAATCATTCAAATCGGAATTAGAACAAGTGCACTCACTCTCACAACAAAGTTCAGACAATGCATGCAGAATACCATATGATTGCCCTTATTTTCTATGCCTAAGTTTTTTGTACAGCTGGACTAGGATCACTATAGGACTTTTTTGGCTTGTAATGTAGGCTCAGAGAAGGGTATGATATATTTGGAAACAGTGACTAAGCCCTCGTTGACACTACACTATCTTAATTCCACTTTTGACCAATCCTTTTCCTCCATATTCTTCATTTATTCATTTTCTTTCTTTAAGTGTAGGTGCGGTTACCTTTTAGACTTAACTCTTTTAGCATTTTTCTTTTTCTTTCTCTTTTTTTTTAGCACATGCCATACCTTTTTTTACTTTTTAATCACTAGACTTTTCTTTTCATACCCTATTATTCCTTTCATATACCTCTACAGTAACCACCCTCAGCTCAGGTGATTTGCCTGAGTTGAGGTGCATAATGTTCAAGGAGGGACCAGGGCAAAAACAAAGGTTCCATGAAAAATAGGAAAGGTGAATAGGCTAATAAATAAAAAAGGTCAATTAGGCTCAAAATCAAGGATCAAGGAAATATATACATTATTTGGATTGTCATTTAGACTAAGTGGACTGAAATCAAACATGGTCTATGATCCTTTCCAAATTACTTATCCTACAACCTAAGCAAGACTAATCAGAAAAGTTCTAGATCACACACACAGAGTAAGAACAACAAGAATACAACTCAAACACACTTGGTACAAAGTTATACTATCAACCGCTAACTATCCAGGTAACCACTAACTATCCAGGTATGCCCTAGATTAAGCAAAAATTGTCACATCCATATAATTAATGTCATGCAAAGATCCATAAAATTCAATATATCAAAGCCATTAAGCATGCCATATAAAGTTTGAAGGGGTCTCTATTTTTAAGGCAGGTTATGGAGACAGACTGCGCTAAATTTTCCTATTTTTCTTTTACAAACACAACCACAGCACAACCACAAAGATAATAACATTTACACACAAAGTACTTAAAACATTCTAAACATGCCAGTTCTACTAGATAGCACACCCAAGGGAAAAGAAACACGGTATGAGACAGACCTACAAGTACGCCAACCCTATCAAAAAGGCATGTATTGTCCCCAATGCATAGTAGGAAAATAAAGTTCTAAAGGTAGGGCATACCTGTAGTGGGCTGCATCGAACCATAAATTGTTGCTACAGTAGTGACCAATACACTTAGAGTAACATCAGGAGTAATAGTTGTTGGAGTGGAAGAGTCCACACTCATATCTTCACCAGTGGACTAGCCGGTGGGTTTGGGTACCGTACTAGAAGAGGCTCCAATAACTCAAGCCCTCCTCTCTTCCCTTGCTATATCTCTTACTTCTATTTACAACTTCCATGCTTTCTTAAATTCTTTCCTTTCTTTCTTCTTTGTCCTTTATTCAACTTTCTTTAGATCTTCTCCTTCTTCACGCGCTCTATTTCCCCTGGCTTTGGGAGGTCTACCTAACAAGCTAATGATAGGCTTCTCTTTACCCGACTCCTCACTGGTAGGGATTGGGAATGCATTAGACGATCTATTTTACAACTCAATAATTCAGCTTGGGCCTTTGCTAATTCAGAAGCAAACTTAGCTAAGTCGAGCACAGTCAATAGTCTCTCATTCATCCTCTCTTCCTTGTCATCAATTCGGCCATCAAGACTCTCATATAGTACAAGTGTGGCAGAAATGGCCCGATCTATAAATATTCCCAGCTACTCTACAAATATTTTTAATTAATGCTCAAACCTCTCGAATATCTTTTTCATTCTTATGTAGTTTCTTCAAGTGAATATATATGGTGATATCTAGCCTCGAGCAGATGTAGTATTAGCTGAATCAATCATTGGGGTGGTGCCAGCAACACCGGATGTACATGGTGTAGAAGTAGTAGCCAGAACAAATGTGAGGGATAACTCCATACCTGTGTCCCTCATGGTGCCTCCGTAGGATCAGGAGGCTCCCCTATAGTCTGACTACTAGATCCAAAAACTGAAGGCTTGTGCACTCATAACTTATTCATTGTCTCACTTCTTTGATGCTATCACCTCATCATCTCTCCCGACCAATATCGAAACTTTGGTTTCTTCACACAAATACATCACAAGGCATAGGAATGGTAATTAAGTAATAAGCTTTGTTACTCAAATATTCATTTTATCTGCTATAATGATACCAATTTTTCTTGAAACCAAACATCAAACTACCCAGCAGGACCGCTCTCTCCTTATTCAATTGATTATCCCCTCCAGTAGGACTTAAGAAAAGTCACACTACTACCTACCAAAACTTAGATATGAAGTTCAATATTGCCTTGCAGATCTTTTCTTTCTTATATGTCAACCACAACGGTTGAACATCATTCAAAGCATGTGCAAACCACAAATGCTAATTGTACCAATCATGCATTCTGCAATCAAAATATGAAGTCCTATCTGGTGGTACAAAATTAGGCCCATACAAAAATCGATTGATCATCTAATCAGATGTATCTACTGGAACTCCGCAGACTTAAACTCTATTTAGAGTCGACAAATCTATTGGTTTCTGTCCTTTCTTGTAGTTGTTGTCAAAAGTGGTGGCATAGTTTTCTTAAAACTCAAACCATATTGGGTAATAGTGCCTCGGTGTTGTGCTCATCCAACCCAAGCCATAGTGATTGAACCAACATTCAATCTTAAGGTATTCTACAAGTTTCGATGAGATAATCCTAACTTCCTCTGCAATTGCTCTCTTTATGTTACCCTTGTACGTTGTCGAGAGGCGCTCTTGAAAATATTTATCTAATCCCTTCACTGCTAGTGGATACTATCTCTGAACCCCAGATTATTTATTTTAATCACATTGGCCCTCACATGCTCAGGGTCCTCCTCTGGGCACTTGGTGGTATCAGTGCCACGCTCATCATGCAACACTGAACTTGAGCCTCCTATACTAGACTCACTATCTGAAGAATCGCCTTACTAATCAGACTGGGGAGCCTTTTCTTATTCTCTAACTCTTTGTATAGTATAGTAAGCTGGGGATTTCTCAAGCCCCTGAACCTTGTTCTCAGATTCATCTACTAGTTGGTGGGTTATAGTGTCCCTTGCGGGTCTTTTGCAACCTCCTACTATCGTTGGATGTATTTTTGGAGCCATAGGTACCTGTTGAGGAGTAAGGTTAGTTCCTGTGTAACAATATACAAACATAAACTGAAAGTAGTATTTACAACATTTATGTACATGATGGTCCATCAGGTGGGTGACAGTTTGTCTTCCAAGTCGTCAGTCTTAACCAATATGTAAGATCTAGATGATGGATAGCGATGTCGTTCTGTCAAGGACTTGATGGTAGATCATCCAAGCTATTTTTCTTATGTAGAATATAATGTCAGTTGACGGTTGGAGGTGATGGCCCATAGTGAAGTTGAAGGTCCGTCATCTAAACCGTCGTACTTATCTAGTGTTAAATTGAACATTTTATGGGGTAATGGGTGAATTGATGCTATGTGGACCAAGTGACAGTCCGTGGGTTCACCCATCACCTGAAAGCAGTTATAACCCATTTTCAAGAATGCCAATAACCTTCAAGTTGTTCAATGTTTTACTACACCATTAAGGTAATGGACTCATGCGAGGCACAAATTTCATCGTCTGATGAAACATTTAAAATTATCCAGTCACAAAATAAGGTTACTCAGACTTCACCCTCTCATCAAGCATCCATAACTTCAATTTGAGTCGGTGGGCAACATAATTTTCACTAGAATTTCATTTTGATAATCCCAAATTACACCTCTAGGTTGAAGTATAAATATTTAACAGTCTAATATAGAACCCAACTAGGTTGGGGTAGAATCCCATAGGGAATAAGGTAAAATCTATGTTTTATGTGGTTATTTCACTATTAGCCAATTATTTCCATAAAAAGGGGTGGGGTGGGGTGGGGGGTTTGTAAAATCTGTAGTTATTTTAATGACAATTGCGAATAAGTAACAATAATAATATTTCAGAGAATGAATTCAATTGAGAGAGAGAGAGCTAGGATCGTGTTCACCATGGTTTCACGACACTAACGGGTCACTAACAATGGTAGAGCCTTTTAGCGTTATGTTTACAAGGCTATTGATACTTTAATTCATCTAAGTGTTTCTCAACCTATTCAAATGATTATCACCCTAATCTTCTCATAGTAAGAGTGATTGCACTAAGAAACACAATAAATGCCCTAAGTTGGCCAATTTTATTACATCATAAACCATTAGACGAGGGTTAGAAACCTCGAATCTTTGTGTTTAACTCTTTTTCCTAGCCTTAACTTCTTTTATAAATCAATTTAAACCTAAGGCGGGTTTAATATTTTCAATCATTAGAAATCATACAAAACAAAAGAATTAACGACACAAGAATTGCACTATACGAATCTACACCAATATTGTCCCTAAAGATGTCAATTCACCATGACTTTCACAATCCTAGTTGTGGAGTTATCCACTCATAGCTTTAAGAACAAAAAAAGCCATATAAATCATAAGAGAAGAATGAACTTACACAAACAAAATCACAAGAACTCAATTTGTATTTAAAAACTCAAGAGAATTGCTAAAATCCCACCAAAGAACGTAAGAGCACTCATCTTTTTTATCCAATGGAAGATGCGTAAAATAAACCCTAAAAGTAGCTATTTATAGTTCAGGGAAATTTAAAATCTAATTAAACTTGAAAAAGACCACCTCGCGTCCCACGGTCAAGTTGACGGTTCGTTGTCTTGACAGTCACCTCTATCTATTGAATGTCTCATACAAACTGTTTAAGTTCCACGATCTATAGAGGCAGTGAAGTCTGTCAACTGATTCATCTCTTGATGTCCTCCACTTCCTATATACTGGTTAAGTGCTATGGTTTGGGTGATGGTTTGTCGGAAGGTTGACAGTTCGTCAACTTGGGCGTAGACATGACAACACTAAGTATTCCACAGTGTTTTAACACCTCGGTCTGGGGTATGGTCCATAACAAGGTTGACAACTCATCAAGTGGACATTAAGTCTCTTTTTTCAGCATAATTTACACTGTTTCTTTCCTTAACACATTTTCCTACACATGAGACATAAAAATAATCTAATCCAACAAAAGTTACTTAAGAATTTGCACTTATTCATGGTTAAAAGCATCAAGTATGCCATCAAATAATGGCACATCAACCTCTTCCTCATACTAATAATAAGGAGAATTAGAAGAAGAAAGATAAGGAGGCGAAGACGGTTAAAGAGAAGGAAGGGAGAATCTTAGTTGTTTAATTGGTTGACTACCTAAATTTTCACATTTTTGGTGAAGTTTCAATTTTCCATCTTGTTATATCCTACTCCATTTTCCATCCCCTACCCCTATTTCTTTTTAAAAAAAGAAAAAGAAGGAGGAGCCCTTCTCTACTTCTCATCCTTCTTTTCCTTCTCCTATGAAAAGGAAGAATGAGGAGAAGAAAAATAAGGAAAAGAAAAAGTTGAGAAGTAGGAGAAGTATGAAGAGGAAAATTAGAAGGAGGATGATGATGATCCACTATAAGATAAGGATAGAGACTTTCTAAGAAGCTCTTAAGTATTCTTCAGTTTTTCTTGTTTTTTCACTATCTTTCTAAGGAATGACACATTTCCATTTACAAAATATCCTTAGATGATCCATGAGTTGGATAAATAGGGTATGGAAAAGGGTGAGAAAGAGAAATAGGAGGAAGAGTAGGAGAAGGAGGAGCAGGGGAAGGAGAATGAGGAAGAGGAGTACAAGAAAAAGAAGGTGAAAGAGCAACTAACCTCCTCGTTCTCCTTCTCATCCTTTTTCTCCTTCTCTTTTTTGGGTCAAAAGGAAAATTTTCATTCAACCAATATGTTATCTATACAAATTTACAAACTCTATTGTGAATCTGAGTCAAATCTCATCTATCTATAGCTATGCATTCAGTCTCTAGGCTGATAAAAACTATAAGGGGTATGCTATTAGTTACTCCAGGTGACCTCCATTTGCTATGTCGTTGACCCTTAATGTGCAGTTGCACAACAATGTCCAGTAATTATTGCAAGAAACTAGTGTCTTTGTTTGAGAATCCTCTATCATTACATTCATCCTAGATATGGTACACTGTTGCAGAAAAACAAAATCCCAATATACAAGTTCTTAGTCTACTATTCCTCATTCTTTTAACCATCTATAAAACCTCTTAATTCCAGTTATCTATAGGCCTTTGAAAGCCTAACCATTTCAATAGATCTGACCATATATGCGACGAATATAGTCAACCAGAACATGAAAGATCAAACTTTTTTGCTAGTTGAGTTGCACACAATAAACAGTCAAATAGTACTGTAATACCTCATTTGGTAACTCCATCAATAGTTAAGAGTTTCCTCCAAAATGCCACCCATAGAATGAAGTTATATCTTTGTATTATCCCTTTAGTCCACTCTTTGGTATCGAGGCATTAGTTATATGTATCCCTTTTTAATGTTGAACTCCCTTGTGACAGTCATAGATTGTAGTGCAGCTAGGATATTAACATTCCTGGGCTGCTAACTTCTTGCATCAAAGACTTTCCTTAATATCCAACATGCTTGGTTAGGGATATTCGTTGTCCCCAGATCCTTTATTTTTATGTAAAATATATGGAATCAGACCACCCACAACTTATCTTTCCTCTGTTCCATAGCCCAAAGGAGTTTGATAATTGCAGTTCTATTCCATGTGAGGATATCAATGACATTCAAACCATCAGATGTTTTAGGTTTGGAATTTTTTCCCATGCCACCAGTACTTTTCTTGAACAATTATTATTGTTAGTTTAAAGGAATGTTCTACAATAATAGAGACCATGGAAATAATCTTCTTTGGTAGAAAGAATATTTACGCCTAATAAATTTCCATCTCAAATAACACTCATAAAAATTTGCAATCTACCATTGTAAAATAGTCATCTAGATGACCAACACTTGATTCTAGATATCATTTTTCTCAACCAGAGACAAACATTGGTGAATAGAGAGGTTCCTAGTTGATGGAGGAACTTCTAAGTATTTGAAAGACAATTTACCTAGATTGAGATGCACATTTAATATTTGTTCTTTGGAGTCATTGTTTACACCACAACCCATTAACAAGTCATCCGCAAAATAAATGTGAATTATGCCATGTATTTGACATCTGGATGATAGTTGAATTGAGAATTGTGGCTTAGTTACTACAATGTTCTGCGTAGATACTCCATATCAAAGAGAAATAGATACTGAGATATAGGTTCCCCTGTTGAAGCCCTTTTTTCTTCTTTAAAAATAGAATTCAATCCACCGTTGATCAGTTGGGAATACTGGATAGTAGCGACACACTCCATGATCAAATCAACTAGTTTACTAGGGAGTATAAATTCCAACAACATTATCCTTAGGAAGGGCCATTCAACTCAATCATGGTCCTTCCTAATGTATACTTTTATTGTGCATCTCAAAAAGACACCCTTATGAGAATATCCTTTCTCCAACTCATGTGAAATGATGACATTATCCAATATATTCTTCCATTCTGTAAAGGCTAACCAGGAGGGGCTAACAATATAGCCCACATCTGTTTTGAGTTTGGCAGTTAGAACTTAAGATATGAGTTTATATAATATAAAACAATATACTATAGGCCTTTATTATTTCACAAGAAATGCACAAATACTTTGGAATAAGAGTCACTGTGGTAATATTAACCTCTTTCAATAGTTTACCAGATGAAAAGAATTGCAACACCACATTAGTTACTACCTTTCCTACAATACCTGAATGTGATTTGAAGAATTTTGCATTTAACTCATCAATGACTAGGCTCGTATTAGTTGGTAGGTTTTTCAAACCCTATAGTACCTCATGTTCAGTGGTTGGCTACAACAGTTAGTTGTTATTGAGTTATGGGAAAATATGACCCATCCCTTGCAATAGAAACGTCAATACAAGGAAGAGTATCTGCAACCTAGTCAAGTAATGACTTGAAAAATCCAACAAATTCTTGTTAAACCAAATTTGGATCAGTAAGCTTCACCCCTTGCTTAATGTAGATAAAAGAAATCATGTTCCTTACTTTTCGGGCTTTCAGGTGAGCAAAGAAGTACTTAGAATTCATATCCTCATAGTTGATCCATATTTCCCTGAACTTTTATTTAAACAAAAATTCATGAACAACCTCCTATTTTTCAATTAATTGAATAAGATCTCTCATCTCAGTAATCAAAGATTGATTAAATAGATCAGTACGTATTAAAGCAGAAGGTTTGCAATTCCTTCTTCTTTAAAGGTCTTTTAAGCCATCTCATATTCCATGGGAAAAAGATCATTCAGAGTTAATTGGATCAAGTACTTTAGCCTCGTGATTTGCCTCATTTGGTTCTCCTTGATTGACAGCTAGAGGACCGGAGTTATTCATGATAAGGGGCTATTCTACATCATATGGGCTACACCTCTATTTAGGTTGACCTGTCCTTAATGGTCTTTTTGAATGTTGCTTTTATATGGAGTCTCTCTCAGTTTTGTTGTGCTCTTACTCAATTTAGGGAATTCAACATCCGCAACTATTTTTTCTTGTTTACCCTTTGTCATGATCCAAGACTAGGCCCTGGACGTAACAGGCACCCAGAACCACTTAAGGCCCGAGATGGCCTCTCAGCATTCATCATGAACATCATAGCATAATTTGCAGAATAAGACTTGAGAAAGAATATTAATATCTGAATGAAAACTACTAATCACCTTAACAATATCAAAGGAAAACACAATATGAAATATGGAAACTTTTATTCAACATCAACCTTTATCTACTAAGCCTCTAAATATAGTAAACTATCTAAATTGGGACAAGTCCTGGCAATACCATAAAATAATTACTGGAACTCTGAATAAAAGTTGCCTTCCGAAGGATGGAGGACTCACCAACTTCGAAGCTGTCTTGATGATCTTAACGCTGCACAAAACCCAGGGAAAGTATCTCCGAACCTATATCATGAAATGATATAGTTCCCAAGGATTGTCAATACGTGGAATGTATTGGTATGCAGAATCGAAAAAAATAATAATACAAGCTTTGTACTAAATAATCTTGAAAGTAGAAGTCAAGGAATAAGAAGTTATAAATAGAGACTACGAAGTGAAACTGAACATAAACACATCTCTTTACTTTAGTTCTGAACTAGATGGTATAACTAACTTCTCTATACACCACAGACTATGTGGTTCTGACCATTACTCATCTGTGGAGCCCCCAATCTATGTTTGCCGCAAGTACTGAGGCATATCATATCATATACTGCATACTATTGAGCGAATCAAGAATACAGTGGTTATCCATAGTGCAGTACAAACCATTTTTGCATCGATAAAACATGGTTTTGAATAATGAGCCTTTCGGACTCATACCTTCTCGGTTAACCATCTAATTCTCTTTAAGCCCATCTTTTAGCCTTTTCAAATCGTAAAAACCATTCTTTATGGACATTTAATGTTCTTAAGGCATTCGTTAAATTAGTATCGTCATACCAAGACTTGAAATCCAAACATGCCATCTCTTATAAACATCATAACCATTTATAACATCTTTAGCCCCCACCGTAATAAGAATTTCACGTAAAGGATCATTTTAGGCACACGTTAAACTCTTTTTGAAATCGATTTAAAGGTTTAGGCACAAAGTTTGTTCAAGATTTCTCTAAAACATTAAAGTGTAAATCAAATCCCTAAAACAATCATACATTTGTATTAAAAAACAATGGTAAGTTCAATATTCAAGAATACTCTCCAGCCACACACATTTATATATAATGAAAAGCAATTTTTAATGAAGAAGGTATTTGTAAAACCCAAATCTTTTGTTATCATGCAATAATTCCCAACCTTAGTATTAAATCCATGATTTAGACATAATTAAAGGTTTAGGAAGCATGCTTTTGAAATTGGATTGAAGGAGGGTCATTCTACATACCTTTTGCCTCAAAATTTAGAAAACCCCTCTCAGAAAGTCTCTAGGATTCTTGAGAATTTTCCTTTGGAAGTGTTGAGGAAGAGGAAGAGGAACTTGAATCATAACTTCTGAAATTCTCTTTAATTTAGGTCTTAGGGAAGTTATAAGTCATAGTTGGGGGTTATAGAAATGAGAAAAGATGAAACACCCTTCAAATAAAGTAGGATAAGAAAAAAAATGACTTTTCGTTGTGACCAACAGCTTGCGTGCCGCGCCACCCAATGCAGCTGTCAAGGCTGGCTAGTGTTTGACGTCTGGCTCACTACGCCATTCAGTATACCAGAGTTGGCTGGATGTAGTTTGGCCTCTGGCGCACTGTGCCATCTAGTGCGCCAACCCAATGTTTTGCCTGGAAACTTGTCTTAAATTCTAAAAACTTTTTCCACTTAATTTCTAAGCTTTACATGAACTTATTTAGTATCATTAGATACATAGAAATGTGGGGTGTTACATTATCTCCCCCTTAGGATCATTCATCCTCGAATGATGATTAAGGATTTTTGTTGCACGACGTAAGGATTTTCACTAAGCATTATACCTTCATCTTAAGCTCTTAAACATCCAAGGAAGTTCTGTGGCCACATCAACATATCTAGCTAAGGATAAATCAAGTAACTATAGGATTTCACCTAAACATAGACACTAAGGTATGAATACAAAAAGATTAAAGATGGGCATAGGATTAATACCTTTGATAACATCATCTGGAGATGTAAGCAGAAAAGGATATCTAGCCTTCATGTCCTCCTCTGATTCCCAAGTAGCTTCCTTTAACTTTTGATTCCTCCACAACACTTTTGCAGAAGCTATTTCTTTGGTCCTCAATATTTTTTGCGCCAAAACCAAAATTCATAGCCACATAAAGAGACACATAATATAAGGTAGAACCGAGATCAAGTAACTCATAAACACCACGGGAGAAAATTTGTAACATACCCATGATAACATCTGGCAAGGCCTCACAATCCTAACAAGTAGAAAAAGCATACATACGATTGCGACCCCCGCCTATCCCAGAAGTAGCCCTCTTGGATGGTGGGGCTGTCGAAGTAGTAGCTTGGGCCTTATTTCCCCCAAATTCTCCCTTTGCCTAGGGGAATTCCCGCTGAATATGACTAGGCTGCCTGCACCCATAACACACACGGCTACCATAATAACACTTTCCATGGTGTAATTTCCCACAGGTACTACAAGGAGGGTAAGATGGAGTTAGCTGGGCTACACTACCCTAAGACTGAGTACCCTGCATCCTGGGGCCATTGCTAGGCTGGAATCGTTGATTGCTCGTAGGTTTGTGGCAGGTGCAGTAGCATATGAATGAGCATGTCCCTAAGATTTATTTTTGAAAAGTTGCCTGCCACTCTTACCACTATTCTTGTGACTCACTTCCTAGTCTGCGGGTTTAACCCTCTTACTTTTTTGCTCCTCAGCTTCCGCTTATTTCTTCTTGTCATTCTCTACCTGTTGAGCATACACCACTAACCTGGATATATTCATATCATTGTTCAACATTGCTCCTTACACTCCATCACCACATTATCAGAAACACCAAACACGAACTTCCTCATTCTGCCCTCATAGTTGATACTAATTCTAGGGCATATCGAGATAGTTGGGTAAATTTTAAAGCATAGTCCTTAACACTCATCTTTCCTTGCTTCAAATTCACAAATTCCTTAGCCTTAGTTTCCCTCAACTCCTGAGGAAAGAAATGATCAAAAAAATCCTAAAACAATCCTCCCAAATAGTAGGTTCAACATTTTTTCCTTTAATCTCCTCCCGCTGATCACACCACCTATAAGCCACCCCTTTCAGCTGATAAGCCGCCAGCTCAACTCCCTCTGTATCGTTGGAATGCATGACTTAAAAAATTTCTCTATTTTATCAATAAAATCTTGGGGATCCTCTTCAGGTTTTGATCCAGTGAAAATAGGAGGGTTCAGTTGCATGAACTAACTCAACCTAGTGACATTTGCAGAATTATTAGCTGAACCAGCTTTACCTACCTGGTGAGACTAAGATGACACAATCTGAGCAAGCATCTGAATAGTTTGTTTGAACTCAACATTAGTAGCACATCCTGAGGGGGATAATTATGAGTAGAGCTAGTTCTAGGAGCCCTTAGAGGACTAATTGGGGCAGGTGGGACCCCAGTAGAAGCAGTTGGACCAAAAGTGTGGACTCCATTACGGGTCTGCATCACATGAGTATGATAGGCCTCTTCAGCATTTGACCTTGTAGGGATAGAGGTTCCAGCTGAAGTCTTTTGGTCGGTAGTTCGTTTTGGAGGCATGATCTAAGACGTGGGAAACTCAAGAGTTAGGAGAAATTTCTTAAAACTACTCTCTAGCATGAACTAAATCATGAAAGAAAGGTAAACATTCCTAAATGTATTGTAGCTTCCTTTTTATAAGTGAGGCATACTATACACCCATAAAAAAGACTCTACTCAACAAGGTTTCCCTCGGACACTTGAACTCTGTGCTCTGATACCAAGTTTGTCACAACTCAAGACTAGGACCTGGACGTAATGGGAACCGAAAACCACTTCAGGCCCAAGAGTACCTCTTAGCATTCATCATAAGCATTATAGCATAATTTATGGAACAAAATTTGAGAGAGCATATTAATATCTGAATGAAAACTACTAATCACCTTAACAATCTCACAGGAAAACACAATACGAAATACAAAAACTTCTATTCAATATCAACCTTGACTACGAAGCCTTTAAACATAATAAAATGTCTAAACTGGGACAAGACCCCTGCAATACCATGAAAGAAATAGTGGAACTCTAAATAAAAGCTGCCTTCCGAAGGATGGAGGGCTCACCAACTTCAAAGATGTCCCGACGATCTTAACGCTGCACAGAATCACAGGAAAGTATCTCCAAACGTACATCATGAAATGATGTATCACCCGAGGATGGTCAATACGTGGAATGTATTGGTATGCAGAATCAAAAACAATAATAATACAAGTTTTGTACTAAATAATCTTAAAAGTAAAAATCAAGGAATAAGAAGATCTAATGTAACACCCCGTACATTTTTGAACCTAGTTGATTACCGTAACATTCGTGGAATTAATTAAACATGGGAGTTTTGAGGTATTATACATTAAATTGATGGGCTTGAGCCATTGGGCTCAATTGAGGCCCAAACATGGAGTAAAAGACATGGCCCAAAGGGGCAAAATGACCCATTCTTCCATTTGACCAAGTAAGACACATTTAATGTTTGGATAAGAGTGACTTGAGGTGCTAGATAAGGCAATGAAAAATCAGATTTTTATTCAAAAGTATACACATGCCATTTCTAGAATTTTCCAAAGGCTTTCCCTTTTGTCTCTCAAACCCTAAGTCATTCCTTTGGATAAGATCACCTTTTTACAAGCCTTGGTAAGTGTTTATTTTTATGGTTTAGTATATTATATGCATGTAATATTGTGTAGATCATGTTGGTTATGTTGGTGAAGTGTGAGAAGTTCACTATGTGTGAAACAATTTATGTTTGCTTAATCGGTGAAGGGTTTTGCCTTGTAAACTTGAAAATGGCCTTGTGGTATTGAAGGAGGTGAATTTGATGGATTAAATATCAATATGTATGATGTGTTTATTTCCCTAACTTTCTTTCTCCTTATGTATAACATTTGGAATTGTTGTTGGGAAATTGTGCATGGAATTGATGACGTATTGAAAGAAAAATGTAGTTTGGTGATGTTTATGTGCGTTGTGAAACCATGGCTGTTATTTGGCATCTAAGATGATCTAAAATATTTTAAGATAATATTAGTTATGATCATGGACCATTTATTACAAAAAAGAACCCAAAAGAGACCCTTTTTGGCCGAACCGGGCATCCGCCCTTGTGTCTGGAGCACCTGCGGGCGCAGGTGCCAACGCAGGTGGATCTGTACACTGCCAAGAGGTACCTTCGGGCACAGTTCATCCACTTTTGGGCGTAAGTGGCTTCACAGGTCAGCCCAGAACCGTGTTTTGATTGTTTTTCCATCCCTTTGACCCCCCGAAGCTCCTATACCCTTCATGGATGCAATTAGCAACTTATGATACCTTTTAAATGAGTTTAAAGGAGTATCCCGAAGGTATTTTGAATGGTATCAAGTATGTATTATTGTTCATGTGTTGTTACGAATGGTATTGAGATGACCTGAAAGGGTAATTGTGATGTAGTGTTAATGTGGACGTATAAAGGGTAAACTTGGTGTGAAAGGATATTGGTTTATGATGTCTTAGCCAATGTGTGGAATGTTATGGTATTGTTGGTATGGTGATGCAACAAATGATATTGTGTGTGGGGGGGGGGGGTGACATTATAAGGCAAACATGTAATTCATTGTCGTCTTATGCATTTGCAAGGTAGTTGGTTAATGTGATCTTCGTTATGTATTTGTGTTGTAGAGTGAAACGTAAGGAAGGAGTTTGTAACACCCTGAACTTTCGAGCTAAAACTTTAGACTGTACTACAAATATAGTTATACGAGAATCTAGCAAATTTGATTGTATCTATGTATAAAAGTCATATCTTGAGTGTTGGAGGGATATTGAATATGAATTAAGGGCATAAGAAATCTTTAGCACAAAGTTAAGTTTAAAGGTCCTTTAACGATTAAGTTTTCGTATAGGTTCAAAAAAGGGTTAACTTCAAAAGGGTATTCCTCCTAGAATATGTAGAGTTACGTGACCCATTACATATCAAATTAAAGATTTTTAAGTCTTCTTTCCAACGCCACTGACTGTTCATTAATCCGAGATTTTTACAAAAAGTTATGCCCATTTTACTGGGCATTGTGCAGGTTGTGCGACTGCACACAAGGAAAACGTGCTAGAAAGGGCGTTATGGTCATTTTATCCTTTTGTAACTGTTTATATTACATCAAAAACGCCCCAATCATCCAATTACTTAGTAGTATCGATAAATATCCTCTTCCTCTTCTCAAGACTCAACTCTCAAGAATCCACAGGAGGTTAATTCAAGAATCAAGCTTAATTCTTTCTTTTCCGGTTATAATCCTTCTAGTATTTCAAGGTATGTAAAACTACTTCATTCACGTATTCCTTGGAGTTTAATTCTTTCCCAATTCAAATTACTCACAAGATATCTAGAGTTGAAGGAATTTTCTCATCTTTGTCAATTAATCGAGTTTTTTTAAAGTTACCTGGAAAGTTTTTGAACAAAGAAAATCTCTAATTCATGAATACCCTACCAATTATGTGAATTTCATCTACCCTTTGAGTTGCTGCAGATTTACGAATTATTCAAATTATGAAACACATAAACTTATTGAATCCATGAATCTTGTGATCAGTTGTCTAATGACTTGAGTTATAGCATGAATTTTATAAATTCTATTCAATTTTTCCCAACTTGAGAACTTGTAGATGATGGAATTGTTTTGTTTTCTAATCTGTAACATAAACTTCCTGGATCTCTTCCTACAACTGAAGGCTATGAAATTTCAATTTGTTTTACTAGAATATCATAACTCGAAGCCCCACTTTTATATGTGAACCATGAATCTCAACTAGAGTACTTAACTTTGCTCCTTGATTTCATTAAGTACTATGGCAGCTATGACGTGAAAGATTGATATAGTGGTACAACACCTTACTTTTCATGAACTTTGGGGATATTTATCGAATGATTAAATTTCACCATGAACCATATGAATATCATGAATCCCCAACTTGAAAATTTTCTATAATGATGAAACTCCATGATCTTCGATATGAATCCTTTTGATCTATTATTCAATAAGAAAATAAGGTGTTTGTTGTTGCTTTGTTTTGATATGATCTTGAATCCTTCCACTTCTAGTTATGTTCAACAATAAGAACACTTCAAAGTGGTTCCATAATTCTATCATGTTGTGAAACCTTTAAGTATGCAAAAATGACTTGAATCTTTCAAAATCTCCATAATCCTAAGTTATGCTAAAAAAGATATGAACACTCCAAAAGCTCTTTCTCCATAAAATTATGAGAACCTGTGTCTTATGAATCATGGAAGCATGAATTATGATACTACCTTCCATGAGTCCTCAATAATATTAACGAATGATAAATTCATGACTTATGAACCTAAATTGGTTAATTCTCAGACATGAGCCCTAAAGTGGCTAAACTATGATTATAAGCCTAAAAGGGCTAAAGTGTGTACATGAGCCTAAAAAGCTAAACTATGAGCATGAGCCTAAAAAGGCTAACACTTCAAACATAAATCAATAAGATAACATTATGAGCTTAAGGGAGCTAGTTGGCTGATCGAGAAGGCATAGGTCTAAATGACAAATGCCCGAAACTACGTTTGCCGACGTAGGATAGAGATCATTCCACAAGTCGGATGATTTTTTTTATAAGTCCCGAAAAGGGCTAATTATGGATCCTTGCTAGCAAATCATGTCATGTCATATCCTATCCCCTGCAAGGTATAGGTTGGCTTAGCTGATCGGGACGAGATCAGACTCCATGTGCTCACATGGTGGTTTATGTCGGTTCACCACTTGTTCCCATAAATAACTAAAAGGATTAATTCACTTTACATCATCATTTATTATTTCAGTGTGTTCTATTGTCCCTTCAGCTCATCGTTTCTTGGAATTTACTTATCACCTTTATTACTTTCTTGTGTGGTTTTGCATGCCAATACATTCCACGTATTGACCGTCTTGGACGCTGCATTGTTTCATAATGCAGGTTTCGAAATGTACATTTGTAATTTTGTGGAGTACTAGGTCCATTCATATCAGCTGTTGGTGAGCCCTCCATCTCTTCGGAAGGCATTGTTTATACTGTGATTGACTAGTTCTATGTTTTGAAGTATGTCGGGGTCTTGTTCCCTATTGACATTGATTCATGTGTTTAGAGGCTTCGTAGATAGTAGTAGATGTCAAATTCAGTTATTTTCAATTTTATTCTTATGTTTTTTGAAATTTCCAAAGTTATGGTTTAAGACTTTTATCAGTTTATGTAACAAATGGACTTTTCTTCTGTCTATTACTCATGATTTAAAAATTTTTCTTCCGCACTTATGGATGGATGCTCATGATATAAGCTAAGTGGTTCTCTCGGGCCAGTAATGGTTTCGGGTGCCTGTTACTTCCAGGGCCTAGGCTCGGGTCATGACAGAGTTGTACTATTGTGTTCACATATAGTATTGTTTATTCATATTGGGAAGATAAGGTATGTAAGGTTACTCTATCCGTATTCTTCTACAGCACATAGTATTCACATTGACATTGTACTTATTCCATTCCGAAATGTTCAAAGGTATCTCACTTCAGGTTGTCAGCTATTGTTAGTTATACGTTCCTTATTCGTGGATCAATTGTTATTCATATGTCTCTTAATCATGAGCTGAATTTCCAAAGTTCCAACAACATTAACTCAAGTTCCAATAATGATGTTACAATCACCAAGGTATCAATCTCTCACAAGTAAATGGATCAATCTTGCAAAAGTAAAGAAATGAATTAATGTATATATGGTTTATTGTTTAAGAACGGGACAACATCAAAGGGGCACATAAGCCTAGTACAAGCTGATCCTAACATTATATTATGACTACCCACTAATACAGTGGATGACTACCCACCAATAAGGTGGATGACTACCCACCGATAAGGTGGATGACTATATTAACCCACTACTAAAGTGGATGACTACCCACTAATAAGGTGGATGACTACCCACCGATAAGGTGGATGACTACCCACCGATAAGGTGGATGACTATACCAACCCACCAATAAGGTGGATGACTAATAATAATGATGGACGTAAAAGCAAGGAAAGTAATGAAGGTAAAATACATAGTTCCACACATACAGAACGATGGTTCATCCATATTGACTATTCTATTATATTTGATCGCAGTGATGTTCTTATGTATGATGTAGTGTCTTATAGCCTTACATACTCAGTACATTTCCCGTACTGACCCCCTTAGGGGACTTACCTTGCTGCAGGCACAGGTGCTAGTAGACCTCCACAGTAGGCTACGAGTCATTTGTAGATCTATGGTGAGCTCCAGTTGGTTCAGGACTTTTCGAGTCATAGTGTACATTGTTTTGGTATTGTAAATGTTGTATAGAGTGGGGACTTGTCCCGACTGTAGGTTGGTTATGTATATGTATCTATAGAGGCTTTGTAGACGGATGTGGGAAGATGAATGTAAGAGATGAATGTCCATTTTGACTTGATGGCCCTAACGGCCAAGTTTTATGTATATATATAGCATATGTTTCCATGAATTCTTCATAGTTGCATGAGGTATAATGAGGTTCATACAAAGATATGCATATGAATGTACATGAGCAAAGATTGGTTCTCTCGGGCCATAACGGCTTCGGGTGCCAGTCCGCCTCAATGGGATTTGGGTCGTGACAAAAGTGGTATCAGAGGACGTCGTCCTAAGGGTGTCTACAAAGCCGTGTCTGAGTAGAGTCTTGCTTATGAATGTGTTGTGCACCACATTTATAAGTGAGAGGCTACGGGACATTTAGGAGTTGTTTCTTTTCTTCATTTCTAGATCGTGCAATAGAGTCAATGTTGTAAGTGAAATCATATCTGACCATTGTACATGGTTTTCTTTGTTTATAGTAAAATGCTGATGACAAGAAGAGGTAGGGGCAAAGGTAAGTAGCTAGATATGCTTTCCGGTGAAGGAATGAGTAAGTCACCACCTGACCAAGCTAGTCAAGGTGGAGCTAACACTGAAATTACATCGCGGTCTTCTTCTATTTTTCCAGCTTCGGAAGAGCCAATAGGTAGAGAAGTACCCATAGAACCACCAATGAATGCCACTGACCAGGATCTAAGAAATGTTGTGTATATGTTGACTCAGTTAGTTGCGGCACAAAGTCAAGGATGATCTGGTCCAATGACAAATGAGGATGATGTGGCTAGAGTGGCGAGTCGCAGGACACAGGACTTTCTGAAATTAGACCCTCCTATATTCACTGGGTTAGATCTGAAAGCAGATCCACAGGACTTCGTGGATCAAATCCAGAGGGCTCTAGAATTTATGCACGTGACTGGTGTTGAAACAGTTGAACTTGCAGCCTATAGATTGAAAGGTGAAGCTATATTGTGATATGAAGACTGGAAAAGGTCGAGGGGTATTGATGCACTTTCGGCTGGTTGGAAAGAATTTAAAATAGCATTCCTTGATCATTACCTCCCATATGAGATTCGGGAGGCACGTACAGATCAGTTTCTAAATCTACGTCAAGGGAACATGAGTGTTAGAGAATATAGTCTTTAGTTTAATTCCTTGGCTTGATATGCGCCGAATGTAGTAGCCACAATGACAGACAGAGTCCATCGATATGTGGAAAGATTAGAGCCATAATTGGTAAGGGACTGCACCATTGTTGCCTTGAACAAAGATATAGACATAGCCAGAATACAGGCCTTCGCACAGAAAATGGAAGATCAGAGACAGAGAAGAAGGGTACATGAATCTGACAGAGGACAGTCCAAAAGAGCTAAACCTATGGGATAGTCTATGGCGTCCCAAGGGGAATCTAGGCCTCGGAGTTCTCCTCGACCACCTAGACCATCATTTTCTTCCCCTACAGTAGGTACTTCATCACAATTCTGAGAGTCTAGAGGCAGTCATGCTGGGCAAAGCAGTGTGGTTCGAGGTTCACATACAGTAAGATTTTCTCATCAGCTGTACCAGCACTGCGGGAAGTTTCATTCAGGTGAATGCTAGTATGGACCGAATGTTTGCTTGCGGTGCAGTATGTCGGGGCATCTGACGAGAGAGTATCTACAAGGGGACACGAGCAGTATGGCGTGACCTACGGGATCAGTCGTTGTGGCATCGTCGTCTGTTGTACAACCTGCTGGTCGTAGTAGAGGTGCTAGGGGAGTAGCTAGTTCCAGTGGAGCCCAGAATTGCACCTATGCTCTAGTCGACCGACAGAATTTGGAAGCTTCTCCTGATGTAGATGCAGGTAAGTATCCATCTTTTTACATGAGGTATATGCATTGATTGATCCGAGTTCTACATTATCATATGTTACTCCATTGATTGCGAAAAAAAATGTGAAAGAACACCAGATTCACTAGTTAAGTCATTTAAAGTATCTATACTAGTTGTGAATCTATTATAGCTAAAGGAGTATATCATAATTGTATAGAAAATGTTTGTGGTTATGACACACTGGTTGACCTTCCTGAATTGGAAATGGTAAATTTTGATGTTATTATGGGTATGGATTGGTTGGCTTCTTGTTATGCCACAGTAGATTGCCGAGCTAAGAAGTTACATTTTTGTTTTCCACGAAATAATGTTCTTGAATAAATGGGTAATACGGGAGCACCAAGAGGAAAATTTATTTCCTATTTTAAAGCAAGGGAAATGATACCCAAAGGAGTACGTATGTCACTTAGTAAGAGTGAAAGATACTGATGTAAAGCCACCGACTCTTCCACCGATTCCAGTAGTAAATGAATTTCTCGATGTGTTTTTTGAAGATCATCCAGGTTTACCTCCAGAACAAGAAGTAGAGTTTGGTATTGCCGTGATTCTAGGCACTCAGCCTACCTCTATTCCTCCATATAAAATGTCCCAGCAGAGTTACGGGAATTATAGGAGCACTTGAAAAGATGTGCTGGTAAAAGAGATATATAAGACCTAGTATATCCCCTTGGGGTGCACCAGTACTATTGGTACGAAGGAAAGATGGCATGTTGAGGATGTGTATTGGCTATCGACAATTGAATAAAGTAACAGTTAAGAATAAGTAAAAGTATCCCCTCCTAAGAATTAATAATTTATTTGATTAACTACAGGGTGCCAAAAATTTCTCGAAAGTTGATTGAGATCGGGATATCACCAGGTAAGGGTTAGAAAAAAAATGAGATATCCAATACAGCTTTATGAACACGGTATGGGCATTACGAAGTTTTAGTTATGTCAATTGGACTGACGAATGCACCAGTAGTTTATATGGGTTTGACAAATAGGGTGTTCAAGCCATTGTTAAGATATGTTCGAGACCATGTTTAGAGATGATATTCAAGATCACGAAAGAGCCATGCTAATCACTTGCGACAAGTGTTACGGATTCTTCGTGACCGTAAGCTATATGCAAAATTCTCTAAACGTGATCGTTAGTTAGGATCTGTATTGTTCGTGGGTCGCATTGTATAAGATGTGTATTGAAGTAGCATGGTAACGTAATAGCGTATGCCTCAAGACAATTGCGTCCACATGAGAGAAATTATCCCACGCATGATCTTGAGTTAGCAATTGTGATATTTACTTTAAAGATATGATGCCACTACTTGTATGGAGTTCATGTTGATTGATGGTCCACTTACGAAAAGGCCAGGTATTATTAAGGGTCTATGTCAATTAGGTAGCTTGAGGGTTCGTCTTCTTGATGAAAGAATGATAGTGTAAAATGCAACAGAGTCTTCACTTGTAGCTGTGGTGAAGAAAAAGCAATATGCAAATCCTATTTTAGTAAAAGAATGCACAACAAGTTCGACAAAGGTATGTGAGCTTACATGAGGGGGGGGGGGGGGGGATACTACAATGCCAAGATAGATTTTATGTATCGAATATATATGAGCTAAGGAAATGAATGATGACAAAAGCACATCATTCATGGTATTCTATTTATTAGGGAGCAACCAATATGTACCATGGTTGGGAAGAGATGTATTGGTAGGGGTTACATGAAAAGAACCTTGCAAAATTTATAGTTCAGGGACCGGAATGACAACAAGTAAAAGTGAAGTGTGTGAAATCTGAAAGTTATAGGCCATGTAGGGATTTTCAGTTGGAAATGGAACATGATTAGCATGGATTTCATCACAAATTTGCCTCATACGCTTTGGAAATTTAATTCCATAAGAGTGATCGAAGACCGGCTTACCAACTAGCATACTTTTCACCTGTCAGGACCACTTACACAACCAAAGATTATTCGAGGTTATATCTTAAAGAGGTAGTCAACTGCACAGAATTCCAATCTCTATTATATCAAGACAGGGGAGCTCGATTTACTGCACATTTGTAGAAGTCTTTTCCAAAGAGTTTGGGAACCCAAGTGACTTTGAGTACGACTTTTCATCCTCAGACAGATGGACAAGCAAAAATGTACTATTCAAAAATGGAAAGTGAGTCCTATATAGCATGCCTTATCAGATTGTTCGAAGATGTGGTCAATTCGCGTCTGAATTGGTGCTACACCAAGACTTCTCCACAGTTCGTCCAATATTTTATGTTTCAATGCTTCGAAAGTGCATAGGAGATTCATTGCTCCCATTGAAGATGTACAAGTACGGAGGATTTCACTTATGAAGAGATACCTGTTGTTGTTCTGGATCGACAAACGAAGAGGTTAAGGGATAAATAAATAGCTTTCGTAAAGGTACTTTAGAGGTACATGGGAAGCCGAAGAAAGAATGAAAGCAAAGTACCCATATTTGTTTCAAACCAAGGAGAAAGTCTAAGACGCTGAATTAGAGCAGTAACAAGTAAGTAAGTATGAACAATATAAATATGTGACAATATGAAAAATGTATTTAGACTTACATTTATTGGAATTAACATCCGAGGACGAATGTTTTTAAGGGGGGAAGGATGTAACACCCCGTACATTTCTGAACCTAGTTGATTACCGTAACATTCATGGAATTAATTAAACATGGGAGTTTTGAGGTATTATACATTAAATTGGTGGGCTTGAGCCATTGGGCTCAATTGAGCCCCAAACATAGAGTAAAAGACATGGCCCAAAGGGGCAAAATGACCCATTCTTCCATTTGACCAAGTAAGACAAATTTAATGTTTGGATAAGAGTGACTTGAGGGGCTATATAAGGCAAGGAAAAATCAAATTTTTATTCAAAAGTATACACATGCCATTTCTAGAATTTTCCAAAGGCTTTCCCTTTTGTCTCTCAAACCCTAAGTCATTCCTTTGGACAAGATCACCTTTTTACAAGCCTTGGTAAGTGTTTATTTTTTATGGTTTAATATATTATATGCATGTAAGATGGTTTATATCATGTTGGTTATGTTGGTGAAGTGTGAGAATTTCACTATGTGTGAAACAATTTATGTTTGCTTAATCGGTGAAGGGTTTTGCATTCTAAACTTGAAAATGGACTTATGGTATTGAAGGAGGTGAATTTGATGGATTAAATATCAATATTTATGATGTGTTTATGTCCCTAACTTTCTTTCTCCTTATGTATAACATTTGGAATTGTTGTTGGGAAATTGTGAATGGAAATGGTGACGTATTGAAAGAAAAAAGTAGTTTGGTGATGTTTATGTGCGTTCTGAAACCATGGATGTTATTTGGCATCTAAGATGATCTAAAAGATGTTAATAGAAGATTAGTTATGATCATGGACCATTTATTACAAAAAAGAACCCAAAAGAGACCCTTTTTGGCCAAACCGGGCATCTGCCCTCGTGTCTGGAGCACCTGCGGGCGCAGGTGCCAACGTAGATGGCTCTGGACACTGCCAAGAGGAACCTGTGGGCGCAAGTCATCCACCTGCAGGTTTAGGTGCCTCTTGGAAGTGTCCAGATCCACCTGCCTTTTGATGCAAAACCTAGGAAACCCCTCTCAAAAAGTCTCTAGGATTTTTGAGAATTTTCCCTTGGAAGTGTTAAGGAAGAGGAAGAGGAACTTGAATCATAACTTCTAAAATTCTTTTTCTAGGTCTTAGGGGAGTTATAAGTCTCTTTTTCTAGGTCTTAGGGGAGTTATAAGTCTCTTTTTCTAGGTCTTAGGGGAGTTATAAGTCGTAATTGGGGGTTATGAAAATGATAAAAGAAAGGAAACACCCTTCAAATAAAGTAAAAGGACAAGAAAAAAATGAATTTTCATCATGATCAGCAGCTGGTACGTCACCCTAACCAATGCACCAGTAAAAGCTGGCTGGAGTTTGGCCTCTGGTGTACCGCGTCACTCAGTATGCCAGAGTTTGTTGGCTGGAGTTTGGCCTTTGGTACACCGCACCACCCAATACGCCAACCCAATCTTTTCCCCGAAAACTTGTCTTACGTACTCGAAAATTTTTCCAATTAATTTCTAAGATTTACATGAATTTATGGAGTGTCATTAGATGACTAGAAAGGTGGGGTTTTACACCCTTGTCCTCTACTACAACTTGTAAAGCCATACTTGTACCAACCTGATCAGTCTGCTTAGTGCTCTTGGGGAATAATTGAGATTGTGCAAGTTTTTTTTCTTCATGCCTTCTGCTTAGGAACAAAAACATAGGCAGGCTTCACTTGTTCCTTCTCTTTTTTTCAATCCCCATCATCATTTTCCAATTGCATACATTGATGGTAGAACCTGGGAGCCCATTTATATTCAATTTACTGAACCAGGATTGATCCATCAATTTTCTCAATAGATAGCTCATCTAGAAATTCCTAAAATGTCAATCTCTATGAGAACCCTTGCAAACGGGATCCTTTAAACATCAATAGTCAATCCATCAACACTAATTGGTTTTCCCAAGAAACTGGATATCTTACCTAAATTCTCTTTAGTTCAATAATAAATTGGTAACCTAGGAAAAAGAAGCCACAGAGATACAATCCTCAGTATCTCCAGTTGAAATTTGAATTCCTTTAGCTAGTTCCTCAGTATCATTGGTTTATTATTATAGGTGTAAGGGTCATTCTACATTACAAATTCGTTATCATCACTTGTGTTGAAGAGGAATATGAAATATCCCTCGCCATGAAAATAAACTCGTGGTGCTGATACAAAGTCCTAGTTTGTGTAGACAAATTTCAGCATCTCTTTAAAACTTAGCGTCCTCCCCCTCCCCCCCCCCCCCTAGCACATGCATGAATAGGACATTTTCCTACCTTTTACACTCAGATTAACCTTCAAATGGATTTATCTTCACTATTTTTTGTTGTCTTTGATAATAAAGGGTAATAGAATATATGCATACCATCTTGCAACTATCAATTCCCAAGAACTACATCAACAGTTATTGGTGGTGTTCTTTGCAAACCCTTTGTATTTGGAGGTGTTACTTGATACCCAGCAGAGAAAGGAGCTTCCTCGCAACATTTGAGATTCAGGTTCCTCAGCCCCTAAATCTATCGCACAACCCCTTTTATTCGGCATGTGAATAAACACAGTAGTGCTTCCCGTACTGGGCAATTAGTGTGCGACCTTTAATAGTGCCAATGTATGAGGTATACACGAGTTAGAGTAACATTTTTTCCTTTAAAGGCATTTTCCGTTGACGTTGGTGGCTGCAAAGTAGCTCATCATTGTCTAGTCATCTATGCACGCGTTAGAAATCATTACTTAACAAGCGCCAAGAGAGTTTCAAAGAGCAACAAGCACATACGACACAGTTTATTTAGTTAATTTTCCTTCTCCTTTTTCTTCTCCTCCTCATCCTTCCCCTTCTCCTACTTCTTTTTCTACTTCATCATGTATTTCAATATATATCACACACAAATATATATATATGGATTCCATTGTGATATATGTATATCCATAGTATATCATGTATATCAATATATACCAACCAAAAATTTTATGGATATACAAGATAGACAATATAAGAGTGATACCAGAACGGCAGAGATTCTGAAATTTACCAGGAATTCCGCTCTCATTTTACTGAAGAACAATTCCGTCGCGCAAATGGTTTCAGAGCAAGTTGGGTTGGGGTATAGAGTCGTAAGCGCGGTGGGGGTGACAAAGGACGTGCTCTAGTTTCGCTTCCTTACTCGCTTACTACAGCTACCTATGTCCTCTTATCGACAAGCAAGGAGTTTTCTCACCAAATAGCAGCTGCACTGATGTTATTTCCTCCTTTTCAATAGACTAAGGGGTGTGTTCACCTAAGTTTATAAATTTCAAAATATATTTTTCTACTTACTTATATGTTTGATAGTATTAAAATTGCTTATAAGTCAAAATTATATGGTGGTCGCCCTTAACTTATTATGGTTTTGTAACTTGAGCTTGTTTTGATTGGCTTTTGCTTTTTAACTTACGTACAAGCCAAAAGTCATAAATTAGAAATCGTAACTTATGAATTTTGACTTATTTTTACTATTTCGGCTTGAAACCAAGTGCTTAAAAATACTTTTTTATTTTATCCAAACACTATAAAAGTGCTTAAAAACTATCTTCGTTTAACAACACTTAAAATAAGCCAACTTTTGGTTTAATTACTTTTTTTTTACGATTTTATCCATGATATCTTTTGTAATCTTCAAATACTCTTCCATTATTCATCCTTTATTTATATAAAAAATTACTTTTGAATTTATATTTATTTTAAATAGCTTAAAGGATATTTCAGTAATTTTAAAAGAAAAGGTGCTTATCAACACATTTTTACCAAACACACTAACTGCTTATTATTAGTTTCAACATTTCTATCTGAATGCTAATTGCTTACTTATGAGACTAACTGCTTATTATTAGTTTCAACATTTCTATCTGAATGGTAATTGCTTACTTATGAGATCAAGTGTAGTATCAGAAAGTGATTTTCATAATTTGATGTTTATTACCTACTTTTAATCAGCTAATCCAAAATAATATCTGTTATTACCTCCGAGAAGTTTTGCAATAAAATGTTGAGTTTGGTACATAATCTTATTGAATAACATATTGATATGATCAATTTTATTTCTTGCCCTGTTTGTACTGGAAAATAATTTTGAACTTCTAAAGCAATTTTAATGCAAATGTGAGCATGGTTTTGGATGAAATAACTGTTTCCATTGATGAGTAGTGAAGTTTAGAGAATATGATAAGATTTATGAAATCTTTTTTCAATTTATTTTTATTCCTGAAATTGATAATTTTGTTCATTTTACCATGAAATGTTGATAATAGGCTGCACCAATTCATTCGACTCAAACAGAGGATACTACAATGAAAACCGCGGTACGATTACTCAAACTGTTGTTTTCCTTTATGAATGAAATATTTGTATGCTCTAATTTTTTCAGCGTATTGTTCTTGTATTCTCTCCCTTGATATATGTAAAACAATAGTCAAACTTCGTATAACACTTATTCATTACCACAACATTTCATTATAACGGTCTGATTTTCTCCAGAACTGATTTTTCATATTATATTTTACTTCTCTACATCATTCAACAAAAAGCAATAGTAACATTCATTATAACGGTACACTCGTAGTAAAATCACGCCTCTATAGCAACCATACTCAAATATTGTGTAATAATATTTTGTAAGAATTATATTATGTATAAAATTAAAATACTAAAATATTTATGGTAATCATCATTAATGTCATGCACATAATTAAATTTCAAGTACAAATATCTAAAAGTAAAAAATTATATTTAAATGGTATCCATCAATTATGGTCATAATTTAATGAGGAAAGATTACTAGAGTTTGCCGTTATCGTATGCACTAGAGTTTGCCATTATCGTATGCATACTCTTTTATTATACATTGGCTAACAAGTACATTCCTTCTTCTTGGTATACAAAAACATAAAGCTAATTTTTTGTGCACTTTTATTTAAATTGCTAAATCACATGTCATATATCAGTATATATTTATAACAACACTTTTATGGACATCATGAAATTTTCAGACAAATACTACCATAATAACGAGGTTTGATTGTAGTTAGGAATGGTCCTGAATGAGTTCCTAACTTTGAATTAGGACGAAGTCGGTTCATTTAATAATGAAACACTAAGTATATATTTAAGATTAAATCATTTTATGAGAATACAATTGCAAAATCTTTTGCTGTTAAACACAATTATTTACATACATGTGTTCAAGATATTTTTTTAGTTTTTGTATATTGCACCTTTTCATTTAATATAAACGTCTTGGTAATTAATAAATAAATCTTTTATTGAAGCTTGCTATTATTGTTATTAGGGTATTGATTATTATGAGCTAAACTGTTGTTATAGGTCTCTCACAAGCAGAGTAAGAGAAGTGTTCGCCGATCTATGAGGATTGCACAAAAAAAAATTGTCTGAATGTCTTGAAGGAGAGAAGAAGGAAACAAATCAGGAGATCAATGAAGTTTACGAGGCTACAGTGAGTTTCTTGCAAATTGTAAAAAGAAATTTTTGAAGTGTGTTTGATATATGAAAAGTAATTAATTTTCAATGAAAAATATTTTTTTAAGAAATGTTTTCTATAAAAAAATACAGTTGGAAAAATAAATTCTTGGTGTTTAGGTGAATTCTTTGATAATAAATTTTAGTTTAATAAGGATAAACTGTAATGTTTATTTGTTAATTGAAGCAAGATATATGTAATTATATGTCAAGAGAATAGTAACGAAAATGAGTTTCGTCCATAACTGAAGGAAGTTGATTTTCGTCCTTTTGAAAAAAAATTATTTTTCAAGAAAAACATATATATAATCAAAACATGTAATATAAATTTTTCATGAAAAATATTTTACTCAAAAATAAACATCTATTATACCAAACACATAATTAGATTATTTGATCTTATGTTGTTCTTAACATAATTTTTTTTTTTCTAATTAAAGGTTGAATCATCAAAGATGATCATAAAAAGCAAGTTGTCAGCCAAGGAAAAGATGAATCTTGAAAAGTTTTTAGATGATGCTTACAATAACCTCATGCAATCAGACCAAAAGACCAATTATGACACTCCAGAAGTTACAGTAAGTTGCTTGTAAATTCTACAATTTATGTCACTTAATTGTTACATTTTTATGTCATTCTTGACATGATTTTTTAACTGAATCAAAGGATGACGCATCAAAGATGAGGAAAAGTGAGGGGGAGTGGGGTGAACGTAATCACTGAAAATAGGAGCTTTTATAGAGATGACATTACCTCTATTGGAAGCAAATTCCTCGGATACAAAGATCTACACCTAGTGAGAGCTTGGGGTGTTGAACGATTAAGTATTCAACTACTGATAATGTCAAATCTACATTGGAAGCTCCTAATTCAAAGTGATATAACCCTGTTCCATAGATCCACAGTTTCAAGAATAAGTTCATCACTTTCTTTGATTATGTGGTGGTATTAGCTTCAAGTGAAGCTCAACCCACATATTTGAGGAAAAAATTAAAGAAAAGGAGAGATTGAGCAGCATGCATTAGTTGTGGTACGGTATCGCTGAACATTCTTTCTTCAATGGATGGGGAGCTTCAAGATCTAGCTGATTTTGTTAACTGGATCGATCGGAGAGCTCATCATTGACATAAGAAAATCAGAGAGGAAGTTGAAGTGGGAGAGGTCTACTTTCCTAAAAAGAGTGATTAGGGATTTATTGTCTAATTTTATTTCCTTTTGGGCCAGGTCACTGGCTTGGCCTTTGTAAATACTGATTTTATTTTTTATAAAAGGGTCAAAAGCCCAGTTTTAATTATAAGAAAATAAAAATAAATTTGCTATCATGTTTTATTTTGGTGAATTTGGCTTTGTCATTCACATAGATTTGACAAATTAGTCACATCTTACAAAGAATAGAGATAGTAACTCAGAAGGCCACTCAACTATTGGTAAATTATCTAACAAAATTATGTTTGTTTTCTTTTGGTAATTAGAGATCGCCCAAGTTTGTCTATATATCTCTTCAAAAGTCACTATTAATATTTGACCGACAAAATATTACAACAATAACAACATACCCAGTGTGTAACTATATGCATGACATTTTATTTAATCTACATAATTTTTTTCCTTTTCTCAATGCTCATGGCAATAAACCATAGCCCGACCCGACCAACCCTAACCTATAACCAAAATAACCCTATTCACTTTCAATGAAAATAGAAGTTAGCCGCTTGTTTTATAAAATCGTGTTGTCTTTACTCTACTTCTCTCAGGAGAGTTTTTTTTTTTTGGTAACTAACAATTGTATTTAGTCACGGTGAAAAGTTACATTAAGGATATTTTTAACGACATTGTAAATATTCTTTTTCCTATTCATCCAAGTAATCGAAGTCTCTTGTATATGCTTTAACCAACCAGTCTTATCGTGTAAACTTAATCAACCTGACAAACTCAAGAAAAAAAAGAATCTTTACTACAAATATGATTCTAATTGACGGGGTTTTTCTTACAACTTTACTAAAATTTACAAATTTTAGTTTAATTGAGAAGGAATAGGGTTTATTGTCATGTGGATTGAGAAAAGAAAAAAAAAAGTCCATACAGACTAAATAAAATGCCATATCACCAAAAACCAAAAAACTCAATTCAATTGGCATTTGGATTGAAAAGCGTGACAAAATTTTTGGAATTTGTTTAAAAACAAACACATTAGAGGGGGAGTATTTCCAATTATTTAAAAATAATTTCTGTGTCACGATCCCAAATTAGGTCGTGATGGCACCTATCACTCCCCCCGTGATAGGTAAGCCAACTCAAACCAAACAGTAGTACCAATATAGAATACAAAAAAGATAACAACAATAATAATAGGTCTCAACTAAACATAACACCAATCCTATGAAGTGGAAGTCACAAGGTACAAACTCCTAAAATAAAGAGTACAACGGATGAGTCCAAAGTAGCTCAAAATGCAAAATAACCATAAAGAAAAAGATAGCGGAGATCCAGAAGTCTTCGAAATCAATGGGCACTACCTCAAGAATCTTCGGGAATCAGTCACAAGAATAACACGAATCAGCGTCTAGGGACCACCGACTCAGTACCTTCACTTAAGGTGCAAAAAATAACAAGCATGAGTACCAACCATATGTACTCAACAACATCATCGACCGACCCTAATTCAATGCGATGGCAAGAACTATCTAATTCTATAAAATTCAACTCAAGCCAACACATCTGCACTCAGGAAAGCTACCCCTAGTCTAATAGTCCAACAACAACACTCAACAACCTCAAATAAATCAACAAGACATAATAATACAACTCAAAGGGGGACATACCTCGAATCAGGCAAGGAATATCACTGTGCCATCAATAAACTACTCACCACAATAAAATAAATATTCAAATGAATATGATGAGCATGATACATACCATGCCATCTAATGGAGGGAAATGATGATGGTGACTATGATGTATATTTGTACTACCTGTATACACCTGTTGCTCTACATAACTAGTTGGGACCCATGATGGACTCGCGAGGTTTATATACACCTTTTGGATCCGTCTCTAGGGCCATAAAGTAAATAATCAATATCAGCTCAATCCATATCCGCTCGTAGAGCCATCGAGATAAATCCTATAATTCTGGTGCCTCAAGTGAGTCATGACCTCCAGATCTGCCCGAAGGCTATGGAGAAATAACAAATAAAACCATAATAGTATGTATGTGAGGGAAGGGGAAAACATGATATGACACAATAGAATATCATTATCAGTTCAACTCCATGAATATCAACAATATATCCTCACACTTTATAATTTATCTACAACTATATCTAATCAAACCCGTGCTCCCAACATGCTAATAAGTAAATTTGTAACAACCTTCATAGTTATTTTTCAGTTTTTGCATGTTTTTACCCTTTTATCCCTTTTTTTAGAGTCTCTTTATGGTATTTGTGATCAACGGGAATATGTGACATGGTCCCCGAGGTGGTTGGTTGAGAAATATGTGACTTTTTCATTTTTGAAGGTTAGAAAGTTGATATAGTTGACTTCAGTTAATATTCATAAAAGTTAAGATTGCATAAGAATACATCAATGTCATCAATTTTGGAATGTTATTTTTGAGTTAGTAGGACTATTGGTTCGAGTTTCGAGGCATTCAGATGAGTTTTAGAAGAGGCTTTGAGTTTTGGAAGTTGGAAACTTAAGAGAGTTGATCAAAGTCAATGTTTGCTATTAGAAAGGTAATTTTCAATTTTTTATGATTCCACTAGGTTCAGAGGGTGACATTTAGTCTAGTTGAAAGTTTAGTTCAGTTCTCGAGGCCATTGAATGAGTTTTGAGTGGTTGTTCGGAAATTTAGAGATTTCTAAGTTAAGAGTTGACTTTGGTCAACATCCAATTAAGGTGACCTCATTTGGGTGTTTTGTTGATTCCATCAAGTCTGGAATATATTTTACAAGTGGTTTGCACTATTGGTTTGTGTTCAGGACGTTTCAGATGAGTTTTAGGTACTTTTTCGAAGTTTAGAGTTTTTTATCATTGAGTTTTATTGATATCACCTGAATTTAATGATCTATTATGGATAATTGGATGGTACCATTAGATCTGTATTAAAATTTTGGAATCAACGCAAAAATAATCGATGAATTTAGTGTCCGTATGAGGGAGTTATGTCCTTTTTAGTGAAAAATTATTTTCGAAGATCTTTTGTCGCGATTTTTAGTCGCCACTAAAGGTGTCACTTATTGTTTTTTCTAAAAAGGACAATTTCAGAGATTTCGTATTTTGGACATTTTTGGAGCTAGAAAAGTTTTGTTTGAGACATTTTTTAATGCATTTCTCTCATATAATCGTTGGATATATGTTTCTACTTTCATTTTACTCATTTATCAAGAATATCCATTTCATTTTTCATGATTTTAACTCAGTTGAGATTTGAAACTCCAAACTGAAGAAATCAAAAGTTTTTTGTTTGAGTATCAATTTATGATGGATTTTTGTTGATTTTTAAAATTTAAGGTCTTTGTAGTATGGGTAAACTGATTTTGGCATAAATTTACCAAATTTTCTCGATTAACCTCATATGAACATAGAAATTTGGGGGTTTTCGATAAAGTTAATGTATGGTATTTTGATGATATCAAGCCCGATTTTAACTCCATTTTCAATAAAATTTCATAGTCGAACTCTTTAAGTTATGGTGAATTGTTTTTCTAATAAAATTCAAATTTTACCCTTGGATTCTTGGGGTTGACTCTTAAGTTGACTTTTTGGACTTGATTGGGAACCTAGCAATATGGATAACAAGGAGCTCGTATTTACCTATAGTTCTTGATAGATTTGAGGTGATTTAAGGTTGTTTTAGAAGAAAAACTATTTCAATGGTGTTTTTTGGTGCATTTCTTTGGCTTCAAGGTAGGTTATGACTTAACTTACTTCAGACTTTGCTTGGGTGGGGGCTTATCGTGTAAAACATGTTATGGGTTGCGTGAATTTATGAATTTGAGTATAACATAAATTGAGTTATTATTGTAATGCAGTGTGAGAGCTTGTGTTAATTATTGTAATACCCGTGTGGGGGCTTGTGTTGATTATTATAATGCCAATATGGGGGCTTGTATTAATTATTATAATACTAGTATGAGGGCTTATATTGATTATTATAATGCCCGTGTGGGGGCTCGTATTGATTATTGTAATGTGCAGTATGAGACTTGTATTGTTTTAGTGGAATGGGACTTGGATCCCCAATTTGATAGTGAGGCTCACAACTGATATTCGTGGAATAAGTCTGACTCTAAGATTATGAATAAGATTGTTGCATTAGATTCCACTTTATTTTTGTGTTCATGCATATTCATATATCTCATAGTACATGAAAATAGGGAATGCTTTGAATTGATTTGAATGAAATGATATGAAATACTATTTTGAAAAGACTAAATGATTTTTGGTCCTGGTTCAAGTCTGGCTCAGCAATACATGATTTATTTTGTCCCAGTTCAATTTTGGACAAGTCCTATAGAAAAATGATTCGAGTCTGGGTATGTGATATTGATTTAGTTCCGGCTCGAGTGTGGACCATATTGATGAGAGTTGATTTGTATATGGACCTCGCGAATCCCCTATGGATTCCATCCTGGAGCGAATGAGCTGGGAGGGTGTATACCGATAGGCGTTGACCATTCCATATCATTCTATATCATTTTATTGCATTGTATATCCTTTTGGAGTGTAATTGACATTGAAATATCTGTGATATTTCTTAATATAGAACTTTTGAGACTTTTCTTCTTTCAGAATTACTTTAGTATTCTTAATTCTGTACAGTTTTCTGCTTGATCTTAGTTAGCCTATGATGCCTACTGAGTACTAGTTATTATATTCACCCCTATTTTTTTGTATTCTTCTAATGTAGATCCTGGTACGAATGGATAGCACGGACTTTGATTCATGCGGTGTTTCTTGATGTGAAGCTATATGAGCTCCTACCGTTGGAGATTGTCCTGGCTTCCTCTACTTTTTGTTTCTATCATCTTTACTCTCGTAGACAATTTTGTGTCTTAGTTATGCCATTTTGTATTAGAGTCCTCTTGTATTGTGATAGTTGAGTCTTGGGTTTTTGGGCAACACTGTTCTGTTTTCACTAAGGTTGACTTTGAGTTAATATTTTTGAGTGTTCATCATGGTATTATAATATTTGCCTCCTTTTAAGTTGCTTGCGTTTATTGAGTTAGGCTAACTTACCATAGATGGCTGAGATAGGTGCCATCACAACCTTTGAGATTTTGAGCCGTGATAAAATCAAGGCACCAAGGATTCAAATACTGGGTAAATACAATACACAAGGCAAAGATCTCAATACTCAGTAAAAATAATCAATTAGTTGTTTTCAATCCCTTTACAAGAGACCGGTACCCGCATAGATACTTGTCATATCACCTATTTAGGACCTCCATATCCCGATTGCTCCCTTTTTCACACAAATACCACATAAATACATCAAAATAGAGTCTAAGAAAGTCTCAACTTGCCTTATGAGAAGATCCACAAAGTCAAACCAAAGTCTTTCCCTTTTGAATCACCTCCGAATGAGCCCAATCTAGTCAAAGATGGATTCTACATAAGAGTAAGAAATCAAAGACACCCATAGTGCTATACTTCGAATCTGGGTCCGAAAAGTTAACCCAAAAGTCAAATCAGAGCCCATAGGGATAAAACTGGAATTTTATTGAAAAATCAATTTACCCATAACTTAAAGAGTTTAAACATGAAATTTCATAAAAATTGAGTTGAAATCGACTTTGAAATCATCAATTTATCAATCTTTAATTGTATAGGAAAAATTACAAATTTTCATGTTGAAAAACTAAGATTTAAAGATGAAATCCTAAATAATCATTGGGAAATAATAAAATATAGGTTTAAAAACTTACCCAACGTTAAAATCCCGAAAATCCCTTTAAAATCACTCAAAATCATGTTTCAAAGCTTCAAAAATAGAGTTATGGGGGGTTTTGGATCGAAAATAAAATTCTAAATTTGTCCAAGTCTCTTCCTTCAACATGATCACGAGGCCTCGTGATCACGAGGCTGACCCAACATAACCCTTTGCGATTATAATGGACCTCATCACGAATGTGAAGGACAATTCATCCCCGACCCAATCGGACTCAAATTCCCTTTTGCCATCGTGGCAACCCATCGCCATCGCGATGACCTCTTTCCCCTGCCCTTCGCGATCGTGAGGGAAGCTTCCCAAATACGAAGAACAAATGACCTTATAGTATATGAAAACAACACCAGCTGATGGTTCAAGTGTAAAAACTCGCCCACGGACCCTTGAAATGCATGCGGAACTCCGTCAACACAAACCAAATAAGAAACTAGAGTAAAATTGACACTTTTGGACTCAATGGAATCATCAAATTTACCAACGAATGTCGTTATCAATGGATGTTGACCAAAGTCAATTCTAGGCCAAAAATTTCAACTTTTCAACCAGCTACTCAAAATCCGCCCAAAGCCTTGGGACCTTAACCAATAATGCTACTAATCCAAAAATGACGTTCCACAGCTAAAGGAACTAACAGAATTCCCATACGATGTCTAAAACACCAAATGTTGATCAAAGACACTCTTACTAACATCAAAACCTTCCAAAAGAAAAAACTCGCATAAAACACAATCAATTGTCTTGGAATTGTGCCACCCACACTCACAGTCGCCAAATAACAAAATACAACTACGAGGAGGGGTAAAACGGTCAACACCTATCTTAATCTAAAACTCACTATACAGGTTGTTACATCATCCACCACTAAAACACACGTTCATCTCGAATGTAAGAGTAAGGAAGGTACCTGAACTATCAAAAAGCTAGGGATATCTACTCTGCATGTCTGAATCTATCTCCCACTTAGCCTCCTTTATCGGATGATGCTTCCATTGGACCTTCACAAAATCAATACTGTTAGACCTCAACTTCCTAGTCTATCTATCCAAAATGACTATGGGCTCCTCCTCAAAAGTCAAATTTTGATCCAAATCCACTGAGTCCTACCGAATCACATAAGAACCATCAAAATGAAACTTTTTCAACATCGAAACATGAAAAATGGGATGCACAACTGAATGAATTGGAGGTAAGGCCAACTCATAGGCCACCTCTCCAACACTTCAAAGAATCTCAAAAGCACCAATAAACCTCGGGCTAAGCTTGCCTTCTTCCCAAACTTCATTGCACCTTTCAAGGGTGACACCTTCAGTAAGACCCGGTCATACTCCATGAACTCCAAATCACGAACTTCTACCTTCATAACACTTTTGTCTACTGTAGACTGCCAAAAGTTGTTCCTAGATCAATCTCACTCTATCCATTGAGTCCCTCAACAAATCTATACCCATGACCTAACCTCGAAGGAATCAAACCAACAAATTAGAGATCTATACTTGCTCTCATACAAAGCCTCGAGCGATGCCATTTAAATGCTGGAATGATAACTGTTGTTATAGGTAAACTTCACCAAGGTAAAAAAAAATGGTCCCAATAACCACTAAAATCAATCACGCAAGCTCAAAGCATATCCTATAGAACTTTAATAGTCCAGTTTGACTGACCATCTATCTGAGGGTGGAAACCATACTCATATCTAAATGAGTAACCAACTCTCACTGCATCAACTCCAAAAGTGCAAAGTGAATTAAGTACCTCTGTTTGAAAAGATGGAAATGTGCACACCATGCAACCGAACTATCTATCTAATCTAGATCTTAGCCAACTTCTCTACATTATAGTTCACCTTCACTGGAAAAAAATCAGCTGATTTAGTCAATCTATCCACAATCATCCAAATGGAGTCAAACTTTCCCAAAGGTAGAGGCAAACCAACCACAAATTCCATAGTGATACGCTCCCACTTCCACTCAGGTATAGGCATCCTCTAAGTCAACCCATCAGATCTAAGATACTCATACTTCACTTACTGATAATTCAAACACTTAACCGCAAACTCTACGATATCCCTCTTCATCCTACACTGTCAATAATGTTGCTTCAACTGATGATACATATTTGCCACATTCGGATGAATAAAATACCTCAAGTTGTGAGCCTCATCCATGTTCAATCTAGTCAAATCACCCACTCTAGGAACACAAATCTGACCCTTGATCCTTAAAACACCCTCTAAATCAAGAATCACTTTTTGGCTTCACCACTCATCACTTTATCCAAAATGATGCACAACTTCCCATCCTTGAACTGCCTACCCTTAATCTGCTCTGACAGTAAGAACCACACCTCAACACAAGCAAGAACTCTACCCAACTTGGAAATATCAAGTCACATGAAACTATTGGCTAATCATTGCATATCCATAGCCAAAGGTCTCTCCGCAGCCACCAACAAAACAAGAATACCCATACTTACCACCTTTTTACTCAAGGCATCAACCATCACATTGATTTTGGTCGGATGATAAAAATGGTCAAATCATAGTCTTTCAACAACTCCAACCACCTACGCTATCTCAAAGTCAAATCTTTCATGCTGAAAATATACTGAAGACTCTGATGGTTGCTGAATACCTTGAAATTAAATCCATACAAGTAATGATGCCACAACTGCAAAACAAATACTACCGCTACCAACTTCAAGTAATGAATAAGGTAGTTCTTCTCATGGGTCTTCAACTGCCTCAAAGCATAAGCTATAACCTTTCTTTTTTTTTCATCAAAACACCCCCAAGCCCAACTCACAAATTATCATAATACATGGTAAAACCTTCACTTTCTACAAGTAAGATCAGGATAGGTGTTGAAGTCAACAGATCCTTGAGCTTGTGAAAGCTCTTTTACACTCATCAAACTACTAAAAAGCAATATTTTTCTAAGTCAATCTAGTCAAAGAAGCTATAATAATAGAGAAACCCTGCAGGAATCGTCTATAGCATCCAGCCAAACCAATAAAGCTCCAAATCTCAGTAGTTGAAGTAGGCCCTAGCCTAATCCCAAACCAACTCAACCTTGACTGTATCAACCATAACACCATCCTTGTTCACCACATACCCCAAGAATGCCATGAAACTAAAACAAAACTCACACTTTGAGAACTTAGCATACAACTTCTTATCCCTTAATCTTTGGAGCTCAATCTTTAAATGCTTCACATGATCCGCCTCACTCTCGGAACACACCAAGATATGATCAATGAACACAATCATGAAGAAATCACGGTAATGCTGAAACACTCCATATATCACTCAATAAATTCTATTGGGGGGTTATTCAATCCAAATGACATCACCAAGAACTCATAATGACCATACTGAGTCCTAAAAGCCATCTTAGAGACTTCTAACGCCCTTATCTTTAACTGATGGTACCCTGATCTCAAATCAATCTTCAAAAACACTGAAGCACCCTAAAATTGATCAAATAAGTTATCAATGTAGAATATAGGTTACTTATTCTTGATAGTCAATTTATTTAACTATCGATAGTCGATACACATGCGTAAGGACCCGTCCTTCTTCTTTATGAACAACATCGAAGCACCCCAATGTAAAACACTAATGCTAATAAATCCCTTACTCAATACATTATATTGCTGGTCCTTTAACTCCTTCAACTCCACTAAGGCTATCCTATAAGGAGGAATAGAGATGGGCTTAGTGCTTGGCACCAAATTAATACCAAATCAATATATCTATCAGGAGAAACAGTCAGGAGATCTGTAGGGAACGCTTCCATAAACTCCATAACTACCCCCAATAATTCCAAGGGAGGTGTATCAGCACTAGTATTAAGAACATAGTCAAGTATGATAGACACCCCTTCTCTACTATTTACTGAGCCCAAAGAAAAGATATAACGCCCTTAGGATACGAACTCAGAGTACCTTTCAACTTCAACCATGGCACACCGAGCATAACAAAAATAACCATCTTGGCATGACAATTTAATAAAACTTGATATGGAGAAAGATAATCGATACCGAAACTTACATCAAAATTTACCATATTTAGAATAATCAAGTCTACCTACGTATCATATCCAAAAGAGTCAGAACACAGGATCTGTAAACCCGATCCACCACTATAAAATCATCTAATGAGGTAGCAACACAAATAGGCACAATAAGAGACTTACATATCATATCAAAAACTGATACCAAATTAGCAGACACATAGGAGAAAGTAGAACCAGGATAAAATAACACTGAAGCAGGTCGATGACATACTGAGAGGATACTTGTGATAACTATATCTAAAGACTCCACCTTTGGCCTACCTAAAAAAACATAATATTAAGACCTATCACCTCCATCGTGAACAAAACCTCTACCACCTCTGGATTAAACAAAACTTATACCACCTTCTCAATTAACTGGAGGTGCATTTCTACCTACTTGAGGCCCACTACAACCCACATTGGTGGTGCTGCAACCCTGGCTGGAGCCTGAGAACTCTGTTATGAATCTTTTTATCTGAAATATGGAAAATCCTTCTTATAATGTGTAGGATCACTATATGTAAATAGTTGGTATGAATATGAGAGTGCTAATATGAAACCAAATGACCATAATAGCCTGAATAACTAAAACGAACACCACAACTTGAAAACCTCTAAGAAGAACCCTGAGAAACCCGTATTAGACTAAAGGAGTCTTATTTAGAATACCCATCCTCAGATGTCTAAAAATCTGTATGAACTAGCCTACTACATTGAGGACAAAATCCTTGCCTGAAAGAACCCTTACCTCTAACTGAAGTACCACGAAGATGGCCAAAAATGCGAGACCTCTTGTCCTACAGATCCTCATATTTCTCACGATGTTATTATCTCGAACTCCTTAGCTTCCTCAACTACCCCTGAAAAGTAACCCCAAACTAGGTTGTAGGAAATATTGCCTCTCCGATCCTGAATGTCAATACTCTCAAAAGCTTGTAAATCCTCTCAGTATCATCCAATAGAATCACCAATGCATGATGGGACAACACATAAAATTGAGTCTCATACTTAGTCACTAAGATACCATCCCGAGTAAAGTGCTCAAACTGATGCCTATATTTATCCCTCAAGCTACGAGGAATAAATCGGTTAAGAAAAGCTTGTGAAAACAATGCCAACATCATAAAAGGAGAACCTACAGGCCTAGAGTCAACATAAGAGCGCCACTACTACTTGGCGAGGTCACATATCTACAAAGTTGTATAATCAACGTCGTGGGACTTTACTAAAACCACACCTTGAAGCATTTCATGGAAATTACCAAGAAACTCATATACATACTCGCTCTGTCCGCCCTAAAATTAAGGTGGATCTACCTTTTTGAACCTCTTAAATCTTATCTACTCCTCAACAAATATGGCTGCCCCAGCCACCCCCGTGGCTCCTATGCCAGGCAAGGGTATGCCTTCATATCTAGGTGTTAGGATTACTGGATGGCCTACTAGGACCTAAAATAGTGGGATGGGCTATTAGTTTAGGGTTTGATACCCCACTATAGTCTATAAAACTTGTAGAGTACCTATCAAGCCTTCACCCTTAGCGAAACTCTTCAAAACACCTAATACATTAACCAAAGTGTCTTGGAGCACCATAGTAGCAACAAAACTAGATAGAGAATAAAATGCCCCCACCTCCTCTTGGTGGGCATGATAATCCTTAATCTCATACATATCTTAGGGGACTCTGCTCTATCAAGAACCTGAGCAGCTTCTTGAGTCCTACCTCTGCCTTGACCTAGACTTGGCCTATACCATATCTCCTGCCACATCTATATGTTCTGACACAGGCAGTAGAGATAGGTGTTGTAATAGGCTCTCGATTCTACCTATTGAAGCACAAGTTCTTAACATCTTTGAGAGAATAGGACAAAGAATCTTAATAAATGATAAAATCAACTCACACAATAAGAAACAAGAAAGGGAGTTTTCCTAATGTCATCTAGCCTCTCAAAGATACATAATAGATGTCTCTGCACCAATCTGTAAGACTCTACTTGACTCAAATTTTACTTATGATACCAATGAATCTGGAGCTCTAATATTGATAGGTAGTAATTTTGCCATTTATTTGTGTATCTTAGCATATGATTTTATGTTGTTAATCCATAAAATAAGGCTAATTATCATTTGAAAGGTGTTGATTCAGGTAATTTGAGGTTTACAAGGTGTTATAATGAAAAAATGTGGAATCGAGGAAAAATAGAGCTAAAACAAAGAAAACAAATCTGGTAGTAAAATTGCTCTTCGCAAACGCAGAGGTACAACTATGAATATGTGGGTCAAAGTTAACAATCCTTCTTGAACATATCTAGTTAAATGCAAATGTGATGGTCGAAATTCATTAAACTTCACAAACGCAACACCTTGACCGCGAACACGAAGAATAAAAGTTGCCAGGCTTTGGGGCTGTTCTAGAATTTCACAATTTCAACCCCAATCCATACAAAACTCAATACCCAGCCTATTCAAGACTATCTTTAATATATTTCTCAATCTTGGAGGCTAGGGTTTTTGACCCAATACCCTTGGAGTTACAATTTGAAAGCTTTGTAGTGACTATTTCTTAATCTTTTCTTCATTTCCTTACTTTGTATTGAATATCTGGGTGTAGATAAATTCATGCTTGGACAATGTAGTTAGACATAATGTAATGTTTATGTTTTAAATTTGGGTTTTGATTCTATCTTATGCTTTCGTATTGATTAAATACTCTTAATTATATAAATACGTTTTTCTTATTTAATTAATCTCATGCTTTATTGATTCCTTCTTTAATTGAGTTTGAATAATAAATTATAGTGAGAATTGCCCATTTACTTTGGTTAAGTTTGAAAGGGTTAATTGATGTTGGAAAATATTAATTTAGCACAATTTGAGGTCTATGACCCATCTAATGGTTTTTGGTACTAGACATAGTCAAAATCCTAGCGTAGCCATAGATTAGAACTATTTGTATTGACACTTGGCTAATATTTGAAAGAATTTAGCCAAGAAATATTCGTTAATTGATTGAAAGATGTGGCAGATAATTGAGGTTCCAAGGCTAATTTGCTTATTTGTGAGTAATCATGAGTGCTTGATTTAAATACTTTGTATCGATGATAGAATTAATTCCCCATTATTAGTTCCCTTGTTTTCTATCGTTTGTGAAAGCCATTGATCAACTTGTTCATATTATAATTGGTTCTATCCTTGTTTCATTTATATATTGAAACCCCCCAAAACACTTGTATATTTTGTTTGGATTTTAGTGAGTTTTATTCTTTACTTTATCAATCGCTACTCACATTGTTCCGCATGGATTTGACCCCGACTCTATTGTTTGGTAAAATATATTGCTAACGATCTCGTGTATCTTTTCTAGGTTGTAATTGAGCTTTATCAAAAATAGCTCTGTTGTCGGGAAATAATTTGGCATATTGAGTTAGTTGGAATTTTAGATTACTTGCTTTGATGGGGTCTTGTGAATATGTGTTTTTGATTTTTTTTGTTTCTTGTGTTAGTTAAAATTTTGTTTTGTTGTACTTGTTACTATAGCATCATGGAATGAAAATGAGTTTGGTGGTTGCAAATCTTATGTTGATGATCCATGTCCATATTGTGGAGGACCCCACTCTTGGAAAGATTGTAGAAATGCTCCCAGGAGAGAGGTGTGTGCACCATCTCGATCCTATAGGGAGTATGATTGTTACTTGTATGGTGGTCGAACTAGACATTAGAGTGATTGTCCCAATTATTGTGCTTATTCCCCTAGTTATGCTAACGAAATACTAGTTGTTCTCTTGAGATTCATAGGAATCATAATATGGCAAAGGAAGACCAACGTGTCGGACACAAGGGTATTGAAGCAATGCTTCAAAACTATCTTAGACCGGGTGACTACAATGGGTGAGGGTATACATCTCATGTACCAATCCATGGTGGTATTTGGAAAGGAATGTGAAAAAAGAAGAAGACCCTAGTGAAAATGCTAATCTCTCAAGTGTCATAGATTCGCCTAATCTTCAAAATGAAGTTGTTGAAGAAGAGATTTCAAGCTATGTGGTTGAACCAAAAATGTGTGATGACTCAAATGAAAGTTGCCTAAGTGAAGAAGTGACTCAAATTGAATAAGAAGAACAAAATTGTGATGAAGAAATATTGGATTCTCTAAGTAAACAAATTGAGGAGATGTTGAAAAACACAATAGAGAAGAGTGAAAAATGTGGGAAAGTCTTGGTTAAATGGTGGTACTTAATCCAACAAGGTGATGGTGAAGTTGTCCAAAACATTAATTTTTTCATGGGTTGATTTTTGCAAGCGGTGATTTGAATTTCTTCCTGTTAGCTAGTTATGCTTATTTCTACATAAACGCATTTCAGTTTTGATTCGAGTCCGGCATATGCTTTATTGCTACTATTATTATGAGTTCTGGCGTAATATTGGCATTAGTTATGGTTATGATCACTATTCATGGTCTTTGTATGAGCTGTGGGTATCAGTTTACGATTGTAGTTGGCTACTTATGGCATCACTTAATTCTTCTTATGTTATAGTTATGGTGAGTTTCGATTCGAGTCTTGCATTTGCTTATTATATGGTTGGTATGTTCTGGTGTTGATTATGGTTGTACTGGGAGTTCTGACAGTGGCACTGAGTTCTGTTGCATATGAGTCATGTGGCCTCTAATTATTACCCACTATTTCTGGTTCGATCCCGGTAGCTTGTCTTTCTTACTCTTAAGTTATTTATTTCTGTTACTATACTTGCTTAGTATAGTAGATATTTATATTTTTACCTGTATTACTGTTGACTTAGCTTACACTCTCGCATTATATTCATGCTTTTCCTATATTTGAGCTTAGTCAACTGATGTTGTCTACTGAGTACCTGTTACTTTAGTACTAATACTGCCCTTCTGAATCTTTTCCCTGATGCAGATCCTAGTATGAGCCACCGATGTTGACACTATTCTTAGGCCTAGCTACTAATCTGAAGACTGGGTGATCTTTCTAGAGTCCGATGCTGATTCTTCTCCGTATATTTCTGTTATAGTCTCTTGCTTTTTGAGACTACTGTGTATATGTATATTTTGGATATTGTCAAGTACTCTTCTTTTAGTTATAGTAGCTTTTGTATCAACCTTACCAGGTCTTAGGAGGGATTATTTTGTTCATTTTTTTCCTCTCTCTCTCTTGTACAACATGTTATATAGATGTATATCTCTTTGCTTCCTCCTATTATATTATTGTTGTATATTAGTTTCACCCTTGTTTTGCTTTATCTTCCACCCATTAGCCCGTTACTTACTATTCTGGGCTATGGCTTGGCTTACCTACTGGTGGATTGAAGTAGATGCCATCATGACCTAAGAAATTGGGTCGTGATAGCTTGGTATCAATGCCTAGGCTCACCGATATTGTTGGTACAAGAGCCAATATTTAGTAGAGCCCTGTAGATTGGTACAGAGATATTTGTATCCTATCTTCGGAAGGCTATAGGATATTTTTAGGGAAATATCATCTTTTTGGTTTATTTTCATGTGTTGTGTCAGTATTGGTTTACAATTCTTATTTTGGTTCACTCTTTCACAGATGGTTAGGATGCGGGGAGCAACAGTCGAGGATGAGGACCCTGAGCCTACTGCTAGAGCGCTAATTCAGCATAGAGGTCGACCCAGAGGTCTAGATTGGGCGTGGGAGCCATCTCTAGATCATATTATTGCTCCTGAGCCAAGGATAACACTAGAGGTACTGTCATTGCAATAGTAAGTGGCTAAGGGGAAGCCCAGACCCCTCCCGGGTTTATATCTTCTGCAGTGCTTAGAGATGCCTTGGTTTAGTTATTGGGGTTAGTTGGTAGTCCACCTACAGACGGGGCTCAGACAGCAGCCCAAGGTGGTATTGGTTTGGGGGTGTAACTCCAGGAGTAGAGGTTTTGCCTGTACCAGTAGTTCTGCAGCCGATAGTAGCCCATCTGGTCATGACTACGTAGAAGCAGAAGAAGTTGGGCTGATTTCTGAGATTGATTCCCCCAAGGTTTGTCGTGGCCCCAGGAAAGGATGCTTATGAGTTTCTGAACAGTTGTGAGGAGAGGTTACATAATTTGGGATTGGTCGACTTTCGCATCATGGATTGTACTACTTACCAGCTTGACAAAGTAGTGAGATATTAGTGGAGAGGTCACCTTGATTCCAGGCCAGCTGGATCTCCCCCTATTACTTAGACTCAATTTTCTAAGGCTTTTTGGGGAAATTTCATACCTTGCAGCATGCACAGCACCTCAGGGATGAGTTTTTTGAATTGATATAGAGTCCTATGACGATGGCCGAGTATGAGGAGAGGTTTCATGATCTAGCTCAGCAGACTACTATAATTCTGCCTACAGAGTACTAGAGGATTCGGTGTTTTTTTAAAGGGTTAAAATTACAGCTCCGTAGGGCTACTAAGAGTTTGGTGACTTTGGGAAAGTTTCTCACTAATATTGCAGACCATGTCCACACTATTATGGAGATAAATTGCGAGACCTAAAAGGGCAGCAATAATAGGCCCCGTTATCAAAGTAGATTCAGTAGGAGCCACAAAGGCTCACAGTTCAGGGGCTGAGGATTTCATGGTAGGTACCCTCAGCGGTAGTCTTATTAGCACCAGGGTCAGCCTAGTATGCCCGTTCAAGCAACATTTCAGATTTCAAATGAGGGTCAGCCTAGTTATGATAGTTTGGGTAGTCAAAGCAGAAGTCAGTCGGTGAAAGGTGTTCAGTTAGGGTCATTAAGTTGAGGTGGCCATTTCAGTTCAGGGTGCTAGGAGCTTGTTATGAGTGTGGTGTTGTTGGCCACTTCACCAGAGAGTGCCCCCACCGTGGGGTGATTGAGCCTGTAGTTTAAAGTGTTCAGCCGATTAGATCTGTGCTGTCATCGATCAAGGGTGGTGCTCAGAGTCATAGGGGTGGTCCCCAGGGTTTTAGAGGTGGTCCTCAGGCAGGTACGATAGGTGGTCAGGCAGGCACCCAACCCGATAGCGGATAGGACCATTTGTCTGCTTTACTTGGTAGGCTAGAGGCTGAGGCTTTGAATACTGTGATTATAGGTATGATTTTAGTATGCCATCAGCTAGCTTCTGCTTTATTTGATTCTGGCTTCACATTTTCATATGTTTCTGCTTATTAAGAACCATAGTTGGGTTTGTCTTCGGAGTCTTTATTTGTTCCATTACGTGTTGCTACCCCCGAGGGTGATTCTTTAGTAGTGGGTCGGGTATATAGATCATGTTTGGTGACTGTTTGAGAGTTTGATACTCAAGTTGATCTCATTGTGTTGGATATGGTGGATTTTGTCGTGATTCTGGGAATGAACTGGCTATACCCCTATCATGCGGTCTTGGATGGCTTCGTTAAGACCGTTACCTTAGCCATGCCTAGGATACCCCTGGTTGTATGGTAGGGTTCTTTTAGATGTACACCGATGGGGTTAATTTCTTATATTAGGGCTAGAAGACTGGTATCGAGGGGTTGTGAGGCATTCTTTGCTTATGTTTGGGATATTATTGTTATAAGTCCTTTTCTTGACTCTATTTCTATTGTTCATGACTTTTCTGATGTTTTTCTTAACGACCTAACTGGCCTTCCTCCTGAGTGTGACATAGAGTTTGCTATTAACCTCGAGCTGAGCACCCGACCTCTTTCTATGGCACCTTATCGTATAGCTTCTACTAAGCTAAAGGAGTTAAATATTTAGCATCAAGATCTTTTAGGTAAGGGCTTTATCAGACCTAGTGTACTACCTTGGGGTGCTTTAGTTCTGTTTGTAAAGGAGAAAGATAGTTGTATGCATATGTGTATCGACTACAGACAGCTGAATAAGGTGACAGTGAAGAATAAGTATCCTAGGCCTCGTATCGATGATTTATTTAACTAGCTTTAGGGTGCAGCGGTGTTTTCAAATATTTATTTGAGGTTTGATTACCACCAGTTGCGATTAGGGTTGAGGACATCCTTATACTAGCCTTCAGGACTCGTTACAACCATTATGAGTTCCTGGTGATGTCTTTTGGGTTGACCAATTCCCCAACAACATTTATCAATTTGAGGAACTACATTTTTAGGCCTTATCTGGACTCTTTCATGATTGTTTTCATTGATGACATTTGGGTATATTCAAAGAGTAGGGGGGAGTACGAACACTATTTGAGGACTATGCTCCACACTTTGAGAGATCATAGGCTTTTTGCCAAATTGTAAAAGTATGAGTTCCTGCTTGAGTTTGTAGCTTTCTTGGGGTACGTGGTATCTAAGGAAGGTATTATGGTGTACCTAGAGAAGATTGAGGCTATTAATAATTAGGCTAGGATTACGTCTCCTACTAAGGTTTGCATTTTTTTGGGTTAGCAGGCTACTACAGGCTGTTCATCGAGAGATTTGCTACTATTGCAGCCCCTATGACCAGATTGACTAGGAAGGAGTTTTCGTTTTAGTTGTCCACGAGTTGTGAGGCAAGATTTCTTAAGCTCAAGGAATTTCTTACTTCAGCTCCTATTCTGACTTTTCTAGTTGAGGGCGAGTGGTTCACCATCTATTGTGGTACTTTTGGTGTTGGTTTGGGGTGTGTTCTGATGAAGCAGGTCTGCGTTATTGCATATATGTCAAGGCAGCTGAAGGTGCATGAGCTCAACTACACCACTCATGATTTGAAGTTAGTAGCGGTAGTTTTTGCGTTTAAGATTTGAAGGCATTACTTGTATGGTGTTCATTGCGAGATCTTCGCTGACCACTGTAGTCTTCAGTACATTATGACCCAGAAGGATTTTACTTTGTGGCAGTGTAGATGGATTAAGTTGCTAAAAGACTATGATATCTCTATTATATACCATCCGGTCAAGGCGAATAGGGTAGCAAATGCCTTGAGCTGGAAGGCAGTGAGTATAGGTAGCTTGGCCTTCATTTTAGTTTCACAGTAGCCGTTGACTTTGGATAGCCACTCCTTAGCCAATAGGATGGTTTATCTTGTTATTTCCGACCCCAGGAGGATTCTTCCTAGTGTTGAGGCCAGATCTACCTTGTTAGAGCAGATTTGGGGTCGTCAATTTAAAAATGGCAGGCTTTGTAGCATTCGAGGGCAAGTGTTGAGAGGTGAGTCCAGGAGAGCTAACTTAGATATGGAGGGTGTTCTAGGATTTGATGGTCGTATCTATGTTTCAAGGGTTGGATATTGGATACAGTTGATACTTCATGAGGATCATTGCTCCAGGTATTTTATTCACTATGGGACAACTAAGATATATAGGTATCTGAGGAAGCATTACTTATGGAGTGGTATGCAGAGAGATATAGTAGAGTTTGTTACTCGGTGCCTTTGTTGTCAGCTGGTAAAGTCTGAGCATCAGAGACCTTGTGGATTGCTTAGAGGGTGGCCATTCTCGAGTGGAAATAGGAGCGGGTTACCATGAATTTTATAGATGGTTTGATTCTTACTTCTCGTGGTTTCGATAGCATTTGTGTCACTGTTGATTAATTGACCAAATCTACCCATTTTATCACTATTCAAACTTTCTTCAGGGCTGAGAGATTAGCCCGTATCTATATCAGAGAGGTGGTTTGCCTTTATGGGGTACCCATGTCCATTCTTTCAGATTGAGGCTCTCAGTTCACTTCTACTAGAGGACATTTCAGGAGGAGTTGGGTACCCAGGATTAGCTTAGCACCACTTTTCATCCCCAGACTGATGGGCAGTCAAAGCAGAATATTAGGGTTTTGGAGGATATGCACCATGCTTGTGTGTTGGATTTTGGAGGTCAACACGATCAGTTTTTAGCTTTGGTGGAGTTTGCATATAATATCAGCTACCATTCAAGTATTCAAATGGCACCATTCGAGGCGTTGTATGGTACACGTTGTCGGTCTCCAGTTGGTTAGTTTGAGACTTCTGAGGTTAGGCCTATGGTATAGATTTTCTTTGTTAGTCTTTGGACTGGGTTTGGATGATTCAGGATAAGCTGCGGGCAGCTCAGAGCAGAGAGAAGAGTTATGCTAACCTTAGACTTTGTACCTTGAGGTTTAGCGTTGGCTTTTAGGTCTTTCTGCTAGTATCACCCATGAAGGGCGTGATGAGGTTTGGGAGAAGGGGCAAGCTCAGCCCCAGGTATGTTGGACCATTTGAGATCCTACAGACAGTTAGGGAGGTAGCATATTAATTAGCTTTGCCTCCAGCCTTTTCAACCGTCCATCCATTTTTTCATGTATCTATGCTATGGCGTTATAATCTGGATAAGTAACACATGCTTTGGTGGGACTTGGTGCGGTTGGATGAGAGGTTGACTTTTACAGAGGAGCCTGTGTCTATTTTGGCCAGAGATGTCAGGTGATTGGACTCCACACATATCCCTAAAGTTAAGGTTCAGTGGTGACACCATCCAGTTGAAGAGGCTACCTAAGAGAAGAAGTGTGATATGCAGACCCAATATCCCTATCTATTCAAGCCTTCAGGTACATTTTGATCCTTTACTTTTACGGAGAAAAGTCCTTTTAGTAGTGGATGTTGTTATGACCTTCCAGGTCATTTTCTAAGATTTTGTACTTTTACAACATTTAGAGATTTTCCACAATTTCCCCAAGTCATTTATGACTTGCTGGGACTGACAGTTTTTTTCACTGGGCAGTTCGTTTGGTTTTTAGAACCATTTCTTTGTTTGAAGCTTTAGAAAGCTAAGAAATGGGTCTCGAGCCTATAACTAAGGTAAACGACCTTTGATGTCATTACTGACAGTCTCATCAGCTCCAGAATGTCAATTTTAGGCTAGGGTGACCCTTGGTCTGGGTCCCAAAGATTCTGGACTCATTTTGGGTTATTGGGTGGAATTGGATTAAAATGGCCCTTAGGGGTGTGGGACCCACTTTTTGTCGAAATATCCCCAAATGAAAATTTTGATAGCATCGTTGAGTCTGAGATATTGAATTTCTAGGGTAGCATAGTTTGTTTGCATTCACAGAAAGCCGAATAAATCCCGATGGCAAAGTTGGGATATTTGTAATTTTTCAAGAATTGATGGTGCATCAGCACCTGGTGCAGGCCCAGTTCCTTCATCGGGACCGCGATGAGGACCCACACGATCGCGAGGGGCCATGATCTTAGTCATCGCGATTGTTAGGCTTGAGGGCTTACTACCTCAATAAAGTAGGTCATGGGGTCGGGCCAGCTTGTTCATTGCGACCGCATGGCTAGGCCACCACTATCGCGATGGTTTTGTTAGTGGGATGTCGCGACCGTGACCTGGGGACCTCGCGACCACGATAAAGAAACCCTTGGCAGTATATATATATATCTTCCTTTTTATTTTGCTCTCATTATTTTCTAAGTGTAAGCACCATTGAAGGCACTTTGAGCTCTGAAATTAAGGGGAAATCGTATGTTAGAGCTGGTTTTAGCTTAGGGACATGATTGTGGGCCCTATATCATCATCAATCCATAAGTTTCCCCGTTAATTTTCATGTAATTTTCCAATTTGATTCCTAAATTCTAGATGGTGTTGGGACTGATTTTGAGCTCAAAATTGGCTACATTTTTGTAACTTTTGATCATTGAGTTATATGGGACTGCTGCGACGGTTTAATTTCATGATTCCACCAGGAGGCCCCACGTGGTATTTTTAGTCCAATTTCTGACCCAGAGCATTTATATGTAATATGGGTATCATTTTACTTGCCTTAATGCATAGATTATTGTTTTGATAGTGTAGCAATTCTTGGAGGCTTCTCGAAAGGAGAAAGCTCTAGTTTAGAGGATTCAACGAGCGTTCGACGGCATCCAGGTAAGCTAGGCTTACCATACTTTCAAATTGAGCTTAATTCTGGTATTAGTATGCTATTGTGCTAGTTTTAAGTAGGTAGTTTTAGCTCGGGTACCTTTTTAGTAATTTTAACCTTATTTAGCCGGTTAGGGGCCCATTTTGGTAGATTTCGGTCCCATTCTCCCTTAGTATAGTGTGTTATCGTCCTTAGGACTATAATTAGCGCTTGGGGTACATTGGAATAGGATAGGAACGCCTTTGACTAAACTAGGGTAGACTTTGGTTTAGGTTAGGTTATTAGGACCCTATAGTAGTCCCCACTGCCTTCTTTAGACAATGTATTTCGGCATGAAGATTCTTTAGGCTGAGTTAGACTCTTGACTACTATTTAGGCTATTACCTTGGGGTGGATTTGACTTATACTTGATTTATGGCCTGTTTTAGCTTCTTTTCATGGCTAGACTAGTAATTGACCTGGATCGCGCTTCTTTGACCTAGTATTTGGGACCCGCCTTGTCATAGTGGACGTACCCACCCGAGATTGGTAGTTATGACCTTATGGTTTTGTGATAGGCTCGAAAACCTTAAATTTCTTCCTGTTATCTAGTTATGCTTATTTCTACATAAATGAATTTTAGTTTCGATTTGAGTCCGGCATATGCCTTATTGCTACTATTATTATGAGTTCTGGCACGATATCGACATTGGTTATGGTTATGTCACTATTCATATGCTCTGTATGAGCTTTGCGTATCAGTTTACGATTAAAGTTGGCTACTTATGGAATCACTTGCTTCTGGTTATAGTATGGTTACTATGAGTTCTGGTTCAAGTCTGGCATTTGTTTATGATACGGTCGGGATGTTCTAGTGTTGATTATGGTTTTTCTGGGAGTTCTGAAAGTGGTACTGAGTTATGTTGCACATGAGTCATGTGGCCAATCGATATTACCTACTATTTTTGGTTCGAGCCCTAAGCCTAGTGTACATCTATATATTTTGCATCATGGATTTGGGGATAAAAGGGTTAGTTGAGATCGGTTCAGCTAAGTGGATATTTACATTTCCTATCTTAGTTTTCTTTTCTTTGCACCAGCTGGCTTATGGGGGCTTAGTAGGGTTAATTATCTTCTTATGTGTGCCTCTATGCTTATTGGGGCCCAATTAGGTTATAGTTAGCTCGTCTTTCTTACTTTGAGTTGTTTATTTCCATTACTATACTTGTTTAGTATTGTAGATATTTACATTTTTACCCATATTATTGTTGACTTAGCTTACACACTCGCATTATATTTATGCTTTTACTATATTTGAGCTCAGTCGGCCGATGATGTCTACTAAGTACCCGTTGCTTTAGTACTCATACTGCACTTCTGCATCTTTTCCTTGATGCAGATCCGAGTACGAGCCACCAGCGTTGATTCTATTCTCAATCTCATCTACTGATCCGGAGATGGGGTGAGCTTTCTAGAGTCTGAGACTGATCCCCCTCCATCTATTTTAGTTATAGTCTTTTGCATTCCGAGACTACTATGTATATGTATATTTTGGATACTGTCTAGTGCTCTTCTTTTGGTTATAGTTGCTCTTGTATCAACCTTACTAGGTCTTGGGAGGGATTTTTTTATTCATTTTGTCCTCTCCCTCTCTTGTACAATATGTTATATATATATATATATATATGCATCTCTCTTTGCTTTCACCTATTATATTGTTGTTGTATATTAGTTTCACCCTCATGTTCCTTTATCTTCCGTCCATTAGCCGGTTAGTTGTCGTTCCAGGCTATGACTTGGCTTACCTAATGGTGGGTTGAAGTAGGTGCCATCATGACCTATGAAATTGGGTCATGACATAATCATAATTCATGCAAAATATAATTACACGTGTCAGCCCAAAATGCATTGCAGTTCAATATAGTCTACTAATACGACAACCGTCTAATTCATTTATTCGGTGACCTTAGGTCTCACATAATATCATCATCACGACTCACCAAGCACCCTTAAGGGGCTGTCATCACCCGAACTCACATTACCTTTTAATTACGGCAAATGCTATTTGTGACAACATTACAAGCAAAGACAACACTGCAACCCAGTTAACCTCAATAACTTTTTACTCACTATCTTGTCTTCTAACAATACCTTTCTACTTACTATCTCATCTTCTAACAATACCATTAGGACCAACCATGTTCCCCTAACGCAATTCAACCATCTAAGCATTTATACACTTGTCAAGTTGCCTTATATTTTCTTCTTAACCATTTCAAATTATATCATTCAACTTCCACCTTACTCGACTCCGGTTAACAATAAGCTATACACTTCTGCCCCATCTCCTAACCATCCCTTATCCCAACAAACATTAACACAATACAATAAAATCAATATTTTTAAGCCTATCCGGATTTTAATATGTCCATCCAACCAACTCTGTGCCCACATGCCTAATGCATGATACTTCCGACATCACTATCAATATTAAATGTATCTAGCCCAAGTATAGTAGCTAAAAATTAAACCTTAGCTTACCTCTCAGACGAAACATACTGCTATAGAGAGGAGTGAGTTGTCCCGCGCGTGCTACCTGCATTCCCATCTAGGGTTCCCTCCGGGTGTATCTCAAAATTGCTCTCATGAACCTTGGCCTTTGAAACCTCATGGTTTGGGAGTTACGATTTTTCATAGTGTTTTTGGAGGAAAGGAGCGACCTAGGGAAACAAAAAGAAAGAGGGATTTTAAAAATCCCTCGGCTGGCATACTGTCTATTACCGCTGCAGCAGAACTTTTAACGCTGCAGCAGTTGTCTGCAGTCCGGCCCAGCCCCTTGGCCCCGATTTACCTCCCCGATTTAATTTTTTCTCAGTTCATTTCAAGTCTATTTTTTACTGTAAATCCTTTTCGGGGGGTTTTCACACGTAACGACGATTTGAATCGTTACAATTATCAAATTTTTTCCAAATCATGTTTGTGTAGCCATGTCCATATGTGCTGACTCCAATGTTGATTTTTACTTGTGGATGTAGTGTAGTAATTCTTTTTATTAATCCATAGAGTTTATCTATAGACAAAATTAATATTATGAATGTATATATATTTATTCCTAATCCGTCACATGATATCACAAAGAGATTATTTTTTTTACTAAAAAAAGAAATAAAGTAGAATCCTCTATTTATAACTTCCATCTTCTACCATCATTCACCCTTGATCCGCTATTTTATTTCTAAGGTTTGTACGATGGAAAACTTTCTAGAAATAGCCTAGCTTTCAGCAAATTGGGGAGTCCATAGCCTAACATTCAAAATTATCATCTGTACCCAATGTATAAACTCTATGTAACTGACTGTATTAGATATAAAATATAACTACAATAAGTAATTACATGCACCATTCTTTTTTCTATTTTCGTTTTCTTTTTTGTTTCTTTCTTTTTTCATTTTTTTTCTCTCTTCTATCTCTAACTTCTATTTCTCTTTTTTCTTGTTTTTTCCTTTTTGATTTTTTTTTTTTTTATGTTTCTTTTTTTTGTTTTTTTGTTTTTCGTGTTTTCCCCTTTTTGGTATTTTCTTTATTTTTTTTTCTATTTTTTTTTTTCATTTCCTTCTTTTCGCTTTTTCCCCCTCTCTTCTATCTCTAGCTTCTATATCTCTTTCTTTTTTTTTTTCTGGTTTTTTTCTTTTTGGTTTTCTTTTTTATATTTTTATTTCTTTCTTATTTTTTTTGTTCTGTTTTATATTTTTTGTATTTTCGAAAAATATGGCTAAATCAAGCACAAGTCATGGATGATAATGAAAATACCACAATCGCTTATTGTATTTGTATTTGCACCATCATTTATGTTTTTGTATTTGTTGATACAATTGTATTTGTATTTAATTTGTATTTTATAGTTCGCACTTGTATTTGTATTTATATTTTATAGTTTGCACTTGTTTTTATATTTTATAGTTCGTACCATCATTTATATTTTATACAATTTGCACTTGTATTTTAAAGAACTGTTTTGTATTTATATTTTCTAGTTGACTGCATATTGTATTTTTATTTAATGATTTTATTTTGTTTGTATTTGTATTTTTATTTGTATCCTATTTTCGTCGATGCACTTATATTTTTAAAGAACTATTTTGTATTTGTATTTGTAAGTTGACCACATATTATATTTGTATTTGTAATTTTATTTGTTTCATTTGTTTTTATTTTGAATTTGTAGTTGACATCATCATTTGTATTTTTAAACAATTGAAAAAGAATTGTTATTTTTCTTTCTATGAATTCTTGTATTTATATTCATTAATACGAATTATATTTTGTTGATACAAATTAAATAATACAAATGATAAATTATCCAAATATAAATGCTAAATTATACAAATACAAATGTTACATTTGTATTATATGATACATGTTTATACAACTTGAACCATATGCATACAAATGATACTTGTTTATATACAAATACAAATGATAAATTTGACATACAAATACTAACATACTCCCTCTGTCCCAATTTATATGACACACTTTCCTTTTTAGTCAGTTCCAAAAAGAATGACACATTTCTATATTTAGTAACAATTTAACTTTAAAATACCCACTTTACCCTTAATGAAATGATTTACAACCACACAAATATCTATGACTTATTTTAGACCACATATTTCAAAAGTCTTCCTTTCTTTCTTAAACTCCGTGCCAAGTCAAACTACATCACATAAATTGGGACGGAGGGAGTACATTTTTATTGAATGAAGCATTGCATATTTGTATATTTTAGACTCAAGCAAATACAATGAATCCATATACTTGTTTGTATACAAATCTCTCTCTCTATATAAAAGGGGGACAAAACTCCGCCACATGGCGCTCCACAATGATCCGGAATTTACTTTATTTTTTTTCATATTTATTTTATTTTAAAATTAACTCTGCTTTTCAGATACTATACAGAATTGTTTCTCTCACCAAAAATACCACCACTTCACAAAAGACATGCCTAATTGTTTCTCTCTTTTTTTTTTTTTTTTTAAAAAAAAGCCCACTTCGCCTGCACTTCTTCAACAAATACATTCTCCCTTCAAGGTTGAATTTATGAAAAAATCATCTTCTTCAACCACTCCCTTCAATTTGGAAAAAAAGTGTACCAAAAACAAGTATAAATAGAAGAAGAGAATGAGAAAGAAGAAGAAGAACTTCATCGGCGATAGGGACGTATTTCCAGAGAAATCATCGGGATAGTTTTATAAATAGAATATTTTGTTCGGCGACGACGACTATATTTCTAGAATATTACGATCCGGAGAATAGAAGAGATATTTGTTCCGACAGTGAGATCAAAGGTAAAGTACAACCAAAGGCCCCTGCTCATCGAACCATTTTTGATAGTAATCGTGATGCAAATGTCCTCGCCAAATTCAAGGTCCTTTTTCTTAAATTTTTACTTTTTTTCCCTGGTTGAAGTTTTTGGTTTTAGTTAATTATCATCAAATGCATTGTTTTAGGGATTGATTTATGTATTTAAGAACTTAAAATGCTATGAGTTTTCTGTATTTCTGGGTTTATGATAAATGAAATGGTGACTTACTTATTTAGAAACACTCTCAGACCTCGACTAGATATGTACCGAGCCTTCTACAGGAACAAATCCTGAATCAGAGTGTGATTACTGTCGAGACTTTATTCTTTCACATATATACACATATATTCTTTATTGCATTGTCATACTTGTCCGAAGGGTCTCTTTTATATTATCTCTTACCTGAGGGTTGCATTGTTATTGTTCTAAAAGAAGCCCTTTGGGTTTGTTGGATATGCATAATTGGGTCAAGTTCACATGAGTTTCTCCACTTCGAATATCTTCCTTAATTTCCAACCCAGCCCTGACACGCATGTCGATATCAAATTGACTTTCACAGAAACTGTTTGTCAATTAGATCCTGACTATGCTGTAATTTCTGTTTGAATTGTTAGTAAATGTTGATTGGGTAATCGATAAGGGTGTTGGACTATGATTTTCAAACTTGGATGGCCTGCTTGACTGAGAAATACTCTGAAATATGTAAAAACATGGACCACGTAGCCAAAAAGCTTTAGTCTTCTGAGAGGCGTTTGTGATTTCCTTGGTGCATTATGTGCAGTAGAAGAGAAGGCCACAATTGCAACAATTTTTCTTCTTCCTTTTAATTTTAAAAGAATGCTACATATCCGCAACTTGATTGATTAGTACTAGATGCTGATTAATGAAAACATATTGTTATTGTAGTATTTGACCAACACGAAATATGTATCACCTGTCTGTCTCTGTATATTTGCTATTTGTTTTCCTAGAAAATTAAAAGTGAAAAGAAGTCTTTTTAGATAAAACTTCACCACTGCTTCTAGGGAGGAAAAATATTGAATTGGTTAGTACAAAGTGAAAGTATTAGAATTTGAAAGCATTAGAACTTCCGTAAAGTTATTTTTATATTACTTCATTCCTCACATGTCACTTAGAGAGTTAGTTGACTCTTGTGATTGATTTTCTTTCATTTGGCATTATTATAGATAAGAAACCATAGTAAAGAGCTATTGAGCCATCCATGAGAAAGCTCTGGTGCAAAGTAAGCCCGGGACAATATGATAATTCATGTTTGATTGATTTATGTATTTCAATTTTAATTTTTTTTCCTCTTTCTTCATTGAGGAACCAATCCCACAATCATCGGAAGAGGGTTGGACATAGCAATAAAATTTATAGATTCAAAAATGGACTTAGAAAGGATTTGAACTGGGTAGCCAAAGTGAAAGGTACTAGAATTAAAAGAATTAAAACTTCTTAAAGTTATTCTTGTATTACTTTATTCCTCACATGTCACTTTGAGAGTTACTTGACTATTGTGATTCATTTTCTTTTACTTGACATTATTATAGATATGAAACTGTAGAGGGAGAACTATTGAGCCATCATGAGAAAACTCTGGTGTAAAGTAAGTCTGAGAACGGTATGATACTTCACGTTTGATTGGTTTATGTATTTCAATTTTAATTTTCTGGCCTTCTTCTTCATTGCAGGAATTAGATCTATTTTTCCCACCCCATAATCATCCCAAGAAGTAGGAAATGTTTTTGCTTGGCTTGGGTTGGACATAGCAATAAAATTTATAGATTTTGATTATTTTTTTATCTGCTTATTTTCTATTAAGTTGGAGCAATATTTTAAGTTTTATATGCCACTAAACCTTTTAATTAAGTTTAAAGTTGTCACAACATATAACACCTCTCTTTTTTTATCAATCGTCTTGACTTCTTTTTGATAGTTTGCTGTCGCATCGAAAATGTGCACACTTGGTGCTTTTTATTTTTTTGAACAATGAGACATGACCCATTTAGTACTCCATGAGTTCTCATCTTTGAGAAGGACAGAAAATTTAAGGTTCCTCTTTGTTAGCTCCTTTTTGGAGTTTATTTTTGTTAGTTTCCGGCTTATCATAATAAATTTCTTTTTTTGTATATTCCGATAGTTTGATCCTGACGAAGCTGAACAGAAACTAATTGACATGGTAGTAGGCAAATCTCCATTTCAGATAGCTTTCCGGTAGTGATTTAATGGAGGTGTTGATCTCAGTTGATTAGAAAGCTCTTAAGCCCATCCAACGGTGATTTGTGCTCAATAATATGGTAAATGATTTTTCTGATATCATTGTTATATAGCACGTTGAAATTGCTAATGCTAGAGAATTAGCACCCATTGCCCAATGTACCAGGTATAAGGAATGAGATAGTGTTAGACACCTTTAAATAATTTTTTGTCTCAGGATACTTGCCTTTGTAATTTTCTATTTAAAAAAATGTCATTTCACCTCAAACTAGAATAGCTTGGAATTAATGGTAGGTTTAGCTTTGACCCCTACCTTGTGTATTTAATGTAATAATTATAGTTATTACATAAATAGAGGGCGATTTGGGTCTTAACTTTGAAACACATGAGGTGATCAAGATCATCTACAATAAACTAATGATATTCTAGAGTGCCCCTATTCTATCACCAACAATAAGGACAAAACAATGGTACTTAAGCTTAATACTAGCCTTATACAGTATATACAATGGTGCTATACGAAAATGAGAGAAGTATAAGAGCAAAATTTATGCACAAGATAAGTCCTGAAATTGGATGATAAACTTAGGGTCTTTAAGCATAGTACCCGCCTTTGTTGTTAATCCAAATGTAAATTTAATGATTAATCTTTTGGTTATACATATAGTGATACCTTGAAACTTAATTATTAGATTTATATGTATGAATTCTTAACAAAGTAGCATATTTTAAATATTAGCACCTAAGTTGGTTTAGAGGAATACAAGTTTGTTTAAGACTACTTAATACGAAAATACCATGAAATGAACCTTCAAATGAGAAGCATGGACTTATTGGTATGGAGGACATGTGAAATTTGCAGGTGATTCTATGCAATTTTTGCATTTGCTTATTCAAATAAAGGGGTCGTGATTGAAGATGCACATTATGACAAATTTGTTTATTGTCCAGATTTTAGTTGACAAAGAAAGTACAACTTGATGTGTATATTTTGAAGCTTCACGAAATGAGATGCTACTGAAATGATGGAGTGCATCTATTAGTTGTAGTCTCATTGTACAGGCCAAGAGAAATAGTACTCTCTCGGTTTCAAAAAGAATGACTTACTTTCCTTTTTAGTCTATTTCAAAAAGAATGACTCTTTCCTTTTTTAGCAATACTTTAATTCCAACTTTTCACGTGGCATGTTTAAGACCACAAGATTAAAGGTCATTTTGGTACATTTGACACAACTTTAATTTATGACCACATGATTCAAAAGTCTTCTTTATTTTCTTAAACTCCGTGTCAAGTCAAACTAGGTCATTCTTTTTGAAACGGAAGGAATATATATGTACATAATTAACTCTGCTTTTCATCACTTCAACTAATTTAGAGCTTTGGAGTCATTTCTTTAAGATTAAACTAGGAAAGATTAGAATCACTTTCACTATTACTTTCTTGTGCATAAATTGGAATATGATATAGCAACTTATCGGTTTTTTTAGTCGATCAAAATTAAAACATATAGTATTCAGACGTATTTTGGTTTCATATATGATCGCGCAAAACGCGAGTACTTTCTCTAGTATAAATGATAAATTATACATTTTCACGACTAAACTATTCAAATACAAATAATAAATTTATTTGAAATATATTGTATGATACAAATAAATATAAAATATATCAAATTTAAAATACAACGTCGACAAAAAACGAGAGGAAAAAAAGAAAAAAAAAGAAGGAAAAAAAATGAAACAAGAACGAAAAAAGAAAAAAGAAAATACAAAAAAAAAGACTGCAAAAAAAAAAGAAACAAAAACGAAAAAATAAATAAAAAAGAGGAAAAAAAGTGAAAAGGAGAAAAGAAACGAAAAAGAAAAAAATTGAAAGAAAAAAAATGGAAAAAGAAAAAAGAGAAAAAAGGAAAAGGAAAAGGAAAAAAGAAAGAAAAAGAAGAAAGAGAAATAGAAGATAGAGAAAGAGAGAAAATTAAGGGAGAAAATAAAGCAGAGAGGTTATAGATTGTGTTTAATTGGCAAGAAAGGCTATAAATTGTAATTAATTGAAACTTAGGTGAAATATGACAATTAGAAGCTTATGTTTGCTAAACCATGTAGTTTTTCCTTGTACCATTTAGAACCCTGATATTTGTGGCTGAACTAAAGAATTTTCGGGCTCTTTTAGTCGTGGCTTTTGATCCTCATTTGGGCTTGAGCTGCTGATTTTAGCTCCACTTAAGGCCTGAAATACGTCTTCTTTTGAGCTCTTTTGAGACCCACTTTGGAACTCTTCAAGAATAAATTTTGGACCTCTATATTCCTCCTTTTAGACTACTTGGGCCACCAAATAGTTGTTGTATTTAAACAACTAGTTTCACGACAAGTGCCTTGCACGTGTATGTTGAGTTTTTAATATATCGATCGTCGTATGATGAGTTTTATGTCAAGGGCAAGATCTTTTGAATATCATTAAAAATCTAAAAAAATGAATAATCAAATTGTATTTGATATATTTGCTAGAATGTATAATTCATATACGCAGCGGAAGCATAAATACCGGATCACAAACTTATATAATAACATGATAATGTAAATTAAAAATGAAATTCACAAAGTACATACATACCTGTTGAAGCTTTCACAAATATCGTTTAAATCCTTGCTTGCCAGGTCTGCAATCTTCTACTACTTCCTGACTAATTTGCCTCAACCAATACTTGTGTGGACAAGTTAAAAATGTTTTTCTGAAAAAGATTTCAAGGTATATCTCAATGATAAAAAGAGACCCTATATATTCAAATGAAGTTGAAGTAGTAAGGGCTATTTTTCCACCATTTACTTCACACGTTTTTCCATTAAGACCACCCATTAATTCCAACATTAAGTCATGAACGTTTTTTTTTCTTTTGTCCATTATGACCAATGTTTAATAGGTGTCATAATTTCTGTCATCAATAGGATTATATTCCTATTAAAACAAAGTTGTGTAAAACCTTTCTAACTCCATTTTCTTTTCAAATTGGTTAATTAATCAGGCGTAACAGGGACCGCAAATTTATTAATTGAGGCTTCCAATTATGATATTAATTCACAAATGAATGAATTACAATATCATAATAAATTACAAATTATTCCACTAAAAATCTGTAATTGCACTCCTCTATTTTAATTTCGAAATCTACCATTACATCTTATTTAACTCCCCATGTTAGAATTACCGACACCAATCAATTAAAATCAAATTTTTTGAAAATTTAATTTATTGACTAACTTAATCCTTTATTACTATGCTCAACTTATTTCACGTGACGGATATTAAATCCACCTGCAGGGTTTACATGTGTAAACTTATAAGCAACCATAAAGGGGCGTCTTCTATCTCAAGTCCGAGACATGGTTCTATCAACTAATTATTATTTCACTAAGTGATTTGTCATTATCCAATCTATTAGGAATATATTGACTCGTAATAGAGTCTCATCTTTTAATAGATTAAAATAATAAATCAAACTACATGGATCATAATAATTATATCAAGTTTAAGAGTATAAGTACATGTAATGGACTAGAGAAGTTATTTATTAATATTCAGAACATAAACAAACATCTCTACTTGGTCCGTTCAATACATATGAAATGTACTAGCACAAGAAGTTGGAATATTACCATTCCCATAATTAAGATCAAATTATATTTTAATCTTGTGCTACAATCATCAAGATGTTTGTCCAACTTCATCTTTGATTGTGAACATTAATTTAGAACTTATAAGAACCGACAATTTTAATCTTCCATGCATGAGTTAAATAACTCCATACACAAAATCGTCTACTTTATAAGTAAAAGGCGCACATGTCAACACAATGATCTATTCAAATAAAGACTTTATTCAATTAAGTAAATGAAATAAATTGTCTTTACATGGGATGTAAAAATACTACTATAACTTAAACCAACATGGTAATAGTATATCCTAACAATCTCCCACTTAGACTCATAACCATGCATGTACAATTTTAACACCCATTTCTTCCACATGCTTATCAAAAACCTTCTGAGTTAAGCCCTTTGTAAATGGGTCCGCCAAATTGTTCTTCGACTCAATCTTCAAAACTCTAACATCACCCCTTTGAGTTATATCTCGAATCAATTGATATTTCCTCTCAATATGCTTACTTCTTTTATGGCTTCGTGGTTCTTTCGAGTTTACAATCGCACCACTATTGTCACAATAAAGTGTGAGTGGCGTTTGAACCGAAGGAACTACTCCAAGCTCTTTCAGAAAGTTACCGAGCCAAATAGCCTCCTTAGCCGCCTCAGAGGTAGCCACATATTCAGCTTCCATGGTGGAATCAGCAACACATGATTGCTTGATACTCCTCCAACCTATGGCTCCACCTCCTAAAGTAAACACATATCCTGAGGTAGACTTTCTAGAATCTTTATCTTACTGAAAATCTGAATCTGTATACCCAATAGGTACAAGATTGTCAGAGTGAAACACAAGCATGTAATCCCTAGTCCTTTTCAGGTACTTGATTATATGCTTAACCGTAGTCCAGTGTTCTTGTTCAGGATTAGACTGAAATCTGCTAACCATGCCAACAACAAAGCAAATATCAGGTCTGGTGCACAACATAGCATACATGAGACTCTCTACAGCAGAAACATAAGGGACCGCCTTCATTCTCTCTATCTCATCAGCCATTTTGGGTGACTGATCCTTTGACAAAGTAATTCCATGCCTAAAAAGAAGGAATCCCTTTTTGGAATTTTTCATGCTAAACCTTGCAAGAATAGTGTCAATATAAAGCGCTTGAGATAAACTTATTATCCTTTGTCTGCGATCTTGCATAAACTTGCTGCCAAGGATATGAGCCGCTTCTCCCAAGTCTTTCATATCAAAACGTGAGGACAGCCACTCCTTAACAAAATTCCACATGCTCACATTATTCCCTTTGAGCAAAATGTCATCTACATACAGAATCAAAAATGCTACTTTGTCTCCGTCCCATTTTTTATAGATGCATGACTCATTTTCACATTGATCAAAACCAAAAGTCTTAATCGAATTTTCAAAACAAGTATTCCATGCCCTAGATGCCTGTTTCAATCCATAGATGGATTTCTTAAGTTTACAAAACATGTGTTCATTGCCACTTTCTATGAAACCTACTGGTTGTGCCATATAAATGCACTCATCAAGACTTCCATTTAGAAAAGCTGTCTTGACATCCATTTGCCGAATCTCATAATCATAATGAGCAGCAATGGATAAGATAATCCTAATGTATTTAAGCATAGCTACCGGCGAAAAAGTTTCCTCATAATCAATTCCTTCTTTTTAAGTAAACCCTTTCGCAACAAGCCTTGCCTTAAAAGTTTGCACTTTTCCATCCACACCTCTCTTTTTCTTGTAGATCCATCTACAGCCAATGGGTTTGACTCCCGTAGGTGGTTCTACAAGATCCCAAACTTGATTAGAGTACATGGACTCCATTTCACATTCCACAGCAGCAATCCACATTTCAGCATCTTTGTCCTGTTGTGCTTCGGCGTAATTAAGGGGTTCTATATTAGGCTCCTCAGGGATTCTATCGTATGAATCTCCCAAGAGCGCAAACCGTAAAGGTTTTCTAATAATTCTCCCACTACGACGACTAGTCACTACAGGATCCGCTATATTTGGAACCGAATTCTGAACACCCTGAAAGTCGTCCTGCACAATTGCAGGCTGCTCGGCATTACCCTGAACTTTTTCCTCCACAATTGCATGTTGCTCAACATTACTCCCACTACTTTGAGGTAGTGTAATATCAAGTGTTTACTCTTGTGCAACCTCTTGCCTATTTACATTTCTCCTACTACGTGGATGCAGTGGTATGTAAATAATGGTTTTCAGAATTTGTTCTTTTTGTGTTTCATTATTCATTATTCTATTAATCAATTCCTTGAAAACGAGTTTACTTCTAGGAACATGGTTCATTAAATAGTCCTCTTCAAAAAATCTGGCATTCGTCGAGACAATTACCTTCTGTTCATTAGGATAAAAAAATAAACCTCCTTTAGTTCCTTTTGGATATCCAACAAAAATGCACATTTCAGTCCGAGATTCCAATTTATTAGTTTTCCCTTTTAGCACATATGTTGGGCAACCCCAAACTCGAATATGCCGTAGACTAGGCTTGTGCCCACTCCACAATTCAGATGGGGTTAAAGGTACTGACTTTGAAGGAACAAAGTTCAGAATATAATTTGTTGTTTCTAATGCATACCCCCAAAAGGAAAAAGAAAAATCTGAATAACTCAACATTGATCTAATCATTTCCATAAGAGTTCTATTTCTTCGCTCTGCCACACCATTTTGTTGTGGTGTTCCCGGAGCAGAATATTGAGATGTAATTCCTGATTCTGATAAGTACTTAATGAATTTCGCAGAAAGGTATTCACCACCACGATCAGATCGTAATGTATAGATATGTTTATTATGTCGCTTTTTCGTTTCTATATTAAATTCCTTGAATTTTTCAAAGCATTCAGATTTATGGTGCAACAAATAAATGTATCCATATTTTGAGTAATCATCTGTGAAAGTCACAAAATAATCAAAACCACCTCTTGCTTGTATATTCATAGGACCACACAAATCAGAATGTATTAATTCTAACTTATTACCGGCTCTATTTCCTTTGGAAGGAAAAGGTCTCTTGGTCATTTTTCCTTCTAAACAGGATTCACAAGTCAAAAGTGTCTCCACTTTTAATGAACTCAAAGGTCCATCAGAAACCAACTGTGAGATCCTATTTATATTAATATGACCTAGACGTAAGTGCCATAAGTAGGTTTCACTCAATTTCGAAATTCATTTTCTCTTATGTGATTGATCAATGTTATTAAGTTTCGAAGTTTGTAGCATGTTTTGAGACACTTCAAACACAAACAGATCATCTATTCTAGGAGCAGAAATAATAAAATACTTATTAAACTTAATAATTGCAGAATTATTAGCAAAATAAACATTGTAACCAGCATCCATTATTCTTGAAACTGAAAGTAAATTCCTTCTTATAGAAGGTACGTAGAGAACATTATTTAAAGTCAAACTCTAAAACTACTGAACGTAATGGAAATAGTCCCTATAGCTAAGGCTAGTGCTGGTTCCCCATTTGCTTGAAACACGTTGAGTTCATTTTTATTTAGGCGCCGTGTTACCTGAAACCCCTGCAAAGAAGTGCAGATATGATTAGTGGCTCCTGAATCTATAGCCCGAAATTGGGTAGAAAAGGCCGCTAAAAATGTTTCAACGACATATGAAAAAGAAGTACCTTGTTTCTGCATTTTTGCTATGTAACCGGGGCACTGTTTCTTATAGTGAAAAGGTTGCTTGCAATGATAGCACTTGCCCTTAGGCTTAGCCACACCACCAGTAGCACCTGGAACCTTACATGGCTTCTCCTTTTTCTTTTCGCCTTTCGGTTTAGAAGTCGAAGACGAAGGTTTGTCAACCATGAACTCCGTAGGAGGAGCTTGTTTCTTAATGATAGATTCTTCCGCTTGCAGTTCATTCAACAGTTTCGCAAGGGAAAAGTCCATCTTATTCATATTATAATTTAAGCGAAACTGCTGAAAACTGTCCGGCAGAGTCTGTAGGACCATCTCGACTTGAGATTCCTTATCAATAATAGCACCAAGAATTTCCAGCTCGTTCAACAGACTCATCATCTTAAGAATGTGCTCCCTCACCGATGATCCTTCACCCATTTTTATGGTCAAGAGGGCTTTCATGGCCGTCTGCTTTGCTGTACAATTTTGCTCGCCAAACATCTCTTTGAGAGATTCGAGCATATCATAAGCAGAAGTCATGGACTGATCTTGATGTTGCAACACATTTGCCATGGAGGCAAGAATGTAGCATCTTGCCATCTCATCAGCCTTAACCTATTGATCATAGGATTTAGTCTCATCATCAGTGGGGTCAGCTGAATTAATGGGGTATTCTTCAACCAGAACAAATTAAAACCTTTAGTAGTAAGGACAATGTCCAAATTTCGTTTCCAGTCAACATAGTTAGTGTCACGCCTCGGATTCCCACGGGGTGGACTGGCACCCGAAGCCGTTAAGGCCCGAGAGAACCAATCTTTAATCATGTACACTCATATGCATGTCTCTGTATGAATAACATTCTATCTCATGTAACTAATAAATACTAATGGCGGAATTCATGGCAAACATATGCTTTATATGAAACTTGGCCGTTAGGGCCATTAAGTCAACATGAACATACAGTATTTCATCTCTTCATCTGTCCCACAACATCTACAAAGCCTCTACAGATACATAGACATGAACATCCTAAAGTCGGGACAAGACTCCGTTTTATACAACATTTACAATACCAAAATCAATGTACACATGTGACACGGAAAGGCCCAAACCAACTGGAGCTCACCAATGATCTGCAAATGACCCACAACCTACTGTGGAGGTCTACTAGCACCTGTGCCTGCAACAAGTAAGGTAAGTCCCCCAAGGGACATCAGTACGAAGAATGTACTGAGTATGTAAGGCTATAAGAAATTTCATGATACATAGGTACCTCAATGGAATCAAATATAAGCGAACAGTCAATATGGATAAATCACCGTTCTGTATGTGTGGAACCATGTATTTTACATTCATTACTGCCCTGGCTTTTACGTTCATCCTTATTACCATTCATTCAGCTTATTGGTGGATCATAATATATAACAGTCATCCACTTTATCGGTGGGTTATAATATATAACATTCATCCACCTTATCGGTGGGTTATAATGTATAACATTCATCCACCTTATCGGTGGGTTATAATGTATAACATTCATAAAGTAACCATAGAGTAACCATAAAGTAACCATAGAGTAACCATAAAGTAACCATATATGCATTACTTCTCTTCCTTATTTTTATGAGATTGATAGAGGGTTATAACATCATTATTGGAACTTTGGAATGATTTCCACAATTATGTGACACATGAATAACAATTTGGTCAATGAATAAGAAACATATGAATAACAATATATGACAACCTGAAATGAGATACCTTTGGACATTTCGAAATGGAACAAGTACGATGACAATGTGAACAATATATGCTGCAGAAGGATACAGAAAGAGTAACCTTATATACCTTATCCTCTCAATATGAATACACAGTCCTATATGTGATTACAATAATCTAGCTCCTTCCTTACGTGTTACTCTACAACACAAGTACATAACAGAACTCACGTTAACAACTAACTACATTACAAGTGCATGAAACAATAATGGGCTACGTGACTGCTACATAGCGTCATTTCGTCCTTATTCAATACAACTCACTACATTATCATACCAACAATTCCACAACATTCCACACGTTGACCAAGACCTCATAAACCAATAGCATTTCACACCAAGTTTATACTTTACACTCCCTCATTAACACTACGTCACATTTAGTCTATCAAGTCATCTCAATAGCTTCCATAATAACACATGAACAACAATACATAATTGATACCATTCAAAATGAATCCGGGATACTCGTTTAAAGTCATTCAAAAGGTACCATAAGTTGATAATTGCATCCATGAAGGGTATAGGGGCTTTGGGGGGTCAAAGGGAGAAAAAAACATACAAAACGGGGTCCTGGACTGACCTACGAAGACACCTGTGCCCGTAGGTGGTTGAGGTACGGCTGCAGGTGCCTCTTGGCAGTGTCCAGGGGCACCTGCGAAGTCACTTGCGCCCGTAGGTGCCTTCGTCTGCGAGGGCGGGTGCCCATTTTGGTCAAAATGGGTCTCTTTTGGGTCCTCTTTCGCAATGAATGGTCCATGATCGTAATTAATCTTATATTTTCATATTTTAAGTTATCTTATATTCCAAAAAACATCCATGGTTTCAGAACGCACATAAACATCACCAAAACCACATTTTCCTTTCAATACGCCACCGGTTCCATATACAATTTCACAACAACAATTCCAAATGTTACACATAAAGAGAAAGAAAGTTAAGGGCATAACCACATCTTACATGTTGATATTTAATCCATCAAAGTCATTTCTTTCTAGACCACAAGTCCACTTCCAAGTTTACAAGGCAAAACCCTTTTACTGATTAAGCAAACATAGACTGTTTCACACATAGTGAACTTCTCAACACTTTGTAAATATAACCAACATGATCTAAAAAATATCTCATGCATATAATATATTAAACCATAATAATAAACACTTACCAAATCTTGCAAAGTGATGATCTTGTCCAAACATGTGTAGTTGCCTTAGGGTTTGAGTTGAGAGAAAATATCTTATAGAAATTTCTAGAATTGGCATGTGTGGTCAAATGAATAAAAATCTGATTTTATTGGACTTATATAGCCCCTTTAAGGTCATCCTTAGCCAATAATTTTGGTCAATAATTGATTTGTTAACTTAGTTAAAGATGAATGGATCATTATTCCCTTTTTGGGCCATGTCTTCATGCTAATTTTGGGCCTCATTTGGCCCATTAACATCATATTAATGCAGCCCCATAAATTTAATGGATCATTCACCCACCATCTCAAGTTTGAATATTTTCATAATTATTAAGGTAATCCATTAAGTCTAGAAATGTATGGGGTGTTACATCCTTCCCCCCTTAGGAACATTCGTCCTTGAATGTTAGTAATATTATCTCATTGAAACAAATTTAAATCTAAGTGTATCCTTCATGTTCTCATATACACATGATACTTGTAGAGACTTACTTGTTATTGCTTCAATTCCGCACCTTGAACTTGTTCTTCTGTTTACAACAAATACGAGTATGTTAGATTTCATCATTCCTTCGGTTTCCCATGTGATTTCAGCTACTTGCTGATTTCTCCAATAGTACCTTTATGGGAACTACTTTTTTTTTTATTTCTTAATCCTTTCACTTATCGATCAAGACTAGTAGTAGGTACCTCTTCATATGTGATATCCTCTGTAACTCGTACATCTCTCCCATACATTTTCAAAGCATTGAAACATAGAACAGTGAATGAACTGTGGGGAGTTCTTGGGTTAGTGCTAATTTATATGCAACTTACCCAAATCTTCGGGCAATTTCATATGGAATGTTATATAGTGCCAACTTTCCTTTCCCTACAAATCTCATTACCCCTTTCATTGGTGACACTTTCACAAATACTCAATCATCTATGGCAAATTCTAATTCTCTGCTTATAACATTAATATATAATTTGTGTCGACTTTGGGTTGTTTGTAGCCTCTGTTGTATCACCTTAACTTCGTTTATAACTTGATGAACAAGATCCGACCCAAATAAGGCAGTTTCTCCCGCTTCAGCCTATTCAATTGGTGATTTACTTTAGCATTGGAGTACTCTCTCTTGCGTAAGCTCAAATACCTTTGTCGAACTTTGTTGTACATTCTTTTTCAGCTGCGATAACATAGAATCCGCGTACTGGTTTTCCTTTATTTCAGCTATTAATGAAGAATCTGCCACATTTTTGCACTATAATTCTTTCATCTGGAGTTTCAAGAAGACAAACCCCCAAGCTGTCTAATTGATATAGATCCTTGACTATACCTTGCTTTTCTGTCAACTGGCCATTAGTGCTCCTTATTTCTTTACGACTTAATGCATCAGTTACCACATTTGCTTTCCCCGGATGCTATAAGATATCAATATCATAGTCTTTTAATAATTCAAGCCATCTCCGCTGCCCCAGATTTAAGTCCTTCTACTTAAACTATACTACAAACTTTTGTGATCAATCTCTCTCTCTATATATAAGTGAACCCCATACAATTAGTGGCGCCATACTATTAAAGCAAACATCATGACTGCTAACTCAAGGTCATGTGTTGGATAATTTCTTTTATGTGGACGTACTTGTCTTGAAGCATAAGCTATCATATTACCGTGCTGCATCAATACACTTGAAGCCTCACCATAGACTGCATACCCTTCTGTACCTTCTGGAACTACCAACACAGGTGTAGAAGTCAATTTATCCTTCTGATCGTGGAAACTCTTTTCACACGCATCATTCCACTGAAACTTGGTCGCCTTACGTGTTAACTTTATCAAGGGTGCCGAAATGGAAGAAGACCCTTCAACAAATCTTCTGTACTATCCTGTCAACCCAAGGAAGCTATGAATTTTCGTAGCGTTGTAGGCCTTGGCCAATTCTTTACCACTTTTATCTTTTGTGTATCAACCCTTAGTCCCTGATCCTATACAATGTGACCCAAGAACGCTACGGATTTTAACCAAATTCACATTTGGAGAACTCTGCATATATCTTATGGTCACGAAGAATCCGTAACACCTACCGTCAATGATTAGCATGGTCCTCTTGTGATCTTGAGTAACCCAGAATATCACCTCTAAACACGGTCACGAACACATCTAAAAATGGCTTGGACACCCTATTCATCAAATCCATAAAAACAGCTGGTGCATTTGTTAGCCCAAATGGCATAACTAGAAATTCATAGTGACCATACCGCGTTCGAAAAGCTGTCTTGGGTATATCTCCCCTTTTTTTTTCTAACCCTTACGTGGTGATATCCCGATCTTAAGTCAATCTTTGAAAAAAAAACATTTGGCACCCTGTAATTTGTCAAATAAAGCATCCATGCAAGGGAGGGGATATTTATTCTTAACTGTCACCTTATCCAATGCCGATAATCAATACACATTCTCAATGTGCCATCTTTATTCCGTACAAATAATACTGGTGCACCCCAGGGGGACATACTAGGCCTTATGAATCCCTTGTCCAACAAGTCTTTTACTTGCTCCTTTAATTCCCGTAACTGTTCTAGAATCACACCCATACCAAACTCTACTTCCTGTTCTGGAGGCAACCCCGGAAGATCTTCAGGAAATACCTCAAGAAATTCATTTACTACTGGAACCGATTGAGGAGTTAGTGGTTCCACATCAGTATCTTTCACCCTTACTAAGTAAAATATGTACCCCTTGGCTATCATTTTCCTTGCTATAAGATAGGAAATAAATTTTACTCTCGGTGCCCCCACATTACCCGTCCATTCCAGACCATTCGTTTGTGGAAAATTAAAATGTACTCTCTTAGTTCGGCAATCTATCATGGCATAACAAGAAGCCAACATATCAGTACCTAATTACGACAGATTTTCTTTGCTACAATAGATTCACCTACGGGTGTAATACTCCAAATGACTTACCTAATAATTCTGGTGTTCCTTTATGTATTATATATTTTTTTTTCCTCAACAATCAAGGGAGTAACATATGATAGGGTAAAACCCGGATCAATCAATGCATATACCTTATGTAAAAAAAATATGAATAGTGTACCTGTATCTACATCATGAAAAGCCTCCAAATTCTGTCAATCCGCTAAGGCGTGGGTATAGTTCTGGGTTTCGCTAGAACTAGCTGTTCCTCTAGCACCACCATCATGACCAGCAGGTTGTACACCTAACAATGATAACGCAACGGCTGATCTCGAAGGTCGTGTCATACTACCCGTGCCCCTCTGTGGGCACGCTCTCATTATGTGCCCTGACCTACCACACCAAAAACAAACATTCATTCCAAACCAGCATTCACCTGAATGAAACTTCCCGCAGTGCTGGCACAATCGATGAGAAAATCCCACTGTCTGCGAACCCCGTATTCCATTACTCTGCCCCACTTGAATGCCTCTAAACCCTTGGAATTGGGATTGAGTGCCTGCTGTAGGATAAGAAAGGGATGATCTAGGCGGTCTAGGAAAAACCTGAGGCCTAAATTCTTCTTGGGACGCCATAAACTGTCCCATAGGTCTAGAACTCTTTGACGGCCCTTCTTCAAATTCTTGTGTCCTTCTCCGTTGCCTCTGATCCTCCATTTTCTGTGCAAAGGATTGTATTCTTGCTATATCCATGACTCTATTTAACGCAGCAATAGTACAGTCCCTCACCAGATATGGCTCCAATCTGTTCACATACCGATGGACTCTGTCGGCCATAGTGGCTACTATATTTGGAGCATACCTAGCCAGAGAATTAAATCAGAGACTGTACTCCCTGACGCTCATATTCCCTTGTCGAAGATTTAAAAACTGATCCGCACGAGCCTCTCGAATCTCATAGGGAAGATAGTGATCAACAAATGCCATTCTAAATTCTTCCCAACTAGGTGGAAGTGCACCTATACCCCTAGATCGTTTCCAATCTTCGTACCATAATATAGCCTCGCCTTTTAGTCTATATGTTGCAAGCTCCACTGTTTCTCTACCAGTCACATGCATAACATCTAGAGCCCTTTTGATTTGGTCCACGAAGTCCTGTGGGTCTTCATTCAGATCTGACCCGGTGAACGTGGGAGGGTCTAATTTCACAAAATCATGTGTCTGTCGACTAGTTGCCCTATTCGCACTATCATTACTTGTCATTGGACCTACTTGTCCTTGATTCAGTGCAGCAAATATACAAGTAACTATACGAGTCAACATTTGCACTGGATTTCTGAGATTCTGCTCAGTATCATTAGCAGGTGTTTCGGCAGGTTCTTCCCTCCCTCTCCGCTCTTCTGGAGATGGAAAAGTAGGGGAAGCCTGCATTGTAAGCTCTTTTTCAGCCCCACCTTGACTAGCTTGGTCAGGTGGTGATTTCCTAGTTCCTTCTCTGGCAAGCATGTCTACCTCCTTACCTTTGCCCTTATCTTGTCTTGTAATTGGCATTTTACTGTAACAAAGAAAATAAATTTCAATGATCAGATATGATTCCACCTACATCATTGGCTCTGATGCACGATCTAGGAAATGAAGAAAAGAAACAACTCCTAGATGTCCCATAGCCTCCTGCTTATAAATGTGGCGCGCAACACATCGATAATTAAGACTCTACTCAGACACGGCTTTGTAGACACCCTTAGGACAACCCGCTCTGATACCACTTTTGTCACGCCTCGAATTCCCACGAGGCGGACTGGCACCTGAAGTCGTTAAGGCCCGAGAGAACCAATCTTTACTTATGTACACTCATATGTATTTCTCTGTATGAATAACATTCTATCTCATGTAACTAATAAATACCAATGGCGGATGTCATGGAAAACATATGCTTTATATGAAACTTGGTCATTAGGGCCATTAAGTCAACATGAACATACAGTCTTTCATCTTTTCATCTGTCCCACAACATCTACAAAGCCTCTACAGATACATAGACATGAACATCCTAAAGTCGGGACAACTCCCCACTTTATACAATATTTACAATACCAAAATCAATGTACACATGTGACACGAAAAGCCCCGAACCAACTGGAGCTCACCAATGATCTGCAAATAACCCTCAACCTACTGTGGAGGTCTACTAGCACCTGTGCCTGCAGTACGAAGAATGTACAAAGTATATAAGGCTATAAGAAATTTCATGATACATAGGTACCTCAATGGAATCAAATATAAGCGAACAGTCAATATGGATAAATCACCGTTCTGTATGTGTGGAACCATGTATTTTACATTCATTACTGCCCTGGCTTTTACGTTCATCCTTATTACCATTCATTCAGCTTATTGGTGGATCATAATATATAACAGTCATCCATTTTATCGGTGGGTTATAATATATAACATTCATCCACCTTATCGGTGGGTTATAATATATAACATTCATCCACCTTATCGGTGGGGTATAATATATAACATTCATACACCTTATCGGTGGGTTATAATATATAACATTCATCCACTTTATCGGTGGGTTATAATGTATAACATTCATCCATCTTATCGGTGGGTTATAATGTATAACATTCATAAAGTAACCATAGAGTAACCATAAAGTAACCATATATGCATTACTTCTCTTCCTTATTTTTATGAGATTGATAGAGGGTTATAACATCATTATTGTAACTTTGGAATGATGTCCACAATTATGTGACACATGATTAACAATTTGTTCAATGAATAAGAAACATGTGAATAACAATATATGGCAACCTGAAATGAGATACCTTTGGACATTTCGGAATGGAACAAGTACGATGACAATGTGAACAATATGTGCTACATAAGGATACAGAAAGAGTAACCTTACATACCTTATCCTCTCAATATGAATACACAGTCCTATATGTGATTACAATAACCCAACTCCTTCCTTACGTTTTACTCTACAACACAAGTACATAATAAAACTCACGTTAACAACTAACTACATCACAAGTGCATGAAATGATAATGAGCTACGTGACTGCTACATAGCGTCCTTTCATCCTTATTAAATACAACTCACTGCATTATCATACCAACAATTCCACAACATTCCACACATTGACCAAGACCTCATAAACCAATAGCATTTCACACCAAGTTTATACTTTTCACTCCCTCATTAACACTACGTCACGTTTACTCCATCAAGTCATCTCAATAGCTTTCATAATAACACATCAACAACAATCCATAATTGATAACATTCAAAATGCCTCCGGGATACTCCTTTAAAGTCATTCAAAAGGTACCATAAGTTGATAATTGCATCCATGAAGGGTATAGGGGCTTTGGGGGGGGGGGGTTAAAGGGAGACAAAAACATACAAAATGGGGTCCTAGACTGACCTGCGAAGCCACCTACGCCCACAGGTGGTTGAGGTGAGGCCACAGGTTCCTCTTGGCAGTGTCCAGGGGCACCTGTGAAGTCACCTGCGCCCGCAGGTGCCTTCGTCTGCGAGGGTGGGTGCCCGTTTCGGCCAAAATGGGTCTCTTTTGGGTCCTTTTTCGCAATGAATGGTCCATGATCATAATTAATCTTATATTTTCATATTTTAAGTTATCTTATATGCCAACGAACATCCATGGTTTCACAATGCACATAAACATCACCAAAACCATATTTTTCTTTCAATAGGCCACCGGTTCCATATACAATTTCACAACAACAATTCCAAATGTTACACATAAAGAGAAAGAAAGTTAAGGGCATAACCACATATTGCATGTTTATATTTAATCCATCAAATTCATTTCTTTCAAGACCACAAGTCCACTTCCAAGTTTACAAGGCAAAACCCTTTACCAATTAAGCAAACATAGACTGTTTCACACATAGTGAACTTCTCAACACTTTGTCAATATAACCAACATGATCTAAACAATATCTCATGCATATAATATATTAAACCATAAGAATAAACACTTACCAAATCTTACAAAGTGATGATCTTGTCCAAACAAGTGTAGTTGCCATAGGGTATGAGTTGAGAGAAAATATCTTATAAAAATTTCTAGAATTGGCATGTGTGTTTAAATGAATATGTAACACCCCGTATGATTTCAAACCTCTTTAATTACCATAACATTCATGGAATTATTTAAACATGAGAGGGTTGATGAATTATACATTAATTTGTTGGGCTTAAATGAGTCTTGTGCCATGGAGCCCAATTGAGGCCCAAAGATGGAGCAAAAGACATGGCCCAAAGGGAATTTGACCCATTCTTTCAATTGACCAAGTAAGCCCCTCATTTAATGTGTTGTATGTGGCTAAGGATGACTTATGGGGACATATAAAGCAAGGGAAAAATCAGAATATTATTCAACACAATACACATGCCATTTCTAGAATTTTCTCAAACATTTCTCTCTACACACAAACCCTAAGCAACTATTCTCTTTGGACAAGATCATCATATTGCAAGATTTGGTAAGTATTTATTCTCATGTTTTAGTAGATGATATGTTTAATATGGTTTATAAATCATGTTGGTTATGTTGACACAGTGTTGGACAGGTCACTATGTGTAAAACTGTCTATTTTTGCAATCGGAAAAGGGTTTTGCCTTGTAAACTTGAAAATGGACTTGTAGTCTTGAAGGAAGTAAACTTGATAGATTCAATATTGACATGTGATATGTGATTATATCCTTAACTTGTTTTATACTTGTACATAATATTTGGAATTGTTATTGCAAAATTGTGCATGGATTTGGTGGTGTATGGAAGGAAAAGTGTGGTTTTGGTGATGTTCATTTGTGTTGTGAAACTATGGGTGTTTTTTGGCATCCAAGTGACAAAAAATATGTAAATAAAATCTTACTTATGTCCTTGGACCATTTATTACACAAAAGGACCCTTTTTGGCCGATTTGGGCATCCGCCCTCGCAGATGCCAAGTAGGTGCACCTGGACACTGCCAAGGGTCACCTGCAGATGTATGTCATCCACCTGCGGGTGCGGGTGGCTTCGTAGGTTACCCCAGAATGTCATTTCATATGGTTTTGTCTCTCTTTGATCCCCGAAGGCCCCTATACCCTTTTTGGATGTAATTATCAACTTATGGTATCTTTTTAATGACTTTAAAGGGTCGTATGGAGTCATGTTAGACTATATTAATTATGGATTGTTGTTCATAATTTTTTATGAGGCAATTTGATGGAGTAATTGTGACGGAATGATAATGAGGAGTCGTAAAGGGTAAACGTGGTGTGAAATGCTATTGATGTTTGATGTCTTGGTCAATGTATGGAATGTTATGGTGTTGATGGTATGATCATGTAGTGGATTATATTATAAGGGTAAAATAACATTATATGGCAGTCATATAGCTCATTGTCATCTTGTACACTTATGCGGTAACTATTTGTTAATGTAAGCTCCATTATGTACTTGTGTTGTAGAGTGAAACGTAAGGAAGGAGCTAGACTATTGTGTTCATATATAGGCTTGTGTATTCATACTTTGAAGTGAAGGTATGTAAGGTTACTCTATCCGTGTCCTTCTGCAGCACATAGTATTCACATTTACATTGTATTCGTTCCATTCCAAAATATTCTAAGGTATCCTATTTCCGGGTATCAATTATGGTTCATCACATGTTCCTTATGTATTGATCAATTGTAATTCACATGTATCATATGCATTGACTAATGTACCAAAGATTCGATTGTTCCAATAATGTTATGTCTCCAATCATGTTATGACTACCATTGTATCAATCTCTCAAAAGTAAAGGAATAAAGTAATGCGTAGTTGTTGGTTACAAGAGTACGGGTGGCAACTTTAGGGGCATAAGCCTAGCTCGAGCCGATCCCGAATTTATTGGATTAGGGGGCAGTCCTAGAGGCGTAAGCCTAGCTCGGGCCAATCCTGACAGGTGGTAGCTCTAGAGGTAAGAACCTAGCTCGAGCCGAACCTGATATATTGGTTTATGGGTGGCAGCTCTAGAGGTAATAACCTAGCTCGAGCCGAGACCAATATATTGAATTATGGGTGGTAGCTCTAGAAGCATAAGCCTAGCTCGAGTCGAGTCCAACATAACGTTATGTTATGTAAAGACCCACTGATCAGTCGCGGCCTGGGTACATAGTGACACACGTGATGATGAACAAGCATAGAAGTAAAGAAGCAAAGAAAGAAATGAAAGCAATACACATGGTTCCCAACATATAGAATGGTGACTTATCCTTATTGATTATTCATTTTTATTTGAGTTCATTGAAGCATTTGATGTGTCATACAGTTTCTTATGAGCCTTACATGCTCAGTACATTCTTCGTACTGACGTCCCTTGGAGGACTTACCTTACATGCTGTAGGTGCAGGAACTAATAGACCTCCACAGTAAGCTGTGGGTCATCTACTGATCTTTGGTGAGCTCCAGTTGGTTCGGGGCTTTCCGAGTCACAGTTGTACATTGGTTTTGGTATTGTAAATATTGTATAAAGCGGGGACTTGTCCCGACTTTAGAATGGTTATGTATATGCATCTGTAAGAAGCTTTTATAGACATATGTGGGTATATAAATGTAAGAGATGTATGTCCATTTTGACTTGATGGCCCTAACGGCCAAGTTTCACATATGTATGTATCACATGTTCCATGAATTCCGCTATTAGCATCTTATATCTTTATACGTGATGGTGGTGTTTCTTATGACATGCAAATGAATAGACAAGAGCAAAGATTAGTTCTCTCGGGCTTCATCGACTTCAGGTGCCAGTCCGTCCCGTTGGAATTCGGGTCGTGACAAAAGTGGTATCAGAGCGGGTTCTCCTAAGGGTGTCTACAAAGCTGTGTCTGTGTAGAGTCTTACTTATGGATGTGTTGTGCACCACATTTATAAGTAGGAGGCTACATGGCATTTAGGAGTTGTTGCTTTTCTTCATTTCTAGATCATGCAATAAAGCCAATGTGGTAAGTGGAATCATATCTGACCATTGTACATGGTTTTCTTGTTTATAGTAAAATGCCAATGAAAAGAAGAGGTAGAGGTAAAGGTAAGCAGGTAGATATGTTTGTCAGTGAAGGGATGATCAAATCACCACCTGACCAAGCTAGTCAAGGTGGAGCAAACACTGAAATTGCATCGCGGTCTTCGTCTACTTTTCCAGCTCCGGAAGAGCCAATAGGTAGAGAAGTACCCGTAGAACCGCCAATGAATGCCAGTGACCAGGATCTAAGAAATGCAGTATATATGTTGACTCAGTTGGTTGCAGCACAAAGTTAAGGACGAGTTGTTCCAATGACAAATGAGGATGATGCGGCTAGAATGGCGAGTCGCAGGACACAGGACTTTTTGAAATTAGACCCTCCTATATTCACGGGATCAGATCCGAAAGCAGATCCATAGGATTTTGTGGACCAAATTCAAAGGGCTTTAGAGGTTATGCACGTGATTGGTATTGAAACAGTTGAACTTGTGGCATATATATTGAAAGGAGAGGCGATATTGTGGTATGAAGATTAGAAGAAGTCTCGTGGTATCGGTGCAATTCCACCTAATTGGGAAGAATTTAAAGTGGCATTCCTTGATCACTATCTTCCCTATGAGATTCGAAAGGCTCGTGCAGATCAGTTCTTAAATCTCCGACAAGGGAATCTGAGTGTTAGAGAATACAGTTTGAAGTTTAATTCCTTTGCTCGATATGCTCCTAATGTAGTAGCCACAATAACAGACAGAGTCCATCGCTATGTGGACAGGTTAGAGCCATATTTGGTAAGGGACTGCACCATTGCTGCCTTGAAAAAAGATATGGACATAGCCAGAATATAGGCTTTCACATAGAAAATGGAAGATCAGAGACAGAGAAAGAGGGTACATGAATCTGATAGTGGACAGTCCAAAAGAGCTAGACCTATGGGATAGTTTATGGTGTCCCATAGAGGATCTAGGCCTCGAATGTTTCCTAGACCGCCTAGACCCTCATTCTCTTATTCCACAGCAGGCCCTCACTTTCAATTCCGAGGGTTTTGAGGCAGTCCATCTGGGCAGAGTAGTGGAATTCACGGATCCTGGGCAACAGGATTTTCTCGTCAGCAGTGTCAGCACTGCGGGCGTACTGATTCAGGCCCATGCTGGCTAGGGACGAATGCTTGCTTTTGGTGCGGTATGCCGGGACACATGATGAGAGAGTGTCCACAGAGGAGCATGGGTGATATAGCACGATCGACGGGATCAGCCGTTGCATCATCATCATCGGTTCCTTCCTTAGGCCGAGGTACACCGCCTGCTGGTCATGGTAGGGGTGCCAGAGGAGCAGCCAGTTCCAGTGGAACCCTAAATCGTACTTATGCTCTAGTGGACCGACAGAATTCAGAGGTCTCTCCTGATGTAGTCACAGGTACATTATCCATATTTTCATATAATGTATATGCATTGATTGATCCGGGTTCTACATTGTCATATGTTACTTCATTGATTGCTGCAAAATTTACAAGAACACCGAAACTATAAACTAGGTCTATTGAACTAGCTACACCAGTTGGTGACTATATTATTGCAAAAAGAGTATATCGTAATTGTGTGGTAACTGTGTGTGGTCATGATACATTGGCCGATCTCATTGAATTAGACATGGTGGATTATGCTATGATAATTAGAATGGATTGGTTGGCTTCTTTTTATGCCACGGTAGATTGCCGGGCTAAGAAGGTACATTTTTGTTTTCCACAAGAAAATGGTCTTGAATGGCAGGGTAATGTGGGGGCACTGAAAGGAAAATTTATTTCCTATCTGAAAGCAAGGAAAATGATTGCCAAGGGGTACATATGTCACTTAGTACGAGTGAAAGATACTGATGTGGAACCACAAACTCCTCGGTCGATTCCAGTGGTCAATGAATTTCTTGATGTATTTCCAGAGGATCTTCCCGGTTTGCCTCCGGAATGGGAAGTAGAGTTTGGCATCGATGTAAACCCAGAAACTCAGCTTATTTCTATTCCCCCGTATAGAATGGCTCCAGCAGACTTGCATGAATTGAAGGAGCAATTGAAAGATTTGCTGGACAAGGGCTTTATCATGCCTAGTATGTCCCCGTGGGGTGCACCGTTATTATTTGTATGGAATAAAGATGGCATATTGAGAATGTGCATTGATTACCGACAATTGAATAAGGTAACGATCAAGAACAAATATCCCCTCCCCAGGATTGACGATTTGTTTGATTAGTTGCAGGGTGCTAAATATTTTTCAAAGATCGACTCGAGGTCGGGTTACCATCAAGTCAGAGTTAGAGAAAAAGATGTACCCAAGACAGCTTTCCGAACATGGTATGGCCATTATGAATTTTTAGTTATGTCATTTGGACTAACAAATGCACCAACTGTGTTCATGGATTTGATGAATAGGGTGTTTAAGTCATTTCTGGACGTGTTCATGACGGTATTTATAGATGACATCCTGGTTTATTCAAAGTCACAAGAGGACTATGCTAAGCACTTATGGCAAGTGTTGTAGATTCTTCGTGAGCGTAAGTTGTATGCAAAGTTCTCTAAATGTGAATTTTGGTTGAAATTCGTAGCATTCTTGGGTCACATTGTGTCAGATGAAGGAATTCGAGTTGATACACAGAAGATTGAAGCGGTGAAAAATTGGCCAAGGCCTACGACGCCTACGGAAATTCGTAGCTTCCTTGGGCTAGCAGGTTATTATCGAAGGTTTGTTGAAGGGTTTTCTTCTATTGCTGCACCTTTAACAAACTTACACACAAGGCAGTCAGATTTTAATGGAATGATGCATGTGAGAAAAGTTTCCAAGAACTGAAAGATAAATTGACTTCCACACCGGTGTTAGTACTTTCGGAAGGCACCGAAGGATACACAGTATATTGTGATGCTTCTGGAGTTGGTCTAGGTTGTGTATTGATGCAGCACGGTAATGTAATAGCATATGCTTCACGACAGCTGCGACGACATGAGAGAAACTATCCCACACATGATCTTGAGTTAGCAACCGTAGTATTTGCTTTAAAGATATGACGTCATTATTTGTATGGAGTTCATGTTGACATCTATACTGATCACAAGAGTCTGCAATATATCTTTAAGCAAAAGGAACTCAATCTGAGGCAGCGGAGGTGGCTTGAGCTATTAAAAGATTATGATATTGATATTCTATATCATCCAGGAAAAGCAAATGTGGTAGCTGATGCATTGAGCCGCTAGGCAATAGGAGACACTAGTGGCCAATTGACAGAGAAGCAATATTTAGTCAAAGATCTACATCAATTAGCCATCTTGGGGGTTCGTCTTCTTAAATCCTCAGATGAAGGGGTTATTGTACAGAATGCGGCAGAATCTTTATTACTAGCTGAAGTGAAAGAGAAGCAGTTTGCGGATCCTATGTTAGTGCAACTAAAAGAGAATGTACAGCAGAATTTAACAAAGGTATTTAATCTTACACAGGAAGGAGTACTTCAATGCCAAGGTAGATTATGTGTACCAGATGTAGACGAGCTGACGAAATGAATTATGACCGAGGCGCATCATTAGCGATATTCTATTCATCCAGGAGCTACAAAAATGTACCATGATTTGAAAAAAGTGTATTGGTGGGGAAATATTAAGAAGAACATTGCAGAATTTGTCGCTCAATTCCCAAATTGTCAACAAGTAAAGGTAGAGCATCAAAAACCAGGAGGTTACATGCAATGTATCAATCTTCCAGTATGGAAATGGGATATGATTAATATGGACTTCATCACAGGTTTTCCTCGTACGCTGTGGAAATTTGATTCTATATGGGTCATAGTTGACAGGCTTACCAAGTTAGCACATTTCTTACCAGTCAGGACCACCTATATAGCAGAAGATTATGCAAGGTTGTACGTTAAAGAAATAGTGCGATTACATGGAATTTCGATCTCCATTATATCAGACAGGGGAGCTCAGTTTACTGCACACTTTTGGAGATCTTTTCAGCAAAGTTTGGGTACACAAGTGAATTTGAGTACGGCTTTCCATCCTCAGACAGATGGACAAGCAGAACGTACTATCCAAATACTTGAAGATATGCTATAAGTGTGCATGTTAGATTTTCAAGGCAGTTGGGATGACCATTTGCCTCTCATTGAATTTGCTTACAATAATAGTTTTCATTCAAGTATTAAAATGGCACCTTATGAAGCTTTGTATGGAAAGAAATGTAGATCACCAATCGAATGGTTTGAAGTGGGTGAAACTGCTTTACTTGGGCCAGATCTTGTTCATCAGGCTATGGAGAAAGTTTAAGTGATCCAACAGCGGCTACAAATGGCCCAAAGTCGACACAAGTCATATGCTGATGTTAGAAGAAGAGGGCTCAAATTCGCCATAGGTGATTGGGTATTTTTGAAGGTGTCACCAATGAAAGGGGTAATGCGGTTCGAAGAGAAAGGGAAATTGAGTGCACGTTATATAGGCCCATATAAAATTATTAGAAGATTTGGGCAAGTTGAGTATGAGTTGACACTACCCCAAGAACTCTCCACGGTTTATCCGGTATTTCATGTTTCGATGCTTCGAAAGTGCATAGGGCATCCATCTCGTTTTACTACCATTGAAGATGTGCAAGTTACGAAGGATCTTACCTATGAGGAGATACCTATTGCCATTCTGGATAGACAAGTGAAAAGGTTGAGGAATAAATACATAGCTTCTGTAAAGGTACTTTGTTTCTAATTGAGGTACCTATGAGGTGGAAGAATGTTTCTAAGGGGGGAAGAATGTAACACCCCGTATGATTTTGAACCTCTTTAATTACCGTAACATTCATGGAATTATTTAAATATGAGAGGGTTGATGAATTATACATTAATTTGTTGGGCTTAAATGAGTCTTATGCCATGGGGCCCAATTGAGGCCCAAAGATGGAGCAAAAGACATGGCCCAAAGGGCATTTGACCCATTATTTCAATTGACCAAGTAAGCCCCTCATTTAATGTGGTGTATGTGGCTAAGGATTACTTAAGGGACCAGATAAAGCAAGGGAAAAATCAGAATATTATTCAACACAATACACATGCCATTTCTAGATTTTTCTCAAACATTTCTCTCTACACACAAACCCTAAGCAACTATTCTCTTTGGACAAGATCATCATCTTGCAAGCTTTGGTAAGTATTTATTCTCATGGTTTAGTATATGATATGTTTAATATGGTGTATAAATCATGTTGGTTATGTTGACACAGTGTTGGACAGGTCACTATGTGTAAAACTGTCTATTTTTGCAATCGAAAAAGGGTTTTGCCTTGTAAACTTTAAAATGGACTTGTAGTATTGAAGGAAGTAAACTTGATGGATTCAATATTGACATGTGATATGTGATTATATCCTTAACTTGTTTTATCCTTGTACATAATGTTTGGAATTGTTATTGCAAAATTGTGTATGGATTTGGTGGTGTAATGAAGGAAAAATGTGGTTTTGGTGATGTTCATGTGTGTTGTGAAACCATGGGTGTTTTTTTGGATGACCAAAAATATGTAAATAAAAGCTTACTTATGGCCTTGGACCATTTATTACACAAAAGGACCCAAAAAGGACCCTTTTTGGCCGATTTGGGCATCCGCCCCCGCAGACGAAGGCATCTACGGGAGCAGATGCCAATGCAAGTACCCCTGTACATTGCCAAGGGTCACTTGCGGATGCATTTCAGCCTCCTGCGGGTGCAGGTGTCTTAACAGGTCACCCCAGAATGTCATTTCGTATGGTTTTGTCTCTCTTTGATCCCCGAAGGTCCCTATACCCTTTTTGGATGTAATTATCAACTTATGATATCTTTTTAATGACTTTAAAGGGTCGTATGGAGCCATGTTGGAATATATTAATTATGTATTGTTGTTTATAAGTTGTTATGAGGCAATTTGATGGAGTAATTATGACGGAATGATAATGAGGAGTCGTAAAGGGTAAACGTGGTGTGCAATGCTATTGATGTATAATGTCTTGGTCAATGTATGGAATGTTATGGTGTTGATGGTATGATCATGCAGTGGATTATATTATAAGGGTAAAATGACGTTATATGGCAGTCATATATCTCATTGTCATCTTGTACACTTATGCGGTAACTATTTGTTAATGTAAGCTCCATTATGTACTTGTGTTGTAGAGTGAAACGTAAGGAAGGAGCTGGACTATTGTGTTAATATATAGGCTTGTGTATTCATACTTTGAAGTGAAGTTATGTAAGGTTACTCTATCCGTGTCTTTCTGCAGCATATAGTATTCACATTTACATTGTACTCGTTCCATTCCGAAATGTTCTAAGGTATCCTATTTTCAGGTATCAATTATGGTTCATCACATGTTCCTTATGTATTGATCAATTGTAATTCACATGTCTCATATGCATTGACTAATGTCCCAAAGATTTGATTGTTCCAATAACATTATGTCTCCAATCATGTTATGACTACCATTGTATCAATCTCTCAAAAGTAAAGGAATGAATTAATGCATAGTTGTTGGTTACAAGAGTACGGGTGGCAGCTTTAGGGGCATAAGCCTAGCTCGAGCCGATCTCGAATTTATTGGATCAGGGGGCAGTCCTAGAGGCATAAGCCTAGCTCGGGCCAATCCTGACAGGTGGTAGCTCTAGAGGTAAGAACCTAGCTCGAGCCGAACCTGATATATTGGTTTATGGGTGGCAGCTCTAGAGGTAATAACCTAGCTCAAGCCGAGCCCAATATATTGACTTAAGGTGGTAGCTTTAGAGGCATAATCATAGCTCGAGCCGATCCCAACATAACGTTATGTTATGTAAAGACCCACTGATCAGTCGGGGCCCGGGTACATAGTGACACAAGTGATGATGAGCAAGCATAGAAGTAAAGAAGTAAAGAAACAAATGTAAGCAATACACATGGTTCCCAACATATAGAATGGTGACTTATCCTTATTGGTTATTTATTTGTATTTGAGTTCATTGAAGCATTTGATGTGTCATACAGTTTCATATGAGCCTTACATACCCAGTACATTCTTCGTATTGACGTCCCTTGGGGGACTTACCTTACATGCTGTAGGTGCAGGCACTAGTAGACCTCCACAGTAAGCTGCGGGTCATCTACTGATCTTTGGTGAGCTCCAATTGGTTCGGGGATTTTCGAGTCACAGTTGTACATCGGTTTTAGTATTGTAAATGTTGTATAAAGAGGGGACTTGTCCCGACTTTAGAATGGTTATGTATATGCATCTGTTAGAGGCTTTTGTAGACGTATGTGGGTATATGAATGTAAGAGATATATGTCCATTTTGACTTGATGGCCCTAACGGCCAAGTTTCATATATGTATATATCACATGTTCCATGAATTCCGCTATTAGCATCTTATATCTTTATACATGATGGTGGTGTTTCTTATGACATGCAAATGAATAGACAAGAGCAAAGATTGGTTCTCTCGGGCCTCATCGGCTTCGGGTGCCAGTCCGTCCCGTTGGAATTCGGGTCATGACAGAATAAAAATCTAATTTTCTTGGCCTTATATAGCCCCTTTAAAGTCATCCTTAGCCACTACTTTTGGTGAATAATTGATTTGTTAACTTAGTCAAAGATGAATGGATCATTATTCCCTTTTTGGGCCATGTCTTCATGCTAATTTTGGGCCTCATTTAGCCCATTAACATCATATTAATTGAGCCCCATAAATTTAATGGATCATTCACCCACCATAACAAGTTTGAATATTTCCATAATTGTTAAGGTAATCCATTAAGTCCGAAAATGTACGGGGTGTCACAGTTAGGGCCTTCTAGTTTATTTTGATTCAGGATAGTAGTTAAGGGGTTGAATGAAGACATGGTAAATCTGTGGTATAATCAAAAACAAATCATTATTAGACATGCAATAGAATAAGTAAATTCATAAAAACCACATCACACATATAACTATGCTCATAAACAGTTAGGATCGTTAGGGAAACTTAACCATTTAAGCAAAAATACATGCAATGTGAGACATGCTATCCCTTAAATAAAACAACACCAACTCAGTTAGAGAGTAAATTGTTAATTTAAGTTAGATAAACATTATATTTCATAGAATCTCTTGTGAATTGATTCAACATGTAACTTAGTTGGAAAGTTAATACAAGTCATCAAAACAAGAGACAGAAAACAGTAGTACTCTATACAAGTTTATCCGATGGGGAAGATGACCTATGTCAACATGTAAACTCATATAATATACTGTAATTAACCACTGGAAACCATAAGGAACTACCCCTATTACCACTGGTGTCAAAAATTAATTTTTTTTCCAGAATTTGTAATTTTTTAGAAAACATAAAAAATGCCCCAAACCCCATCACAACGACTCCAAATGGCCAAAAAAGGTCATATGTCACAGCATATCAGTGAGTATTGTTCAGTGGGTTATTTCCAATGAACCTAACAAATTTCAGGCCAATCGGAGTTCGTCAAAAGTTGAAAAACTCTAAAACCGACCAAAAACGGCATTCATCGACAAGGCTGCTTGCGAGGGACACCAGGGCTGCTCTCGCGGCTTGGCCTTACCACTACACTACTTGTTAAGTCATATAAATAATAAAGGTAGTTGGCCAGATTCAAAAATCATTACATATTTTCCCTCAATTCAAAAAAATGATTTGTGCATTCATCGGCAAGTCTGTTAGCGAGGGTGACACGAATTGTCTGGACAACCATGCCTTGGCACCATACTGCTCGTTATAGCATGAGAGTAATGACTATATTTGGTCATAGTCATAACTAGGAACATTTTTACCCTTAATCCAGATTTCAATTAATCATAAAATTTTTGAATTCATGAACATATGATAAACAATTCCAGAGAACGATCATTTCATGATGAACAAATATTTCCAGAAAACACTTTTACCCTAAAAATTCACAACACATGATGATTACATAAACCAAAAAGGATATAAGAAACATGGACTGTCGGGTACAGTATCAACAACATGATAAACAATCAACAACATGATTTATACATTTGTGTTTACTAACAAAAATATGTATAACAATCATGAAATTCTTATTACATTATCAGTTATATGTAAGAAGACTCGTGATACCAATTGCTAGAACGTATAATTCATAAACGCAGCGGAAGCATAAATACAGAATCACAAACTTACATAATAACATGATAATGTAAATTAAAAATGAAATTCAGAAAGTACATACATACCTGTTGAAGCTTTCACAAATATCGTTTAAATCCTTGCTTGCCAGGTTTGCAATCTTCTACTACTTCCTGACTAATTTGCCTCAACCAATACTTGTGTGGACAAGTTAAAAATGTTTTTCTGGAAAAGATTTCAAGGTATATCTCAATGATAAAAAGAGCCCCTATATATTCAAATGAAGCTGAAGTTGTAAGGGCTATTTTTCCACCATTTACTTCACATGTTTTTCCATTAAGACCACCCATTAATTCCAACATTAAGTCATGAATTTTTTTTTTCTTTTGTCCATTATGACCAATGTTTAATAGGTGTCATAATTTCTGACATCAATAGGATTATATTCCTATTAAAACAAAATTGTGTAAAACCTTTCTAACTCCATTTTCTTTTCAAATTGGTTAATTAATCAGGCGTAGCAGGGACTACAAATTTATTAACTGAGGCTTCCAATTATTACATTAATTCACAAATGAATGAATTACCATATCATAATAAATTACAAATTATTCCACTAAAAATCTGTAATTGCACTCCTCGATTTTATTTTTGAAATCTACCATTACATCTTATTTAACTCCCCATGTTAGAATTACCGACACCAATCAATTAAATCAAATTTTCTAAAAATTTAATTTATTGACTAACTTAATCCTTTATTACTATGCTCAACTTATTTCACGTGACGGATATTAAATCCACCTGCAGGGTTTACACGTGTAAACTTATAAGCAACCATAAAGGGGCGTCTTTTATCTCAAGTACGAGACATGGTTCTATCAACTAATTATTATTTCACTAAGTGATTTTTCATTATCCAATCTATTAGGAATATATTGACTCGAAATAGAGTCTCACCTTTTAATAGATTAAAATAATAAATCAAACTGCATAGATCATAATAATTATATCAAGATTAAGAGTATAAGTACATGTAATGTACTAGAGAAATTGTTTATTAATATTCACAACATAAACAAACATCTCTACTTGGTCCGTTCAATACATACGAAATGTACTAGCACAAGAAGTTGGAATATTACCACTCCCATAATTAAGATCAAATTATATTTTAATCTTGTGCCACAATCATCAAGATGTTTGTCCAACTTCATCTTTGATTGCGAACATTAATTTAGAACTTATAAGAACCGACAATTTTAATCTTCCATGCATGAGTTAAATAACTCCATACACAAAATCGTCTACTTTATAAGTAAAGGACGCACATGTAAACACAATGATCTATTCAAATAAAGACTTTATTAAATTAAGTAAATGAAATAAATTGTCTTTACATGGGATGTAAAAATAATACTATAACTTAAACAAACATGGTTAATAGTATATCCTAACAATATTTTATTTTATTATTTATTTTAATTTTATGTGGTCAAACATCTAATAAAGCTTATCTCGTCTAATACTTTCTTATAAATGATATTTCTAGTGTATCTTTCTTTTATCAGTTTTGATTTCCTTTAACATGGTGAAGACTCTTGTTGTTTGTCACGACCCAAACTAATGGACCATGCAGGCACCTACGCTATCCTAAGTAGCTAGGAGAATCCTTATTACCCAACAAAAAATATGCGGAAGACTTTTGTTTTTTTAAGAGAATACTGTATTAAATAAAACAAAGTAAATTAAATATAAATAAATAAACTTTTCAAAAACTTCTTAAAACTATCCTTCACTACCCCAAGACCGAGTCAGACATGTACAAGAGCTACCTATTACAGAATAGACTGACAATAAAATAAATAACACAAAAACTCCAACATCTGTCAGGAAGGAAGTACAAAAGTTAGTGCTGAATATCACCATCTATCTAGTATTTACAAACTAACATGTATCCAATCTACACCCTAATACGGGATGTAGAAGATTAGGGTCAGTACAAACACACGTACTGGTAGGCATCATCGGCCAACCAGTGTTAGTCCACATAATTATAAAATTGAATCAAAGAAAAGAAATCATGACGTCTCAAATAGAGTATAATTCTACTAAGGCTTTAAGATCATTATAACACTTTGCCAATATAATTTACAATTTCCCAACTCTATTAATGAGATTATATTCACCACTAGCATAGTCTAGCTTCATTAATTCACACCATCCACCACAATCCAACACTAAACCATCACTATCACCCTTTTATTCGCATTACCGCTTCCATTACCCACGCCTATAGGATCAGCCCAGTAATCATAGATAACTCACACTTAACACTCGGGATGGCAAACAAACACTCTCTTATAACATTAAAGAATAATAATTAGCCAATCGGATAAGCCACAATTACAACAAGTATAAATGAAGCAAGTCGACCAACATATAGCAAGTAAGCACGAAGTTTCACTTTTCCAAGTACATGTCACACAATCAATCTTAAGGATACAATTTAGTAGGGAATACAAGTCAACTAACATCTCAGTAAAACACATAAGAGAACTCAAGTCTCATTAGCAAACCTTATAAATACTCTTGGAGAAGGATTATTTCAATTATTGGAAATTCAGGATTATTTCTTTGGGATTATTCATTGGATTCATCACTTTAGATCACTTCCTTATCAATTCATTTATTATTTATATTACCATGCCTGCTCGTGGCACCCGATCCAATCATGTTTTACAGCAACACTGAAATTTAACGTCGGCCAAATTACTTAAGAAATCAATAAGGTAGCAATATCGAAATTTAGTATCGGCCACATTGCTTGAGAAAACAATAAGGTAGCAATATCGGAATTTAACGTTGGCTACATTGCTACTAACAATCTTTCCACTTTTCAATTCTTGATAAATATTCATCTTTCACTTTTCAACCAATATGAAGGTATATCACAAGCCTTCTTTACTCAAGGCATTTTTTTGGGTCACATTATCATTATGGATCAAGATCTTTCATTTATCAACATTTTGACCTCTCACGAGCATTATTTCAAAAATTCATCATGATCATCAACAACCCATTCATGGCATCAATTCAAGGAGTTATCATTAGCTAACAAACCTCTCATAGGTATAATTCAATAAATCATCATTATCACCAATTTAGCCTCTCATGGGCATCCAATAGATAAAGTATGTTTATCAATACCGAATAAAAAATGTCATAAAATAAATCACAATGCAACACTTAAGCATACAAGTCACTACTGGAGCCGTCATTACTGATTGATTATTCAATTATCACTACCTCTTCAAATAACACAACTTGGGTTCTAACACCACCACCCATAACTAACACATTCAAACCTATCATTATTCTCTACCTCTCTCCGCATAATACAATGCTCACAATGATTCAAGTTATCTATCCCTTAGGCCTCACCATTATCATGGCACAATATGCAACTTATTACCTTTATAACTCAATTAGGTTCATCACTAGAACAACTAAGAAACATCATGTCCACATATTTCATTCACAACAATCCCCTTTCGGGCACATAACACATAATATGTCACACCCCGAATTCCAACGGGGCGGATTGGCACCCGAAGCCGTTGAGGCCTGAGAGAACCAATCTTTGCTCATGTACATTCATATGCATGTCTCTGTATGAACATTTGTAACACCCCGTACATCCCCGAACCTAATTTTATGGATTGGTGACCTAGGGTGTAGTTATACACCTTAGCTTCGAGAGCACTAAGTACGTATGTCGCATGGGTTTTGGATGGAACAATTGATATGTGCTATTAAATGTGATTACACCTTTGTTAGTAGGTGTTTGTGACTTTGTGGAGAATTTTTGGCATGAAAAGTGAGGTTTAAGGGACATCCAAGCAAAATATCTTAAAGATAAGAGGTAAGCAAAAGGTTGGAACTTGAAAGATCCAACCAAATCCGCAAAGAAAAGTCAAAATCAAAACTTAAGTGTGGGGCGCTGCAGGTGGCGTGCCAGGCCGCTTCTGGCCAAAATTTTTGTGGCACAGGCAGCAGAGGGGCACGCCTGGGGGTGTGGCAGGATGCTAATGTGCACCTGTTTAGGTGCTGAAATTTTGCTAAGTCCCAAGGGCGCCCGGGAGCGTGCCGGGGTGCTTTTGAATTTCTTCTACGATTATTAGTCTATAAAGAGGACTCTTGGGTTATGATATTATTATTCAATCATAGTAGGGCTAATCTTTAGCAATATTAGCATCCGATTTGGGGGGCTAATTCTTCGTCACAAGCATGTTATCAAATTATGTTCAATTAAGCCATGAGTGGCTAGAATTTCTATTTTTGAGAATTGAGGCTACGAACATGAATCTAGTGAGTTGATTATTGTCGTAACATTCATGGAATTATTTAAACATGAGATAATTGGAGTATAACACATTGAAATTGGTGGGCTAAGTTAATATGTGTTAATGGGCTTAATTTGAGACCCAAAATGAAGCCAAAAGACATGGCCCAATGGGTCAAATGACCCATTCTTCCTTTGACTAATCAATTATTGATCAAAGTGGATAAGGATGACTTCAAGGGCCTATATAAAGGGCACAAAAATCAGATTTTATTCCCACAAACACACATGCCAATCTAGAAATTTCTACAATATTTCTCTCAACTCAAACCCTAATAACCCTAAGGCAACTACACTTGTTTGGCAAGATCATCACTTTGCAAGCTTGGGTAAGTTTTTATTCTTGTGATTTAATATATATATGCATGGGAGATTATGTATATAATGGTGGTTATGTTGGCAAGGTTTTGAATCGTGCACTTTTGCTTTTTGCTAAAAAATGTGCATCCTTGTGATTTAAACTTGAAAAAGGACTTGAGGTTTTGATGAAAGTGCATGGTATGGATGAAATATCAACATGTATGGTGTGGTTATGTTCCTTAACCTGTTATTTTCTTTAAGTATAAATTGTGGGATTATTGTGGATATATTGTTATGAAGTGTATTGAGGTGACTTGATGGAGTAATTGTGATGTTGTGTTGATGGAAAAGTGGAAAGTATGAACTCGGTGTGACATGCTATTGGTTTATGATGAATTGGTCAATGTATGTAATGTTGTTGTATTGCTGGTATGATAATTTCATAAATGGTATTGTCAAGGGGGAAATGACAAGTTAAGGCAATCATGTAACTCATTGTCGTCATATGCCTTTGTAAGGTAGTTGATGGTTAATGTACACTCCGTTATGTACTTGTGTTGTAGAGTGAAACGTAAGGAAAGAGTTGGACTATTGTATTCACGTTTAGGATGGTATATTCAGATTGGGAAGATCAGGTATGTAAGGTTACTCTATCCGTATCCTTCTACAACACATAGTGTTCACATTGTCATTGTACTTGTTCCATTCTAAAATAGTTTAAGGTATCTCATTTCCGGTTATCAATTATTATTATTCACATGTTTCCTATTCTTAGACCAATTGTGGTTCACATATATCCTATTCATTGACTGAAGTTTCAAAACTCTCATAATGTTGTAACTACTAAAAGAACTATCTCATGAAAAAATAATGATGTAAAGAGAATCTATTCATTCTTGAGTAGCATATCCAATAATGTTACATTCAAAAGTTCCAAATATAGTATGATCATCGAATGAACTATTTCAATGATTAAAGAAGTGATGTAAAGTCTCTATTCTTGGGTGGTATCCCAGGGGTGAAAAGAAACACCTAGCATGGGTCGATCCCGAATACCCACTAATAAAGTGGATGACTACCCACCATAAAGGTGGATGACTACCCACTGATAAGGTGGATGACCATAATAACCCACCAATAAGGTGGATGACTAATAAAGAAGATGAACGTAAAGGTAAGGAAAATAATAAAGGTAAGGTACATGGTTTCACACGTTCCGAATGAAGATTTATCCGCATTGACTATTCTCTTATATTTGATTCCCTTGAAGTTCTTATGTATGATATAGTTTCTTATAGCCTTACATACTCAGTACATTCCTCGTACTGACCCCCTTGGGGGACTTACCTTACTTGTTGTAGGCACAGGTGATAGTAGACCTCCACAGTAGGTTGTGTATCATTTGCTAGTCATTGGTGAGCTCCAGATGGTTCGGGGCTTTCCGAGTCATTGTGTACATACGTTTTGGTATTGATTGTAGTATTGTGTAAAGCGGGGACTTGTCCCGACTTAAGTTGGTTTTGTAAATGTATCTGTTAGAGGCTTTGTAGATGTATGTGGGAAGATTAACATAAGAGATGTATGTCCATATTGACTTGATGGCCCTAACAGCCAAGTTTCATATATAGAAGATATTTTCCATGACTTCCGCCATTGGTATGTTATATTGTATAAGTGACACGAGATAAAATGCTATTCATATAGAGAGATGCATACGAAGGTACATGAGTAAAGATTGGTTCTCTCGGGCCTCAACGGCTTCGGGTGCCAGTTTGCCTCGTAGAACTCGGGGCGTGACAAAAGTGGTATCAGAGCAGGTCGTCCTAAGGGTGTCTACAAAGCCGTGTCTAAGTAGAGTCTTGCTTATGAATGTGTTGCACGCCACATTTATAATTGGGAGGCTACGGGACATTTAGGAGTTGTTTCATTTCTTCATTTCTAGATTGTGCAATAGAGCCCATGTTGTAAGTGAAAATTTTATCTGACTATGTAATTGGTTTTCTTGTTTATAGTAAAATGCCGATCACAAGACGATGTAGAGGCAAAGGTAAGCAGGTAGATATGCCTGCCGGAGAAAGAATGAGTAAATCACCGCCTGACCAAGCTATTCAAGGTGGGGCTGACACTGAAATTGCATTGCAGTCTGCTTTTACTCTTCCATTTCCTGAATAGCGTAGGGGTAGAGAAGTACCCACCTAACCGCCTATGAATGCCACTGACCAGGATTTAAGAAATGCAGTGCATATGTTGACCCGGCTAGTTGCTGCCCAAACTCAAGGACAAATTCGTCCAATGACAGGCAATGACAGTGAGGCTAGAGTAGCTAGTCGGAGGACACACATTTTTCTGAAATTAGACCCTTCCATATTCACTGGGTTAGACCCCAAAAACAGATCCACAGGACTTTGTAGATCAAATTCAAAGGGCTCTAGAGGTTATGCATGTGACTGTTATAGAAACAGTTGAACTTGCGGCCTATGGATTGAAAGGTGAAGCTATATTATGGTATGAAGACTGGAAAAGATCAAGGGGTATTGATGTACCTCCAGCTGGTTGGGAGGAATTCCAAACGGCCTTTCTTGATCACTACCTCCCATATGAGATCCGACAGGCTTGTATAGACCAATTTCTAAATCTCCATCAGGGGAATATGAGTGTTAGAGAATACAACCTTCAGTTTAATTTCTTGGCTCGATATGCTCCAAATGTAGTGGCCACAATGACAGACAGAGTCCATCGATATGTGGACAGATTAGAGCCATATTTAGTAAAGGACTGTACCATTGCTGCTTTCAACAAAGATATGGACATAGCCAGAATACAGGCCTTTGCACAAAACATGGAGGATTAGAGGCAACGAAGAAGGGCCTTCAAAGAGGGCTAGACCTATGGGACAGTTTATGGTGTCCCAAGGAGAATCTGAGCCTCGGAGTTCTTCTCGACCGCCTAGACCATCATTTTCTTCCCCTGCAGTAGGTACTTCATCACAGTTCTGAGGGGCTAGAGGCAGTCATGCGGGGCAGAGCAGTGTGGTTCAAGATTCACAGACAGTAAGATTTTCTCGTCAGCTGTGCCAGCACTGCGGGAAGTTCCATTCAGGGGAATGCTGGTATGGACCAAATGTTTCTTACTGTGTGATATGTCGGGGCATCTGATGAGAGAGTGTCTATAAGGGGACACGGGTAGTATGGCGCGACCTACGGGATCAGTCGTTGTGGAGTTGTCGTCTGGTGTATAACCTACTGGTCGTGGTGGAGGTGCTAAAGGAGAAGCTAGTTTCAGTGGAACTCAGAACCGCACCTATGCTCTAGTTGACCGACAAAATTTGAAGGTTTCTCCTGATGAGGTTACAGGTATAATATCTGTCTTTTCACATAATGTATATGCATTGATTAATCTGGACCCTACCTTATCATATGTTACTCCATTGATTGGTGTGGAGTTTGAAAGAACACCAGAATTACTATTTATACCATTTGAGGTCTATACACTAGTTGGTGAATTTATTATAGTTAAAAAGAATAGATCGTAATGGTATAGTAAATATTTGTGATCATGTTACGTTGGCTGATCTTATTGGGATGGAAATGATGGATTTTAATATTGTAATGGGTATGAATTGGTTGGCTTCTTGTTATGTCACATAGATTGCCAAGCTAAGCCAGTGTATTTCCATTTTCTACAAAAGACTGCCCTTGAATGGAGGAGTAATGTTGGAGCATCGAGAGGTAAATTTATTTCCTATCTTAAGGTAAGGAAATGATGTCCAAAGTGTACATATGTCACCTAATAAGACCTAGTATGTCCCCGCGGGGAGGGTGCACCAATGTTGTTTGTACAAAAGGAAAATGGCACATTGAGAATATGTATTGGTTATCGGCAACTGAAAAAAAAATGATGACGATTAAGAATAAGTAACCCTTCCCTAGAATTGATGATTTACTTAACCGATTACAGGATACTAAATATTTTCAAAGATTGACTTGAGATCGGGATATCACCAGGTATGGGTTTGAAGAAAAAGATATACCCAAGACAGCTTTCCGAACACAGTATGGTCATTATTGAGTGTTAGTTATGTCATTTGAACTAATGACTGCACTAGTAGTTTTTATGGGTAATGAATAGGGTGATACAAGCCATTGTTAGAGGTGCGTGAGACCATGTTAGAAATGATATCCAAGATCACTAGAGAACCATGCTAATCACTTGCGACAAGTGTTATGGATTCTTCGTGACCGTAAGCTATATGCAAAGTTCGCTAAACGTGATTTTTGGTTAAAATCCGTATCGTTCTTGGGTCACATTGTATAGGATGTGTATTCATGTAACACGGTAATGTAATAGCGTATGTCTCAATACAATTGGGCCCACATGAGAGCACTTATCCTATACATGATTTTGAGTTAGCGGTGGTGATATTTGTTTTAAAAATATGGCATCATTATTTGTATGGGGTTCGTGTTGATATCTATACTGATCACAAAAGTTTGCAATATATCTTTAAGCAAAAGGAACTCAATTTGAGGCAACGAAGGTGGCAAAGCTCTTAAAAGACTATGATGTTGATATATGACACCATCCGGGGAAAGTAAACGTGATAATCGATGCATTAAGCCGCAAAGCAATAGGAAACACTAAGTGTCAGTTTACGGAAAAGTAAGGTATAGTCAAGGTGGCTAGTTCGTCTTCCTGAGACTCTAGATGAAAGAATAATAGTGTATAATGCGACAAATTCTTCATTTGTAACTGAGAGAAAGAAAAGCAATATGTAAATCCTATTTCCTGTCAATTGAAAAAAAAATGTACAACGAAGTTCGACAAAGGTATTTGAGCTTACGCAGGGGGGGGGGGAGTACTTCAATATTGGGGTAGATTGTGTATACAAAATATAGATGAGCTAAGGAAATGAATTATGACAGACACACATCATTCACGGTATTCTAGTTATATAGGAGCAATTAAAATGTACCATGGCGTGACAGAAATGTATTGGTGTGGCAATATAAAGAAAAAGAACATTGTAGAATTGGTAGCTCATTGTCCGAATTGTCAACAGGTAATCAGAAATCTGGAGGTTATATGCTGATATTAGAAGAAAAGAATTAGAGGTTTCCATAGATGATTGGGTATTTTTGGAAGTGTCACCAATGAAAAGGATAATGAGATTCGGAAAGAAAAGGAAGTTGGCCCTATATAACATGCCATATGAAATTGTCCATTATCACTATTCCAAGAATTCTCCATAGTTCATTCACTATTTCATATTCGAAGTATCTAAGAGATTATCCCGTATTGCTCCCAGTAGAGAGATACAAGTTACGGAAGGTATCACATGTGAAGAGATACCTATTACTATTATAGATCGATAAGTGAAAGAAATGAGAAATAAAGAAGTAGCTTCCGTAAAGGTACCTTGGAGAAATCAGCACGTAGAAGAAATCACGAGGGAAATTGAAGAAACAATGAAATCTAAGTACTGGTATTGGTTGTAAAAGGAAGAAAAAGGTCAAGGTACGGAGTTGGAGTAATAACAAGTAAGCTTTTATACGTAGTAAATGTGTGCATGATAACATGAAGAATTCACTTCGACTTAAAATTGTTCCAATGAAACGAGGTTACTAACATTCGAGGACGAATGTTTCTAAGGGAGGAAGGATATAACACCCCGTACATCCCCGACCCTAATTTTATGGATTGGTGACCTAGGGTGTAGTTATACACCTTAGCTTCGAGAGCACTAAGTATGTATGTCGCATGGGTTTTGGATGGAACAATTGATATGTGCTATTAAATGTGATTACACCTTTGTTAGTAGGTGTTTGTGACTTTGTGGAGAATTTGTGGCGTGAAAAGTGAGGTTTAAGGGACATCCAAGCAAAATATCTTAAAGATAAGAGGTAAGAAAAAGGTTGGAACTTGAAAGATCCAACCAAATCGGCAAAGAAAAGTCAAAATCAAAAGTTAAGTGTGGGGCAATGCAGGTGGCGTGCCAGGCCGCTTCTGGCCAAAATTTTTGTGGCACAGGCAGCAGAGGGGCACGCGTGGGTGTGTGGCAGACCGCTAATGTGCACCTGTTCAGGTGCTGAAATTTTGCTAAGTCCCAAGGGCGCCCGGGAGCGTGCCGGGGTGCTTTTGGCCAAATTTCTTCTACGATTATTAGTCTATAAAGAGGACTCTTGGGTTATGATATTATTATTCAATCATAGTAGGTCTAATCTTGAGCAATATTAGCATCCGATTTGGGGGGCTAATTCTTCGTCACAAGCATGTTATCAAATTATGTTCAATTAAGCCATGAGTGGCTAGAATTTCTATTTTTGAGAATTGAGGCTACGAACATGAATCTAGTGAGTTTATTATTGTTGTAACATTCATGGAATTATTTAAACATGAGATAATTGGAGTATAACACATTGAAATTGGTGGGCTAAGTTAATATGTGTTAATGGGCTTAATTTGAGACCCAAAATGAAGCCAAAAGACATGGCCCAATGGGTCAAATGACCCATTCTTCCTTTGACTAATCAATTATTGATAAAAGTGGCTAAGGATGACTTCAAGGGCCTATATAAAGGGCACAAAAATCAGATTTTATTCCCACAAACACACATGCCAATCTAGAAATTTCTACAACATTTCTCTCAACTCAAACCCTAATAGCCCTAAGGCAACACTTGTTTGGGCAAGATCATCACTTTGCAAGCTTGGGTAAGTGTTTATTAGTATGATTTAATATGTATATGCATGAGAGATTATGTATATCATGGTGGTTATGTTGGCAAGGTTTTGAATCGTGCACTTTTGCTTTTTGCTGAAAGATGTGCATCCTTGTGATTTAAACTTGAAAATGGACTTGAGGTTTTGATGAAAGTGCATGGTATGGATGAAATATCAACATGTATGGTGTGTTTATGTTCCTTAACCTGTTATTTTCTATATGTATAAATTGTGGAATTATTGTGGATATATTGTTATGAAGTGTATTGAGGTAACTTGATGGAGTAATTGTGATGTTGTGTTGATGGAGAAGTGGAAAGTATGAACTCGGTGTGACATGCTATTGGTTTATGATGAATTGGTCAATGTATGTAATGTTGTTGTATTGTTGGTATGATAATTTCATAAATGGTATTGTCAAGGGGAAAATGACATGTTAAGGCAATCATGTAACTCATTGTCGTCATATGCCTTTGTAAGGTAGTTGGTGGTTAATGTACACTCTGTTATGTACTTGTGTTATAGAGTGAAAAGAAAGGAAGGAGTTGGACTATTGTATTCACGTTTAGGATTGTATAATTAGATTGGGAAAATCAGGTATATAAATTTACTCTATCCGTATCCTTCTGCAGCACATAATGTTCACATTGTCATTGAACTTGTTCCATTCCGAAATGGTTTAAGGTATCTCATTTCCGGTTATCAATTATTGTTATTCACATGTTTCCTATTCTTAGACCAATTGTGGTTCACATATCTCCTATTCATTGACTGAAGTTCCAAAACTCTCATAATGTTGTAACTACTAAAAGAACTATCTCAAGGAAAAGTAATGATGTAAAGAGAATCTATTCATTCTTGAGTAGCATATCCAATAATGTTATATTCAAAAGTTCCAAATATAATATGATCATCGAATGAACTATTTCAAAGATTAAAGAAGTGATGTAAAGTCTCTATTCTTTTGTGGTATCCCAGGGGTGAAAAGAAACACCTAGCATGGGTCGATCCCGAATACCCACTAATAAAGTGGATGACTACCCACCAATAAGGTGGATGAATACCCACCGATAAGGTGGATGACTAATAAAGATGACGAATGTAAAAGTAAGAAAAATAATAAAGGTAAGGTACATGGTTTCACACGTTCCGAACGAAGATTTATCCGCATTGACTATTCTCTTATATTTGATTCCCTTGAAGTTATAATGTATGATATAGTTTCTTATAGCCTTACATACTCAGCACATTCCTCGTACTGACCCCCTTGGGGGACTTACCTTACTTGCTGCAGGCACAGGTTCTAGTAGACCTCCACAGTAGGTTGTAGATCATTTGCCAGTCATTGGTGAGCTCCAGTTGGTTTGGGGCTTTTAGAATCATTGTGTACATACGTTTTGGTATCGATTGTAGTATTGTGTAAAGCAGGTACTTGTCCCGACTTAAGTTCGTTTTGTAAATGTATCTGTTAGAGGCTTTGTAGATGTATGTGGGAAGATGAACATAAGAGATGTATGTCCATGTTGACTTGATGGCCCTAACGGCCAAGTTTCATATATAGAAGATATTTTCCATGACTTCCGCCATTGGTATGTTATATTGTATAAGTGACACGAGATAAAATGCTATTCATATAGAGACATGCATACGAAGGTACATGAGTAAAGATTGGCTCTCTCGAGCCTCAACGACTTCGGGTGCCAGTCCTCCTTGTTGGAACTCGGGGCGTGACAACATCATTATATCTCATGCAATTATGCGAAAGTCATGGAAACATATGCTATATATATGAAACTTGGCCGTTAGAGCCATCAAGTCAAAATGGACATACATCTATTACCTTCATCTTCCCACATACGTCTACAAAGCCTCTAACAGATACATGTACATAACCACCCTACAGTCGAGACAATTCTCCGCTTTATACAACATTTACATAATACCAAAACCAATTTACACATGTGACTCGGAAAGCCCCGAACTAATTGGAGCTCACCATAGATCTGCAAATGACTAGTAGCCTACTGTGGGGGTCTACTAGCACCTGTGCCTACAACAAGTAAGGTAAGTCCCCCAAGGGGGTCAGTACGAAGAATATACTGAGTATGTAAGGCCATATGACACTGTATGATACATAAGTACGTCAATGATATCAAGTACAAGTGGAATAATCAATGTGGATAAACCTTCATTATGCATAAGTTGACCCATGTACATTGCTTTCATTATTTTCATTTTCGATCATTCATTCGCATCATTATCATTCATATAATATCATTCGTATATACCTTCCTTCAAGTGATATACTTTCATTCAAATGCTTTACTTTCATTGCTTTTACCATTACCATTCATCCAGCTGATCAGTGGAACATATATCATACATCCAGCTGATTAGTGGGCTATAGTACAATCATCCACCTTATCAGCGGGTCATAACATAATATAGTGTAAAATATCAACAATCATCCACCTTATCGGTGGGCCATAATTTAATATCAACAATCATCCACCTTATTGGTGGGCCATAATATATATATAGATATATATACGTTACTTCATTCCTTACTTGTGAGAGATCGATACCTTTACTTATGAGATATTGATACCTTTACTTGTGAGAGATTGATACATTGGTGATTGAAACATTATTGGAACTTTAGAACATAACATTGTCGGAAGTGCTACTCAAGAATGAATAGATTCTCTTTACATCATTACTTTCGTTGAAATAGTTCTTTTAGTAGTTTTAACATTATGAGGGCTTTGGAACTTCAGTCAATGAATGAGAGACATGTAAATCACAATTGGTCCTGTGAGTAATATGATATGACAACCTGAATTGAGATACCTTTGGACATTTCGGAATGAAACAAGTACAATGTCAATGTGAACAATGTGTGCTGCGGGAGGATACGAAAAGAGTAACCTTACATACCTTATCTTCTCAATATGAATACACAGTCCTATATGTGATTATGATAATCCAGCTCCTTCCTTACGTGTTACTCTACAACACAAGTACATAACGAAGCTCATGTTAACAACCAACTACCTTATAAGTGCATACGATGACAATAAATTGCGTGACTTCCGTATAACGTCATTTCGCCCTCTTACAATACCATTTATTGCATCACCATACCAACAATACCATAACATTCCACACATTGACCAAGACATCATAAACCAATAACACTTCACACCAACTTTACCCTTTACGCTTCCTCATTAACACTACGTCACAATTATTCCATCAAGTCACCTCAATGCCTTTCATAACAACATATTAACAACAATCCATATTTGATACCATTCAACATACCTCCGGGATACTACTTTATAGTCATTTAAAAGGTACCATAAGTTGATAATTGCATCCATAAAGGGTATAGGGGTTTCGGGGGATCAAAGAGAGACAAAAACATGCAAAACGGGATTCTGGGCTGACCTGCGAAGCCACCTACGCCTGCAGGTGGTTGAGGCGCGTCCGCAGGTGCCCCTTGGAAGTATCCAGGGCCACTTGCATTGGCATCTGCTCCCGCAGGTTCCCTGCCCGTGAAGGTGGATGCCCGTTTCCGGCTCCAGGGGTCATTTTAGGGTCCTTTTTTGCAATGAATGGTCCATGATCATAATTAAGCTTCTCTTAACATATTTTAAATAATATTAGATGCCAATGAACAGCCATGGTTTCACAAAGCACATAAACATCACAAAACTACATTTTTCCTTCAATACGCCACCGATTCCATGTACAATTTCGCAACAACAATTCCAAATGTTACACACAATGAGAAAGAAGTTAAGTACATAACCACATCTTAAATTTTGATATTTAATCAATCAAGTTCATTTCCTTCAGGACCACAAGTCCATTTTCAAGTTCAGAAGGCAAAACCCTTTTTCGATTGCAAAAATAGACGGTTTTACACATAGTGAATTGTCCAACACTTTGCCAACATAACAAACATGATTTATGCACCATATTAAGAATATAATATATTAAACCATAAGAGTAAACACTTACCCAAGCTTGCAAAGGAGTGATCTTGTCCAAAGAAGTGTAGTTGCTTAGGGTTTGGATGAAGAGAATGTTGTGGAAAATTCTAGAAATGAGGCATGTGTGTTTTGTTGATTAAAAATCTGATTTGTTGCCTTTTTATAGTCCCTAAAAGTCATCCTTAGCAACTCTTGGTCAAAGATGACATGTTTACTTGATCCATTTTATGAATGGGTCATTTTTTTCCATTTTTGGGCCATGTCTTGTGTGTAATTTTTGGGCCTCAATTGAGCCCAATGGCACAAGACTAAACTAGCCCACCAAATTTAAAGTATAATACCCCAACAATCTCATGTTTAAATAATTCCATAAATATTACAGTACTCAAATAGGTTCAGAAATGTACGGGGCGTTACATAATATAATAAATATCACATAATCAATCAATAGCATAGTTTTTGGGATTAAAGTAAAGTTCTTATGTCTTTATCCACCATAACTCCATGTCCGCAGGCCTAGACATGCTTTCTCCCATCAATTCTAAATTATGAAGATATGAAATAACACAGTCTTCTACTCATTAATCTAGCCTACCTGGATGCCAAATGTTTTGAAGAAACAAGCCATATCAAGGATGCTCCTTCCTTTTCTTTATTCTTCGAAATGATCAATCATCTAAAAATCAAACAATCATAAGAGTAATTAATCAATTACACTTTAAATAAATATCTTTGGGAATTCAAAACCCACTAATTCTACCCTAATTCAATGTCTATATCATTCTCCAAGGTCAATTAACTATTAACTAGTTCTTTGAAGCTTAACTCATCTCCATTAATGTCGTTTTTATGCTACAAGTCTCATCTTTATGGAATTCAAGATTTCCAACCAACAAAATACATAATCTAGTTTACCAAGTTCATGCTAGAAATAATTAATTTATAATCTAGAATTAGTTCTAGGTGATATTAAGAACACCTATAAATTTTCCCCAAAAATCCACAATTAAAGGTTCTAACCCAAAATTTCACCATTGAAGGCCTTTCTAAAGATTCTAGGATGTTAAAGGATTAATAGACGAAGAAGATGATGGAAAAACTTACCTCCACGAAGGACTTTTACCCTAAACCTTGGGAAATCACATCTGTAGGGTTGGGGAATGAATTTTTGGACTTTTTGACCTGAAAATCAGCTAAAACTGATTTAAATACCACCAGAATTCTCGCTACAGAGAAATTTCCATTTCAGCCCAGACAGTGTTTGGTAAAACTGTCATAGTCTTTTACTCCAAACTCAGATTGATGAACGGTTTATTGCGTTGGAAAGAAGACTCAGAGATATTTGATTTGGTGTGTATTTTTCCCCATAACTCCTTATATTCTAGGAGATATGATTGTTTGAAGTTGGACCTAGTAAAAATCCATATCAAAACTCTATCGGTTAAAAATGTTTTCAACTTAACTTTGTACTAGGGATATTGTACGACCTTAATTAATTTATAAAGAACTCACAAATTAGAGGATTGATATTAGTTCTCATGAATAATAAAATTCATTGGGCTTAAGTCTATCTAGACACATCGAAAGGCTAAAATCTTGGCCAAAAGGCTTCAGGTGACACAATGAACAAAATGATGGTTATTTTGGACTCAAGTTAATATTGAGGAAATTAATAATTTTCATGAATTTATAATGGATAATTTAGTAACGACGAAATGAATCTTTACAATCAGATACCAAGTTACCATCCGTTCGTCCCAGAAAGGGCATTCGGTGGAGAGAAGCACGATATTGGAATTAAAGAGACATTACTAACAGAGTTTCTTATATTGCACCCTATGTCACTCACTTGATATCATCAGTAATTAACCCACATTCTATACTCAATCGTTCTATCAAGGCTTTTTAAAACACGAAGAGGTTGAGCCAAACATTTACGCATGAATCACTTATTCTCCTTTCAACAGTCCAAGTCTCAAACTTGAGTGTTATGTGTCAAAGCAAGATAAAGAGGGTGAAAAGATTCACCTTGAAGAAGACAATCACCCAAAATCACCTCTTTTTCACCCTAGGTTCTTTCTCTCTTCTTACAATAGAAGAATGGGGAATGAACCTAGAAGAAAGAAACAAAAACTAAAAAACTACATTCTTTACCGGTGTAGAGGTGCGATTGTCGCTGCAGCGATAACCGCCACAGCTGATCCACGACGTTAATTCCCTTGACCAAACCAGTGAGCTCTACCCAGCTCCCAGATGCCTCTATTTTACAACATAAAATTAATTTTTGGACATAAAATTGCAAGTCTATCACGATAATTATCTTTATCGGAGTTCTAGAGCCCCGAATTCAATTCAGAAAAGTGCTATGGGATGCTACATGAGTCTACTACTCGAATTTCAATACTAGACAAGTCATATATAATCCATCCAACACACAGACTCACCTTGAGATACCCGAGTAAGTTTCTAGCTAAGACTACTCCCTGGAAATCTACATCTTGATCATATTTAAGTCACCATACCATTTACAAGTCACATAACTTAGATACTCGCATGCACCTAATCAAGACTACTAGGTTCATTATATAAAGCTAGCTTCAACATCTCACAACCACTATTCTTTTCACCTCAAGATCACCCATGGTTCAATCTTACGATTTACTAATATACATAGGTGACAACACAATCTCTCACTCATTACACAGACTTACAACTATTAGCCATAGAGATCCTACAGAATTAGAGACTATAACACATTCTCCTCCACAACATCGCTAATACTCATCTAATCATCATACCTTAATCACTCAATAAGCAATATCCACCAACTATCACCCAAGGAAAGATTAATCATGCCATTTAATAATTCACTTATATTCTCCCATTTAGGACCATTCTTAATTATTCTATAGGTGTAACTATGCCATTTAGTTCTGCATTAACACCGTCATAGGGATTACTACCCTCTAAAATTGTCATCTATCAGTCAATTCTATAGGATGCTAATCACACAATTCAATCACAAGACCAAGTCAACAATCAACTTATCTTCTGAAGGCCTCCCTTAATACACCAATCCATAACTAAAACTTATGCCCAGGCAATCACTAACTTCAATACTTATCACATGACAAAACCTTCATTGACAAGCCCAATTACCCTTCCATCACCAACACCAAGCTAAGGTATACAATGTCATTCTTATTTCTACCTTACAACATTTTTATTACAGGCTTCACTAACTCTTAACCACTTCGAGATTGATCCCTATATAATAAGCATACGAGCAAGGTCCAACAACATCACCGATTACAGGTCATTAACAGTCTCATTACCAATATCACATTTCAGAGAAGTTATCAATCAAATTCCTTAGGTATCAACAACCTCCACTAGTTTTTTCCACTTTTATTTAAAACTCATTATTTTGTCAAACCTTAAAAGTCATTTCATACAAGGAACTCAAAGATAATATCAATTAGCCAGTCCTCACAAGGAACTAATTAAAATTTCAAGTAATAGGATTGCAAAAGAATCCAAATAAAGTTTTAATAACTGGACAACACAAGGATCCATATATAATATCAACTAACTAGACCACATAAGAATCCATTTACAATATTAAATAACTGAACCATACAATTGAATTCATTCACTATATCAATTGCAAGAGCACGTCATTAAGGGAAACACATATCATCTCCGTCTTTTGTTCATGTCTTTTTCATTATGTTTACTTGACATCATGCCCTCATATCATCCTCTCAATTCTCATATCATCAGTATAACAATAGTATCAAGAATAAGGAACCACCAAAGAATTTATTAATTTCACAACAACAAGATCATATAGTTCCATTATAATTTTCAACAAAAGCAACTTAGTCAATTTATTTCAAAACAATTCAAACAAAAATAATTCACAACAAGCAACCTAATAAGTTCACTACTTTCATACAGCTACATATAATGATATTAACCCTTAGCCATTATTAGCAAATACCAATTGGAATCTCCTAGATTCCAAAGTGAACTCACTAAGATACCAATTAGAATAAACTAGATTCAAATTGATCTTTGTTGAGATACCAATTAGAATCATCAATATACCAATTAGATCCAACCCAGTAGTCAAAGAATAGTACGCCACAATAGAGAGGAAAAAAAAAGGAAACGACTTCTACATGTCTTATAGCCTTCCAAAGATTGGGTGTGGGGCCCTACACACCAATCTGCGGAACTCTACTTGACATTGCTCTTGTACTTGTGGGATCGGTGAACCTAATGCTCTGATACCAGCTATCACGACCCAAACAAACGAAATATGCGGGCACCTACGCTATCCTAAGTAGCTAAGAAAACCCTTATTATCCAACCAAAAATATGTGGAAGACTTTTGTTTTTTTAAGAGAATACTATATTAAATACAACAAAGTAAATTAAATATCAGTAAATAAACTTTTCAAAAATATATTACAACAATCCTTCACTACCCCAAGACCTAGTCAGACATTTACAAGAGCTAACTATTACAGAATAGACTGATAATAAAATAAATAACACAAAAACTCCAACATCTGCCAGGAAGGAAGTGCAGAAGTTAGTGCTGAATATCACCATCCATCTAGTAACTGCAAACTAACTTGTATCCAGTCTACACCCTAATACAGGATGTAGAAGAGTAGGGTCAGTACAAACACACGTACTGGTAGGCATCATCGGTCGACCAGTGTTAGTCCACATAATCATAAAATAGAATCAAAGAAAAGAAATCATGACATCTTAAATAGAATATAATTCTACTAAGGTTGTAATATCATTATAACACTTTGCCAATATAATTTACAATTTCCCAACACTATTAATGAGATTATATTCACCACTAGCATAGTCTAGCCTTATTAATTCACACCATCCACCACAATCCAACACTAAACCATCACTATCACCCTTTTATTCGCATTACCGCTTCCATTACCCACATCTATAGGATCAACCCAGTAATCATAGCTAACTCACACTTAACTCTCGGGCTAGCAACCGAACACTCTCTTATAACATTAAAGAATAATAACTAGCCAATCAGATAAGCCACAATTACAACAAGTATAAATGAAGCAAGTCGACCAACATATAGCAAGTAAGCACGAAGTTTCACTTTTCCAAGTACATGTCACACAATAAATCTCAAGGATACAATCAAGTAGGGAATACAAGTCAACTAACATCTCAGTAAAATACACAAGAGAACTCAAGTCTCATTAGCAAACCTTATAAATACTCTTGGAGAAGGATTATTTCAATTATTGGAACTTCGGGATCGTTTCTTTGGGATTATTTATTGGATTCATCATTTTAGATCACTTCCATATCAATTCGTTTATTATTAATATTACCATGTCGGCTCGTGGCACCCGATCCAATCATGTCTTACAACAATACCAGAATTTAACGTCGGCCACATTACTTAAGAAATCAATAAGGTAGCAATATCGAAATTTAGCATCGGCCGCATTGCTTGAGAAAACAATAAGGTAGCAATATCGAAATTTAACGTCGGCCATATTGCTACTAACAATCTTTCCACTTTTTAGTTCTTGATAAATATTCATCTTGAACTTTTCAACCTATATGAAGGTACATCACAAGCCTTCTTTACTCAAGGCATTCTTTTCAGTCACATTATCATTATGGATAAAGATATTTCATTTATCAACATTTTGACCTCTCATAGGAATTATTTCAACAATTCAACATGATCATCAACAAGCCATTCATCGCATCAATTCAAGGAGTTATCATTATCAAACAAGCCTCTCATAGGCACAATTCAATAAATCGTCATTATCACCAATTTAGCCTCTCATGGGCATCCAATAGATAAATTATGTTTATCAATACCAAATCAAGAATGTCATAAAATAAATCACAATGCAACACTTAAGCATACAAGTCACTATTGGAGCCATCATTACTCATTGATTATTCAATTATCACTACCTCCTCAAATACCACAACTTGTGTTCTAACACCACCATTCATAACTAGCACATTCAAGCCTATCATTATTCTCTACCTCTCTCCGTATAATACAATGCTCACAATGATTCAAGTCATCTATCCCTTAGGCATCACCATTATCATGGCACAATATGCAACTTATTAACTTTATAACTCAATTAGGTTCATCACTAAAACAACTAAGAAACAACATGTCCACATACTTCATTCACAACAATCCCCTTTCGGGCATATAACACATAATATAATAAATATCACATAATCAATCAATAACATAGTTTTTGGGATTAAAGTAAAGTTCTTATGTCTTTATCCACCTTAAATCCATGTCCGCAGGCCTAGCCATGCTTTCTCCCATCAATTCTAAATTATGAAGATATGAAATAACACAGTCTTCTACTCATTAATCTAGCCTACCTGGACGCCAAGCTTTTGGAAGCAACAAGCCATATCAAGGATGCTCCTTCCTTTTCTTCATGCTTCGAAATGATCAATCATCTAAAAATCAAACAATCATAAGAGTAATTAATCAATTACTCTTTAAATAAATATCTTTGGGAATTCAAAACCCACTAATTCTACCCTAATTCCAGGTCTATATCATTCTCCAACGTCAATTAACTATTAACTAGTTCTTTCAAGCTTAACTCATCTCCATTAATGGAGTTTTTATGCTAAAGGTATCATGTTTATGGAATTCAAGATTTTTAACCAACAAAATACATAATCTAGTTTACCAAGTTCATGCTAGAAATCATTAATTTATAATATAGAATTAGTTCTAGGTGATATTAAGAACACTCATAAATTTTCCCTAAAAATCCACCATTAAAGGTTCTAACCCAAAATTTCACCATTGAAGGTTTTTCTAATGATTCTAGGATGTTAAAGGATTAATAGATGAAGAAGATGATGGAAAAACTTACTTCCACGAAAGACTTTCACCCTAAACCTTGGGAAATCACCTCTCTAGGGTTGGGGAATGAAGTTTTGGGGTTTTGGACCTGAAAATCGGCTAAAACTAATTTAAATACGACCAAAATTCTTGCTATAGATAAATTCCCGTTTCAGCCCGGACAGTGTTTGGTAAAACAGTCATAATGTTTTACTCCGAACTCGGATTGACAAACGGTTTATTGAATTGGAAATATGACTCATAGATCTTTTATTTGGTAGATATTGGGCCCCTAAACTCCTTATATTCTAGGAGATATGATCATTTGATGTTGACCCTAGTCAAAACCCATATCGAAACTCTATAGGTTAAAACTGTTTTCAACTTAACTTTGTGCTAGGGATATTGTACGACCTTAATTCATATCTAAAGAACTTCCAAATTTAAAGATTGATATTAGTACTCATAAATAAATAAATTCATCGGGCTTGAGTCTATCTAGACACATCGAAAGGCTAAAATCTTTGCCGAAAAGCTTGAGGTAACACAATGAACAAAATGATGGCTATTTTGGACTCAAGTTAATATTGAGGAATGAAAATTAAGAATTTTCATGAATTTAACATGGATAATTTAGTAACGACGAAATGAGTCATTACATTGTTTGACAATGCTATCCCTCTTGAAAGTGCAACGTAAAGTTTCCATTTGAGAAATATTTTGAGGATTGTTTGACCAATGCTATATTTATCATCATTTTAAAATATAAACATACAAAAAATTATTTTTTTAGGAGAATTTAAAAGTTTTTTCTTTATTTATAGGAGAAAAGTTAAATTCTTGGGTTAAACATATACTTGATAATATATTGATTATTAGTAATTCTTTATATTTAACATTATTATCAAATCTTCTCCTAATTATGTTTGTGCGGCCACGTCCATATGTTCTGACTGTAAAGTTGATCTTTTACTTGTGAATGTAGTGTAGTCATTTTTTATTTTTTTTTTATGTATAAACAACATAAATCCCATAACTTTTGGAGCTAATTACTCCCTACCCCAACTCTTTTTATAATTACTAAAAATTACAAAAAATCTTAAGCGTGATACATCGCTATTGTCGTGATGCATAGTGTTCATGATACATTGCCAACGAATTTTGCATATTTAAAAGGAAGTAAGTAGTTGTGGAAAGATAAGTTGGGTTGTGATATAATTTTTTTCTTTTTTTATTAATCTATAGAGTCCTTTTATCGACAAAATTTATTTTATGAACATATATATGCTATTCCTAAACCATCACATAATGTCACAAGGAGATTTTTTTTTTTAATGAGATACAGTACAATCAGCTATCTATAAATTTCTTCTTCTATCATCATTCACCCATGATCAACTATTTTATTCTTAAGGTTTGTACCATTTAGACAATTAAATATAGGACACAAATAATTCTTTTTATTTGTTGTTCAAGAGAATTTAATTTGTTGATGCTACTAAATATTTGTGTAGTAAGGTGTAGAATCTATGGATTAAAAGAAAATACTGGGCTAAAGCTTACTTGAATGTTGAAAAGCCACAAAGCCAAATACAACGGATACCATCTAGAAAATTCTATTGATTTCCACTATTTGCCACTTTCTATTAAATTCCACATAATTTTACACCAATTTGTTGTCTTTTTAAAGTGTCATCTTTTATTTATTGATTTTTTTAAGTGTTTCAAAATTGTAAAGGCTGCCAGGCGCCAACAAACACAACCTTTTTAATAGAAAGGGTTAGTTACTTATTAGAATGGGTGTCAACCCTTAGGAAATTTTTAATGCTTTTTTTTAAAAAAAAAAAATTAATGGGATATGGGCCATTTAGTAATTTTACTTTTAAATTTTGGAGTTCATGCATTTAAGGTAGTACAAATGATGTCATCTTTGGGAAATATGGGACTTATTAAAAGGAACAAGGTAGGTTTTGGGGTAAGTTCGCTATATATATATTGTAGTTTTGATTGTTTACTATTTTCGTGTTGTCCATGTAGGGGCTTATGTGAATATTATTGACTTGAGGGCTTATTATTGTATCGTGATGCCTGTGCGGGGGCTAGTTGTCATGACCCAAATTAGGGCCATGACCTGTGCTAAGAGGGTTAGAATCCTGAAGCAAGCCTCAATGATATTCTACAAAAAAATTGGAAAGAGTTTTCCATAGTTTTGGGCATATCCAAAGATTTCTCTGCTTCAAATAGACAGATAACATCCAACAAAACATAATGTTCACAGCTAATCCTTCACAAGTTTTTACGAAAACCGTCACCAGAAATGCGGAGAAAAGTTCAAAACTAGTAATGAGTCTATAAAAATGAAAGAATACTCATACTCAAATAAAATGACTATAGAGTGACTCTATGAGCTTTCAAAGGAAAGACTATAATAAGTTAAATAGGCTTTTTGCCTATGCGAACAAGGGCAGGAGCCAGATACTCGACATTGGAGACATTCAGCACCCCGAGCACCTCATTTATGGTAGTAGCATCCATGGGGACATCCACTCCCCTAATGAAGATGGTGGGGTTGTGATCGACCCAAATCACGGTAGGGAGTATGACATAGAACTCCCTAACCATCCTGAGACCCCAGTTGGAGGAGCCTCTATGAGCTGCATCCAACCAAACTCCGAGACGATTGTAGATATTAGGTACCTTGGCTTCCATTCTCTTTATCTTAAACCCTCGCTCGTACTAAAATCCCATCCTCTGATAGTCCTGAAATCTCTCCCGATAGTTTTCATCGGTGAATCTCACAAAGCAGGAGCATTTTCTTGATTTTCAGCCATGGGGTTGGTAAATCTTCAAAACATTGTAAGAAAACAAGTTAGGACTCATAGAATTATAAAGGTAATTGAGCTTCAAAAAAAGGCCAAGTGTATGTTTTGACTGGAAGGCTATTGCCTGCAGCCTCCCACTATCATGGGATCGCTATAGCGAGAATTTTCCCGCTATAGCGGAATTGTCGTAGTGGGATGAGGCCTCTATAGCGGCCTTCATAATCCCAAAAGCTTAAAGAGGTGCGTTAATGGTGACTCTTGAAGAAAAATATTGTTTTTGGAATTCCAACCCCAGATCAGTGAATGTGAAGTATCTTAGAACTAGTATATGCAAAATCGAGCATGATAACTCCTAAAAGATGCCCAAATCATCAAAACAAAACCGAGAACAACTTTTAACATTCCTCACTATTTCAAGCCACATTTGGCCATGAATCTCGTAATTCTTATGCCCAGAATGCTATAGAAGCTTTGTAAATGTAAGTAAAGTATCCATGTTACAACATTTTGCCAAACTCAAGCCTCAATTTTGAAATTCTAAAGCAAACCCAAAAACCTATTCTATTCTACAAATTCAAGCATAAATAGTGTAAATTTATGAGTAACAAAGTAAAGAGTTGAGGTATTGCCATAATTACCTTGTTTTCAACATCGAGAGCAAAGTGATTGGGGAAGGAAGGGGATTTTTTGAGTGAAAAGAGGGAGAAATGGGCGTGAAATCAATTTTCTCACCTCTTTAAATTGTTTTCTCCTGCTATAGTGGTTCGTTATGGCATGAATATTCCCGCCATAGTGGGATCTAGTCTCTTGAGGTACAAAAAAATTTTCCTCCATTATATTTTTGAGGTCTTTTCTTTCCAATGTATTGGTGAGGCACCAGACACCTAAGGTACTTAGAAAATATTTTACTCCTAATTGGCTCGTGCGACTCATAAGTAAGGAAGGTTTCTTGACAGAGCGGAGTAGTAATAAAGTACGGCTTAAAAATTTAGTACGCCAGGGAAACATAATTTTAGTGATCCACTTAAGTGTTGTAATTATATAATCATTGAGAGGGTGTTAAGGTCCAAGCAAGATTTGTGTCATTCTCTTCCTACCGTGATCATTTGGGGATGAACAATGGGTAAATTTGTATCTGTTGTAACGACATGTCTAGTCGTTACTAAAAGGCACCTCGTCTATGGGCACGGGGTATGAGGATTTATTGAAATACTCAAACTAGTACAGATTAACTTGGTGAAGGATTTTGAAATTTAAAATTTTGGGTTGGGCTGATGTCATCTTGCTATAGCGGGAATTTTCCCACTATATTGATGCCGTGGTAGCGATTGATTGGCTGCTATAGCAGGATGACGAAGGCAAAAACTAGATCCCATAATTTTCTTCTCCTCTTTAGTTGCAAAAAGGATTAATAAGGCTTCAAAACCCCCTCTAGGGTTACCTCATAGCTATAGAGAAATAGAGAGTGGTAAATACACTCGAATAGGGTAAAACCTATGGTTTTCTCATAGATTTTATGCCAGAAATCACTAGCACGGAGTCAAAAGCTTGCCTTCTTACCTCTAGTGTTGTTGTTCGGCGTCTAGGTTGGATAGGTTTAATTTAGTAGTTTAAACATGGGTTAGAATGTATAGTCATAATGTTGATTGATAAGAGATTTCATGTTTAGGCCTTCAGGTACGATGTTAGGATGTATAAAAGGGGAAAGTCTGGCTGTTTGAATGTTAAATTAATGTTGCTTATGCTATGTAAATATGTCAATTAATTAATGTGTGTTATTTTGATGACTATTATTCTTGAATGTTTATAATGGGTATTGTTTCCCGAAAATAGTTTAGAACATTTTAAACGTCTAGTTATAATTTATTAGTGTTGGTGGATTCTTAAGAATCCACAGTGGTAACAAGAGGAATGGCAGTCTTGTTAAGATGTTTAGTGTGAAGATGAAAGATTAGGTGTACTACGATGTGGGCCATAGCTGTGGAAGTATACCTTAGACATTGTGTGTTTTGGCTAAGCCCCCCAATGATATACGGGTTGTAGTTGATGGTTTAATGTAGCTGAACCCAACATGATTTATGTGTGCATGTTAACTATTCTTCGTATGATTGTTAAAATGCTTGTTCAAGAAAAGTGAATGGATAATTGATATCCTAAGTTTTAATCACATGTAATGAAATTATATTAAAAGCTTGTTAGGGTTTTACAAGAGTGATTACTATTATTGTTGTGATTGTGATTGTTGCTATATCTATTAATTATTGTGGGATGTACAAGTATTTAGACATCTTCATGGGATTCGTACTTATTATTATGGGATGTACCACTAGTTGGACATCCATACAGGAAGGGTGATACAAGGTTTGTAGGCACTAGATGTCTGAGATTTGGTACATCGACCAGAGCTCATTCCCTGTAGGTCATGGCTAGTAGGCGACCATAAGACCCTTAGCATGTTTGTACAAGTTATTAGTGAGTGTGATGGTTCCTTAAGTGAACTGGGCTTAGGTGTTACTTGATATTATATTTGGTTCCTTGAGGGGACCATGTTTCTTGTGGAGTTTTTGTATTTGTATTGTAGACTTGCTTATAATTGTGTTCCTTGAGTGAATTGGGATTTATGATTGCTGACTGTTAATCCAATGGGATCCTTGAGTAGTCTGGCTAAATTGCAAATGAGTGGCATATCTCACAAATATCTAATTACTCACGTATTTTAGATAAGGTTAGCATATTATTATTGAGTCATGGCTTGTTGAATGGATTCTTGTTAGTTATGGTATTGAATTGAGTTTCTATCTATTTGATATGTACTTGATCAAAACTCTGTGGCATTGTTGAAAAGGCTAAGTGTTCATATTTAGGTTAAATTACTTGAAGGGTGCTCACTAATGTGCTTGTGGTATGGTTATGGTCTTGAGCTACGGGTTGATATTATTGAATCTGGGTAAAAGGGTATTGATGTCATATTATTTAATTCCTCATAACCAGAATATCGGAGCAAGGTCTGAAATGACGGGTTGCTAAGGGTAGGGAAATCATTGAAGCTAAGTATGGATGAGTTCATGTTTAATTTTGGGATAAGACGTGACTTGACGACACAGTGAGAGGTCATGATTAGAGTTGAATGTGATAAGAGGAAGTTGACTTATGGTTAGTAATGCTAGTAAAAGCTAAGGGAGGTACAAAATTAAGGGACAGAGGTTCTTGACTAAATAAACTCTTAAGTTACATGTTTTTTTTGAATATTTATATGATGTTTATGTGATTTAATTTGGGTCGACCAATGATGCTTACAAGTACCTGTTGTTTGTACTGATACTACTCTTATTATACCCTTTTTTATGTTGTAGTCTGGTTGCAGGATCAATAGATGTTTCATACATGAAGCGGTAGAGATCTGTAGTAGCTTTTATCATTATTTTTTAAGGTGGAAGATGGATCATGTTTATTGTTCCATATTTTCTCATAATAGCTATTGTACCTGTTTAAACTAGGTCCTCGGGTAAAGTATTCATTTTTTGTACTTAAAGGATTGTAATCATGTTGCAATAAATAAGGAAATTAGTTGTTTCTTAATGACTTCTATCTATAATTCAATTAGGTGGTAAGGGTTCTCCTATCTAGGTGGATTAGAGTAGGTGCCCGCGTGATTCTGTTGGTTCGGTCATGACAGGATGGTGGTTCTCTCCATCACTTTGGATTAGGGTCGATTATCGATGATGCTTTCTAAGTACACGTGCTTCATACTTACCCTTGCCTTTTCTTTTATTTTTGTTTTCTTCTGCACCCCGTGTATGTATTGGTTCGAGTAGTAGAGTATAGATTGTCATTTCCACTATCGACATTATGTAGATTGAGGTAGTCATTGACGGGTCTTTGAGCTTTCCCGGATCTCTCTATATGTTATCTTATGCTTATTCACATTTAATATACTTTAGATTACTTGATATTGTTCTGTATTAGAGGCTTGTAATAGTGACAAGCAGACATAGGATGATATTTGAATTGTATTTGTATTTAAAAATCATTTAGGATTATTCTTTTTCTTCTTCCGCTTCTGATTTACTTTAATTATTGAGTCTTGGGTTGGGATAGGATTACCTATATCGGATGGTGTGACATATTCCATCACACACTCTATTTTGGGTTGTGACAAATTAGTATCAGAGCTCCAATTCCACTGGTCTCATTAGTATAAATCGAGTCTAGTAGAGTCTTGTAGATCGATGCGGAGACATCCGTTATCTATCTTTTAGAGGCAACATGACTTTAGGAGAAATCTACTTCTTCATTTTATGTCATTCCTTCATATATTTGTTAAACTCAAAAACCTCTTATTCACTCTCTAATGAATGGTGAGAATACGTTTTTCTTTTATTAGAGATTCAGAGCCCATGCCATCGATAGGTGGTAGGGGCAGTGGTTGAGGCAGAGGTCAGATTAGGGCATCCAAACTAGCCAGAGGTCAGGTTTGGATTACCTCATCAGGTTTTAGAGTCGCTAATGATGATGGGTCTATTGAGATAGAGGGGTTGAGGCCAGTGTAGATACTGCCTATAACCATGCCCATACCTATGCTTGAGGATTGCTTGGTATGAGTGTTGGGTTTTCTTTAGAGGATGGCTCCTACTTTTATTCAGCGTACTACTTCAGGGCTTCATACTCAAGATACAAAGTTGACTACTGCTACAGATCCTCCTAGTGTTGATGAGATATTGCCAGGCATTGCCCCACATCTAGTAAATTTACTTCTATGTCTATTGAGGGACAAAATAGGTTTGCGGAATTCATGAGGATGGATTTCCCGCAGTTTAATAGGGATCCCAGTGTTGATTCTTATGAGTGTTTTATTGTTGTTCAACATTCTCCTATGTACTTACTTATTCTGCATTGGGTCTTGATGTGATTCATGAGTTTCTTGCCATATATATTCATATTGCCACCCTAGTAGATGATTCTTTAGTGGTGGATTGGGTGTGTAGATCCTGTGTTGTGACCCATTTCGATTATATCACTGGGTTAGACTCGACTTCTTTGGATATTGTGGATTTTGGTGAGATTTGAGTATAATCTTCTCGACGGCTATGTTGTGAGATAATGGTGGATCGATGGTATGTATTGGTATATTCAGATTATAGGAAGTAATTTAGAGGTTTACTTTAGGGTTGTGATATCAATTAGGATTAAGAAAGTGACTCGATTATTGGGAGGTGGAGTTGTCAATAAAAGAAGCTTACAACTAGTAGAGTTGTATGGAATTATCTGCAAGTGTTAGCGGTAGTGTGTGTGCATAAGTTAGTTTGTTTTATAGGATCACATCTGTATATCTGTGGTTTGGGTTAGTGCATTGATGATGAGATCGACTTCATGAGATGACTAGTGATACTAATCAGATTAGGAAACAAGACCTTGTGATGGATCAGACTTACTGTCACGACTTGAGACTACCACCTAATTGTAACATGGTGCCTAGAGTCACAAGTGACCCCAACCTATCCCATGGCCTGGTATGACACTAAAAGTATTGTATATATAACTACTGATACTAAGCAGAAGCTAAAGTCTAAATGATATAATAGTAATGAAAAATCAAATGTCAACATTCGAATTAAAACGAAAATCGTCTAGCATGAACATAAAGCTGAACATCTACTGCCTGTCTGTCAGAAAGCCTCTACTAAAATGAGTTGCTGAGACAAGTACCCAGCTAACTCTAACTATCTGGAAACTAAAATAACAATGAGATAAGAATATTGGAAACTAGTCCTCGGATGATGAGCACTCACCAAACTCTGCTGCTAAGGTGTGATACGGAATCATGCTAATCGTAAGTTGAAGCTGAATGTATGAACGTCTATTATAAAACAATATAGCACAAAAAAGTATGTGGTCAATATTTTTAACATACTGAGCATGTGAGATATGCACTACACTATATAAATTGAATATAGAACTAAGGGATGTAAACTGATGCATGATCAAGTAAATAAACATGAAACTGATCAATACTATACTTAATAAACTAAATACAAGGTCATGTATTAACTGATTTTGAACATTGGGAGCTACTATTAATAGACATAACCCTATCTGAGCTAAATGGGGCCGAACCTATAACCCCAGCTGACGTAGACCCACTAACTGATGTCCACATGACTAAGGTGTCAAGCCTAATCTGAGGGGTAACACTGTAGAACCTACGGTGGCACCGTAGTTCTAGTACATAGGGACTTCTACTAAAGGTCTCAGCCTAAATGATGGGTGAGCCTTTATATCTACGTCCGCTCGGTGCTGAGTACTACTCCCAACTAAATTTATATTGATAAATTGATAAGCTCATTAATACTGATATTTGAGACTAAGTGATATACACTTTATCTGAAAGCATCCTAAAACGTGCAAAATAGAAGGACTGAACATTCATTATCAAATGCATGAAGTACTAGGTCATCGAGTGTTCATAACCCGCCATCTCTGAAGAATGCAACTACTCATGAATATTTCTAAAATTTGAATAGTGTAGGGATTCATACAACACAAGTCTAAAATTATGAATTATTCATATGTCCTGAGAGTTCATGGATTATATATGTAAAAGCAATAACTTTCATGGGGAATATGTATTCGTGACTTTTTCATATTAAGGAGCCGAGGCATATAGAAATTCGTACTTTTCATGAAACCCTAAAGTTGAAAAATGAATTAACTGGAGGATTTGGGTTCACTTAGGGACTTAATGGATAAAGGATACCCATTGATGAAATCCAACATACTTGGAAGCGAAGATCTTGAACTTGAAGCTTGAAGATTGATGAACCCTCGTTTCTTTCTTCATAAAAGAGAAAATTGCATGTTACTTTGAAATTTTCTAAGTATCACTCTAATTCTGGGGAATGAGGGATTTGGGGTCATTTTTGCCTAATATACATCCTTGGGATAGCCCAAAATGACCTAGTTTAGGAGGTTAAATGATGAGAAATGACTAATGTACCCTTCTGATTTCAAAATAGAAAAATCGACAGTCGCGACGGACGAACCATCCAACGATCATTGGTTCTACCAAAGATTATTGGTGATGATCATTGGTTCTAAAGGGATCTTGATTGTTTTATAGACTCCATGAGATGAGCCAAGGGATGGCTCATTGGATCCTTCTCGAGCCAACTAATGACCATTGCCACTACCAACGATCATTGGTTCTTCCAATGGTCGTTGGTCCCTTTCATTGTTAGGAATACACTTTTTCAATCCTTGGGAATTTTGGGATTATTTCATATAGAAGAAAACATAGGACGGTCTTCCATTCCTTGAACGGTCGTTGGAAGGGTCGTGGTATGTCACTGTTTGACAGCACTTTACTAAAATGGTCATAACTCATTGCTCCGAAATTAGATTAACAAGAAATTAGATGCGTTGGAAAGAAGACTCAAAAAACTTTTATTTTATGGTTCTTTAGATACCAAAATACTCATGATCTTAGAGTTATACTCATTTATATTTGACTCTAGAAAGATTCTATACAAGAATTCTAGATAAGGAAGCTTTCAACTTAACTATGAGTTAGGAGTAACTTATGGCCTTAATTCATATCTTAAGCACTTCTCATACTACCAAATCATTGTGTTTGGTTCTAAATATACTTGAAGCATGGTTTTGATCCTAGCTTAGATTTTTGGGGTGTTACACTTATGATACAACCAACTTGGAAATATTGCTATTAAAGGATTCTAGTTGGATAAGGGAAGATGTTCTGGCATTCAGGACTTGTGATTTGTTACTTCCATAGTGATTATCTTTGCTAGTGTGGAAAAATTTATGGGTATTGAACACTCCTTAGTTAGACTTGAAGGAATTAAGCTTATAAGGATTCTTGCTTTTGATTTGGAAAGAGTTTCGGAAGGAAAATAAACTTTTTTGTAGAATTGCCTACTTTAATAACTAAGTTGCTTAACAAAATATTTTTACTCATGAGTTTGATTAGAGATTGTGTTATTATTCCATGACTCTGGTGTTAAAGAATACTGAATAGGAATTGGGTTAAGAGAAGATAAGGGATTTCTACATAAGGAATGTTGATATATTTAAAATTTAGCTATGGATTTGAGTTAGAAAGTTGAAGTCCTGACGGTGTGGTTCTTCGGTGGCTTATGTAGAGTCTAGCGGTGATTTTCCCTAAATTTGACTTGTGATTTGGGTGTAAGCCAGTGAGATATAGTGTTTGTTACACTTCTTCTATGGGTTGATTGTCAGTGATATGACGGGTTGCTTATGTGTACGATTGGAGAGGCTCTTTATTCTACTAGACTATTAAAGACTTGGGATTGATTGAGGTCAGTTGTGTATTGAGGACTGCCTGGGTTATTTTTATGAGTTACATGAGAATTTGGTACCATTTAGAGTGTTCATGTCTATGGTGTACAGAATTCACTGATGATTCTTGGTTGCCTAAAAGGGGTTAAGCATGGGGATATGACTGTAGTATAGTTACCCAAGTATTCTTAGTGTGACTTTTAAGGTCTTGTGTGGTATTGATGCAAATTTATTGTCTAGTTGCTTCAGTTTGAAGAAATAATATGATTTGATTAGATCATCCTGGTTTTAGACTTGAGTAGGTTGATTCAGTATTTTGATGAGTGGATATGTGGTTTTATAGGTTCCTTGGCATTTTGTGTGTCCAAGGATGATATGGATTTATGGTGCAGTTAGTGACTTGTGGTGTCTTTGACTTATTTAGGTAAGCCGGGTGTGTTCAGAACTTCAAGCGTGATTGACTCAGGTTTTGAGTATAAAGGAAGTTTAAAAATAAAGGAACTCGGATTCATGGAGTTATTTGACTTTAGATGCTAGCATTATGGCTTTCTGAGTCATTTTGTGAATGAATTTTTGTTCTATAGTGAGACCGATAGTTCCGTAGTATGCGACTCCGCTTGAGAGTGCTTGGATGTGGTTTACGAGGGTATTTTCTATCCATTATATATTTTTTCGCCTTTCTTACTTGTACATTCAAGGGTGAATGTGAGTCTTAGTGGCAGATAATGTACTATCCCTTATTGTAATTTTTTGAATTTTCTGTGTTTTGACCCTTTTAACTTTTCTTGTTATTGCTTTATATCATTTATGAGTTATGGGAATGGTTTGCACTATCCTCAATGCATTTGGGATTCATGTATATGTGTTTGGTTTTGGATAGCCTTTATGTTGTTAGTTTGACTTTGGGCAACATTCTATGATCCTAGCGTCGAATGTGAATTGGAAAGTTCCATTAGATCTGGAATGTTGATTTTATGTTAGTAGCATAGTTGGTTCAAGTCCCAAGGTCCTACTATGATTTTTGAGCATTTGGTCGAAATTCTTGTTTTAGTTGCTTAAAGTAGATTCTGTATGTAACTTGTTGATCACAATCTATTTGTGAAAATTTGATGGCCCCATTGAGACTGAAATGTCAAAATTATCCTTGTAGCATTATTGGTTTGTTTTAGTGGGGTTCCTAATGAATTTTAAGGGTCCATTCGATGCCATTTTTACTTAGTTGAATTTCAGCTTTGTTGGATTTTGGTGCAACAACTATAGCAACCTATTGGTCACTTTGGCAGTGTGTTGCGACCCAGCTATATACTTAAGTGCACGTGATCATTCAAGTAATATAACGACTCCTTTAAAAGAGCCGGATATCGAACCCAAGGGTCTTTCGTCAACAGAAGTCAATTTTAGACGTCAAACAATAATTAAAAACTCGTGTTGCGAAAAGGACAAGGGATTTGTTACTAAAAATTAAATGATTGCGGAATATAAACTACAATTTTTTCTACCGTAACTTCAGTTTTCGCAAATATGATATAAAAGTCAATAAAAGGTAAGTTCCTAGGGTCAAGGCACACAGAACATCATCTCTAGAACATGAATATTACTGGTTTAAGCAATTTGAGTCGTTTATCTTGGGTATTGATCACGAGGTTAATATTATGATTATATTCGTATCCAAACTATAAACTTCTATTTAGAAATTGGAAACCTAACTACATCGTTGAGCGGGGATAGATTTAACCAATTCTAACGCATTTAAGCTATCTTCCCGTATTTGAACAAGCGCGGCGAATTAGGTACCTCTCGGTCCTAACCGCATATCAATCTCTTGGAATGTCTTCCTCGAGTAACGATCACGCTGCTCATATTCAACGTTCTATCTCTGAGTTTCTCTCTCGAGCTCCTCTCAAGACAATAACTTTATTTCAATGGTGATCAAGCATTAAAATAGTAAATTCAAAAATATAAGAATAACCAATAATTCATAAACTCCAGGAAAAACCAATAATTTTCAACTCTAGAGATTCTTGTTCATCGCCTCAACCCCAAGAATTAGGGATTTTAGCCACTCATACCGTGAATTAACATCATACTTTGATCAAAATTCATAAAAATAAAATAAAAGCTGAAAAGAAGAAGTATGAAACCTAATTTCAATGTCAAAAACGCCACAAAGTAGTCTAACAATGATGGAATAATCATATAATAACCCAAAAGCCCTATTTATAGACAAAAACTCGAGGCAAAAATTGTTAAGAAGCGGTCCGGTACGCCCCTGGGTGCGCCTGGAACTTACACAATTTTTTGCCTCTAAAAGGTAGTGCATGAGCAGCCCGACACTCCCCTGGGCATGAGTCCCTTTTGTCCAACTGAGCAAAAGTTTTGTCAAAAGCGGCCCGGTACGCCCCTGGCACTTAGACTCTGATTTTCTTTGCGGATTTGGTTGGATTCTTCAAGTTCAAATCTTTGGCTTTCCTCTTATCTTCAATATCCTTCGGTCGTAGCTCCCCAAGCCTTGCTTTCCACATAAAAAATGCTCCAAATAGTCGCAAATTTCACCTACAAGGGTCTAATCACATTTATTAGCACAATATCAAATATTCCATCTCAACAATACAAAATACATACTTATTGCTTTCAAAACTAAGGTAAACATGGGTCAAAGTCGGTAATAAGGCATATAAATACGCCTTAGATCACCACCCCACACTTAAACCTTTGTTCGTCCTCGAATAATAACCACACTCAACCCAAGGCGACTTTAGACAATCATAACCAATAGGTATTCAAGCATAGCTACACAACTACCTTCATCAAATTATGCAACTAACATGCTAATATCACCAACGAGTGAATAGCAAATTGAAAAGACCTATCCTCACAAAACAACTTTACTAGTTGCGAATTCATGCATGACACATTATCAATAGATCACCACACTTTGCTAAACATGCGCACTCACTACAAGATAATCACCCAATATCTCACTCAATTCATTCAAAGTAATGATTAAATGGGTGCATGAATAAAAATTCTCTCACTCTCGAAAAGAATTCACATTCAACACAAGATGAACCATAAGCTTGCCCTTAGTGTAGTACTCCACTAATAGTAGAATGTCAAAGCTCAAGATCAAGTAGGACTTTAAGGGTTGTAATGTAGGCTACGGGACGGGTAGGAATTATTTGTTTAAGAATAGTGACTATCTTCCCTAAGCGCTTTAATACACTACAATTCACTTTAGGATCACATCCAACCAACCTATTTTAAACCACTTTTATCTCCCCAACTCTCTCTTGTTTTGCCCCATCTCTTTAAGCTAGATTACACATATTAGGCAAGGAGTATTTGCTATTAACACATGATTCACTTCTTTTGGTCCATTTTTTTTCTTTTCATTTCATTACTCCCTACCAACAACACACAAACTTTTTCACACACCAAAAGCTATTTACTTGGGGCTTCAACTTCACTTTTTCCTTCTTCAATTTTTATACTCCTTAACATCTCAATTTCTCAACTAAAGAGCTTAGGATTTTTGGATCAAATTATGATTAATTGAAAGAAAAGGATTAAGCTACATATAAGGCTACCAAAGAATAGGCTAAAGGCTCAACGGAGCTAACTAAGATCATGCAAAAAGGGTATATAAGGTAGGTATAAAACATGGGTATCAAAGAAATGCCTATATCATCTCCTTAACTTAACACCCTTGATTTCGCTTTGCAAATACACCGGGCAAGTTCTAGACATCAATATGCATATGGAATATCACAAAAACCTCACTCACACATGGCAGAAGTTTAACTCATGACGGCTCACTATACAATTTATATGAAGTCATGCACGAGTTCAACATTAAGCAAGTTATCAAGTCGACTAAGTGAGCATTAGATGTCTCAACACTTGCTATTGTATATCTTAGCATGTTCCATAATTATACCAGATGTGTATGAGTAATTACATAGCAAGCAATAACACCCAATAATAACATGACTAATTTGCTCTTAAGACGGTTGTCATCCATCCATAATAGAGCAAAGCTCCTAATACTATGACTAAAAGAGACTCATTCTAAAAAAAAATCTTTTTGTGCTTTTCTACGATTCAAAGGGACTATCCTTAGTAAAAGAACCAAAAACAAAGGCTAAGGAACCCAAAATAAAATAACTAAAAACACACATATACACATATAAAAGGAATACCATAACACCCCACCACACACTTAAAAGATGAGCATTTTCCCCAATGCTACATAAATTAAACAAGTCAAGAGTAGGGTGTAAGGAGCTCCTTGGTCAATCGAGAAAATCGTCATCCTCCGGTCCACATACTTCTAAAGGTGTATCATCCCCAAATTTCTCAACATTCACATAGCAATCTAGAGAGAGAAATCTTAAATAAAACATACCTTGGTAGCTCTAGTGGAGTCTTACAATCCCAATCTATGGATGAGAAGGGGAGAGGCATGATTTGTGATGAAGGAGAAGAGAAAATTAAGAGAGAAATTTGAATTTGTGGGGAGAAAATCGGGTATGGGTATAGGAGTTGTGAGGAATAGAAAGAGAATTGGGGATTTTAATAGATGGTGGGTGGGTGGGTCGGGTCCCCTTTCTTTAACACTTAGCCCAAAAAATTCAAGGGGTAGCGGCCCAACACGCTAGGTACCGCGCTACCCCACTACCAAAGGCCAAAAAATTCTGGGCAAGAGCGGCCTGGCAGGCTGCCTGGCGCGCCTACTCACTGCCAAAGGGAAGAAAATTCTGGGCAGAAGCGGCCTGACACGCTGCCTGGCGCGCCTGCCTGCTGCCTTTGCCAACCAAAAAATTTTCATTTGGGCCTGGCACACTAGTTGCCACGCCTTATACTTTAATTCATACCTAAGTGGTGTTTTGCATTTTTCGATATTTCTCAAGGCTTTTTCAAGTCCCAATACTCAAAAACTTCATCTCAACGCATTTCTTACCTTCCCAACACCTTCAAAAGATCATCAATCCTCCAATTTACCTTTTTCGCTTGGATTTCCTTGGAAAAACACTCTGTGTACCTCTGCATAAACAATAAATCCTAGAACTAAGTTAGAAAAGAAATTTTTTAAAAGAAATGGGTTGCCTCCCATCAAGTGCCTTAGTTTTGGTCGTGGCACGATTCTTCTTTTTGTATTTTTTTCTTTTTACTTTATAATTTCTAACTATTACAATACATTAATGGCTTGCCTCCCATCAAGTGCCTTAGTTAATGTCGCGGCTCGACCAAGCTTGGCTTACTTATCATCAAGGTGAAACATGTCCTCCTTACGCTTCTCATGTTCACCAAAATAGTTCTTCAATCTTTGGCCATTCACAAGAAATTTAGTACCATCACCTTTATTAATGATTTCCACCACACCATGAGGAGTTGTGCGACTTACCTCAAAAGGACCACTCCACTTAGATCTTAGCTTGCTCGAAAACAACCTAAGACTAGGATTAAACCGTAGTACCAATTGGCTTGGCTCGAAAGTGCTTTGGAGAATGTGCTTGTCGTGCCATCACTTCATTTTCTACTTATAAATCTTCGCATTTTCATACACATGAAAACGAAACTCTTCCAACTCATGTAGTTGCAACAGCCTCCTTTGACCAGCCAACTCCAGATATAGGTTCAACTTCTTTGCCACCCAATATGCTCTGTGCTCAAGCTCAACCGGGAGGTGACATGCTTTCCCAAAGACAAGATGATATGGAGAAGTCCCTATAGGTGTTTTATATGAAGTTCTATAAGCCCAATGAGCTTCATCTAGCTTGAGCGACCAATCTTTTCTCTGAGTATTCATAGTCTTTTGCAAAATTTGTTTTATCTCGCGATTGGACACTTCAACTTGGCCACTTGTTTCGGGATGATACGCTATTGAAACCTTGTGTTTAACACCATATTTAGCCAACACACTCTTAACCCAAGAGTTTATAAAGTGTGAACCTTCATCGCTAATAATAGCTCTTGGAGTTCCAAACCTTGTGAAGATGTGTTTTTGAAGGAACTTCACCATAACCTTAGAATCATTTGTTGGAAGAGCAACAGCCTCAACCCACTTGGACACGTAATCCACTGCTACAAGTATGTATTGATTTCCATTTGACTTTGGAAAAGGGCCCATAAAATCTATCCCCCACACATCAACAATTTCAACTTCAAGGATGTTAGTTAAGGGCATCTCATGTCTTTTTGAAATTGTCCCCATATGTTGGCACTAGTCACAACTTTTCACAAAATCATGTGCATCTTTAAATAGAGAAGGCCAAAAGAAACCTGATTGTCGAATTTTGCGGGCTGTAAGTTCACCATCATAATGACCACCATAAGGTGATGCATACATGCTTCACCTCCGTATCTGGAATACATCTTCTCACCACTTGATCAGGCCCCTACTTGAATAAATAAGGCTCATCCTGAATATAAGAACGTGCCTCATACGATAGCTTTTTCTTTTGTTGAGGGCTCGAATCAGGAGGAAATAGCCCAGTCACCAATAGATTCACAATGTCCCCATACCATGGCAACTCGTCAACCTCTAATACTAGCAATTGCTCATCTGGAAATTCCTCACAGATACGCCCATCATCAACTACATGTGTTGAGCTCTCAAGTCTAGAAAGGTGGTCAGCAATCTGATTTTTTGACCCTTTTCTATATTTAATCTCCAAATCAAACTCTTGTAATAATAAAATCCATCAAATCAATCATGGATTCGCATCTTTTTATTGAACAAATAACGTATGGCAACATGATCTGTGTATACAATGATGCTAGTGCCCACCAAATATGATCTAAATTTATCAAAGTCGTACACCAAAGCTAGCATCTCCCTTTCAGTCACCGTGTAATTCACTTGGGCTACATCAAGAGTTTTACTCGCATAATAAATAGAGTGAAATACCTTGTCCTTCCGCTGCCCAAGAACCGCACCTACTGCAACATCACTTGAGTCACACATAACCTCAAATGGTAGATCCCAATCCGGAGCAATAAGGATGGGTGCTTCAACCAACTTCTTCTTCAAGATCTCAAATGCCTTCACACATGATCACAAAATACAAATTTAACATCTTTGTCTAAGAGTGTGCACATGAGGCATGCAATCTTGGAAAAATCTTTAATGAATCGTCTGTAAAAACCAGCATGTCCCAAGAAACTACGCATCCCTTTCACTGACACAGGTGGAGGCAATTTCTCGATAACTTTAATCTTTGCTCTATCAACTTCGAGCCCTTGCTTTGACACTTTATGTCTAAGAACTATACCTTCAGTCACAAGAAAATGACATTTTTCCCAATTGAGAACAAGATTAGTTTCTTCACACCGCGCAAGGACTCTATCTAGGTTTTGCAAACATACCTCAAAAGAGTTACCAAAGACCAAAAAATTATCCATAAAAATCTCCACGAACTCCTCCAACGTGTCATAGAAAATTTCCATCATGCAAAGCTGAAAGGTAGCCGGTGTGTTGCACAATCCAAAAGGCATACGTTTGAAAGCATATAAGTGTCGTAAGGATATGTAAATGTAGTCTTCTATTGATCTTGAGGATCTATAACAATTTAATTATACCCGAAATATCCATCAAGAAAGCAATAATATTCCTATCGGGCCTACTGATCCAATATCTGATCAATAAAAGGGATCGAATAATGATCTTTCCTCGTGGCATCATTTAGTTTTCGATAATCCATGCAAATACGCCAACCAGTCATAGTTCTTGTATGAATCAACTCATTTTTTTTATTCGTGATTACCGTCATACCACCCTTTTTTTGGGACACATTATACTGGACTAACCCATGTATTGTCAGAGATAGGGTAGACAATGCCCGAATCTAACCACTTAATTACCTCTTTCCTTACCACTTCTTTCATTAATGTATTCAAGCATCGTTGGTGTTGCACACTCTTCTTATGCCCTTCCTCCATGTAAATTTTATGCATACACAAACCCGGATTAATACCATGGATGTCAGACATTTGCCATCTAATAGCCTTTTTCCTTCATTTGAGTATCCTCAATGCTGCGTCGATTTGTTCCCTTGATAAATTTGAGGCAAAAATAATGGGAAGAGTCGTATTGTTACTTAAGAAAGCATATTGAAGATGAGATGGAAGTTCTTTCAATTCAAGCTTCGGGGCCTCCTCAATTCATGGCTTGGGTAGAGATCCGAGTGGATAATTTAAAGGTTCCCATCCACCCTCTCTGGCATAGATGCCCATGAGATCAAGGAACTGCACCATTTCATTAGCTTCCGCATCACCAAAAATATCTTACCCTATCAAATCTCTTTCCAAGGTATCTGTTGACAAAGTGTGGATGTTTTTAGTCGCCAAATCTACAGCCGTGATATCTGACAAGTTCTCATAAATTTCTGGTAGCTTCAAAGCCCTATATACATTAAAGACATCAACCTTATCATGAGCTCGCATAGTCAATTTCCCTGCTGCTACATCAATGATCGCACCCCCTGTGTCCAGAAACGGATGCCCCAAAATATATAGGACTTCCGGGTCAGGCTCAAAATTAAGCACCACAAAATCAATCGAAAAGATCAACGAACCCACTTGAACCAGAACATCCTCAATAATACCATTCGGTCTAGTCACGGATCGATCTGAAAGCTGTAAAATAATAGTAGTAGGTTCAGGATGACCCAAACCCAACTCTTTGAAAATCAAAGTGGGCATCAGATTAATACTGGCCCCCAAATCGGACAACCCACGAGCACAAACACGATCTCCCAGAGTAATTTTTACAGTGAAGCTTCTGGGATCCTTCAGCTTGGTGGGTAAACAGTTTTAAATGTGAGAGATACACTCCTCAGTAAGTGCAAATGTGGCATACTCAGTCAATCTACTCTTGTTTGCCATAATATCCTTCACAAACTTAGCATACTTTGGAATACCCTGCAAGATATTCACAAGTGGTAAATTAATGTGTACTTTCTTAAGTAATTCAATGAACTTACCAAAGCATTCGTATTCCTTCTTCTTTTTGAAGTTCTAAGGGAAAGGAGAGGCAACTTTACACTCTGGACCACTTTCTCATCTTTGGAGCTTCTGTCAGACTCAACTTGTTTGTTTTCAACCACAACTTCTTTCGCCTCCATTTCTTCTGCTGGTGGAACTGTATCCTCTAACTTCTTACCACTATGAGTAATAATAGCACTCACCTACCTCAGGTTAGGATCAGTGTCACTTGGAAGACCTCTTTGAGGCCTTGTATTCTGTGCATTTTCTAACTGACCAATTTGGTTCTCCAAATTTTGAGTAGCCAATTAATTGTTCCTCACATCTGCTTCCAACTTAGCTTGCTCCGCCATAATCCGCTTCAATATATCTTCCATGCTCATATTTTTGGGCTTAGCACCCATTTGACTACCTTGACCTTATTGTTGGTTGTATTGTGGTGCGTATCCTTGAGGCCAATGCTGATTTTGATTGCTTCCCCAAGATAAGTTCGGGTGATTTTTCCACCCAGCATTGTAAGTATTTCCATAATTTTGTGCTCTACCTCTTATTTGGGCATTACCCACAACGTTCACTGAATCCAGATTTATACTGCACAACTCGCTGGTATGGTCCCCGTTCCCGCATACATCACACCCCACAGAACCATGTTGTTGTACTGCATTTACGGGAGCTTGTTGTTGTCCCAAATTTAGACTACTGAAGTGATTGTTTATCATGTTTTGCATGGCTAAAATTTGGGCAGATAATACTGTGACTGCGTCTACCTCTAGCTTCCCAACAACCTACTTTATGGAATTTCTAGAATTATCACCATGCCAATCTGGATTTCCCTGCCAAATATGATTCAACAAAGCATACAATTCATCATAAGTCTTCCCTAAAGCTTATCCACCTGCAGCTGAATCAAGTAGAATTTTAGTGTTAGGGTCGAGAGCCTCAATAAAAGTATGCACAAACACTTCATTTGCTTGGTGGTGATAAGGATAATCCCTCAACATGGATTTGAATCTATTCCAAGCTTGGTACAAATTATCATCATCTCTCTATCTGAAACTCAATATGTCACTCCTCAGCTTTGCTGTCTTTCCGGACGAAAAAAACCTTATCAAGAATTTACAAGAAAGATCATCCAAGTCGTGATAGAATTCGCCGGTTCTGCATCCGACCACCTCCTTGCTTCCCCCAACAGATAAAAGGGGAACAAAGGTTTGTCTCACATAATCCGAAGACACACCCACAAGAATATATGTGTCACTGATCTCCAAAAAATTTTGGATATGCCTCTGCGGGTCCTCATGAGCAAGACCTGTAAACTGTCCACTTGAGTGCAAGAGTTTGACCATGTTCTGTTTAGGCTCAAATCTACCTCCAGCTGCCGATTTTTTAATATTGGAGGTCACATTAGTAGCGAGCGGGATTGCCACATCGCGAACTATCCTAGCTACCATAACTACCGGCTCACGTCTATTTCCCACTGGGTCCACAGGATCAACTGGATTTGCTGGATTCCTTAGGTGTTCCTCTCGATCCTCAATTCTTATGGGATTACCCCGTATGCCTTTGTCAGCCAGTATGAACTGCAGGATTGGGTAATCTGCAGCCTGTCTCCTCAATATATGAAAGTATCTCTCAGGTTCAGACTGCAGGGTTACCAAATTTTTGTTCTTTGCCAGTGTTCAATGAAGTAAACCTGCAAAATAGAATAGCTAAGATCAAGTTGTCAACACTTAACTAAAAATTAAAGTAAAAACGTCAATAATTGAAATGTATTTATTTGAAAGTCCTCGGTAATGGTGCCAAAAACTTGTTGCGACTCAGCTATACGCGCAAGAGCACGTGATCATTCAAGTAATATAATGGCTCCTTTAAAAGAGTCAAATATCAAACCCAAGGGCTTTCATCAACAGAAGTCAATTTTAGATGTCAAACAACAATTAAAAACTCGTGTTGCGAAAAGGACAAAGGATTAGTTACTAAAAATTGAATGATTGCGGATTAGAAACTACTATTTTTGCTACTGTAACTTCAATTTTCACAAATATGATATAAAATTCAATAAAAAGTAAGTTCCCAGGGTCAAGGCACTTAGAACATCATCTCTAGAACATGAATATTACTGGTTTAAGCAATTTGAGTTATTTGTCTTGGTTATTGATCACGAGGTTAATATTATTATTATATTCATCTCCAAACAATAACCTTCTATTAGAAATTGGAAATCTAACTACATCGCTGAGATAGATTTAACCAATTCTAATGCCTTTAAGCTATCTTCCCGTATTTGAACAAGCGCGGTGAATTAGGTACCTCTCGGTCCTAACCGCATATCAATCTCTTGGAATGTCTTCCTCGAGTAAAGATCACGCTCCTCATATTTCACGTTCTATCTCTCAGTTTCTCTCTCGAGCTCCTCTCAAGACAATAAATTTATTTCAATGGTGATCAAGCATTAAAATAGTAAATTCAAAAATATAAGAATAACCAATAATTCATAAACTCCAACAAAAACCAATAATGTTCAACTCTAGAGATTCATGTTCATTGCCTCAACCCCATGAATTAGGGATTTTAGCCACTCATACCCTGAATTAACATAATACTTTGATCAAAATTCATAAAAATAAAATAAAAGCTGAAAAGAAGAAGTATGAAACCTAATTTCAATGCCAAAAATGCCCCAAAGTAGTCTAACAATGATGCAATAATCATATAATAACCAAAAGCCCTATTTATAGACAAAAACACGAGGCAAAAATTGCCAAAACACGGCCCAGCACGCCCCTGGCCGCGCCTTACACTTATACAATTTTTTGCCTCTGAAAGGTAGTGCATGAGCGGCCCGGCACGCCCCTGGGGCGCCTGGCACTTAGAATCTGATTTTCTTCCTTTCTTCAATTTTTCTTTGCGGATTTGGTTGGATTCTTCAAGTTCAAATCTTTGGCTTGCCTCTTATCTTCAATATACTTCGCTCGTAGCTCCTCCAATCCTTGCTTTCCACGCCAAAAATGCTCCAAATAGTCGCAAATGTCACCTACAAGGGTCTAATCACATTTATTAGCACAATATCAAATATTCCATCACAATAATACAAAATACATGCTTATTGCTCTAAAAACTATAGCAAACATGGGTCAAAGTCGGCAATAAGGTATATAAATATGCCTTAGATCAGCAGTGTCGCTTAGGCAGACCAAGAACTACCTTAGCGGAAGTCCACTCCCTCAGCACCAGCGCTTGAGCGATGGGTGTGTCACCTTGGTGTCAACAACTTAGCGGCAAAATGGTTGCTTGAGCGACAAGCCGCGTGGCAAGTTACTACCACCTTAGCAGTAGTCTGGCCACCTAGGCAATGTTGCTTAAGTGACCAGCGGGCTGCCGAGGCAACGTTGTTGTATATAGACATTCCTTTTTATCATTTTTTATTCCATTATTCCATTTTCAAGCTTTGAGGTCTCGATTTTAGGCGATTTTCAAGTGTTTCTCATCAAATTGGTCTTGGGTGAGTTTTTAAACACAATTTCCATCTTTATTCATTGATTATTTCTCTAAACCATCTTCAAATCTTTGATTTTAAAGATGATTTTGGGAGTTTTACCCGATAAAGTATACAATTGATTTTTCTTTGATTTGATATCCGATTTCTACTTGATTTACCTTGGGTTTTTATATTTAGAACCCTATAAGTATGGAGAACTTGATTCTTATATAAAACTTTGATTTTACCCTTGTATTTTTGGAACCAACTTTTGAAGTGATTTTAGACCCGAAACCCAAATATATTGATATGGGTATTGATGGACTTATTTTGACTTGTAGATGTCATGTTTGACTAGATTGGACATGTTTGGTGTTAATTTGAGGGAGTAGAGCTTCCGATTGATGCTTCGAACTATGTTTTGACTTGCGGATCTTCTTTAAAGGCAAGTTGAGATGCACCTTGACTTTTTTCTTAAGTGTTTATGTGTTGTATGCTTGTTTGCTTATGTGTTGTGAATTATTTAGGATTTAGGGGTACCGCTTAACTGAAATGATGAGCATCTCCATAGGTACTGGAGTCTTTAGATGGATTATAGTTATATAATTGCTTATCTTAGTTAGTATTTCTATTTGTGAATACGCTTAGTGTCGATTGTAGATTGATGACTTATTGATCTTGAATAATTGATAACGAGTGCCTATTTAAGTGCTTGGATCTTACCTAATGGATATTGATGTGAGGATCGGGGTTTAGTGACCTTTTTGAGGATAATACTATTATTATTGTTAATATATAGAATGATTGAGGTTTAGTAAATACTTAGAGTATAAATAAACTTATAATAGTTAATGTGATTATTGGGGTTTAGTATCTCTTATTAGAGTATGATATTAACTAGCATAGTTCTCCTTTTAGTATCTTTAAGAAAGATGGGACTTATTAAAAGGAACAAGCTAGGTTTTGGGGTAAGTTTGCTATATATATATATATATATATATATATCTTGTTGTTCGAATTGTTTAGTATTTTTTATTTGTCCTGTGGGAGCTTATGTGAATATTATTGACTTGAGGGTTTATTATTATATTGTGATGCCAGTGTAGTGGCTAGTATTGTACTAATTTGTTTATTAGTTGCCTTATTATAACAGTGATGCTCATGTAGGGGATTAACTTGAATTGTCACTAAAGGCCTTATTTTTGCATTAATTTGCCTTTATTGTTGCTTGACTTAATATTATAGGCCTTAATTGAACATTAATTTCCTTATCATTGATGTCTTACATGACTATTTATTCCAGTGGTGCTATGCAATGGCTTTTATCATGAATCATTGTCATATTGAATTGATATTGAGCTCATTCATACCTCTATTGAATTGATTATTATCTTCATACTGATTGGTTGTGATAATTACATCCTTATTTCATCTATACATATTCATGATATTAGTACCACTGAGAAACACTGATTTGGAAGAAAAGGAAATATTTTATAAAAACCCTTCGCCGAGGTCATTTATCGGTAAGGTAGATTGTGATATTTTGAAAACCCTTGGTCGAGGTCATTTATCGACAATGTTGAGTTTTCTATTTTATAAACCCTTGGCCGAGGTCATTTGTCATCAAGGTCCTTGGCTGAGGTCATTTGCCGGTAAGTTTGATTGATATTGTGAAAGTAAATGGATTGTGAATCCCCCATGGGTTCTGTCTGAAGCGCTAAGGCTTGGACGACTTATAAGAAACATCCCACCATCATCACTAAATTGCATTGCATTAGTAGCATTACACTCCTTGGTATAGTTTGACACTGTGTTTGAGTATTTACTTTTGTATTGAATAACTGCGATTGAACCTTATTTCTGATATTGTATATTCTTGTCACGACCCAATTTTTGATTCATGATGGCACCTACCGTAACCCACCAATAGGCAAGCCAAACTCTAGCCCGAATCGACAAGCGATGGGCTAACTGGTAGAATCTCAGAAGAATAGATATGTCAGACGGTTACGCTCCCGGAACATTCCAGTGGTTAAGGTACAACGGCTTCACCGTCCGGTCGAGGAGGCCACTTGGGAGCTTGAACGTGATATGCGAGCCCAATATCCCTACTTGTTCACGTCTGCAGGTATGTACTTACTCTTGACTTTCGCGGACGAAAGTCTTTTTAGTAGTGGATGTTGTACTGACCTTCCCGGTCATTTTCCTCATTTTCGTGAGTTCTCAGCTTTTAGAGCTTTTCTATAACTGCCCCAAGTTATTTATGACTTGCTGGGACTGACAGTTCGGTTTTCGGATAGTTCATTTGAGAATATTATTTAGACCGAGCACGTTGTAAAATATTTAATTAAATTAGAACTTGGTAAAATGACATAGTTAATTACCTTTCGAAAATGTTTTTGAAATTTATAAAATTCTTTAGTTATGATATATCTATGCTGCTTTATAATAGTTTTATAATTTATTAATATTATAAGCGGAGATAGTAAATCTAAATATGTTAAAATAATAATATTATTTTATAGAGGTTTTATTCGAAATGAATTTTTATTAATTATGGCATATTTAAAATATGATATTTATTTTACCACGAACCTATGCAATACCCGAAAATACACATAGTAGATAGATAATTAAGGGAGGGGTATTGCCACCTCCACCTTCACGTGGAGATGGAGGAGGATATACAATCCATATGGAGTATGTGGCAATGGTATAGGATGACAAAACCTAAAATTAAAGTACAGTTGTCATCCTCTAATCCATCATTAATATTAGTGCATACTACTGCACCTACATATATATATATTTCAAAGAGGTTTACTATAGAGAGGTTGGTACAAAATATAATAATTTGTTTAGCATAGATTCGACATGCTTAGAGAAATATTTGTAAAAATAAAAAAATAATAAAAATTATTATTAATTATATTTTGATGCTATATTCGACCTCCGAAGATAATAAATTGTCTATGTCAAGCTATTCAAGATCGAGTTCTATTGGGGAGGTGCTTGTGGACGTGTAATCGTCGTTATTTCAGTAAGTTTTTTTTTTTTATTATTATTATTGCGGTGTAGTTTTGGGTATAATTGGTGGTGCTGATATATGGGGTTGTTTAGAGCTAAATTTGAGCTCAGATTGAATGATATCTCTTATGACTAGTGTTCATGGGGTGATTTGGGACGTTGTGACAGTTTTAGTTTTGCGATTCTGCAAGTGGGTCCCACGTGGAGTGTTCGTACATTTTTTGAACGAATGCAATATGGGTATCAATAGTCATGTTTTGACATGTAGTTTATTATTTTGGTAGCTTGGCAGCAGTCAGAGGCCTCTCGAAAGGGGAAGGCTCCTGTATAGCTGGTTCTTTTGGCAGGCTTGTTGCAGCGTCCAAGTAGGCTAGGTTTACCTTCCTTTACACTTAGATTGAGCTTATGTGTGATATATGTATACTATTGTGTTGGTGTTTTGGTCTATTATTATAAACTTGGTGGTGGTGGTTTTCTATGATTTAGGCCTTCTTGGCCGAATAAGTCTATTCAGATATATTCCAGGTCCGTTATCCTCGTGGTACACCACAGATGACCTATTTGGGGTCGGATAGTATTGTTGTTGTTGTTTCCAGTTTGGGAATGTTATTGTTGGACCTTAGTCCAGGCTTAGACAGACTTAGCCTTGACTTAGACAAGTATATCCAGACCTGGTTTTTGGGACCCAATAGCGCGCCCCATTACCCTTTTTTGTCGACTTGTTAGAACTTTGACATCTTTGGGCTTAGATAAGCCCTACATGACTGTTAGGGTTGTGACGGGAGTGATTCGCCCCGATTATACCCGGTTGGCCTGTTTAGCTTTGTTCGTCCCTGATAGCACCGTATTTGATCAGGGTCGGCTAATTTGACTTAGAACACTGACCCGTCTTTCCATGTATTATAATGTATACCCAGACTTATATATACATATTATTTATAGTAGATAGTTGACCTAGAAGGACCCCGAGATTGACTTGTAGCATGTTGTGGGGTTAGCTTCTGTACTTATATACTAGTATTAACTTGGGACTAGGGCGTTCCCCATTTAGATGATATGATATGACATTTGATTCTATTCTAGTTACTGGTTATGATGAGTTTTGGTTTGAGTCTGGCTACTAATTCAGGTATGATCATTTTGGTTATTGACTATTGGGTGTTTCGATTCGAGTTTGGCCCAGGATTGTGGTACACTATGAGTTCAGGTACTGGGTACCGTGGTTATGATACTGTTGTTCTTTGAGTTTCAGTTTGAGTCTGGTAGATATGATATATATTTGGCCTCTTGTTATTACACATTGGTGTCGGTTCAAGCCCGGTGCACTCTTGTTGGTTATTGTGGTTACTGGATACTGATACAGCTTCGAGATACTGATGGCTATGCATTTACTATTCTTGTGTATCCCGCCAAATTATAGGGGCCAGGCTGGGTTATTGTTTTCTTCCGTGTGCCTATCGGGTTTAAGGGAACCCAGATAGGTTATGTTAACTTGTGTGTTTACTTATGCATTTATTTACACATTATTCGATATCACATTTATTTATTTCCTAAGCATATCTATATGCCTTGGAAGTTACTTATGTATTTATTACTTATACCCACACTTAGCATGTACCCTCGTATTTTAGCTTGCTTATATTACATTGAGCTCAGTCGGCCGATGATGCCTACTGAGTACCCGTTGCCCCGGTACTCATACTGCACTTCTGCATCTTTTTCCTTGATGTAGATCCGGGCACTAGTCAGCGAGTTTGACGTGTCTCTCTTCTCAACACTGACTCCGGAGTAGGGTGAGCTTACTGACGTTCGAGGCAGATCCTACTCTATCTCTATTGTATAGTCTTTTACACTCAAGACTGTTGTACTTGTTATATATATTTGGTTTCTGTCTTGTATTTTGGATATGTCTAGTAGTAGCCTTGTACCGACCTCACCAGGTCTTGGGAGGGATTCTTGACTTTATATATATTGTCCTCTTCCTTCTCAGTCTCGGTATGAGTATAATTTGGTTCTATTTCTTTTTATATTTCTAGCATGCTTATTAGTACGGCTACTTCCACCTCATCTCTGTTCTTCTGAGATTTCGTACATTAGCTCATCGCTTGCCGCTTCGGGCTAGGGTTTGGCTTACCTATTGGTGGGTTACAGTAGGCGCCATCATGACTCAAAAATTAGGTCGTGACAACTTGGTAGCAGAGCCTAGTTTGTATGGGTAGTGTTGGTACATGAGCCAATGTGTCGTAAAGTACTGCTGATCGATGTAGGGACGCCTATATCCTATCCTCAGGAGGCTACAAAGCATTCTTAGAGAAGTCTCTTATTTTCTTGACTCATGTTCGTGCGTCGAGTCTATGTTGGTTTCTTATCTTCATTTGGTTTACTCTTTACGCAGATGGCCATGACGCATATTAAGAGAGCCGACGGTTAAAACCCTGAGCTTGCAGCGAGGGCTCCAGTTAGGGGATGAGGTCGACCTAGAGGTCGGAGGCAGGGCGGAGTAGCAACCCCAGACCGAGATCATGCTAGGGATAAGTCACCCGATCCCGTTATAGCTCTAGATATTTCGCGGCCATAGCAGCCGGTAGGCTAGGGATCAGCCCAGGCTCCACCTAGATTTATTGATGCTTCACTACTCTACGATACTTTGGTGCTGTTGCTGGGATTAGTTGGAGAACAGTCAGTCGAGGGAGCCCAGCCAGCAGTACATGGAGTTGGTATTGGTATGCAGCATGCAGCTGCAGCACCCAGAGTTGAGATTCCACCAGCGCTGGTAATTCCTCAGCCGGTAGTAGCTCAGCCAGTGTATGTCGAGGAGCACAAGATGTTGAGTCATTTCTTGAGACTAGGTTTACCCAGATTTGCGGGTACCCCAGCAGAGAAAGCTTATAAGTTCCTATCCAGCTGCGAGGAGAAGTTGAGGAATTTGGGATTAGTGGAGTTGCGTGGGGTAGATTTTATTGCCTATCAGTTTGAGACAGACACTAGTAGATGGTGGAGAGGTTATCTTGATTCCAGTCCAGTTGGATCTCCACTCATTACTTGGGTACAGTTTTCTGAGGTCTTTTTCGGGAAGTATATGCCCCGCAGCATGCGTGACCTTCTTTGAGATGAGTTTTCTAGGTTGAGACAGGGGTCTATGGCAGTAGCTAAGTATGAGGCGAGATTCCATGATTTGGCCAGACATGCTACTATGATCTTGCCTGATGAGTACGAGAGGGTTAGATGCTTTGTCAGAGGGTTGCGATTAACACTCCGTAGGGCCACTCAGTGTTTAGTGACTTTGGGAAAATCATTTGCTGAGATAGCTGGGCATGTATATTCGATAGAGGAGATGGATTGTGAGGCCCAAGGGGACAATGATAAGAGACCCCGATTCCAAGGTAGTTATTGTGGCAGTCACAGCAACTCGCAGTTTAGAGGCCGTGGGTTTCAGGGTAGGTACCCTCAATAGTAACAATAGTTTTTTCAACACCAGGGTCAGCCTAGTAGGGCCGTACAGTCAGCCATATAGATTTCTGATAGGGTTAAGCCCGCCTATAGTAGTTCTGGTAGTTAGCCTCAGGGACGTGGTCAGTCCAGTTCATCGACTGAAGGTGGTCATACCGGATCAGCCAGATTTTCTAGGCTAAACATGGGGCCAGGAACATGTTATACTTGTGGGGTTGTCGGTCATTTTGCGCATGAGTGTCCTCAGCGCAGGGCGATTGAGCCTTTAGTTCAGACGACATAGCCCATCAGATCTATACCGCCAGCAGGCAGAGGTGGTGTACAGGGTCATTGGGGTGGTCCCAAGGGTTCCAGAGGTGAAGCACATGGAGGTCAAACTGGTAGTCAGGTCGGTGCTTAGACTAGTGGTAGCCAGCGTCAGTTGTATACCGTACCGGCTAGGCCGAAGGTTGAGACTTCGGATGCGGTGATTACAGGTATGATTTCTATATGCCATCTGCCAGCTTCTGTATTATTTGATCCCGGATCCATGTTTTCTTTTGTATCTACTTATTATGCACCATGGTTGGGTTTATGTTCTGAGTTATTATTTGTAACCTTAAGTGTATCTACCCTCGTTGGAGATTCCTTAGTAGTGGATCGGGTATATAGATCTTGTCTGGTGACTATTCAGGGGTTTGAGACTCAGGTTGATTTTATTGTATTAGCCATGGTAGACTTTGATGTAATTCTTGGCATGGACTGGTTGTCTTTTCATCATACAGTCTTAGATTGCTTTGACAAGATCGTTACCTTAGCCATGCCTGGTGTACCCCTGGTGGTGTGGCAGGGTTCTGTTAGCCGCACACCGATAGGGATTATTTCATATGTTCGGGCTCATAGATTGATGATGAGGGGATGTGATTCATTCCTTGCTTATGTTCGGGATGCTAGCATTTAGAGTCCGTCACTTGACTCCGTCCTTGTTGTTCGTGAGTTTCCTGATGTATTCCCGACTGACCTACCTGGCCTTCCTCCTGTACGTGATATAGAGTTCATTATTGACCTCAAGCCATGCACCCGACCTATTTCCATGGATCTTTACCATATGGCACCTGCTGAATTGAGGGAGTTGAGTAGTCAGCTCCAGGACCTTCTGGGGAAGGGTTTTATCAGGTCGAGTGTGTCGCCGTAGGGTGCTCCAGTTCTGTTTTGTAAACAAGAAGGATGGGTCTATGCGAATGTGTATCTATTACAGGCAGCTAAATAGGGTTACGATGAAGAATAAGTATCCTATGCCCCGTATCAATGATTTGTTTGATCAACTTCAGGGTGCAGCAGTATTCTCAAAGATAGAATTGTGATCTGGATATCATCAGTTGAGAGTTACGGATGAGGACATCCGAAAGACAGCCTTCACGACTCGGTACGACCATTATGAGTTCCTGGTGATGTCTTTTGGGTTGACTAATGCCCCAGCAGCTTTCATGGATTTGTTGAATCATGTATTTAGGCCATACTTGGACTCTTTTGTGATTGTTTTCATCAATGACATCTTTGTTTATTCTAGAAATAGCGAGGAGCACGAGCATTATTTGAGGATTGTGCTCCACACTTTGAGAGATCATCGGCTTTATGCCAATTTCTCAAAGTGTGAGTTTTGGCTTGAGTATGTAGCTTTCTTGGGGCATGTTATGTATAGACATGGTATCATGGTAGACCCAGCGAAGATTGAGGCTATTCGAGGTTGGGCTAGGCCCACGTCGCCTACTAAGGTTTGCAGTTTTATTGGGTTGGCAGGATATTACAGATGATTTTTTAAGGGATTCTCATCTATTGTATCTCCTATGACTAAATTGACCAGGAAAGAGGTTCCGTTTCAGTGGTCTGAGGATTGTCAGGCGAGCTTTCTGAAGCTTAAGGATCGACTTACTTCTGCCCCTGTATTGACTCTTCCAGTTGAGAGCAAGGGTTTCATCGTGTATTGTGATTCATCTAATATTGGTTTGGGATGTGTTCTGATGCATCGAGGTTGTTTCAATGCTTACGCATCGAGGCAGCTGAAGGTACACAAATATAATTACCCCACTCATGACTTGGAGTTAGCAGTGGTAGTGTTTGCACTGAGGATTTGGAGGATCTATACGGTGATCATTGTGAGATCTTTACAGACCACTGCAGTCTTTAGCACATTATGACTCAGAGGGATCTTAATTCAAGGTAGCACAGGTGGATTAAGTTGCTGAAGGACTATGATATCTCTATTCTCTATCACCCGGGCAAGGCGAATGTGGTAGCGGATGCCTTAAGCCGGAGGGCAGTGATTATGGGTAGCTTAGCCTTCATTCCAGTCTCTCAGCAGCTATTGGCTTTGGACATTCAGTCCATAGCTAACTCAATGGTGTGTTTGGATATTTCTGACCCAAGGAGGGTTATCGCTTGTGTTGGTGCGAGATCTACTTTGCTGGAGCAGATTCAGAGTCGTCAGTTTGAGGATAGCGATCTTCGTAGCATTCTAGATCAGGTATTGAGGGGTGAGTCTGAGAGAGAAACCTTGGGTTCTAATGGTGTTTTGAGGTTTTATGGTCGTATTTGTGTTTCAAGGGTTGGAGATTTGATTCAGTTGATTTTGCATGAGGCGCACAGCTCTAGGCATTCTATTTACCCTGGGACAACTAAGATGTATCGAGATCTAAGGTAGCACTATTGGTGGAGTGGTATGTAGAGAGATATCTCAGAGTTGGTGGCTCAATGCCTATGTTGTCAGCAGGTAAAGGCCCGAGCACCAGAGACCTGGTGGATTGCTTCAGCAGTTGCCCTTTCTCGAGTGGAAATGGGAGCGGGTCACTATGGATTTTATTATTGGATTACCTCGCACCTCCCGTGGTTTTGATAGTATCTGTGTCGTCGTGGATCAGTTGACTAAGTCTGCACACTTTATCCCTATTCGAGTCTCCTATAGTACTGAGAGATTAGCTCGTTTATATATTCAGGAGGTGGTTTGCCTACATAGAGTGCCAGTATCTATTATCTCAGATAGAGGGTCTTAGTTTACCTCCAGTTTTTGGCAGACTTTCCAGGAAGAGTTGGGTACTCAGGTGGACCTTAGTACTGCATTTCATCCTCAAACCGACGGGCAGAAGGAGCAGACAATTCGGGTATTGAAGGATATGGTCCGCGCTTGTGTGTTAGACTTTGGGGGTCAGTGGGATCAATTCTTGCCTTTAGCAGAGTTCGCGTATAATAATAGCTTTCACTCCAGCATTCAGATGGCTCCGTTTGAGGCATTGTATGGTAGACGGTGTCGGTATCCAGTTGGATGGTTTGAGACTTCAGAGGTCAACCCTTGTGGTATGGATTTGCTCTGAGAGTCTTTGGACTGAGTTCGGGTGATTCAGGATAGGCTGCGGACAGCCCAGAGTAGACAGAGGAGTTATGCAGACCGTAGACATCGTCCGTTCAAATTCAGAGTTGGCGATGGGGTCTTCTTACGAGTATCGCCCATGAAGGGTGTGATGCAGTTTTGTAGGAAGGGTAAGCTTAGCCCGAGATATATTGGACCCATTGAAATTCTGCGGACAGTTGGAGAGGTGGCTTATGTGGTAGCTTTACCTCTGGCCTTTTCAACTATTCACCCGATATTTCATGTTTTTATGCTACGACAGTACATTTCGGATGAGTCACATGTGTTTCAGTGGGACTCGGTTCAGTTAGACGAGAGGTTAGCATTTGTGGAGGAGCCTGTGTCCATTTTAGCCAGAGATGTCAGAAGGTTACGCTCCCGGGACATTCCAGTGGTTAAGGTACAATGGCTTCACCGTCCGGTCGAGGAGGCCACTTGGGAGCTTGAACGTGATATGCGAGCCCAGTATCCCTACTTGTTCACGTCTGCAGGTATGTACTTACTCTTGACTTTTGCGGACGAAAGTCCTTTTAGTAGTGGATGTTGTAATGACCTTCCCGATCATTTTCCTCATTTTCGTGCGTTCTCGGCATTTAGAGCTTTTCTATAACTGCCCCAAGTTATTTATGACTTGCTGGGACTGACAGTTTGGTTTTTGGGCAGTTCATTTGAGAATATTATTTAGAACGAGCACGTTGTAAAATATTTAACTAAATTAGAACTTGGCAAAATGACATAGTTAATTACCTTACGAAAATGTTTTTGAAATTTATAAAATTCTTTAGTTATGATATATCTATGCTACTTTATAATAGTTTTATAATATATTAATATTCTAAGCGGAGATAGTAAATCTAAATATGTTAAAATAATAATATTATTTTATAGAGGTTTTATTCGAAATAAATTTCTATTAATTATGGCATATTTAAAATATGATATTTATTTTACCACGAACCTATGCAATACCCGAAAATACACATAGTAGATAGATAATTAAGGGAGGGGTGTTTCCACCTCCACCTTCAGGTAGAGATGGAGGAGGATATGCAATCCATATGGAGTATGTGGCAATGGTATAGGATGGCAAAACCTAAAATTAAAGTACAGTTGTCATCCTCTTATCCATCATTAATATTAGTGCATACTACTGCACCTACATATATATATATATATATATATATATATATATATTTCAAAGAGGTTTACTATAGAGAGGTTGGTACAAAATATCACAATTTGTTTAGCATAGATTCGACATGCTTAGAGAAATATTTGTAAAAATAAAAAAATTTAAAAAATTATTATTAATTATATTTTGATGCTATATTCAACCTTCATAGAAAATAAATTATCTACGTCAAGTTATTCAAGCTCGGGTTCTAGTGGGGAGGTGCTTGTGGACGTGTAATCGTCGTTATTTCGGTAAGTTTCGTTATTTTTTTTTATTATTATTGCGGTGTAGTTTTGGGTATAATTGGTGGTGCTGATATTTGGGTCTGTTTAAAGCTGAATTTGAGCTTAGATTCAATGATATCTCTTGTGACTATTGGTCACAGGGTAATTTGGGACGCTGTGACAATTTTAGTTTTGCAATTCCGCAAGTGGGCTCCACGTGGACTGTTCGGACATTTTCCGAACTAATGCAATATGGGTATCAATAGTCATGTTTTGACAGGTAGTTTATTATTTTGGCAGTTTGGCAGTAGTCAGAGGCCTCTCAGAAGGGGAAGGATTCTGTATAGCTGGTTCTTTTGACAGGCTTGCGGCAGTGTTCAAGTAGGCTATGTTTACCTTTCTTTACACTTAGATTGAGCTTATGTGTGATATATGTATGCTATTGTGCTGGTATTGTGGGCTGGTATTATAAACTTGGTGGTGGTGGTTTGCTGTGATTTAGGCCAGATAGGGCTATTTGGATATATTCCAGGCCCGTTATCCTCGTGGTACACCACAGATGACCTATTTGGGATCAGATAGTATTGTTGTTGTTGTTGCCAGTTTGGGAATGTTATTGTTGGACCTTACTCCAGGCTTAGACAGACTTAGCTCAGACTTAGACAAGTATAATCAGACCTGGTTTTTGGGATCCGATAGCGGGCCCCATTACCCTTTTTGTCGACTTGTCAGAACTTTGACATCTTTGGGCTTAGATAAGCCCTACATGACTGTTAGTTGTGATGGGATTGAGTCACCCTGATTATACCCCGTTGTCCTGTTTAGCTTTGTTCGTCCCTGATAGCACCTTATTTGATCGGGGTCGGCTAGTTTGACTTAGAATGCTGACCCGCCTGACTTATAATGTATACCCAGACTTGTATATACATATTTTTTATAGTAGATAGTTGACCTAGAAGGACCTCGAGATTAACTTGTAGCATGTTGTGGGGTTAGCTTCTGTACTTATATACTAGTATTGATTTGGGACTAGGGCGTTCCCCGTTTATCTGATATGATATGACATTTGATTCTGTTCTAGTTACTGGCTATGATGAGTTTCGGTTTGAGTACGGCTACTAATTCAGGCATGATGATTTTGGTTATTGACTATTGGGTGTTCCAGTTCGAATCCGGCCCCAGATTGTGGTACACTATGAGTTGTGGTACTAGGTACCGTTGTTATGATACTGTTGTTCTTTGAGTTCCGGTTCAAGTTTGGCAGATATGATATATATGTGGCCTATTTTTATTACCCACTGCGTCCGATTCGATTCCGACTTCTGGCCTCTTGTTATTACCCATTGGTGCCGGTTCAAGCCCAGTGCACTCTTATTGGTTATTGTGGTTACTGGATACTGATACAGCTTTGAGACACTGGTGGCTATGCATTTACTATTCTTGTGTATCCTGCTAGTTTATGGGGGCTAGGCTGGGTTATTGTTTTCTTCCGTGTGCCTATCGAGTTTATGGGGCCCCAGAGAGGTTATGTTTGACTTGTTTGTTTACTTACGCATTTATTTACTCGTTATTCGGTATCACATTTATTTATTTCCTAAGCATATCTATAGGCCTTGGTGGTTACTTATGTATTTATTACTTATACCCTGGACTTAGGTTACATATTTTATCTTGCTTATATTAAATTGAGCTCAGTCGGTCGTTGATGCCTACTGAGTACCCGTTGCCCCGGTACTCGTACTGCACTTCTGCATCTTCTTCCCCGATGCAAATCCCGGCACTAGTCAGTGAGTTTGATGTGATTCTCTTTTCAGCACTGACTCTGGAGCAGGGTGAGCTTACTGACGTTCGAGGCAGATCCTACTCCATCTCTGCTATATAGTCTTTTGTACTCAAGACCGTTGTACTTGTTATATATATTTGGTTTCTATCTTGTATTCTGGATATGTCTAGTAGTGGCTCTTGTACCAACCTCACCAGGTCTTGGGAGGGGTTCTTGACTTTATATTGTCCTCTTCCTTCTCAGTCTCGGTATGGGTATATTTTGGTTCTGTTTGTTTTTATATTTCTAGCATGCTTATTAGTATGGTTACTTCCACCTCATCTCTGTTCTTCTGAGATTCCGCCCGTTAGCCCATCGCTTGTTGCTCCGGGTTAGGGTTTGGATTGCTTATTTGTGGGTTACGGTACGCGCCATCATGTCTCAAAAATTGGGTCGTGACAATTCTGCATTCATTTCACTATATTACATTATATTATACTGCCTCTTGGTTGATTTGAGAGTTGAGATATTTATAAGATATGGGGTATGGCTATGACTTGATCAGTGAGACATGTAGTATTACACCTATTGGTAGCATGATATACGCATAATTATACACTCTCACTCTTTTATCCGAGATTATTGATTGAACATGATAATTGAACCTTATATGTTGTGTTATTGAGTTTCTCTCATAAATGACTTCCTTTAATTATTGATCATAAAATTACTAGTGTTGAATCACCTAGACTAATTTCCTTGTCCTGTTTATTGATAATCTAATGACTGTTGTTGTAACACCCCATACGTTCCCAACCCTACTTGACGACATTAAATAATATGTACATAGGTATCGAGAGCTATAAGTATGCATTTGGTAAGGCTATTGGTGAGATAATTGAATTTGGCTCTTGTTATGTGGTTAAACTTGCATAGAAGGTGTTTTGCAATTTTCATTGCACATATTTGGTGTTCAAAAGGAGGCTAAGAATACCTCTAAACAAAGTATAATAAGGGTAAGAAGTGAGTTAAAGAATAGGATTTGAAGTATCTAACCAAACCCGCGAAGAGAAGTAGAAAAATGGAATTTTCGAAAATTTTAAGGAGGGGAGCATTTGGGACCGTTCCACACAGCTCTGGGCTAAAATTTTTAGCCTAGAGGCAGTGGGTTGGCACGCCCAGGAGTGTGCCACCTTGGGTTTTTCACTTTTTCGAAAGTTGGAAATTTCTAAGTCCCAAGGGTATCCGGGGACGTACCGAGCCGATTTTTGCTACGTTTCTTCTACAACCAAGAGTATATACATGAAATGAATGAAATATTACATTAGTATGATAAAATTACTCGAGAACGAATTTGGGGTCAAAATGACAGTTTTGCCCCTAAGGTCAAAATAAGCCAAACGTGGCTAGAATCACTTGTTTTTGGGATTGAGGCTACGGATATGAATATTATGAGTGGGAATGTTATTGTAATACGTATAAAAATGAGAAATTATTGATTTTATTGGGTTAAGTGATTTAGGCTCAATAAAAGCCCAAAATGGGATAAAAGACATGGGTCACATGACCCAATCTTCTATTGACTTGGTCAATTGAAGCATTAAATATCAAGAAAGGCTAAGGATGACCCAAGTACTATATAAAGGACCAAAAAATCATATTTTATTCATTTAAACTCTCATGTTCTTTGAGATATTTTCTCAAACCTTCTACAATATTCTCTCAAGAACCCTAAAGACTCAAAGGCAATTTTGGAGCAAAATCATCCCTTTGCAAGTTTGGGTAAGTGAATATTATTATGGATTAATATATTATATACATGAAAGAGTATGTAAATCATGTTGGTTGTGCTTGTAAATGTTGGATATGGTACTTTGTGCTTTTGTATAAGATTTGTGATCCATGGGATTTGAACTTGAATTAGGACTTGTTCCTTTGATGAAAGATCATGGTATGGATAAAATATGAACGTCTATGGTGTTATTTTTGTTATTAAAATTGTTATTGTCTATAAGTGTAAATTATGGTAATTTGGCCGATATGTGCTATGAAGTGTATTAAGGTAAATTGATGGATTGTTTGTGATGTGGTATGGATAAGGAGGTGTAAAAGAGAATTGTTATGGTGAAATGCAATGATTATTATGTATTGGTAAATGTTGGGAATATTGGAGGATTTTTGGAATAATGATGCTATCAATGGTTTTGTCAAGGGGAAATGACATGTTTCAAAGCAAGCATGTACCCCATTGATGTTATATGCATTTGTGAAGTAGTTGTGGTTAATGTGAATTCCGTTATGTATTTGTGTTGTAGAGTGACACATAAAGAAGGAGCGGGAATATTGTATGCACATCTAGGATTGTATATCCATATTGAGGGTACAAGGTATGTAAGGTTACTCTGTCCGTATCTTTCTGCGGCAAATAGTATCCACATTGCTATTTCACTAGTCCTATCCCGAAATGTGCTAAGGTATCCTATATCCGTTTACCAATAGACATTGTCATATATTTCCTACTCATGGATCATTTGTGAGTCTCATGTCTCATAGTCATGGTTAATGTTCCAAAAGCTCAAATAAGGTTATGTTCCAATGTTCCACTAGTGATATTACTTATGCCTCTTGTTCATAGATTATTGTCCCATAGTTCCCATGGTGTTATGTTTCTAATAAGGTTATGTTCCAATGTTCCAATAGTGATATTACTTATGATTCTAATAATGTTATGTTGCCAAGTTATTCACATGTCTCTTACTCATTGGTTAATGGTTCAAGTTTCCAACAATGTTATGTTCCGAAGTTCAAAGTGATGTTATGACTATCAAATATCAATCTCAAAGTAAAGATTAAAGTAATGCAAATGTGGTCAATGATCAAGTATGGGTGGCAAGTATAGGGGCATAAGCCTAGCTCGACTCGATCCCGATGTGTTGATTTATGGGTGGCAAGTCTAGGGGCGCAAGCCTAGCTCGACTCGATCCCGATGTGTTGATTTATGGGTGGCAAGTCTAGGGGCGCAAGCCAAGCTCAACTCGATCCCGATGTGTTGATTTATGGGTGGCAAGTCTAGGGGCATAAGCCTAGATCGACTCGATCCCGATGCAGTGCTTTATGGGTGGCAGGTCTTAGGGGCATAAGCCTAGCTCGACCCGATCCCAACATGACGATAAGTCATGGAAAGACCCACTGATCAGTAGGGGCTCGGGTACATTGTGACACACGTATGGCAAGCAAGCATTGAATGTAAAGAAAGTAATGAAAGTAATGAAAGAAATTCACATGGTTCCCAAAATGCAAAATGGTGACTTACTCACATTGTCTAGTCATTTGTATTGAGTTCATTAGTATGTTCATGTGTTACCAAGTTTCATTTGAGCCTTACATACTCAGTACTTATTTTGTACTGACCCCTCTCGGGGAATTTACCTTACTTGCTGCAGGCGCAGGTCCCAGTAGGCCTCCCCAGTAGATTGCCAGTGTTAGCGGTTCCTTGGTGAGCTCCAGTTAATTTGGGGTTTCTCCGAGTCAGAGTAGATATATGTTTTGATGATGTACATATTGTATAAAGCGGGGACTGGTCCCGACTTTTGGTTTGTATTGGTCAATGCTCTTGTTAGAGGCTTTTATAGACGGATATGGGTGTATCAGTGTAAAAGACGTATGTTTTTTTGACTGGATGGCCTCAACGGCCAAGTTTCATATGTATGTATAAATATGTCCCATGTTTTCCTTTATTCGTCTTTCATGTTCTTATGAAATGGTGGTTATGATTATGATATGCATATGATTGAACATAGGCAAAGGTTGGTTCTCTCGGGCCTTATCGGCTACGGGTGCCAATCATGTCTCGATGGGATTCGAGGCGTGACAAAAGTGGTATCAGAGCAGGTCGTTCTAAGGGTGTCTACAAAGCCGTGTCTGAGTAGAGTCTTACTTATCGATGTGTTGTGCACCATATTTATAAGTAGGAGGCTACGGGACATTTAGGATGTTGTTTCTGTTCTTCACTTCTAGATCGTGCAATAGAGCCAGTGTTGTCAGTTGAAGTGTGTCTGATCATGGTATTTTATTTTTCTTTGGTATAGTCAAAATGCCAATCACGAGAGGTAGAGGTAAAGGGAAGCAGGTAGATGCGCCTGCTGGAGAAGGAATGAGCAGATTACCACCTGACCAAGCTAGTCAAGGTGGAGCAAATGCCGAAATATCATCGCGGTCTTCATCTACCCTTCCAGTTTCGGAAGAGCCAATGGGTAGAGAAGTACCTGTAGAGCCGCCGATGAATGCCACGGATTAGGACCTTAGGAATGCTGTACATATGTTGACACAGTTAGTGGCGGCACATAGCCAGGGATGAGCTGGTGTAGTGACACATGATGATGATGCGGCTAGAATGGCGAGTCGCAGGACACAGGATTTCTTGAAACTTGACCTTCCTATTTTCACTGGGTCAGATCCAAAAGCGGATCCACAAGACTTCGTGGATCAAATTCAGAGGGCCTTGGAAGTTATGCATATGACAGGAGTCGAAACAGTTGAACTTGCTGCATATAGGATGAAAGGAGAGGCGATATTATGGTACGAGGATTGGAAGAAATCCCGTGATATTGGTGCAACTCCACCTACGTGGGATGAGTTTAAAATTGCATTCCTTGATCATTACTTGCCCTATGAGATCCGTGAGGCACGTGCGGATCAGTTCCTAAATCTCCGTCAAGGAAATTTGAGCGTGAGGGAATATAGCTTGCAATTTAATTCCTTGGCTCGATATGCGCCAAATGTTGTGGCTACGATGATAGACAGGGTCCATAGATATGTGGACAGACTAGAGCCATATTTGGTACGGGATTGCACTATTGCTGCCTTGAATAAGGACATGGACATTGCTCGAATACAAGCCTTCGCTCAGAAAATGGAAGACCAACGACAGAGAAGAAGAATGCATGAATTTGATAGGGGACAGTCCAAAAGGGCTAGACCTATGGGACCACCTATGATGTCCCATAGAGGATCTAGGCCCCGCATGTTTCCTAGACCACCTAGACCGTCATTCTCTTATTCTACAGGGGGTGCTCATTCACAGTTTCAAGGGTCTAGGGGTGGTCTATCGGGGCAGAGTAGCGGAGTTCACGGGTCACAGGTAGCAGGTTTTCCTCATCAGCAGTGTCAGCACTGCGGGCGTATGCACACAGGTACATGTCGATCAGGGATGAATGTCTATTTTTGGTATGGTATGCCGGGGCATATAGCGAGAGAGTGTCCACAGCGGAGCATGGGTGGCATAGCACGACCAGCTGGGTCGGCTGTTGCGTCATCAGCATCGGTTCCTTCACAAGGCCGAGGGGTGCAGCCTATTGGCCGTGGTAGAGGTGCTAGAGGAGCAGCCAGTACTAGAGGGGTCTAGAATCGTACTTATGCTTTAGTGGACCACCAGAATTCAGAGGCTTCCCCTGATGTTGTCACAGGTACCTTATCCATATTCTCACATAATGTATATGCACTAATTGATCCAGGTTCTACATTTTCCTATGTTACCCCATTGATTGCTGCAAAATTTGCAAAGGCACAAGAATTATTAATTAAATCAATTGAAGTGTCTACACCGGTTGGTGAATATATTGTTGCAAAGAGAGTGTATCGTAACTGTGAGGTAAATGTGTGTGGTCATGATACATTGGCCGATCTCATTGAACTAGACATGGTGGATTTTGATGTGATCATGGGAATGGATTGGTTGGCCTCTTGTTATGCTACGGTAGATTGCCGGGCCAAGAAGGTACACTTTGGTTTTCCGCAAGAAAATGTTCTAGAATGGCAGGGTAATGTAGGGGCACCACGAGGAAGGTTTATTTCCTATTTGAAAGCCAGAAAAATGATTGCTAAAGGTTATATATGTCATCTAGTACGGGTGAAAGATACCGAAGCGGAACCGTTAACTCCACAGTCGGTCCCAGTGGTCAATGAATTTCTAGATGTATTCCCAGAGGATCTTCCAGGTTTACCCCCAGAACGGGAAGTAGAATTTTGCATTGATGTGATTTCATGCACTCAGCCTATTTCTATTCCTCCATATAGAATGGCCCCAGCAGAATTGCGTGAATTGAAGGAGCAATTGAAAGATTTGTTGGACAAAGGCTTCATTAGGCCTAGTATGTCCCCGTGGGTTGCACCGGTCTTATTTGTACGAAAGAAAGATGGCACCTTAAGAATGTGCATTGACTATCGGCAATTGAATAAGGTAACGATCAAGAACAAATATCCCCTCCCTCGCATTGATGATTTGTTTGATCAGTTACAGGGTGCCAGGTGTTTTTCAAAAATTGACTTGAGGTCAGGTTACCAGCAAGTCAGAGTTAGAGAAGAAGATGTACCCAAGACAGCTTTCCGAACACGGTATGGCCATTATGAATTTTTAGTTATGTCATTTGGACTAACAAATGCTCCAGCTGTGTTCATGGATTTGATGAATAGGGTGTTTACGCTATTTTTGGACGTGTTCGTCACGGTATTTATAGATGACATCCTAGTTTATTCAAGATCACTGGAGGACCATGCTAATCACTTACGCAAAGTGTTACAGATTCTTCGTGAACGGAAGTTGTATGCAAAGTTCTCCAAATGTGAGTTTTGGTTGAAATCAGTCGCGTTCTTTGGTCACATTGTATCAAATGAAGGCATACATGTTGATACACAGAAAATAGAAGCAGTGAAAAATTGGCCAAGACCTATGACACCCACGGAGATTCGTAGTTTTCTTGGATTAGCAGGTTGTTATAGGTGATTTGTGGAAGGTTTTTCTTCTATTGTTGCACCATTAACGAAGTTAACTCACAAGGCAATTAAGTTTCAATGGAATGATGCATGTGAAAAAGGGTTCCAAAAACTAAAAGATAAGTTGACTTCCACACTAGTGGTAGTACTTCCTGAAGGCACAGAGGGCTATGCAGTGTATTGTGATGCTTCCGGGATTGGTCTCGGATGTGTGTTGATACAGCATGGTAGGGTGATAGCATATGCCTCACGACAGTTGCGGCCACATGAGAAAAACTATCCTACACATGATCTTGAATTGGCAGCGGTAGTTTTTGCTTTAAAGATATGGCGTCATTATTTATATGGGGTTCATGTTGACATCTATACGGATCACAAAAGCTTGCAATATCTTTTTAAGCAGAAGGAACTCAATTTGAGGCAATGAAGGTGGTTAGAGCTTTTAAAAGATTATGACATTGATATTCTTTATCACCCAGGCAAAGCAAATGTAGTAGCTGATGCATTGAGCCGTAAGGCAGTAGAAAGCACTAGTGGTCAGTTGAATAAAAAGCATGAGATAATCAAAGATTTGAATCAATTAGACAGCTTGAGTGTTCGCCTTATTGAAACCTCAGATGATAGAGTTATGGTGCAGAATGCAGCAGAATCCTCCTTAATAGGTGAAGTGAAAGAGAAGCAATTTGCGGATTCTATTTTATTGCAGCTAAAGGAAAATGTGCAGCAGAATTTCACCAAGGCATTTGATATTGCACCGGAAGGGATGCTTCAATGTCAAGGGAGACTATGCGTACCGGACGTAGATGAGCTGAGGATACGAATAATGACAGAGGCACATCATTCGCGCTATTCTATTCATCCAGGTGCTACTAAAATGTACCATGAATTGAAAGAAGTGTATTGGTGGGCCAACATGAAAAAGAACATTGCAGAGTTTGTCGCTCAATGCCCGAATTGTCAACAAGTGAAAGTGGAACATCAGAAACTGGGAGGTTACATGCAATGTATCAATCTTCCAGTCTGGAAATGGGATATGATTAACATGGATTTCATTACAGGTTTGCCTCGTACATTGTGGAAGTTTGATTCTATATGGGTTATAGTGGACAGGCTTACCAAGTCAGCGCATGTTCTACCGGTCAAGACGACCTATACAGCTGAGGATTATGCAAAATTGTATGTGAAAGAGATAGTGCGGTTGCATGGTATTCCTCTTTCCATTATATCAGACAGAGGAGCACAGTTCACAGCGCACTTTTGGAGGTCTTTCCAGCAGAGTTTGGGTACACAGGTGAATTTGAGTACAGCTTTCCATCCTCAGACTGATGGACAAGCAGAACGTACTATTCAGACACTTGAAGACATGCTACGAGCTTGTACGTTAGATTTTCAAGGCAGTTGGGATGACCATTTGCCTCTTATTGAATTTGCGTATAACAATAGCTATCATTCAAGTATTAAAATGGCACCTTATGAAACTTTGTACGGAAGGAAATGTAGATCACCAATAGGATGGTTTGAAGCAGGTGAAACTGCTTTACTTGGGCCAGATATCGTTTATCAGGTTATGGAAAAGGTTAAGGTGATCCAACAGCGGTTACAAATGGCTCAAAGTCGTCATAAGTCATATGCGGATGTTAGAAGAAGAGGTCTTGAATTCGCCATAGGTGATTGGGTGTTTTTAAAGGTGTCACCAATGAAAGGGGTAATGCGGTTCGGAAAGAAAGGGAAATTGAGTCCACGTTACATAGGCCCATATGAAGTTATTAGAAGATTTGGGCAAGTTGCTTATGAATTAGCACTACCTCAAGAACTTTCTTCAGTCCATCCGGTATCTCATGTTTCCATGCTTCAAAAATGCATAGGAGATCCATCTCGTATTGTTCCCATTGAAGATGTTCAAGTTACAGAGGATCTTACTTATGAAGAGGTACCCATTGCTATCTTAGATCGACAAGTGAAAAGATTGAGGAATAAACACGTAGCTTCCGTGAAAGTCCTTTGGCGAAATCAACAAGAAGAGGAGGTCACATGGGAAGCGGAAGAGATGATGAAATCCAAATATCCCTATCTATTTCAAATGGGTCAAGAAGTTCAAAGTGCGGAAGTGGAGCAATAACAAGTAAGTCTCCATGAGTCTTAAAACTTTATGTATATGTATGCTAATGTAGAGATGCATTGATTGTAATGAAATGGTATTGTTAACATTCAAGGACGAATGTTCCTAAGGGGGGAAGAATGTAACACCCCATACGTTCCCAACCCTACTTGACGACATTAAATAATATGTACGTAGGTATCGAGAGCTATAAGTATGCATTTGGTAAGGCTATTGGTGAGATAATTAAATTTGGCTCTTGTTATGTGGTTAAAATTGCATAGAAGGTGTTTTGCAATTTTCATTGCGCATTTTTGGGGTTCAAAAGGAGGCTAAGAATACCTCTAAACAAAGTATAATAAGGGTAAGAAGTGAGTTAAAGAATAGGACTTGAAGTATCTAACCAAACCCGCGAAGAGAAGTCGAAAAATAGAATTTTTGAAAATTTTAAGGAGGGGCGTGTTTGGGACCGTACCACGCCGCTATGGGCTAAAATTTTTATCCCATAGGCATTGGGTTGGCACGCCCAGGAGCGTGCCACCTTGGGTTTTTCACTTTTTCGAAAGTTGGAAATTTCTAAGTCCTAAGGGTATCCGGGGACGTACCGAGCCAATTTTTTCTACGTTTCTTCTACAACCAAGAGTATATACATGAAATGAATGATATATTACATTAGTATGATAAAATTACTCGAGAACGAATTTAGGGTCAAAATGACAGTTTTACCCCTAAGGTCAAAATAAGCCAAACGTGGCTAGAATCACTTGTTTTTGGGATTGAGGCTACGGATATGAATATTATGAGTGGGAATGTTATTGTAATACGTATAAAGACGAGAAATTATTGATTTTATTGGGTTAAGTGATTTGGGCTCAATAAAAGCCTAAAATGGGATAAAAGACATGGGTCACATGACCCAATCTTCTATTGACTTGGTCAATTGAAGCATTAAATATCAAGAAAGGCTAAGGATGACCCAAGTACTATATAAAGGACCACAAAATCATATTTTATTCATTTAAACTCTCATGTTCTTTGAGATATTTTCTCAAACCTTCTACAATATTCTCTCAAGAACCCTAAAGACTCAAAGGCAATTTTGGAGCAAAATCATCCCTTTGCAAGTTTGGGTAAGTGAATATTATTATGGATTAATATATTATATGCATGAAGAGTATGTAAATCATGTTGGTTGTGCTTGGAAATGTTGGATATGGTACTTTGTGCTTTTGTATAAGATTTGTGATCCATGGGATTTGAACTTGAATTAGGACTTGTTCCTTTGATGAAAGATCATGGTATGGATAAAATATGAACGTCTATGGTGTTATTTTTGTTATTAAAATTGTTATTGTCTATAAGTGTAAATTGTGGTAATTTGGCCGATATATGCTATGAAGTGTATTAAGGTGAATTGATGGATTGTTTGTGATGTGGTATGGATAAGGAGGTGTAAAAGAGAATTGTTATGGTGAAATGCAATGATTATTATGTATTGGTCAATGTTGGGAATATTGGAGGATTTTTGGAATAATGATGCTATCAATGGTTTTGTCAAGGGGAAATGACATGTTTCAAAGCAAGCATGTACCCCATTGATGTTATATGCATTTGTGAAGTAGTTGTGGTTAATGTGAATTCCGTTATGTATTTGTGTTGTAGAGTGACACATAAAGAAGGAGCGGGACTATTGTATGCACATCTAGGATTGTATATCCGTATTGAGGGTACAAGGTATGTAAGGTTACTCTGTCCGTATCTTTCTGCGGCAAATAGTATCCACATTGCTATTTCACTAGTTTCCAACAATGTTATGTTCCAAAGTTCAAAGTGATGTTATGACTATCAACTATCAATCTCAAAGTAAAGATCAAAGTAATGCAAATGTGGTCAATGATCAAGTATGGGTGGCAAGTCTAGGGGCATAAGCCTAGCTCGACTCGATCCCGATGTGTTGATTTATGGGTGGCAAGTCTAGGGGCGCAAGCCTAGCTCGACTCGATCCCGATGTGTTGACTTATGGGTGGCAAGTCTAGGGGCGCAAGCCTAGCTCGACTCGATCCCGATACAGTGCTTTATGGGTGGCAGGTCTTAGGAGCATAAGCCTAGCTCGACCCGATCCCAACATGACGATAAGTCATGGAAAGACCCACTGATCAGTAGGGGCCCGGGTACATTGTGACACACGTATGGCAAGCAAGCATTGAATGTAAAGAAAGTAATGGAAGTAATGAAAGAAATTCACATGGTTCAATGCAAAATGGTGACTTACTCACATTGTCTAGTCATTTGTATTGAGTTCATTAGTATGGTCATGTGTTACCAAGTTTCATTTGAGCCTTACATACTCAGTACTTATTTTGTACTGACCCCTCTCGGGGAATTTACCTTACTTGCTATAGTCGCAGGTCCCAGTAGGCCTCCCTAGTAGATTGCCAGTGTTAGCGATTCCTTAGTGAGCTCCAGTTAATTCGGGGTTTCTCCGAGTCAGAGTATATATATGTTTTGATGATGTACATGTTGTATAAAGCGGGGACTTGTCCCGACTTTTGGTTTGTATTGGTCAATGCTCTTGTTAGAGGCTTTTATAGACGGATGTGGGTGTATCAGTGTAAAAGACGTATGTTGTTTTGACTGGATGGCCTCAACGGCCAAGTTAAATATGTATGTATAAATATGTCCCATGTTTTCCTTTATTCGTCTTTCATGTTCTTATGAAATGGTGGTTATGATTATGATATTCATATGATTGAACATAGGCAAAGGTTGGTTCTCTCGGGCCTTATCGGCTATGGGTGCCAATCATGTCTCGATGGGATTCGGGGCATGACAGTTGTGCTGGGATACCTTGTTAGGAAGAAGTGGTGTATTTTTTTACTGTAGTTTGATTGGGTGACTTGGGTAGTTTGGATGAAGGTTCTCGCTATCACTTTGGATTAGGGTCGGTTATCGATAATGCTTGTTGGGATTCGTATTCACCCTTACTTCTTCTTTCCTTTTTCTTTTCTTCCACACCCCATGCAGGTATTCGTTCGAGTAAAAGAGCGTAGATTATGAATCTCCTAGTATAGGCATTGTGGAAATCAAGGTAGCCATTGACGGGTATTTGAGCTTACCTGGATCTCTTTTTATGTTATCTTATGCTTATCTGCATTTAAGGTACTCTAGATTACTTGATATTGTTCTTTATTAGAGGATTGTACTAGTGACAACCAGAACTGGGATGCATCTTTGAATTGCATTTATCTTTAAATATCATTTGGGATTCATCTTCTTCTTATTTCGCTTCTAATATTATTTAATTTTTGAGTTTTGGGTTGCGATAGGCTTACGTGTATCGGAGGGTGTGATAGGTGCCATTAAGCACTCTATTTTGGGTTGTGACAATCCCCTTGAAGCAATTTTATAATCATTTATATCTAATAAGGGTGTTATCCTAAACTATCCTATTTTAAAAAGACCGATAGTACTAACTACAAGTCCCGAGAACCCACCCTAACGCAAGCAGCTACCCAAGCCTAGACTACGATATCTAAATTCAATAACCAACGACAGTAGGTACACTAAGCTAAGTTCTAAAGGAGAGCATCTATCGGTCCTAAATGAATTTAAGGTAGAAATGTATACTAAAGACTTCTAACCTGCTACGAGGCTCGTAAAACGCCTAATGTACTATCAAGACCATAATATCCTACTAACAATTAGCAAATTGGGAAAAGACATCAAATGCACCCTGAAGTTGTCCCAAATAGTCGAATTCATGCTCAAACTAATCTAGCGACCTATTACACCCTTGACCTTGTTGAAAGTGATATTAGTTCCACATTAGAAGGTGACACTGCAGAGAAAGTGCCTTCCCCTTCCTTAAGGTGCGTAAAAAGAAAAAAAAAGTCTTAAAATGACAAAATTGCACATGTGGCACTACTTTATGGGTCATTAATAATTAAGTATTTTTCTTCTCATCAATATAAAATAATTTCTCATACATTAATTTTGCTAATTCTTTTTCTTATTTATCTTTTATTTGTGGGCCCTACTTTCCTTTAAACCTCTCAATTTCCTTTATTTTGGTTCTTGTTCAGCAAACATTATATCCATGGGAGTATCTTCAATTTTTTACATTGAAATATAAAGAGGAATTATAAGGAAGAAATAAAAAGAATGAAAAAGACGATTTTCATCGTAAAATTTATGATTTGTTGTATAAAGTTTGAAGTTTCTGTTCAAACTCATCGGAGAATCCACCGAAGGCCACTAGAAAAAATCATTGAGAAATACAACAGATCCTTGGTAAAAATCGTGTGATGTTTATACATAAAATTCATGCTTTTTTGCCTAAACTTATCGAAAATTACTTTCTCTTTATCTTCTCTATTCCCGTTGGAGCATCACCTACGTTCACCACAGTGACATTTCAGTCCCAAACAAGCTTATTCATTAGACACATAGAATACCAATAAAATTCTTGATTCTTATCTTTAATATCAAGATTTTTAAAGAATTTTAGAAATTTTGCAGATCTGAAAAATTTCATTTGCTTCAGCCGCCGCCAATCGATGCTCCGCCATCAGCAACTTATATACTCCATAATTCTCTTACTATTCCTTATTTATCTATTCAGATTTATCTTTTTTCCTTCAATTTTATTAATGATGGATAAGAAAGAAGAAAGGATTTAAAAGAGGGAGATATGGTGGAGGAGGAAGAACCTTGGAAGAATAATAAGGGTTTGAGAAAAAGAAGAAAATATTTAGGCAAAAAGATTTTAAAAATTTATATTTTACACGTCATAAAAGCTGTGAATGTCTTAACAAGGGGGTATTAATATCACTTTCAACAAGATTAGGGGTGTAATAGGTCGTCAAATTAGTTTGAGTGTGAATTCAACTTTTCAAGACAACTTTAGGATGGATTTGATGTCTTTTCCCTTAGTAAATTACCGTGCCAATACCATAAAAGAGCAAAGTCTAAAGAAAGGTAATCCTAGCCTACCTTGACGCCACCGAAAGCACTCAAAATTCACTAAATCAGAGTTTTTCCATTCTGTGAATCCTTCGACCGCTTCCACACTATCAAAATGCTAATCTAGGCATCAATATAGGAAAAACGATGCTCATATTGATAAATTATGCTCTAGCTCGGAAATCAGGCTAAAAACCAATTGTACGGTCAACGTACGAAATTCAAAAATTAAAACTGCAACAATGTCCCACGGGGAACATTGAGCTTGTGCTCAAAAATTGAGCACCTCCAGCTCTTTAATTTCCCCAAAACATCCCTAAAAGTAAAACAAAATTCAAGAATTAAAACTAGAATTTAAAGTTACAATAGGTTGGGAATGTACGAATTTAAGACGAAAATATCATCAATGTATGAGAATCTAATAGCCCCAAGCTTTAAATTAATTATCTACAATGATTTATAAGCTCTCAAGGTGCTTCAATGGAGGTTTATAAACTTAGAAATGACTTTGGGATCGTGCTGAGTTGAGGCTATCTGGGAGTACTGGTGAGCTCCCTGTCCGAAGTATGATTTCAGACTTCATCATATCTTTATCTTGTCTTTATTTTACATTTCAGAGATAGAGTTGTGTATTTCTGTATTCTATGTCAGTTATTAGTGCTCTTTACTCATGACACTAGATTCTAGGATTGGAATTGTACTTATTTCAGTTTTTGATTTGTTTTATATATATTTGGCCTGACTTTATTTCAAAGTCTCGTATTTGGGTGCTATGTATCTTCTTCTCATGTTTCTATCTCTATTGGGTGTTGCGCTTACCTACATGGTTGCGTTAGAGTAGGTGTCATCATGACCTTGACATTTGGATCGTGACTAATCGATATATTTTGTTCTTGTTATATAACATTAAAATATCAATTAATAATTTAAATTTATTATATTAAATGATTATAAAAGTCGCACCTCAATGTATATCATTAAAATTTAATGAAATTAGTGGCATGTAACTCATGCATTACGTAATGAAAAATACAGTTTACTAAATAAATTAAATATTAAAATATTATTTCTATATTTAACGAAGAAACAAACATGCATGCTCTTAAAGTCAAGAGATTATTTTACATAAAACTTTATTGAGCTTCTTCAACTATGGGTTTAAAATATTTACTTGTCACAAGAAAGTTACTGATTTTGAGTCGAAGTATGAGTTTTAATGTTCAATATATCTACGAACCTTTTTTATTGTTGAATGAAAATAATCTATCTCAATACTCCAAGTTTAGTTTTATACACTACAAACCTATTTTGTATGAAAATTAAAATTTATGAAAATAGTAAACATTTTATGGTGTCATTCAAGGAAAAAACATAATTTTTCCACTTATTCTACACAAATCTATTTTTTTTTTTTTGCTGCTTTAATTAGATTTTGAGAGATAAAATAGAAATTTATGTAACACTTATCACTTATACTATAGATTTACAATGAACCATAGATTAGGAAAAACAAATGAATTTCCTTTTTTTTTCGTATTAGTCATGATTTTATTTGTCGTGTATGTGTTTTAAACTTTCATGGTGTCATTCAAGGTGAAATATTAATTTTTTCACTATTTCTACATAAAATCACACACTTTCTTTCTCTACTATTTTAATCAGATTTAGAGAGATAAAATAGAATTTTACTTAACACGTTACCACATAAGCTAAAGATTTATAATGAACTACAAATTAAAAATTAATAATTTAATATCCTTTTTTTCGTGTCAATCGCAATTTGATTTATAGTTTATGGATTTTAAAATTTGTCCATCCATATATATATATATATATAGAGAGAGAGGTGTGTGTATGTGTGTGTGTGCATGAGTACGTTACTAACATAAGAGCAACCCATTATATCAAGTAAATTCATTTTCCAAATAAGATATTATTAGATGAGGATTAGTGCCCAAAATTCTTATGAATGAAACTCCTCAACCAGAATTTCTCTCTCCTAAGCTGAACCTAAAGTAGACGGATGAGTCCTAGGATTAGATAATCTCCTTAAAAATATTCAAGGATAAGATGAACTTAAAAATAACAAGAATATACTCAATAATAAATATGTTACGACCCGATTTCTCATGTCATGATGGCACCTACTTTATCCCACCAATAGGTAAGTCAAACCGTAGCTCGAAACAATGATTAATGGATTAGTTGGTGGAAGGTATAATAAATACAAAAATTAAGCATACAACAGAATAGTAGACAATAAAATATAAGTACAACAATATATATATATATATATGTGAGAGGGAGAGAAATATAGAAAAAGAATATCCCACGACCTAGTAAGGTCGGTATAATAGCCACAAAATCCAAAAGGATAAGAGTATTAATAATATCCAATATATAGGTAGTCTCGAAAGTAAAGACTGTCCAAAATAAAAGAAGGAGAGAGTATCAGCTCCAGCTCTGAAAGCTCACCCTATATCCGAATGCTCCCAAAAGTAAGCCTGAATAGAGCGTCAACGACGATAACTAGTACTCGGATCTACATAAGAAAAAGATGCAGAAGTGTCGTATGAGTACCAAAACAATGGGTACTCAGTAGACATCATCGGCAATTGAGCTAAATCATAATAAGAGAATAATAAGATGCAAAAATGTAAACTAAAGTCAGGGATAAAAGGGGAAAACCTGAGATAATGCTCCGACTGACAGATAATAAATAACGAAATAAATAAAGTCAAAAGAACACAAGTTAATTACAGCCTAACTAGGCCTCCATAAACGCAGAAGGCACAAATAAGAGAGGATTATCCCATGCGAGCCCCCATAAGCCCTATGGGTACAATCATGAGAAGAACCATCAGCATTAATAAGTATAAAGTAATTGGCAATCGAAACTATCTCAGGGACTCCCTTCGTACCATAAACAACGGATTTAAATTGGTGGGCCCTTAACATAATAAGAGGAAGATAAATTCCAAACTCGAACTGGACCCTAGTATCATATATGCCGGACTTGAATCAGGAATTTAGTGTCATAAGTGAATAGTAAATACCGAATTCAAACCGTTCTTTAAGGTAAATACAAGATAACAAGTCTAGTCAAGAGTTGGAAAAGTGTCTAAATCATCCTAAGGATCAAGAGCATAAGTAACCCCTAGGTTCACAAAGAGCTAAATAGGATATTTGACCTAAAAGATGGCTGGCAGGGCCCGCTACTAACCCCGAAAGCCCCTACTAAGGTAATTTCTACCCAAAACTAGACTAAGGATTCAAAGTTCCATTACAGGGTATTAAATAAGTCTAAACAATTCCTAAGGCAATAATTTAGCTCAAGGAAAGGATGAATGGGCCAATTCTACCTAAAACGATTCTTTAACCGACTAAATATTCCAAATTTCACTAAACATGTAACCAAGCCGTAAATTCCAACCCAAATCTAGCATACTACTATATTAATATCATACTAAAGCTCAATCTATGAGGAAATTAAGCCTAGCCTACTTGGGCGCCGATGAATGCCCGAGAAAGTCCACTAAATAAGAGCTTTTCCCTTCAAAGAAGTCTCCACACGATGCCACGCTATCAAAATAATAATCTACGTATTAATACGAGAATAACAATACCCATAATGCATATAAATACTTTGGGTTTGAAATCGAGCTAAAAATCTCATGTGGGGCCCATTTACGGACTCACAACTTTGAAACCGTCAAAACGTCCCTCTAGGCTCAAGGATCATTTATCCTAAAAAATGGGTGAAATTTGAGCACAAATACTCTCCCAAATCAACCCACAAATAATTTAGGGATTTGAATTTAAATCGGAAAATAAAATAAGAAATAAAAGGGAACGTACAAAAATCTTGATGAGAAAGTCCCCTAACGAACACTCCAACACACCTCGAACACCCAATGATCAAGATCCACAATTCTCTAAGTCTCCTAGGGTTGTAAGGGACTCGATACTTGGAGTAAATACACTAAAATAGGGAATGAATAATATTAAATGTACCAGTGTCGGTCACTTTAGTAGCCAGTTGATCGCTTAAGCGGTCATTGCTAAAGTGAAAAACCGTTGCTTAAGAGGCTATGAGCAGTGGCCGGCCTCCGCTAAAGCCGACGAGTGTCGCTTATGTGACCTCCGCTAAAGCATCTAGGCGGGGACCAAAGTTGGTCACTAAAGTGGTGCCCTGGTCACTAAAGAGACCTTCGTTTAAGTGACCAAAGGTCCGCTTAAGTAGCTGCACCAGCTAAGTCCAGGCACGAGCAACTTAGTAAATTTTTCTATGTTTTTGATTGGACCCTCGGGATTCATTTTGAATCCCATAAATGCAAACAAACTATGCTACCATATTGAATTTGACATTCTTGCCTCAACGCCTCCATAAACATTTCCATCCGAGGTCGTTTTGATGAAATATGGGTCCCACACTCAAGGGTCCTTTTAACAAAAATCCACCCAGTAGCCCAAAATGAGTCTGAAAGCATAGGGACCTTAACCAAGGGTCCTCCTAGCCTAAAATTGACATTCTAGAGCTAACAAAACTGTCAGAATTGGAATACAAGGTTTTTTACCAAAATTTTTGGCATGTTTCCCAATTCTTTACAGTGAAGACTTTAAAATAGGGAATCAACTCTAAAAACCAAACAAACTGCCCGGTAACCGAACTGTCTGCTCCAACAAGTCATAAATTACTTAGGGAAGCTATAAAAAATCTCTAAAAGGAAAAATAGTGCAGAAATGTAGAAAGTGACCTGGAGGGTCATTACAAAATAATAACCATGGAAGCATAAGTTTAACAAGAGTTGAAATCAAAATAGGAAAGCTCACAAACAAGATTAAAGTTGAGAAGACTATAATGACCCTCAAGGTCATTTTCTCCATTTATATATGTTTTTTGTATTTTGTGTCTTCTCATAGCAGCTACAGGGACCGTCAGTTTGGTTCCTCGGTAGTTTGTTTGAGTTTTAAGACCATTTCTCTATTTTGGAGCTTTTTAAGTTGAGGAATCGGTCTTGGAACAAAACTTCTAGTATACGGTCTCGAATGAGAATACCAATATTGTTGTTAGCTCCAGAACATGGATTTTAGGCTAGAGGGAACCTAGGTCCGGGTCCCGAAGCTTTTGTGCTCATTTTGGGCTATTGGGTGGAATTTGATGATAAATAAAACAGTGGGTATGGGGCCCATATTTTGTCAAAACAAACTCAGATGGAAATTATAATGGTCCTATTGAGTATGGAATATCAAATTTGGTAGGGTATCATATCTCATTTGCATAGATGGGGTTTTGAATGAATCCCGAGCACCCGATCGGAGTTCATTTGGATTTAGTAAAAACTGCTCATTTTTGGTAGCAGTGTAGCCTTTTAAATAGTCCTTGAGAAACTTTAGCGTCTTAGTTCCACTTCAGTAGTACTTGGCAACCCTTTTGAGGGCGGCTTTAGCAATACATGTCTGGTTTAATGGACGTCCCTTAAGCGATCAGGGTGCCACTTTAGCGTCATCTTCCCTTAGTGTACTCGCTGCTTTAGTTGTCAGTCATTTCTTTAGTGGCTATGTGGCTTCTTAAGCGGTCAATGCTGGGTGTTTATATCCTCCTTCCTCATGATTTTCATTCCATTTTTAAGTCCCTTTTCACCATTGTTGGTGCTTGGAGCGTGGAAAACAATGGGGAATCGTCTAGTGAGGCTAAGGTAAGTTATTCTAACACCTCTTGATCATTTTCCATTATTTTCCCCATCAATTTTGTCCTAATTCCATGTAAATTCTTAGTTATGGAGTTTAGGATTCCTTTGCTCTTAGGGCTATTTTAAGCCCCAATTGAGACTTTATTTGGGCGTAATTTTCCAGCACACATTTCTTGTCTTAGAAAGGGGCCTCATGATGGATTCTATTTTGAAATTTTGTTAGTGGGTCCCATGAGCCTATTTTTGACCCGACTTTAGGCCCAAAGTGTTATATTGCAATATGGGTCTTGTTTTACTCATAATAATATATGGATTATGAATTTTATAGCGTGATGGAATTCTGAGTTCATGGATCGTTTAAGATTGTGGTTCGGTTATGAGGTAGGCTACAATCTACTCTTCTCTACGAGATTGTGTTTGGTGTAGATTTCATTCTAGGTAGGGGTTATAGTTTTATAGCTATTATATCCTAAATTGCCATGTTTAGGTTATTTAGAATAATAATGTAAATTGAGCCTTACCCTAGAATACTCACTATAATTATGGGACTCTAGTAAGCTTGATTATAGACTTGTTTGACCTTATGTTGACATAAAGGATCCCTTAGTATAAGATGTATTGTGGCACTTATTGATTTAGATGATATCTCTCTATTAGATCCTCCTAGCAGCTTGATGGCCGTATTTACCTTAGTTTTTCTGAGTTATAATGTTGTTATCCTGGTAATTTGTATATTGTTGGGCCTGAGTCTGTGGTTATGAGACCAGTTGTAGACAAGGTTAGCACTATATTCTTTGAAAGGATGTGCTTTAGTTCTTAGATGCTTAGACGCTCACGTTTGTGTTGTTTGGATACTGGTGATGACATGCATACATTTAGACGTACTTACACTTATTTAGTGGTATAATTCCAACTAAAACCTTGGATTATTACTACTGTTTTTCGAATAGGGATTTATTCCCACTTTTTCACTTTTAAAATTGATTTTTAAATGGAAGTTGTACCACCTTTATTATAGATTTTATTATCTCTTAACTTAAACACACTGCTTTGAAATCTTAGACCGAGGCAGATTCTGGTCCAATCTTGATTGACTCTTTTATAACTACTTATTCATTTCGATCGAGAGTGATCCCGCCCCTTTTTACATTATCCTACCATATTAGTCCCGGTTTTGATCTCGGGCACCAATATATTTATGGATTTCTACTTATTTAGCCTCGGTTTGATTTCGAGCACTTATCATACTTTTATTTCTCTCTGGTACTGGATGGAGCAAATTTACTATTATTTGTTATTGGATGTCATAGTTCAGGACCAGGCAGTATATACAAATATCCCGAGACCCCTGTGGGAACTTTTGTCTGGGAACCATGTGCTAGAAGAGGTGATGCCCATAGGTCCTGCCTTGTGAGCTGATAAGTTGAAGGAGGTGTATATACTTGGTGCGTTATAGCACTTGGTTGAGTTGATAGTTCGTTCATTCATATGCTTCACCTATCACCAGTATAATTGTTTGGCACGTGTACCTATAGGTCTTATGGGTGTCTGGGTACGTATAAGTTATGATTATTGTTTGTTGAGTTATTGATTGTACCTTCTGGGCTTCTGAGGGCCCGGGTAGGTTATTGTTTGTCTGGTCTAGCCAGTTATATTATTGCTTGGATATTATCATACGGTTCGTGGCAGGATTTTTATGGATTGGTACCCGAGGTTGTAGGTACATTTTCAAGTTCCTTTCCTCTTCATTATGTTGAACTTTATTATTAGTAGACTACCTTATGATTGTACTTATTTCGTTTAGAGACCCTGATAATGCTAGAGTTAGATCCCCTATTTTTTTATGATCTTCGGGATATTAGGCTAGCTCCCTCAGGTTAGTACCTTCGCATTAAACTCCTATATAGGTTAGTACCTTCGCGTTAAACTCCTATATAATATTATCATATATCTTTGTTCTTCCTTATCCATCCTCATTGTATTTTACTTCCTTGCCTCATAATATTATTACATATCCCTTCTTCGCTCTTCTTTTGTATAATGCCTAGTTATATATGGTATTGCGCCTTCATCCAGGATAATGTGTAATGTATGATGGTTTACCTTTACCTTTATATTAGTATTAGTATGTCTTGTTTCTTAGATAGTTGTCTATAATGTATATTCCTGCTTTACATGTTATTTATGCTTGCATTATCTTTGGAGCTTAGTCGTCCAATTCCTACTGAGTACCTCATGTTTGGTACTCATACTACACTTCTGCACCCTGTAAATCATAGTATGAGTTGTTGCCACTGACGTGTGCATCATGTGGATTTTCCATGGATTGGAGATTCAGGGTGAGCTCCTTCTCTCCCTCATCTAATGGACTGATCTTTAATTTGCATTTTGGAGATAGTTCTGTATATATATATATATATATTTATATATTTTGCGTAGCTTGTACTCTTGTTTTGTTAGTAGCTCTTGTACTGACCTCACCAAGTCTTTGGAAATATTTAGTCTCTTCTTGTCTTCTTTCTCATTTCTTTATCTAGTCTTGGCTTTTGCTTTTTTTATTAGTCCGCTACTAACTGTATCGGACTATGGGTTGTCTTACCTACAGGTGGGTTATGGTAGGTGGCATCATAACATGAGAAATTGGGTCTTGATAGTATGGTATTAGAGCCTAGGTTCACCGGTGTCATTGGTACGAGAGAAAAGTTTGGGAGCCTATAAAGCATTCATAGGAAATCCCAGTTATTGACTCTTATCGTGTGTCCGTACTTCTATAAACTTCTGAGTACCTCTTTTGACTCTACTCTTTCTCAGATAGATAGCACGAGGTTGTCGATAGATTAAGACGGGACTTCTACACGTGTTTCCAAAGTTTTAGTTCAGAGTCAAACCAGAGTTAGAGCATGGTATATAGGATCTTCAGCATCAACCAGAGGGTCTGGGGCCATCCCAGGTGCCAACAGGATTTGTGTCACGATAGAATTTCTCAGATCATGATGGCACCTACTATAATCCTCCAGTAATTAAGCCGACCCATAGTCTGGAACGACGAGTAACAGACTATCAAGAGAAAAGAAGAAAGAAATAGAAAGTGAGTTCAATAAATAGACTAATATAGAGAAGTAACCCCAAAACCTGGTGAAGTCAGTGCAAGAGCTACAAACAAGACAAGAGTACAACGAAAGTATAATGTACATATATCCAAAATTGTCTCTGAAGTACAAAGTAATGACCAGTCTAGCAAAAGGGGGAGAGCATGAAAAACTCCAGACATAAGGAGCTCACCCTAGATATCCAATCCATGGAAGCTACGCATGATGCACACATCAGAGGTGAGAACTCGTACTATGATTTGCAAAAGTGTAGTATGAGTACCAAACACGAGGTACTCAGTAGGCATTGGCTGACTGAGCTCCAAAGATAATGCAAGTATAAATAACATGTAAATTAGGAATATAAACTCTAGGCAACTATTTAATAAACGAAACATAATAATGCTAATGAAGAAATAAGAGTAATCTATCATGTACTACCAGTAATCAGGGACGAAAACACGATACCATGAGTAGCTAGTCAATATACAATAGTAGAGTAAAGAATGAGATATACAATATACAATATTAGTAGGAAGGAAGGAAATGATATACAAAGTGTAGCTAGAGAAGAATGAGTATACAACTGCGCTATACAGATAACCAAACATAAAGGTACTACCCTGAGGGAGCCAGTCTAACATCACTAAGATAATAAATAATAATGATGCTAACTCAAGCATAATCAAGTTTCTAAACAAAATGTGAATAATCATAAGGTAATCTTACAATAATACATCTTACCATAATACGAGAAGGGATAAAAAAAAAGTACCAACAACTTCGGGTACCAGTCCACAACTAGCCTGCCACGAACTATACGATAATAACTATACAGTAATGTAACCGACTAGCTTGGACAACTAATAACCTAACTCGGCCCCCATAAGTCCAGAAGGCACAAGCAAACACTTAGCAAACAACAACCATAACTTGTACCTACATAGCCCCCCATAAGACAGATAGATACAAGTGCCAAATAATTATAGTAGTGATGGGCAATGCATATGAATTAATGACAGCAACATAAACCAATACTACCATACCGACTTAGTGCCAAACCGTACTAAGTATATACACCTCCTTTGGCTGGTGATATGCCCAAACTACAGCTCCCTTAAGAAGTGTAAGTGGTCATTGCCAAATATATAACCCAACAAAGGTTAGGGTCGAATCCCAAAGGAAATATGGTGATAATTAAGTTGTATGTAATTCAAATGACTGTTAGTCGACAATTTCCATAAAATGGGAGGGCTTGTTATAAAAGTTTGTAACACAATATCCAATTAGTTGCCAGTAAACAATGTTAAACTATCAAAATATAAATCAGTAGAGAGATTAAACTAGGTTTGTGTTCACCATGGCTAATAGCACAATTATGCATCAATTAATACATAGGATTCTCATGATATCGGAAAGTATAAAATTATCAATTTCTAACATTCACCCAATTGTTTCTCAACCTAATTTGGGTGATTAACCTTTAATTCTTTGAACATTAAAGATTATCCTACTCAAATTCGATTTCACTTTGAGTTGGTCAATTTGGTTAAAGTATTAACCAATAGATGGAGGTTAAAGGCTCTGAATATTTATTGATAATCCTTTTTCCCATTTTAATTTCTTATTTCAATTGAATTAACCCTAAGGCATGTTCTAATATTTGCAACCATTAGAAATCTATTAAGATGAAAAGATTATCAATGTAATTTCCGCTATAACTCAAATCGCAACAATAATCAACATTCAAATAACGAATTCACCATGGCTCCCACAACCCTAGTTATGGGAGTTTAACTACTGAACATTACAAAAGAAAATATAGAAAAGGGATTCATAAATTAGAAAGTTACCCTTACAAAATATGGATTCACACTTCAATTGTCTTTCAAGAATAAACAAGGTTTCCAAAAACCCAAGAACAATTTCAAAACTTCAAAATATTCTCAACTTGTAACCTCTAAAGTGAGTTGACAAAATATACTAAGAAAACCCTAAAAGCTGCTATTTATAGTACAAGGAAACTTGAATTCAAAATAAATTTTAGATCTAGCCCGCTCAAAGTTGACGATAACGTTGCCGGCTCGTCAACAAGTTGACAGCTCATCAACTCAAGTCTTCAACTGATTCATCCTTGATTGATATTCTGTTTAAGGTTGATGAAAACAGTTGACAGCTCATCGACAAGTTGACAGCTCATTAACTTAAGTCTTTAAGTGAATCCTTCTTGACTTATATTATGCTTAAAGTTGATGACAACAGTTGACGGCTCATTATCAAGTTGACGACTCTTCAACTTAGGTCTTCAACTGTGTTCTTCTTGACTTGTGTTCTGCCCAAGGTTAACGATTTTAGTTGACAGCTTGTCATTAAGTTAGCAGCTCGTCAACTAGCCTTTTTAGCCCATTTTCCTTTGTTTTCTTACATGTCAACTTATCCTGCATAAAGAAGTAAAATACAATTGAAAACAAAAAAAAGTTGCTTAACAACTTACAACTATTCTTAGTCAAATGCTCAAATGTGCCGTCAAAATGCCGGCACATCAACACCCTTAACTTAGAACAATTCCTTGTTCTCTAGAACCTAAACAACACTATATTATGCAAACATCAATATTTTTATAGAATAGAACAACAGTTTTACATTAAAATTGACCACATCAGATTAATTAGCTCTATGTACATAAATTGTCTATTAACCAACCAACAAGGATCCATACTTGTCATTACAATACAAATAGGCAATATTACACTCAAAGTAATCAATCTAATAGCTAGCAGTTTAAAGTGCTATCCACATGACCTCACTGCAAGGAAGTCCCTCACACAGAATATCGACTTTTCTTCAGGACTGACAATCAAATCTCTCACTCTCTCAAAAAATTTCAAACAATGCACATGCGATACCATAGGCTTGCCCTTACCATTCCATCTCAATTTTTTTGAAGGTTGACTAGGATCACTAGGGGACTTTACTTGGCTTGTAACAAAGGCTTGGGTGAATGTAGGATATGTTTTGGGAATTAGTGAATCAACCTTCATTTTCATCTACGAACTTCCATTTTTAACTATGTTTTCTACTTCCTCCCTTATTAACCCTTCTCTCAATCTATTTACGTTAACGGGTGCACAACTTTTTTGAATTGACCTCCTCTTTTTCTTCTCAATCTCTCAATCAATTCCCCTATTTGCATAATTTTTTACTATTTTTTTTCCAAGCTTACACCCCTTAGCTCTCTTTTCCTTTTCATATCAACACCCAATCTTTTCATACCAAATTCTACTTGTCATAGCCTCTATAGTAGCCAATTCATATCAACACCTAATCTTTTTATACCCAATTCCACTTGTTGTAGCCTCTATAGTAGCCACCTTCAACTTAGGTGATTTGCTTGAGTTGACGTACATGATGTCCAAGGAAGGACCAAGGCCAAAATAGAGTCTCAAAAATAAAAATGGAAAGGTCAATGGTTATTTAACAAAAAAGGTTTGGTCAGCTCAAACAGGGATCAAAGGGTTTAATTATATCATTTGGACTGTCTATTTAGGCTAAATGGACTGAAATCAAACAAGGCTTGTGATCCTTTCCTGAACAACCAACTTATTACCTAATAGAATGAATTGGAAATGTTCTAGATGCATGCACAAAGTAATAAAGATATACAACAGACTCACACACTTCTGACATAGAATAGCAGAATCTTCACCAACTATTAATTTCATACTCAAGCTTAAACAAACATCATCACATTCATATACTACTAATAACAAGCACAGATCCACATCAGTCAAATTAGTAAATAACAACACATACATACACCAAAAAAAATTTGATGGGTCCTTATTTTTCAAAATTCTAAAATAACAACTGCAATCCATTCCCTATCCTCCAAACTATACAAATATACTAATCGATAACACACAATAATAACACAATAAAAATAAAATAAGCATGCTAATTCTACTAGATAGCACGTGAGGGAAAATAAATAGGGCAAGAAAAACCATCATGTGGACACAGGTACCCCACCCCAACAGAAAGTTATACAGTACCTAAAAACTATAAGAACTGGAGTGAGGATGTATCTATGGCACCCTAGGAAATAATTTCATGTGAAACAGAGTGTTTTGGAACATAATTTACAGCATCAGCAGTGACACCAAGAATGATCAGTACGCTCAAAATAGTCATTGGTGGAGTAGAAGATTCCTCACTCAGCTCATTAGCAACAAATAACCTTGATGGACCGCTAGTGGAAGATCACACAACACGAGCCCTCAACATATTTTTCCATTATTCATTTTCCTTCTTTTCTATCCTCCTTAGTTCATTCATGTCCTTCTTCTCTTGCTTTTTTCTTCTTTTCTTAATTTTTGCCGGATCCTCTTTGTATCTTCTCTTCCTCTTACTTTTACCTTTGGTATCGATAGGCTTACCCATTAGATCATATAATACTTCTTCCTCCTCCTCCAACTTCTAATCAGCCTGGGTTGGGAATGTTAAGGCCTGTCTATTTTTTAAAGCAGTGATGTCTACTCTTGCCTTCTCCAATTTTGCTTCAAACCTGGCAAGATCAGGCATAACATTGCCTTCAACCTATCATTGTTTGGCTCTCCATATCTCCACTTGAGATAGGGAGGCCTTCGTGATTTTAGCATTAGGATTTGTCAACTAGTCTGGATTCCCTTTGGTCAATACATGAGCTTACCATAGACATCGATATGCATGATCACTCATCTTATGGTAAAGATCAAGAGTGGTAGTTGGTGGCACAAAGTTCTCCCTACGCAAAAACTGATTAATCATATTATCTGACAAGTTCACCGACACACCTTAAATTGGAATTCTATTAAAGTTGGGCTTGTCCATAGATTTTCCCCTTTCTTACATGCATTCTCTAAGATGTCTATATATTTTGCGTAAAACTCATGCACCACAGCCGGATAGTATATTTTCGAGTCTGTGCTAGTCCATACCAAGTCATAGTGGTTGAACCATCATTCAATTTTTGGGTACTTCCTAATCTTGTAGGTGATTATGTTTACCCCTTCATCTATAGGTCTCTTAATTTTATGCTTCCCAGTTGCAGCAAGACACTCATGATAGATCTTGGATGCTCCTTCAACTTTCCATCAAACACTTTCTTAGATGCCAAGGTTTTAACTTATTATCACAACACTTTGAGCTTGTTCAGGTTCTGCTTTAGGGTTGCTGGGTGCAACAGTATCCTCCTCAACCTCCTTCTTAGAGCTCACATTCTAGGAGCTCAATTGACTTTCATTAGAATCAACCCCCTCATTATACTTGGGAGCTAGTGATTCTTGGTGTACACTTTGCCTTATCCTGTATCCTTGGTCTCCGTTCTCCTCCACTTTGCATTCAAATGCATTAATTGATTTTTGAGTCGAGGAATCCTTGCCCTCTTTCTTAGTTGCACCACCACTTTTGGGAGGAATCTTTGGAGGCATTTTGTATATGGGGGATAAGAAAGTTAACTTGGTAAACAAAAGAAAATTAAAAAGAAACAAAACAAAAATTTAACATTGTATTTACATGGTTGAAGGCTCATCAACTTGTTGGCAACTCATCAACCTCCATCGTCAACCTAAAATAGAATGACCAGAAAAATTTATTTGGTTGGCGACTTGGGTTGACAACTCGTTAACCTTCATCGTCAACCTAAAAAAGTTTGTTCAACAATTATTTATCAGTTGATGACTTGGGTTGATGACTCATTAACTTGGTGAAAGCTCATCAACTTCAGTGTCAACCTAATTAGACAAGAATTCACATAGGAGTGAGCAATCTTTTTAGAAATTATAAGCACTCTAATGAGTTATCAAGATTACCAACTCAAACGAGGAGTAAATCTCATAACATAATGGAGTGTTTATGATTTCCAAACGGACAAATGGGCTACTCAGACTTCACCCCTACAAAGTTGGTGGGTAATCATTTTTCTCCAAAATTTTTTAAATTCTAAGAAAAATATGTTACCTTCTCATTCTATGAGTTGCTTAGTCGACCAAAATTAAGTAACATAGATTTACTTCATGATTTGAACTATGAAGAAGAAATTAAAGCAATTTGCATACCTTGTTCGACTGAATTGAAAACAAACTTGAACTCGATTCTATTTTTTTGCTTACTAAGTGCATAGTTATTAAGGGAGAGGGGTGATATTATTGGTGTTGGTAGTTTTGTGTGGGGGTTTTAAATCTTGAAAGAAATAGATAAAATGGTGGGGAGTTTTATGGGTTTTATGAGGGTTGATGAATGCTAATGTATGTTGGTGTTAAGGGAGATGGTTTTGGAGAAGTAGTTACGAGGGAGTAAAGGAATTGGAAGGGTTTGAATTGAATTTAGTTCTTTTATTCCTTAATTAGGTGGATCGAGTTAGGGTTAATGATTTGAGTTGATTTGGTTGAGGATGGTCGAGTTGGGTTTGTTTGGTTAAGGGTTGTGGTTTGAGTTTTGATTATTTAAAGAAGGTGGGACCATGTGATTTAAGTTGAATACATACTTACCTGGGCTCAAATTTTTGGTGACACCTCATCAACTGGTTGACGGCTCATAAATGAGCTCATCAACCTTAAGCAGATTTGCTCTATATTGCACTCTAGTTGACGACTTAAGTTGATGGCTCTTCAACGTAGTCGTCAGCTGTATCCAAATTGTTTTACTCCTTCACATTAATTGACGACCTAGTTTAACAGCTCATCAAACATCGTTATCACCCTTATCAAGAATGTTTTATTTATGCTTACTAAGTGACAACTTAAGTTGATGGCTCGTCAACTTGTTAACGGATAGTCGCTTTTGTTGTCACTGCTAACTGCTGACTCCATATTCTTGTTTCTGGCCTCCTGTACACTTCAACAAACACATTAACCATGCTCAAGCATAGAACCTATTACAAAGTGATTTTGAAAGCATTGCAATAAGCCTATAAAGGATCATTAAGTTTCTGGGACTAATCTCTTTGGTTAATATTTATATATTTTTCCAATATCATCTTGATCTCTTGATTTGTAACCTCTACTTGCCCACTGGTTTGTGGATGATACGGAGTGGCCATTTTATGTTTTTTTACTCCATGTTTATCTAGAGCTTCACAAAACACCTTGTTGCAAAAGTGGGATCCTTCATCACTTATAGTCGTACGAGAAGTACTAAACAGAGAGTAAATGTTCCCTATCAAGAACGTCACCACACTCTTGCCTTCATTATCTGCTAAAGCTACACCTTCTACCCATTTGAGAACATAGTCCACTGCCACCAGTATATACTTGTGACCATAAAAACACAGAAATGGGCCCATAAAATCTATGCCCCACACGTCAAATAATTCCACCTTCAATAGTTTAGACATTGGCATTTCTTGATTTCTAGAGATCGAGCCCTACCACTGACACTTATCAAAAACTTTGGTAAAGTCATGGGAATCTTTGTGAACAGTAGGACAATAATACCCACTTTGCAATATCTTCCTATCCGTGTGATCACCAGCATGATGCCCCCTCATCGGGGATGAGTGAAAAACCTACAGAATACTTCGCATTTCCACCTCTGGCACACATCTCCTGATGATATTTTCAGCACATAGTCTAAACAGAAAGGGTTCATCCTAAAAGTAATTGCTCACATCATGAAGAAATTTCTTTCATTGATAGAAGCCCAAGTCTTCTGGTATCATGTCACTAACTATGTAATTAGCAAATTATGTATAGCAAGGCATAAGGTCAAGATTAGCAGCAAGTACCTGTTCATCTGGAAAAGAGTCATCAAACTCTAGCAAATCAAGTCTTTTTTTTTCCCAATCTCAAGCCTAGACAAGTGGTCAGCCACCTGATTTTCACACCCTTTACGGTCCTTGACTTCAAAGTCAAACTCTTGCAGTAGCAATACCCATCTAATCAACTGAGTCTTGGTGTGCTTCTCTGCCATTAAGTACCTCAATGCAACATGATCTATTTACCACAACCTTAGTGCCTAGCAAATATGCCTGAAACTTCTTAAAGGTTTAGACAATATCAAGTAGCTCCTGTTCAATAACTATATAGTTCTTTTACGCCCCATTTAGTTCCTTGCTAGCTTAGTATATGGGGTGAAATGATTTCTCTCATTTCTGCCCAAGAACAGCTCCAAGTGTAACCCCACTTGCATCACACATCACCTTGAATGGTTGAGACCAATCTGGGGCAATAACGATAGGAGCAACTATTAATTTTTCTTTCAGAAACTCAAATGCATTCAAGCAATTACCATCAAATACGAACTTGACTTTCTTGTCCAACAATTTGCACAATGGATTTGGAATCTTGGAGAAGTCTAATAAACATCCGGTAGAAGCCTGCGTGACCAACAAAGCTTCTAACTCCCTTCACCGAGTTTGGTGGAGGTAGTTTTTTGATCACCTTAATTTTAGCATGGTCCACCTCAATTTCTTTTTTAGAGATATTGTGTCCCAACACAATGCCCTCCTTAACCATAAAGTGACAGTTCTACCAGTTAAGCACAATATTAAACTCCTCACATCTTTGCAAGGCATTCCTCAAATTAGCTAAGCATTCCTCAAAAGAATCACCTACCACATAGAAATCATCCGTGAACACCTCCAAAGTGTCCTCCACCACATCCAAGAAAATTGACATCATACACCTTTGAAAGGTTGCAAGAGTATTACATAGCCCAAAGGGCATTCACTTGAGGCAAACGTCCCATAAGGGCATGTTAAGGTAGTCTTATCTTGGTCCTCATGTGCAATGGATATTTGATTATAACTTGCATACCTATCCAGAAAGCAGTACCAACCTCTTCCTGTCAACCTATCAATCATTTAGTCCATAAATGACATTAGAAAGTGATCCCAAAGAGTCTAAGAATTTAGCTTTCGATAATCCATGCAAACCTGCCAACGTATGAACGACCTTAATGTAATCAACTCATTTCTTTTATTTGCCACTATTGTCATGCCCCCTACTTTGGGACACATTGAATTAGACTTGCCTACTTGCTGTCTGAGATCGTGTAAACAATTCCTGTATCGAGCCACTTGATTATCTCTTTTTTTTCCACCTCTTACATTGGTGGGTTAAGTTTTCACTGATGTTCAATGGTGGGCACACACTCTTCTTCTAACTGAGTTTTATGTGTAGATTTTCTCGGTGGAATTCCAATGATGTCCGCAATTGTCCAACAAATAGCCCTTTTTGTACTTTTGGAACACAGAAACAAGTGCTTCCACCTGCCATTCTACAAAGTCAGCAATTATGATCACATGTAATGTGTTCTTCTCTTCCAGAAATACATATCTAAGATGGCTCGACAACTTTTTAAGCTCTAACACTGGTGGCTCCTCTATAGATGGTTTCACAGGAGGAGTTGGTCTATTTTTCAAGTCTAGGTCCAACTTCTTTGAGGCATAAGAATACTACCCCATTCAACCAAATTCACTAACTGTCTCATCATAATCATCGATGTCCTCTCCATCGAAATTCATCATCATTGTAGCTAAGGTTTCTATAACAAACTTTTATTCAATAGGCCCCCCATTATCAATCTCATCAATAACGTCAATAACCCAGAAAATACTCATGTTCCTCAGTTTCTTCATCAATTGACATATGTCAAACCTCACCTCTTCGTCATTCAACCTATATTTCAGCTCATTGTACTCCATGTCAACCAACACTCTTCTAATAGGTAAGAAATGTCTACCCAAGATTATGCTCAAAATCCACCTCATAATCAAGAATTACAAAGTCAGCTGGAAATATAAAGTTTGCCACCTTTACAAGCGCATTATATAATATTCCTACTGGGCCGTTTGACCAAACTGTCACCCATCAATAACTGGATAGACTTCATATGTATTCTCTTCAGCATTGTTCGGCCGACAAACCTACCACATATGTGTTGCTTGCTACCTCAGAATCCCTGGTATTCCAAGCTCTACTTCTTTAGGTCAGGCTATCAAGTATCACAGTTGCATCTGTGAAAGTATACCCCTTAGAAATACCTCCGGCTGTATTGTCAACCGTTGGCTTAGTGTTCAAGTTCAAAGATTTGTAAAATATCTCTATCAAATACTCATAATTCAACTTATGATTAGGAAATTGGGTTAGATTCTTCTTGAACCTAAGCTAGGTATCATGTAATGCCTCATTCGGCAGCTGGCTGAAGTTGCTAATCTCGTCCCTCAACTGTAACATCCTAGAAGGCAAAAAGAAACTTTCTAGGAAAACTCCTTTCATTTGTCTTCAGTTTGTTAAAGAATTGGGTGCTAGCTCAGTTAACCATAAAGTCGCCTCCCCAGACAAAGACAACAGAAACAACCTCAACCGAATTACTTTTTGACTAAATCCAAGATAATCAAAGGACTTGCATATGTTTATGAAGTTGACCAAATGAATATTTGGATCATCACTAGGAAATCCTCCAAATAAATCCTTAAGGTTCATTAACTGAATCATCATGCTGGTGATATTATGCTTTGTCCCAGGAGCTAGTGGTGGTAGGACAATGGCTCCAGTGGCACTTACTATATCCAAATCAGCATCGTCATTATCATTAAGGGCCAAGTTCACTGCAGGTTGTTTACACCTCTCTACCACTTTGTCCTTGATTTTGGTTGGCCGGAGCAACATTGTCTACACGTTTCCCCTCAACAACATCACCTAACTAGTCATCACCCAAATCCTCATTATCATTGTTTGGTATATGACCGGGTGCATCCACATTCTATTTATTCAATTGGACAGCAGCAAGTGCAACAAGCCTTGTTGCTTTCAGTCGTTTTTCATCCATGTTCCTACTCAATGTTCTATTCAACTCAGGATTGTAGGGTAATAATAATTCACCCGAGTGTTGAGTACTTGGCATGCACAACTAGTAACCTGCAATTACAAAAACAACAAAATAAAAGTAAAATTAGGAAATGGGACAAGAAGTCAAATAAACGCAACAATTTAATTGACAATTGTATTTCCCGGCAACGACGCCAAAAATTGATACGTCCAAACTACAACTTCCTTAAGAAGTGTAAGTGGCCGTTGTAAAATAGATAACCCAACAAAGGTTGGGGTTGAATCTCATAGGGAATATGGTGAAAATTAAGTTGTATGTAATTCAAATGTCTGTTAGTCAGTAATTTCCATGAAATAGGGGAGTTTGTTATGAAAGTTTGTAATACAATATCTAATTTATTGCGAGTAAACAATGATAAATTATCAAAATATAAATCAGTAAAGAAATTGTACTAGGTTTGTGTTCACCATGGCTAATATCGCAATTATAAATCAATTATTCCATAGGATTCCATGATATCAGTAAATATTAAATTATCGATTTCTAACATTCACCCAAATGTTTCTCAACCTAATTTGGGTGATTAACTCCTTAATTCGTTCGACTTTAAAGATGATTTTAGTCAAATTCGATTTCACTTCGAGTGGTCAATTGGGTTAAAGCATTAACCATTAGAAAGAAGTTAAAAGCTCCAAATCCTCGTTGATAATCCTTTTCCCATTTTAATTCCTTATTTCAAGTGAATTAAACGTAAGGCATATTCTAATGTTTGCAATCATTAGAAATCTTTTAAGATGAAAAGATTATCAATATAATTCTCACTATCAGTCGAATCCCAACAACAATCAACATTCAAATAACGAATTCACTATGGCTCTCACAACCCTAGTTGTGTGAGTTTAGATACACATAACTTCAAAAGAAAATATAGAAATGGAATTCATAGATTAGAAAGTTACCCTTTCAAAATATGGATTCACACTTCAATTGTCTTTCAAGAATAAACAAGGTTTCCAAGAACCCAAGAACAATTTCAAAACATCAAAATATTCTCAACTTGTAATGTCTAAAGTGAGATGACAAAAGATACTGGGAGAAACCATAAAATTTGCTATTTATAGTACAAGGAAACTTGAATTCAAAAATAAATTTTTGGTCTGGCCCGCTTAAAGTTGACGATGAAGTTGATAGCTCGTCAACTCATGTCTTCAATTGAATCCTCCTAGACTGATATTTTGCTTAAGTTTAATGACAACAGTTGATAGATCGTCAACTCAAGTATTCAATTGAATCCTTCTTGACTGATATTCCACTTAAGGTTGACGACAACAGTTGATGGCTTGTCAACAAGTTAATGGCTCTTCAACTCAAGTTTTCAACTTAGTTCTTCTTGACTTGTGTTCTGCCCAAGGTTGACTATTTCAGTTGAAGGCTTGTCAATAAGTTGGCAGCTTGTCAACGAGCCTTTTTTGCCCATTTTCCTTTGTTTTCTCACATGTTAACTTATCATGCATAAAAAAGTAAAATACCATTAAAAACAAGAAAAGTTTCTTAAGAAGTTACAGCTATTCTTAGTCAAAATACTTAAATGTGCCGTCAAAACGCCGGCACATCAGCTCACGAGCTCGCAATGCAGGACATATGGATATCACCTCTTCCAACCCATGGTCCCAGACAGAGGAATCTATAGGGGACTCAGAATATTCGTATATACTGCCTGGTCCCAAACCAGGACTTCCAATAACCATCATAACGAATCTACTTCATCCAATTTAAGAGAGAAATAAGAGTATAATAAGGTACTCGGGCTCAAACCGATGCTAAATAAGTATAAATTATTAAATCTATTGCCCAAGATCAAGTTTGGGACTAAAATGGTAGAATAATGTAGAAAAGGTCAGATTCCCCCTCGACCCGAATGAATAAATAGTAGTAAATGAGTAGATCAAGAATGGACCTAAATCTGCCGTGATCTAAATATCCATAGTAATAAGTTTAGTTTAGAAACTCATAAGTCATTAATGAAGTTGGCACGACTTCCGTTTGAAGAATCTGTTTTAAAATTAAAAAGTGGGAATAAATCCCTTTTTTATTGAACAGTAGTAAAACCAAGGTTTTAGTTGGAATAGTGCCACTAATAAACGTAAATGCATGTAAATGTATGAATACCATCATCTATATCCAAACAATACAATCGTAAGAGTTAATGCATCCATAAACTATAACCACTTCCTTTCAAAAGATTGAGTACTAACCTAGTGTCCAACTGGTATCATAACCACAACCTCGGGCAGTACCATAATCTGGGAAACTATGGTAAATAAGGTCATAAAGCTACTAGAAGGATCTAATCGAGGGATATCATCCAAGTCACTAAGTGTCAGAATACATCTTATACTAAGGGATTCTTAACGTCATCCTAAAGTCATGTAAGTGAAAGATCAAGTAAAGTAGTATCCTCTACCTATAGTGTGTATTTTAGGCTATGAATCAATTTAAAATTCTATTCTAAATCCTCAAAATAGGTCAAATCAAGATACACTAGTTATAAACATATCCTAGAACCCCCACCTTGTATGCAATCTATATAGCACACAATCTCATAGAGAAGAGTATACCGTAGCGTACCTCATTGATGAACTGCAGTCTTGAACCATCCACAAACTGATCTTCTTCACTTCACGATCTTGAAATCATATTGCATTATCAAAATCATAATCTAGATGCTAATACAAGTAAAATAATACCAATATGACTAAATTTGCTCCAAGTCCAAAAATAGTTCAAAAATTGGCTAAAAATCTAAAAGGGAAAATCTGAAATTATATTTAAGAATCATGTTCCTCATATAAAGAGGAGTCTAAATCTGAAAACCCAACTAAAAATAAGTTGAAATAGGACATGAAATCGAAAGAAAACATAATTTCTCCCTTACCGCGTAAAACCCCAAATTTCACATTTAAAATCAAAGATTTGAAAATGAAAACATAAATTAATCAATGGGAAATAATTAAATACTAGTTTATAATCTCACCTAAAGTTCCAATCTTGAAAACCCACTTTAAAACTCTCAAAAACGAACTTAGAACCTTGAAAATGGTAGAGTCGAGTTTTTAAAACTCATTTTTGGATAGAAATCTTGAAAAAACGGAATGGATATTCTTGGAAAATGAACAATATGAAGTTATAATAATATAGCCATTGATTATACATGAAAAACGCATCGAGAATCAACTAAAACAGAGTTTTCTAGCTACTAAAATGGTGAAACAGAGTTTTTTAGCTCCTAAAATGGAGAAAATAAGGTTTTGGACCAAAATGGGACTTATATGCTGTCCAGGTGAAAATTTGATCATTGCAATTAGTGACTAAGGTGTCGCGATAGCATTGAAAAAAATTAGAATTTGTTCATCACTATCAGCGACTTTGATAGCAATGAAGATATCAAATTTTGGTCACCGCTATCAGCAACCAAGGCATCGCGATAGCGATGTAGGAAGTAAGAATTTGTTCGTCGGTATCAGTGACCTTCATAGAGATGAAGGAATCAAAATTTATTCATCTCTATCAGGAACCAAGGTGTCGTGATAGAGATGAGCAATTTTTCCGCTAGCTAAACAACTGAAATTCTTCAAGTTTCAAACACTCTGACGAACCCTCAGAATTCATTCAGAACCCCGTAAACACAATCCAACTATGCTACTAGGCTAAATTCGATATTTTGAACTCAACAAAACTATTAAAATTTTCATTCGAGGACATTTTGATAAAAAGTGGGGCCCACACCCACTACTCCATTTTGCCTAAAATCCACCCAATAGCCCAAAACAAGTTCAAAAGCCTCAAAACCCGAACCAAGGGTCCCCCTAACCTAAAATCCACGTCTTGAAGCTAACAATGCTATCAAAATTCTCATTTGAGGTCGTCTACTAGAATTTTCTATCCAAGACCAATTTCTCAACTTCAAAAGCTCCAAAATACGAAAATGGGCTTAAAACCCAAAAGAACTATCCAAAAATCAAACTGATGGTCCCACCAAGTAAAAAATGACCTGTAGCCTCTATGGGAAGGCTCAAAATATAAAAAACAAGCAAAAATAGAGAAAATGATCTAGAGGGTAATTACAATATACACTACTAAAAGGATTTTCGTCCTCAAAAGTCAATGTATTGAAAGAGCCCAAAAGCTCAAAAGGACAAGGTATTGGGCTCGCATGCCTTGTGAAAGCCTCTCCAAATAACCTCTAAGACCAACCAACACTTCTATGAGATTTCACTATAGGTATTTTTTTTTTCATTCACAACCATACTTCACGTTCCAAGTAACCAAAAACTCATCCTCAACAACCAACTAGCCTCCAACTAAACCAAGCCTGACTGAAGCATGCAAACCCAAAATACAGCGTATTAGCATCACACCAATACATGCACAACCAAGAAGATACTCAACCAGGCTAAAGACAACCAATGAATGAATCATATAGCCAACTCTAAACTCCAAATCTAACATTCTCTTGCCTTTCCAAACCTGTTGTCCACTCTGAACTACATAGAATCTCTCTAGTATCATCTAAGTCCTACCCACATAATCACACCACATTAACCTCGAAAGGCTAAAGCTGACCCATTTAAAATCCATATGGGCTAGCATATGATCAATGCTCCATATGGTCCTACCTGAACTCAAATGGTGGTGACTAAAGTCTATGATCTCCGCCAAGGCCACTAACTAGTGACGATGACCCTCGAAACCAAAAGTCATGAGTCCGAAGCACACACTCTCAAAACTAAAAGATCCGCTCTAGAATACCTCATCGACTGTGGGTGAAACCACACTAAGCCCAACTCGAGTACACTTTTCCCATTGAGTAGACTTCTAAAAGTCTGACGAAAATAGAGAATCAAGGTAAAAAATAGTAGAAACCAATATCATGTGCCAACAGACCATCTTTTGAACTTCTATCTAATACAATCAAACTGAATTGAAGAAAACTGAGATGATAGGTAGTGAGTAGGCCTAATCAACTTATCGATGAACGCTCAACTGAGTAAAATATCAAAATGAGGATGCAACTAAGTTACATAATCCATAGCTATAATCTCAACACCGGAGCTGAACCACTAAGCCTCAACTACCCAAACCAATTTTGTTGATGAGTATGCATCCACACACCAAAATCTATCACAACACTCTAGTCTTTATTTAAAAAGTCAAAAATCACAAATGGAGTCAACAAGTCTTCACTAGTGTCAAATACCCCAAATAAATCTCACCTTCAGAAAACAAGCATATACCCAACAATTTCCGCAATGGCTGAAACTTAAATGTTACCGTAGAACATATTCACAATGAAGGAAAACCATACGCTAATGCCATAAGCATCAAGGCCATATCTGCTGAGGGGCACAATACACCAAGGCAAAACTAACAACTTACTAGGGCTGCAAAGAGTCCTATCGATAGCTAATTCTCGGGCAACATAGATAAGATGGTCACTGATACTCACTCCCTGGAGTAACACTCTTTGGTTGTCAACAACTGATAAAAAAGAGCACACAACCATCCTTTTACACCATGCAAAAGCATCCCATGAACTCATACTAGGTCGAACAAATCCTAAAATGAGAAGCTACAAAATTCTCCTATTTAAACCAACGTCAACCTAATTAGACCATGAATCGTATCATAGAAGAAATAGGGCACCTAGTTCAACACCATCATCGAGATCAATACTACAACTGGGTGATGAATAGCCAAACTGAGAGAACAATCTCAACATACCAGTCTTTGAAATGGGCTATAGAATAAGGGTCGCCACTGTTAGAATCACAACCAAACCATGGAAGGCCAAACCTTCCTTCCCACAACTCTCTTAATAACCAATTTAATCTTACTAATAGCAGGAAAAACCAACCAACCAAGGTTCTAAACCAAACTAACAAGAATAGCAGGAAGGGATACTAACCAAATAATGTTAATCTAGCCATCTATCAAGTTAGGATCAATTAAAGTTAAAATAACAACCATAATAGCAATAATATAAAATGCAGGTGGAACAAAATGAAAAATAACTAGTACCACTCTCAGATCAAATCAAAGGCAATATACTAAAGGAAATGGGATTTACCCAAGCGCTACACCCCAAATCCAATACAATATCAATCCACTCAATACTCTGAAACTAATAAAAAGCCTTGTTGAATAGCAGGAAACCCAAATCTAACCTAAGAACAACTCGATGTACAAAACACCACCTCTGCTTGTGGCGTATCCTTGGAAAGGAACAAATTCCTAACACTAAATCCTAAGAACTCAGGTGATCACAAACCCTGCTGGAGCATGAGCTGACCCCGAACCCACTGTCTGACACTGAAGATTCTCAATGCCAATCTCTAACTCCCTAGTCTAATTCTAACATAAAACTATGGAAACATGTATAGATGTCCCATCAGCATCTATCAACAACCTTATGCTATCCATCTGAGATAGAGTGAAGCCAAATAAAGTACTTAGAGCTTTATAGAAGTACGGACACACAATAAGGAGTCAAGAATTGGGATTTCCTAATAAAGCCCTATATCCTCCCAAAGATAGGATATACATGTCTCTGTACCAATCTGCATGACTCTGCTAGGTACTTTGCTCTTCTACCAATGATCTTAGGCGTATTTATACACCTAAGTGTCATTATCTATGTGTGTTTAGCTTAGTTTAGAGGATAACTTGAGGTGCTTAGTATAGTTAATAGTTTTATATGTTACATGTTTAGAGTGTTTAAGGTGTATTCTAAACAATTCAAGAGTCAAAATGATCAAATGGGTACACTATTTTCCCCCTGTGTTGGCCCTCTATGGAGAGGGTACACTATTTTCCCCTGTGTTGGCCCTATATTTCACACCCTAGGCCATGCGATGGAGGGTGCAATGCACCCCCCCCCCCTATAAAAAAAAAATCTTAAAAGTTGTTTTTAACTTAGTTTAAGTTGGGGGCAAGTTGATAAATGCATATGTTTCATGTGGGGCAGCCTATGGACGACCTAAAGCACTATATAATTAATACATAGCCATATTTAGAATCATTCTTGGAGGATACATGAATTGGAGAGTAAGAGATACACCAAGGAGCTCAAAATTAGGGTTCTATCTTCTTTTACTTTTTTTTTTCTTGTAATTTTAATTGCTGAACTCATCTATGGAGATTCTGTGTATGAATATGAGTGGCTAGACACCCTATTTCTAGGTTTGAGGCTACAACATGATTGTTTCAATTATGTTTTGATTTTTGGTTAATGTGTTTATCAAGTAATTGATTAGTCTTGCGTTCTCGTTTAACTATTCTAAAGCGTCATGAACTTTAGGATAAATTTAAGTCCCAAAATGAATTGACCATAGGAGTGGAGGGATGAAATAAAGATCTTAGGGAGTGTGGATCATGTCTTTAATTAGTTTAATACAAATTGTTAAAGGATGATTTGTGGTTAGGATAGAGATATACCTAAACGCCCCACATGGTCAACGAATCAGGAAGATAACGTAGTGTATCAAAATTAGAGACTCACATTCCCGCTCAATGATGTAGTTGTGAGACTGATTTGGGTAGATGACTTAGAGAGTGACCATCCCCTAGTTATCTTATCACACTCATAAATCAACAATCACGATAAACACCAACACCGGCTAGAAACCATAGTTATGCATGAATGTGAAATAAATGCCTCAACCCTGGGATTCTCCATATATTATTTACAATCCAAGTTTCATATCATTGTTATTTCAATTATTTAGTATATAAAATCAAAACCTAAACCTTTGTTGGTTACAGATCGCATTTGTTTAACTTTAACAGTAACACTTAAATTTGATAGGCTCTTAAAAACCAAGCCCCTATGGGATCGATAACCGGCTCGTAAGAGTCACTTTACTACTTGTTTGGCCATGTACCCTTGCGTGTTCTCTTGGGCGCAATAAGTTTTTAGCTCCGTTGCGGGGACTTAAAAAATTAGCAACCTTCTAATTTTTAGTTTTACTATTATTTTTGATAAGTGCTAACAACTTGGTCTTAGCTACTCATCATGCAGGTACAGGTTTGTGAAGCTAGTAAGGTGGCAAGGGATAAGGATTTGGTCTAACCAGATCCTGATCCTGAATGTCCCTTTCACCTATTGAGAAGAGAAACAACACTTCTCTACCCAATACCGTAGGTTAAGAAAGATCAATAGGTCGAGTCTGTTCCTGAAGTCATGAAGCAACAAGAACAATACGTGATGTGGTAATCCCACTAGCAAATAATGTTACCTCCGCCATCCGTAAACCGGAACCTGGAGATAGATTTAAGCTAAAACAGAATATGGTGCAATTATTGTACTTGAGTGGACAGTTCACTGGTCAGGCTCATGAGGACCCACAGGTCCATCTTCAAAATTTCTTATAGATAGTGATACATTCATTCATGTAGAGGTTTTCACTGATTATGTGAGGCTTACACTTTTTCCATTCTCACTTTTAGGAGAAGAAAAGAAGTGGTTAAATGGAGAGCCTACAAACTCCATCACCTCATGGAACCATCTTGCAAGAAAGTTCCTCACTCGATTCTTCCTATCTGCTAACACTGTGAAATTGAGAAGTGAAATAGTGATTTCATGCAGAAGCTCGAAGAAAATTTATACCAAGCTTGGGAGCAATTCAAGGGTCTTCTCAGTGATTTCCCTCATCATCAGTAGTATATTAAAGTGTTGGCTCACACTTTTGTTAAAATTTTTGATCCAACTACTAAATTTTGTTAAATTCAGCTGCAGGTGGTCAAGATTTAGAGAAAAAATTTGATGAGCTTTACACTTTGTTGGACAGACTTGCGCAAAGTAACCTAAATTGTCATAGTAATGCTTACAGAGCTGTAGTGAAACATGTTTCAAGTACATTTGAAAGAAATGCCATCACAACATTGATTACACAAGTGGCTATCATGAAACATAAGATGATGATTCAATTGAATAAATTACGGCTCAGGACCAAGCTCCAACCAATGTTATGCAATCATTGTAGTAGGTTCAACAATCTCCAATTTGGTGTCAAGTCTATGGGGAAAGTGATCATTACGCAGACCTTTACGACGTAAATTCAGAGTCGATAAATTTTGTGGGAAAAGTACAAAAAGGTAATCAAAACTATGGTAATGACTACAATCGTAATTGGCAGAGTCAGCCCAACTACTCTTAGGGAAATAATCAGGTTCAACCTCAGCATGTTCAGCAGTAGCAAGGTATTCAAAATAATAGTCAGGCCAGCAATATAGTAGAGACTTTGAAAAAGATTTTGGCCAATCAAGAACAAATGGATGCGTATATAAAAAATAATAAAATGACTCAAAAAAACTTAGAGATGCAGGTGGGTTAGTTAGCTCAGGCGTAAAACACAATACCTCAAGGGGGTCTACCTAGTGATATAGAGCAAGCTCCAAAACAAGTTATGGAAATCACATTGAGAAGTGGGAGAGATTTGATTGATGTATCTCCAAAAAACAATTATGAGGTCCTAGAAGAGTTGATCATACCTGAGCAGACAAAAAAGCAAGTTGAGTCTAAAAAAGCTAAAAAAAGGGGAAGTCTGAGTACCCAAATAAAAAGTCGGTTGAGCAAACCCAAAGCAGACCACCACCACCCTTCCCTAAAAAGCTTAAGAAAGACAAAGAGGATGCTTATTTTAAGAAGTTCTTTGACAGTTTCAGTGAACTTCACATTAACCTTCCTTTGTTAGATTTTTTGAAGAGAATACCCAAGTATACTAAGTACTTAAAGGCTGTAGTGCTGATCAAAAAGAGGCTTGATGATATTAATACTTTAGCACTCACAGATGAGTACAGTTCTATGGTCATAAGCAAAATGCCCAAAAAGCTCAAAGACCCTAGGAGTTTTACCCTCCCCATATAAATTGGTGAAAACAATGTGGTTTAGGCTTTGAGTGATTTGGCGGTGAACATCAAGTTGATGCCCCTTTTAATGTTTAATACTCTTGGGTTCAGGAAGCCAAGGCCCGCATCAGTTGTGCTACAGATGGAAAATAGAACTATAGCGGTCCCGAAGGAATTATTGAGGATGTTCTTATTAAGGTTGGTAAGTTCATTATTCTTACTGACTTTATTGTTCTTGACTATGATGCAGATGAAAAGGTACCAATCATATTGGGACGTCTATTCTTGGCTACCGGTGGAGCTTTGATAGATGTTAGAAAGGGCACGCTCAAGATGAGATTGAATAATGAAGAGGTGGTCTTCAGAGTGTACAAAGAACTCAACACCCCCTCACACTACAGAGATCTATGCATGATCACGGATATAGAAGTGGATGAATATGGGGTGGAGGAGTGCAAACATCTTATTACATCTTCGGACTCTCGCATAGAGTTTCCCAAATTAAGGACTAAGTCGGACCTTGAAAAACTAGAATGGAATCCTGAGAAGGTGAATGTAAGAGAATATGCAGACCTTGAGTGTGAACACTTAGGAGTTTATAAGAGGAGGAAAAAATAGGCCCCGAAAGGAAGGAAAAGGATGAGAGGTTATGTATAATAGTTGTGATGTGATTCATGCCGCGATAATAAATCAGGCGCTTCTTGGGAGGCAACCCATGATGTATTACAATTAGTTATCTTTACATAGTGTCACCTTTGTTTTTGTTTTTTTTCCTTGTTTTGAAGATTAGGGGAAGTTCGAGTACCCAAAATCTAAGCTAAGGAGCATGATAAAAGCACAAATGTGGGGTCATTTGGACCCATTAATGGAGATAATGCTACTAGCTAGGCCTAGAGGCCTCAAGGAATATTCCTAATTATTATTCTTTGATTTATAATTTGGGTACAAAGTATGATTTTTAAGTGTGAGGTGGGGAATCTTCCAATTTATTTAGGGTGAAGTGCGCTATAGAGTTTCTGTTTTTATTTATTTGTAATTTTTTGATCAAATTTAAAATATTACAAAAAGATTTTATCTTTGTTTGTTTTTGGTTTTTGTTTTTGTTTAGTAGAAGCACGCTTCACCCACCCCTTGGTTTTTTTTTTCGGTTCTTTTCTAACGGGAAACCCTTTGAACCCAGTATCCCTTTTGATTTTTAGGATTAATTTTAAAACTTTTGTCCTTAGGAATAAATAGAGTTGTTCTTTCTAGGTTTTACACATGACTACTTGATGCGAGTTGGTTTTGAATTCTAAGGCATATTGTGAAAAATTGAATGACTTCTGTGAGACACTTAGGCTCTTTTATTTTACTCTTGCGTGATGTTGGCTTAAATTTGAATTCGTGCAATTGCTTGGTAGAGAGTCTATAGGGATCATTCTTGATTTTAGCATGTTCCAAGTGTGAGTGAGGGCTTTGTTATGCTCCATGTTTGCATATTGATGTCTAGAACTTGCTCGGTGTGTTTGTAAAGCAAAATAAAGAATGTTGAGTTTAGGAGATGATATGGGCATTTCTTTGATAGCCATGCACTATACCTGTTTTGTACACCCTTTATACATGACCTTAGTTATCCTTGTTGAGCCTTTAGCCTATTTTTTAGAAGCCTCATAAGTGGCTTTTTCCCTTTCTTTTAATTGACCATAATTTGATCCAAAAATCCTAAGCGCTTTAGTTGAAAAATTAAGATGTTGAGGAGTAGAAAAATGAATAAGGAAAAAGTGAAAGTGAAGCCCCCAAATAATAGATATTGGTGTTGTGAAATAGTTTATGTGTTGTTGGTTGGGGGTAATGTACTGAAAATAAAAATGGATCCAAAGTGACTCATGTGTTGATAGCAAATACTCTTTGCTAAAGATATGTAAGCTAGCTTAAAGAGATGGGGCAAAACAAAAGAGAGGTGGGAAGATAAAAGTGGTGAAAATAGGTTGGTTGGAGATAAGTTTAGTCTGGAAAGTTTGATGTATCAAAGCGCTTGGGAAAGTTAGTCACTATTCTTGACCAAAATAGTTCCTACTCGTCCCTTAGCCTACATTACAACCCTGATCTTGAGCTTTGATTGTCTTATATTAGTGAAGTACTACACCAAGTTCAACCTTATGGTTCATCTTTTTTGACATGTGATTTTTTGTGAGAGTGAGCGTAATTTGATTCTTGCACCCATTCTTGTGATAAATTGCATATTTGTGAGTGAATATAGGTAACTATCTTATGGTGAGGGATCATGTTTAATGATGTATATGTGACTTGTAAGATCTCTTTGTTGAGTAATATGTATGAGTTTTCCATCTTGGTAGACTCAGTTCTTGAGGCTAGGAAGTCTTGAAGTAGTATTCATGTAGTTTCAATTGTAATATGCCATGCCTAAAGTAGAATTTGCTATTGATGTAGTCGTTGTAGTTCTAGATTGAGTGTCTTAGGTTTAGTAGTAATGTAAGAGTCTTCCTTGATTGTGAATAGTAGTTTGAGGATGAACATGTCTTTAAGTGTAGGGTGGTGATCTTAGGCGTATTTATACACCTAAGTGTCATTATCTAAGCGTGTTTAGCTTAGTTTTGAGGATAACTTGAGGTGATTAATTAAGTTAATAATGTTCTTTGTGTATTTGAATGCTAAGTTACATTTTTAGAGTGTTTAAGGTGCATTTGAAATAAGTCAAGAGTCAAAATGATCAAATAGAGCTTAGACGAGAAAACTAGTGTTGCTAGCTTGATCTATGCTTGTTCTAGTGTACTTTGATGAGTTCTATTATGTTTTATGGACTAATTTTTGTTATGAGTGGTTGTAGGTTACCGTTGGAGCAGCTATGGAATCTAAATGAAGCCTACAAACAAGTCACAGGGTGTAGGGAAACAAGGAGCGAGAAGATGAGAAGAATAGAGCAAGAATTGGGCGAACCCTAACCCTGTGGAGGGGGAATTGCGCCGCACCCCCTATGGCGAGGGTACACTATTTTTACACTATGCTGGACCAGCTTCGCACACCCTAGGCCATGCATTGGGGGGTACGATGCAACCTCCCTCCCCCCCCCCCCCCCCAAAAAAAAAAACTTCTTAATGTTGTTTTTAACTAAGTTTAAGTTGGGGGCATGTTGGTAAATGCATATGTTTCATGTGGCGCAGCCTTTGGAAGACCTAATTCACTATATAAGGAGTACTTAGACACATTTACAATCATTCTTGGAGGATACACGAATTGGAGAGCAAGGGAGTAACCAAGGAGATTGAAATTAGGGTTCTATCTTCTTTTACTTTTCTTTCTTGAAATTTTAATTGATGAACTCATCTATGGAGATTCCATATATGAATGTGAGTGGCTAAACACCTCTTTATAGGGTTGAGGATACAACATGATTGTTTCAATTATGGTTTGATTTTTGGTTAATGTGTTTTTCAAGTAATTGATTATTCTTGCATTCTTGTTTTTCTATTCTAAAGCGTCATGAACTTTAGGATAAATTTAAGTCCCAAAATGAATTAACCATAGGAGTGGAGGGACGAAATGAAGATCGTGGCGAGTGTGGATCATTTATTTAATTTTTTTCATACAAATTGTTAAAGGATGATTTACGTTTAGGATAGAGATATACCTAAACGAACCACTTGGTTAATGAAAAGGGAAGATAACGTAGTGTATCCGAATTAGAGACTGACATCCCAGCTCAATGATGTAGTTGTGTGACTGATTTGGGTAGATGAATTAGAGGGTGATCATTCCTGAGTTATATTAACAACCTCGTAAAGCAATAATCACAATAAACACCAACACCGGCTAGAAATCATAGTTATGCATGAATGTAAAATAAATGCCTCAACCTTGGGATTCTCCATAGATTGTTTTCAATCCAAGTTTCATATTGTTAGTTCAATTATTTTGTGTATAAATGAAAACTCAAAACTCTTGTTGGTTACAAACTGAATTTTTTTAACTTCAATAGTAACACTTAAATTTGATAGGCTATTAAAAACCAAGTCTTTATGGGATCGATAACCGTCTTGCAAAAGTCACTTTACTACTTGCTTGGCCATGTACACTTTCATGTGCGCTTGGGCGCAACAACCAACAGCACCAGTTAAGCTATGCTTTGTCATGCACCAATTTCTCAGGTCATGATGATACCTACTTTAATCCACTAGTAGGTAAGATGACCAATAGTACAGACTGGCGAGTAACGGACTATCAAGAGAAAAGAAGAAAGTAGTGGAAAGTGAGTCCAATAGATATATTAATATGGAGAAGTAACCCCAAAACCTGGTGAAGTCAGTACAAGAGCTACTAACAAGACAAGATTACAAGGTAAGCATAATGTATCTATATCCAGAAATATCTCTTTAGTACAAAGTAAAGACCAATCCAGCAAAAGAAAGAGAACAGGATCAACTTTGGACGTCCGGAGCTTACCTCAAATCTCAAATCCATGGCAACTCCGAACGATGCACACGTCAGCGGTGAGAACTCGTAATATAATCTACAGGGTGTAGAAGTGTAGTATGAGTACCAAAATGAGGTACTTAGCAGGTATCGACCAACTGAGCTTTAAAGATAATGCAAGTCTAAATAACATATAAAGCAGTAATATAAACTACATGCAACTATTTAAGAATCAATGCATAATAACACTAATGAAGAAATAAGGGTAGTCTATCTTGTTCTACCAATAATCAGGGATGAAAGCGCGATACCATGAGTAGCTAGTCAATATACAATACTGGAGTGAAGAAAGAGATATAGAATATACAATATTAGTAGGAAGGAAGGAAATGATATTAAAAGTGTAGCTAGAGAATAGTGAATATACAAACATGCTATACAAATAACCAAACATAAAGGTACTCCCCTGAGGGAGCCAATCTTACATCATCAGGATCATAAACAATAAAGGAGCCAACTCAAGCATAATCAGGTTTCTAAATGAAATTTGAATAATCGTAAGGTAATTTAACAATAATACATCTTACAATAATAAGAGAAAATGGATCAGAAACATATCAAAAATATCGGGTACCAGCCCACAACCAACCTACCACGAACTATATGATAACAACCATACAATAATATAACCGGCTAGCCCGAACAACTAATAACCTAACCGAGCCCCTATAATCCCAGAAGGCAAAAGCAAACACACCCATCAAACAACAACCATAACTTGTAACCTATACAGCCCCCCATAAGACCTATAGATACAAGTGCCAAATAATTATACTGGTGATAGAAAATGCACATGAATGAATGACTGCAACGTAAACCAATATTTCCAAACCAACTTAGTACCAAACCATACCAAATATATACACCTCCTTCAGCTTGCCAGCTCGCAAGGAAGTACCTATGGATATCACCTCTTCCGGCTTATGGTCTCAGACAGAGGAATATATAGGGGAATCTAGATATTTGTATATACTGCCAGGTCCCGAACCAGAACTTCCAATAACCATCATAACTAATCTACTCTATCCTGTACCAGAGAGAAATAAGTGTATAATAAGAGTGGTAAAACCAAGTTTTCAGTTTCAATTGTGCCACTAATAATCATAAATGCGTCTAAATATATGTGTACCATCACCAATATCCAAACAATACAACTGTAAGTGTTAATGCATCCATAAACTATAACCACGTCCTTTCAAAGGATAGAGTACTAACCTGGTGTCCAACAGGTATTGTAAACACAGCTTTGAGCCCAATAATACATAAATTAATAGGATATCAACACCATAATCCGGGAAACTAAGGTAAACAAGAGTATAAACCTATTAGAAGGATCTAATCGGTGGATATCGTCCAAGTCACTACGTGTCACAATACATTTTATATTAAGGAATTCTTAACGTCAACCTAATGTCATGTAAGTGAAAGATCAGGTAAAGCAACATCCTCTAGCTATTGCGGGTATTCTAGGCTAAGGCTCAATTTACAATTCTATTCTAAATCACTGAAATAGGTCAAATCAAGATACACTAGTTATAAACCAATCCTAGAACTCCCCACCTAATATGTGATGTGTACAGTACATAATTTCAAAGAGAAGAGTGGATCATAGCCTACCTTATTGTCGAACAGCAGTCTTGAACTTTCTACAAACTGCTTATCTTCACTCCATGATCTAAAAATATGTCATGCTATCAAAATCATAATCTAGATGTTAATACAAGTAAAATGATACCCATATTGACTATATTTGTTTCGGATCTAAAAATAGTATAAAAATTGGCTCAGGATCAAAAAGCACAATTCTAAAATTTTATTTAAGAATCATGTTCCTCATATCAAGAGGTGTATATATCATAAAGACCAACTAAAAATGAGTTAACATTGAAAATGAAATTGAAAGAAAACATAATTTCCCCTTTACCGGGTAAAACCTTAAATTTCATATTTAAAACCAAAGATTTGAAGATGAAAAGATAAATTAATTTATGGGAAATAATGGAATGATAGTTTAGAAGCTCACCTAAAGTTCTAATCTTGAAAACCCACTTTAAAACTCTCAAAAATGAACTTGGAAACTTGAAAATGGTCGAATGGAGTTTTTAAATCTCAACATTGGATAGAATTAATAAAAAATGAAATGGGTATTCTTGGATAATGATCAATATGAAGTTATAATCATATAGAAAATAATTATAGGATAAAAATGCATTGAGAATCTCCTGAAAAAGAGTTTCGTAGCTCCTAAAATAGTGAAAATGAGGTTTTGGACCGAAATGGGACTTATACGCTATCCAGGTGAAAATTTGTTCATCGCTATTAGCGACCAAGGTGTCGTGATAGTGATGAAGGAATTCAGAATTTGTTTATCACTATCAGTGACCAGCAATGAATGAATCAAATTTTGTTCATCGCTATAAGAGACTAAGGCATCACAATAGTGATTAAAGAAGTCAGAATTTATTCATTGCTATCAGCAACCTTGATAACGATGAAGGAATCAAAATTTGTTCATTGTTATCAGTTACCAAGGTGTTGCAATAGCGATGAACAATTTTTGCACCAGTAAAACAGCTGAAATTTTTCAAGTTTCAAACTCTCCGATGAACCTTTGCAATGCTTTTGGAACCCTATAAACACAATCTAACTATGCTACTAGGATAAATTCAACATTCCAGACTCAATGGAACCATAAAAATTTTCATCCGAGGTCTTTTCGATAAAACGTGGGACCTACATTCACTGTTATATTTTCACTAAAATCCAGCCAATAGCCCAAACGAGTCTGAAAGCCTTAGGACACAAACTAAGGGTCCCCCAGCCTAAAATCTATTTTCCAAAGTTAAAGGCATTGTCTGAATTATCATCCAAGGTCATCTGCTAGATGTTTTGGTCCAAGACCAATTTCATAACTTTAAAACCTCCAAAATAGTAAAATCGGATTAAAACCCAAAAGAACTATCCAAAAACTGAACTGATGGTCCTGACAAGTCATAAATGACCTATAGTCGTTATAGGAAGGCTTGAAACACCAAAAATAAGAAAAAATAGAGGAAATAACCTTGCGGGTCATTATAATTTGTAACCACCTTAGTTCTTCAGGATTCAGTGTTATAGATTCTGAGACTTTTCTGGGATACGCCACAGGTAGAGGTGATGTTTGGTACATCGAGTTGTTCTCAGGATAGAGTTGGGTTTGTTGGTGTTCAGCAAGGCTCCTTGTTAGTTTCAGAGTATGAGATAGGGTTTCTCATATGGGCTAGGCATACTTCTATCTTATATCCTATAGTGCATGAGATGGTGTGGGGATTAATAGGAGGATTATCTTTACCACTCTGATTAGCGTCAGAGCATGTATATACTTTTGGATTGGTTGCGTGGACTACAAAGAGGGCATGTCTTGTGACATATAAAGGTGGTGGTAAGAGTTCATGATAGCAGTACACTATCAAGGGTATTCCATCAAGAGGTAGGGACACTTCCAGTAAAGGCCAGCATCACTTCTAGCCTAACAAGTCCGTGCAGGTAGAACCTCATATTATAGATGGCTATTAGATAGGTCATGGTGATCACAATGGACAGAGTTCTAGTCAGACATTATGGGGTTCTTGGTCTAGGTCTTCAGGCCATGGTGATCATTCTAGGTCAACTGGTATGTTACATCAGAGAGTTCCAGTGGCATGTCATAAATAAAGAGAGGCTGGTCATTGGTCTAGGTAGTTTCCCTAGTGTGAGTTGATTATTAAGTCATGGTCAGCATATATTTATCGCCAGATCATAGCTTTAGGGCTTTGTTATGACTGTAGGGAGACCAATTATTAGTCGAGAGACTATCTCGGTATAGGATTATTGGGTAGTCAGTGCAACCAGATCAGTCTCTTAGGGATATAAAACCTTAAGTCAGAGGGGGTTCCCTGGGTATTTTAGTTGGTCATTCAAATACTCACTTCAAGGCCAGGTGATGTGCCATGAAATTACAACACTTTTGACACTTAAACTGGTGAATATTTGCAAGTACAAAGGTCTTTCTATGTGGATATAATGGATTTTTGGATGTTTGCAGGTCAAATTGGTTGGAATAGTGCAGAGCTGGAATTTTGGACTGATATTACATTGGACGACACCATGTCACGACCGTAGGAGCTAATCACGATTGTGCCGAGATATTGTAGTAAAAATCAGAGGACATCTCTCAGGATTCTATTACACGAAGGTCTCCCACGATTGTGTCTTGATGTCACAATCGTACAATTCGATTATGGGATGAAGTTATTAAATGGTAGGCTGCAGAACCCAAGTGAAAAGGAGATTAGATGATTAGATCCCATGATCGTACCTAGAAGTATCGGTCGTACCAAAGTGTTGTGGGATGAACATTAAAAAATCAAGTCTGCAGGAGTTGAAGTATAGGAGATCAGATAACCACATTGTATGATCATAGAAAGGATTTACGGAGGCATACTTGAGGATCATACCAAGAAAGCCTAAAAATGACCAAGTCCACATGGGAACTACTACACCTAGGACGATCGTGGAATCAAACCACGATTGTACCTTCCACTCGGCCGAGTTGACTGACACCAAAAATCCTGTTATGTTTAGGAAAGGTTTTTTTTGTCTATAAATACTCTTATTCATTTATTGCACCAGTTAATGCCTTATTACCTTCTTGTAAGGTTCTAAGGCATACTCTTGGCTTTGAAATTACAAAAACATCAAATTTAAGGTTTTATTCAAAGTGGGATCTTAGAGTTTATTATTTCATTATTGTAAGTGCATGATTATGCTTTCATATCAGATTTCTTCTTGTGATCTTGCAATTATTAGTAGCTAAACACCACAACTAGGGTTGTGGGAACCATGACGGATTAACAAAGTAGGATTCATAGTATGGAGAAATCTCAAACAGTGTTCATACATGTATTGATTATTTCCTTAGGTTTGAATACTTTCTGGCCCAATGTTAGAACTCGCCTAATATGTATTTTGGATGAAAGGATATGCACAGATGGGAAGAAGGGAATAAACAATAGAGATTTAGAGCTATCAACCTCCACTTAATAGCTTGAGCCGATAATATTGATAATACGGGATAGCTAATCTGGGATCCAAGATAGGGGTTAGTAGCGCAAACTTATGAGAAGAGAAAATATACTTGAGGATATTGCTTAGAAAAGAGCATAAAGTTGTTATAAGTATACATAACCTATCAATTCTTCATACCGAACACCGATATAAAGTATGAAGAACCTACGGAGTTATGAAGTTATTGGGGAACAAAATCCTAGTTCTTTTCTCATACTGATCACAAATCCAATAAATCAACAATCATTACTATTGAAGTCTTTATTTACACAAACCCCTCTTTTTTCTTAGAGATCGCTATTGATTTACCCAACTACTTCTTGATATTTTGAACTATTTCCTATGGGATCAACCCCAACCTTTGTTGGGTTCTATATTTGACAGAGACCACTTTGTAATTTAGTACGAGGTGTAATTTTAGTAACATCAAATTTTGGCACCGTTGTCGAGGAATACAGTTACAGAATTAATTCATTGAGTGTGCTGTGTTTTAGGTTTCAGTTTCCTAATTTACTTTTCTATTGTTTCTAGGTCACACACCGATGTATACCCAGTATGCAGAGTCAAGGAAATCCCCTTATTCTAATTGATACGAAACATAAGAGAACTTTGAGAGCTAACAGAAGGATGGTTAACGAAGAAGTTCATAATCAAGGAGCCCTGCGTGAGGGTGTGTCAGGATGATCCAGCAATCATAAATCAGCCACTACACCAGCATGGTGGTCAAGAAAATACAAAACAAATCACAGTTCGGTTGATGGCTGAGGAGAATGCTAGACAAGAAGCTATCAGTCAGGAAACTAGGGAAGAAAAAGCTAGACAAGATAAAGAAAACCATCTAGATGCACTTGATGAGTGAGAGAGATAGAAAAGGCATAGGGGACAAAAACCTATAAAACATTATCTGCAGTAGTATCTACCTCACTATGAGGATCTGGAAGAGAATTTAGACTATTTGGAGCTGGTTGAAACTGGTGCTATCATTTCACCAGAGTTACCTCCAGGGACTAAGTTTTATATCACGAGCGTCATGATTCACTTGATGAACCTGAAAGGGGTATTCGTGGGCCTTTATAATGATGATGCAAACATGCACTCGTAACCCATGAGGTAATAAGACTGCATCTCTTTCAGTTATATTTGATGGGAGAGGCCAGATTATGTCCAGCAGAGCTACTACGTAGATTAATCACTACTTGGAATGAATTATGGACACAGTTCTTGAAAAGATTTTTTCCATTGTCTAGAATGTTGCAGTTGAAGGATGAGATTTAAAATTTTAGATAGTTGCATTCAGAGGTGTTGTATGAAACCTAGTTGAGATTCAAGAAGAAGTTAGAGAGTATTCCAAATCACAGGATGACTGGTAGAAACTTGCTTGAGATCTTCTACAGAGCCTGGAATTCTAAAACCAAGGTTATAGCAGACAATATTACTAGTGGAGCATTCATGAGTCTGCATTTGGAGCATGTTTCTAAGATCTTAGATCGGATCATGAAAACCAACCAAGGATGGCATACTTGGATTGTGGATAGACCCACAGGTACATGTGGAATTAAAGTATCCATAAAGCAGAGAGTACTAGATGAGATGGTAGCTGAAGAGGTAGAATAATTGAGGACTAAAATTGGGTTATTGACCAAAAAATTTATGGCAGCTGTAGTTAAGAAGGTGAATGCAGTTGGTTCATAAGGTAAGGTACCCATGTATGAAAATTCGGAATTTGAGGAGGAGGAAAAATATCTAGACAGAGAAGTGGCAGGTTACCGAGCCAATGAATAACGGTCTAACCAAGACACTTGGAACTTGAGGTAGGGGAATCAAAGTTGGAACTACTATGGAGACTACAGTTACAATAAATCTAGGTATAGAGATAGGAGTAGGGATCGAGATGGTGATTGGAAGAGAAAAGATAATTATAAGGATAAGAGTGGCCTTTATGTTCCACCTGGGAATCGGGATTGTGGTTCAAGCAGTTCGAGAATGGAAGACATTCTTGCAAAGGTTGTGAAAGGGGCAGAGAAGATAGAGACATCCTTAATGAGATTAAAGCAGATATTTCAGAGATAAATTATAAAGTTAAATTGTATGCTACCGCCATAAAATGGATCAATCAACAATTTGGTTAGATTTCTGCAACTTTGAATCAGTGTTAGCAAGGTACACTTCCAAGCAACACCATCCAAAATCTTGTGACCAAGCACTTCATGGTTAAAGAAGGAATAATGCTTGGTAACAAGATTTTGAAAAAGAGGAATGAAGTTGACAAGGCGAAGATTGAGGTGATTGAAAAGTTACCTCCACCAATTTGTACGAAGGGTATTCTTAACTTCTTGGGGCATGAGGGTTTCTATAGAAGATTTATCAAGGACTTCTCTAAAATTTCTAATCCATTGTGCAAGCTATTAGAGAAGGAGGTGAAGTTTGTATTTGACGATGCATCTCTAAAGACGTTTGAGTGCCCGAAAGAGAAGTTCATTTCAACCCCTATTATTGTGTCTCCCGATTGGTCCATGCAGTTTGAGGTTATGTGTGATGCTAGTAGTGAGAAGCTAGGTGCAGTCCTCGGACAAAGGTAAGAAAAGATTTTACATCCCATCTTCTATGTAATGGATGATCTTGCAGTCCTAGAGAAGCTAAATGAGATGGCTGAATTCTGTTTCCGTGCCTATGAATTGTCAGCCTAGTACAAGGAGAAGATGAAGGTATACCATGATCGTAAGATTGAGAAAAGAGTACTCACCGCAAGCGATATGGTATTGCTATTTGAGTCTAAGCTGAAGTTATTTCGGGGAAAGTTAAAGTCAAAGTAAAGAGGGTCTTATAGAGTGCTTAGAGTGTTCCCCTATGGTACAGTTGAGCTGGAAAATAAAGAAGGACAGAAGATTAAGATGAATGGCCAAAGGGTGAAACACTATCTCAAGACCATTGATGAAGTGAAAGTAATATGAGAGTTAATCAAGTTCGTGCCAAGCTATCGTAGTAAAGATCAAAGGATATCTCTTAGGAGTCTATCAGATGAAAGCCTTCCACAATCACGCCTTGATGTAACGATCATACAATTTTATCATGGGATGGAGTTCCTGAATGCTAGGCTACAAAACCCAAGTGAAGAGAAGATCAGATGATTGGATCCTACAACCTTACCTAGAAGTGACGGTCGTACCAAAGTGTTGTGGGATAAAGGTTATGAAAATAGGTCTACGGGAGTTGAAGAATAGCAGATCAGACAACCATATTTTATGGTCATAGAAAGGAGTTACAGAGGCGTACCTGAGAATCATACCAAGAAAACATGAAGATGACCAAGTCCAAAATAGAACCACGAGCACCACGGATAATCGTGGAATAAAAGCACGATTGTACCTTCCACTCATCTGAGCTAATCGACACTAGAAATCTTGTTATGTTTTGGAAAGGTTTTGTTTTGTCTATAAATTGTGTTCTTGCAATTACGAGTAACTAAACACCACAATTCGATTTGTTAGAACCATGACAGATTAATAAAGTAGGATCCATAGTACAGATAAATCTTTAAACAGTGTTCATATATGTATTGATTGTTTCCTTGTGTTTGAATGCTTTCTAGTATTGTACAATGTTTGAACCTACTTAATCTATATTCTAGGCTAAAAGATGAGTATGGATAGGAAGAAAGGAATAAACAATAGAGACTTGGGGCTATTAACCTCTACTTAATAGCTTGAAATAATAATATGGGATAGATAATCTGGGATCCAAGATAGGGGTTAGTAGCGCGAACTCAGGAGAAGAGAAAACTTACTTAAGGATATTGCTTAGACAAGAACGTAAATCTATTCTAAGTATACATAACCTATCGATTCTGCATACCTAACACCGGGAGAAATTACAAAGTACAAAGAACTTATTGAGTTATGAAGTTATTGGGGAACACAGTCCTAGTGCTTTTCTCATACTGATCACAAATCCAACAAACCAACAATCATTACTATTGAAGTCTTTATTTACCCAAATCCCCCTTTTTCTTAGAGATTATTATTGATTTACTAAACTAATTCTTGTTTGATATTTTGACCTATTCACTGTGGGATCGACCCTAAACTTAGTTGGGTTTTATATTTGACAACAACCACTTTATACTTCAGTACGAGGTGTAACTTGGGTGACATAATCAGGCGTGTTCAGATTCATACTCCTTTACGTAAGCCAGGGACCGTGACTTCAGATTCCATGGTTATAGGTGCAATTTAATTTGCTACCTTTTAGTTCTATTTAAATTGAATTGGGTTTTTCATACCCATCGATGTTGATACACCTTGATATGCATATATGACTACCCCCATAGATATTTTCTTTTAGTAGTAGATTAAGTGGATTGGTATTGTGATTGTCTTGGGGTGTTGTGCTTGGTAAATCCCTTTCCCTTTGGCATATTGGCCTTGATGTGATCCTAGAGTTGTACTAGCTATTTTTCATTTTATGCCACCTGCACATTATATTGTTCTTACTATTATTATTATTTTAACTTTTATTAATCTTTACATGATAGATGGCTAGACTAGCATTTTCTATTAGTAAGGTAAGGTTGGTTGTTGAGTGGTTTGAAAGAGAGAATAAAGGTTTGACCTTTCATGGTTTTGTTGTGATTCTAGAGTTGACAATCCATTTTTATAGCCTATTTCTAAGGTTGGTAAGTCGAGGTTTGTTCTTTCAGTTTGGCTGGTTCATCATCCGGTAGTAGTCTTGATCTTGGTGTTTGTATTGTATTGGGTACTCCATTCTTTCTATGATGTTGTTCATGGTTTAGTTGAGTTGAGGGAGGTTTAAATGGGCGAATTCTATAATTTCTCTTTTCAGGAATTGTTCGGCCTAGTGTGACTTCATAGAATGATTTTGTTTGGTGGTGTGTTCTTGTGTATCAGTTGTCGACAACCAAAAGGTGTGATTATAGGAAATGAGTATCAGTGACCATTTTATCCAAGTTGCTCAAAATTTGGCTATTGTTAGGACTGTTTGCAGTCCCAGTAAGTTCTTAATTATGCCTTGGTGTGTTGTGCCCCTCAACAGATGTGGATTTTATTGCTCGTATATTTAGCCCATGGATTTTCTCCATTGTGATTATTTCTTTGGCAACATTTTAGTTTCATCCCTTGTAGGAACCATTAGGTATATGATTAGTTTCTGAAGGTGAGATTGGTTTGGGTATTTGACCTTAGTGAAGATTTGTTAGCTCCAGTTGTGATTTTTAACTCATTCAAATGACGGCTGGAAAGTTGTGATAGATTTTAAAGTGTAGATGCTTAATTATCAACACGATCGATTTGGATTGCTGAGGCCGAGTGGTTCAATTTCGATGATAAGTTTATAACTATAGATTGTGTAAATCGGTTGCATCCCCTGTCTGAGGTTTGTTTCTATTTGCATTTATTGATAGGATGACCAGGCCTACTCATTACCTACCAGCTCAGTTTTCTTCAGTTTAGAGATATTGTATTAGATAGATTTTTAAAGGATGGTCTGTTGGTACATGGTGTTAGTTTCTACTACTTTTGACCTTGGTTCGCTATTGTCATTAGAAGTTTGGAAGTATACTCAGTGGAAGAATTATACCTGAGTTGAGCTTGGCATGGTTTTACCCACAGTCAGTGGGGCCTTCTTGAGCGAATCATCTAGTTTTGAGAGATTATGCTTCAAATTCATGATTATTGGTTTTGAAGGTCATCAGGACTAGCTAGTAGCCTTAGCGCAAATCATAGACATTGGTCACCACCATTTGAGTATTAAGGTAGAGCCTTATGTGGTAATGTTTATAAATTAGTCCGTGTAGATTTTTCAGTGGATCACCTTCATTCCTTCAAGGTTGGTTTCGATATGATTATGCATATAAAACTTAAATGATGTTGGAGATATTTTGTGTAGTTCAGAGTACACAATACGTTTTTAAATATAAGGGAATGTTAGATTTGGAGGTTAGAGATGGCTATATGGTTTATGCATTGGGTTTTCTTTGGCATGGTTGAATTTTTTGTCAGTGGTGCTCAAGTCTGTGTTATGTCAGTGTGTTTTAGGTTTGGGCTTGAGTGTTTTAGCCGAGCTCGGTTCAGTTGGAGGCCAGTTGGTTGTTGAGGGTGAGATTATGGTTATTTGGAAAGTGAAACAAGGATTTGAAGGAAAATGGGATACCATTAGCAAAATACCTTGGAAGCATTGTTGGGTCGTAGAGGTTTTCTGGGGAGTTTTGTAGGCTTTCAGGCCCAGTACCTCGTCCTTTTGAGCTTTTAGGCTCTAACTAGCGCTTGACTTTTGAGGATGAAAGTCCATTTAGTAGTGGATGTTGTAATGACCCTCCAAGTCATTTTCTTAATTTTTGTGCATTTTCAGTGTTTTAGGTCCTCTCATAGCGACTACAAGTCAGTTATGACTTGTCGGGACCCTTCGGTTAGTTTTCTGGGCAGTTCATTTGTGCTTTCAGCCTATTTCCCTATTTTGGAGCTTTTTCAGTTGAGAAATTGTTCTTGGACAAAAACCTCTAGTAGGCAGCCTCGAATAAGAATTCCAAGAGTTTCATTAGCTCTGGAACATGGATTTTAGTCTAGGGGGACCCTGGGTCCAGGTCTCGAGGTTTTCAACTCATTTTTGGCTATTGGGTGGAATTTTATGAAAAATAGAACGGTGGTTGTGGGCCCCTCATTTTATCAAAATGACCTCAGATGGAAATTTTTATGGTTCCATTTAGTTAAAAATATCAAATTTGGTATGGTAGTATAGCTCGTTTGGGTGCACGAGGATCCGAACTAATTTGGAGCACCCGATCGGAGTCCATTTGGAATTAGTAAAAATTGCTGGTTTTTGGTAGCTGGTGCAGCGCTTAAGCGGTCTTGGAGCAACTTTAGGTGTTGTCACTTTTCCATCTTGTTCTTGTCGATTTAGTGGTTAGTCACAACTTTGGCCATAGAAGCTTTAGCGCCTAAGTGGCTACTTAAGCAGTCATTATTGGGTGTTTATATCCTCCTTTCTTGTGCTTTTTATTCCATTTTTAAGTCCCTCTTCACCATTGTTGGAGCTTGGAAAGTGGAAAATAGTGGGAAATCATCCAGTGAGGCTAAGTTAATTTAATCCAACACCTCTTGATCATTTTCCATCATTTTCCCCGTCAATTCTGTCCTAATTCCATGAATATTCTTAGTTATGAAATTTAGGATTTCTTTGCTCTTGGGGCTATTTTGAGCCCCAATTGAGACTCCATTTTTGCTAAATTTTCGAGCACACATTCCTTGTCCTTCGAGGGACCTCGTGATGGATTCAATTTTGGAATTTCATTAGCGGCCCCCATGGGCCAATTTTTTACCTAACTTTTGGCTTGAAGTGTTATATTACTATATGGGTCTTCTTTACTCGTATTAATATATAGATTATAAATTTGATAGCGCGACGACATTTTAAGATCTAAGAGTAGAGATAAGCAGTTAGTAGATGATTCGAGACTGCAGTTCGGCTACGAAGTAGTCTACGGTCAACTCTTCTCTATGAGATTGAGTTTGGTATAGATTGCATACTAGGTAGGAGTTATAGGATAGATTTATAGCTAGTATATCCTGAATTGGCATGTTTAGGGGATTTAGAATTGAAATGTAAATTGAGCCTTAACCTAGAGTATCCATTATAGTTATGGGACTCTAGTACTCCAGATTATAGACTTGTTTGAACTTTGGTTGACATGAAGGATCCCTTAGTATAACATGGAGTGTGTCACTTAGTAATTTGGGAGATATCCCTTAATTAGATCCTCTCAGTAGCTTCATGGCCATATTTACCTTAGTTTTTTTGAGTTATAATGTTGTTATCTTGGTAATTTGTATAATATTGGGCCCAAGTCCATGGTTATGAGACCAATTGGACACTAGGTTAGCACTTTATTCTTTGAATGGATGTGATTTAGTTCTTAGATGCTTAGATGTTTACGTTTGTATTATTTGGATACTGGTGATGGCATGCATATATTTAGACGCAATTACTCTTATTTAGTGGTACGATTCAAACTAAAACCTTGGTTTTTTACTACTGTTTTCACAAAATGATTTTATTCCCACTTTTTCACTTTTAATATTGATCGTTAAATTTAATTCATTCCACCTTTATTATCGATTTTATGATCTCTTAACCCAAACACACTACTTTGAAATCTTAGACAAAGATGGATTCTTGTCCATTCTTGATCTACCCTCTTATCACTACTTACTCATTTTGATCGAGGAAGATCCCGACCCTTTCTACATTATCCTACAATTTTAGTCCCAAATTTTCTCTCGAGTGCTGGTATTTTTATGCATTTCCACTTATTTAGCCTCTATCCGAGTCTAAGCACTTATCATACTTTTATTTCTCTTCGATAATGGACGGAATATATTTACTATAATTGGTTATTGGAAGTCCTAGTTTGGGACCAGGTAGTATATATGGATATCCCGAGTCCCTTATCGGACCCTCTGTCTCAAAACCATGTGTCGGAAGAGGTGAGGTCCATAAGTCCTGCCTTGCTAGCAGGCGAATTGAAGGAGGTGTGAATACTTGGTACATTATGGCACTCGATTGAGTTGATAGTATTGAAGTTTTACTTATTTCTACTCATTCATATGCATAGCCTATCACCAGTATAATTATTTAGCACTTGTACCTTTCGGTCTTATGGGGGCTGGGTAGGTATAGGTTATGGTTGTTGTTTGTTGAGTAATTGATTGTACCTTCTGGGCTTATTAGGGCATGGTTAGGTTATTGTTTGTCCGGGAGAGCCAGTTATGTTATCGCTTGGATATTATCATATGGTTCATGAAAGGGTGGTTATGGATTGGTACCCAAGGTTGTAGGTACGTTTTTGAGTTCCTTTTCTCTTCATTAGGTAGAGTTTTATTATTAGTAGACTACCTTATGATTTTTCTTATTTCGGTTAGAGACCCTAATTATGCTAGAGTTAGTTCCTTATTTGGTTAAGATCCTTTAGATGTTAGGTTAGCTTCCTCAGGTTAGTACCTTCGCGTTGAACTATATAGTATTATCATATATCCTTGTTCTTCCGTATCCATCCTCATTGTATATTACTTACTTTCCTCATACTATTATTAAGTATCCCTTCTTCGCTCTTGTTTTGTGTAATGGCTAGTTATATATGGCATCTCGCCTTCATCCTGGATCTCGTGTTGTGTATGATGGTTTACCTTTACCTTTCTATTAGTATTAGTATGTCTCTTTTCGTAGATAGTCGTCTGTAATGTATATTCCTGCTTTACATGTTATTTATGCTTGAATTATCTTTGAAGTTCAGTCATCTGATGACTACTAAGTACCTCATGTTTGGTACACATACTACACTTCTTCACCCTATAGGTCATAGTACGAGTTCTGGACACTGAAGTATGCATCATGCGGAGCTGCCATGGATCGGAGATTTGGGGTAAGCTCCTGGCATTCTGAGTTGTTCCTGCTCTCCCTCATCTGCTGAACTGATCTTTATTTTGTATTTCAGAGATAGTTTTGTGTGTATATATATATTATGCTTACCTTGTACTCTTGTTTTGCTAGTAGATCTTGTACTGACCTCACCAGGTCTTGGGAAATATTAACTCTCTTCTTGTCTTCTTTCTCATTTTTTTATTTAGTCTTGGCTTCCACTTTTCTTATTAGTCTGCTACTAGCTGTTTCGGACTATGGGTTGGCTTACATACTGGAGGGTTATGGTAAGTTCCATCACGACCTGAGAAACTGGATCATGACAAAGACAAAACCAATACTAAAGATGAATAATTTTAAAGCATCATAGAAAGAAAGATAACTATTAATTTCTATGGTTGTGTAGAGCCATTCTTTAAGACATGTGTTTTTTGCCAATTCTCGTGTTCTAAACCCTATTTCATTTAAGGTTTTCTCAAAATATGCAAAAGATCTATTCTCTAACAAGGTAAGTCACCTTATAAAGAGGTAGGAATGATAATCAAGTTAAATCCTATTCTTTCAGAGAACTCTACCACTGAGTTCGCTATTGCAAACATCAGGTTCGTAATTGTGACTTTTGGTGTCTGCCAGCTGGTATAGACTTAGCAATATAGGAATTTATTTTGTAACTTCTACTTATAATTGCTTCTCTTTCATGTAAATCTCGATTTCATGAGTCTGTGTTGGTATATGTGATACTGGTAGACCCAATGTCTTTTTTTCAATTTTTAGGCCATTATTGCTTCCTTTTTGTCCGATTTCACTTTTGTCAACTTAAATGCATCATCTACCGTAATTAAACATGAATCAAGGACAACATATACCATAACATCTTCATAATAGCAGTAACGAATATAAAATTAAAGTAAAGTGACCCTGAATATATGGTCGTCATTTCACCAAGCAACATTGTATATGATACAAGAGCATAAAAAAATATTTTATCGTGAAAAAAAATAGTTTCTAGAACATATTCAAAGTATAGTAATAGGATAATGTGGAATATATGATAGGGTGATAATGGTATTATGACTCTTTTAAATGATAATTATTAATAATATATAAGTATTGGTTGAAGCAATTGGGATAAAGTAAGAACATAACTATGATTTCTATATGTGAAAATGGGTACTCACTCAGATCCCATAAGTGGGATCAGTCAATTTTTCTTCACACTATAATATTTTTCTTGTAAAATATATTTAAGTTACTAAACACTGAAAGTGATTTTATCAATCAAAGATTGCCCTCCATACTAAACTAAAAGTAAAAGGAAAAAACGACAAAAGTCTACCATTGTCTTGACAGAAACAAGGAAAGAAAGAAACAATTAAAAAGATCCAAAACAAAAAATTATCACTAACACTAAACTTGCTAATGATGGTCAACACTAAACATGTTGATCAGCAAGTAGATTTAAGTGAACTCTACATTAGAGATTCAATTGAAAAATCTATAAAGAGTTCATTATTTCTGTGATAAAATAAAACTTTTTATATAAAAAATCAAGAGAATTCTCAAAATTGCATAAGGAATACATAATTCAATGGCAGCTCCCTATTATGGTGTGATAAAAGAAGTCTGTGTGATGTTGGTAGATAATGACAAAAATTTTGTTACTAAGATGATTGATTTCCAAGAGACTACTATAATTCAATGGTAGCTCCCTATTAAGGGGACACGATCCAAAAACCCAGGTCATGATGGCACTAACTATTACCCTCCAATAGGTAAACCAAAATTATAGTGTAGAACGCCGAGTAACGGGCTATCAAGTGGAAGAGAGAAGAATATGGGTAGAATAGTAATTAAAATGCCTAATAAGGAAATTATTCAAGACATACATACAAAATAGGGGAAACAACAAAATTTTTGAAATGAGTTCCCCTAGACCTGGTAAAGCCAATACAAGAGCTACTATGCACAAGAAGTACTAAACAAGTACAAAATATACAAAGTAGTCTCTGGGATACAAAATAAGAATACTACTAAAACAGAAGGAGATGGATCAGCTCTAGACACTGAAATCTCACGAGGGAGTTGTCAATGATAATTACTCGTACTAGAATCTTTAATAGGGAAACAGATGCCGAAGTGTAGTATGAGTACCAAAACAGGCAGTACTCAATTGGCATGATAGACCAACTTAGCTCAATTAAAGTATAAACATAATAAAGTGAGAATCTATACAAACAGGCAATAAAAGAGGGTAAGAAAGGAAAGAATAGGCTATGCTAAGCAAAAGTGAAAAATCATATGTAAATAACTCGAGAGTTGAAATAATTACCTAGCTTTAACCTAACTGGACCCCCATAAGCCTAGACTATACACACAATAAAAATAAAACCGAACTAATCCCTCATAAGCACAATGGGTGCAGCCAAGGAATAATACTATATAAGGCCAAGTACAACTATAAGGAATGTGAAAACTATCCATGATGTGCAATAAGCGTGCCGTGTACCCCTCCTTCATCCATAACCATAACTCGTACCAATATCAAACTGAATTTCCAACCATAAATCAATTGTAACACCCCGTACCTACGAAACCCTATACAACGACGTTGAACAATGATTACCCAAGTGTCGGGAGTGCAAAGTATGTATTGTGTAATGTTATTAATGAGACAATTGATATTGGGCCTAGCACATGGGATTAGACCTTTGTAGGAGGTGTAAAACCCATGTGTTGTCAAACCACTACGACTATGTGTACATTTATGGAATTAGTAAAACATGGGAGATTTGATGAATTATACATTAATTTTTGGGAATGAATAAGTCTTGCATCATTGGGCTCAAAGTTAAGCCCAAAAGTAAGAAGAAGACATGGCCCAATGTGCCAATTTGACCCATTCTTCCAATATTGGTCCATTTGACCAATCAACCATGCAATCAATGACAAGGAGTGGATAAGAGAGACTTAAAGGTATATAAATACATGGGAAAAATCAGATTTTTTTATCATTGGAGACACCCATGTTATTTCTAGAATTGTCTACAACATTTATTCTCTCACTCAAACTCTAGGCTTCCATCCTTTTGGTCAAGATCACCTTGGAGCAAGACTTGGTAAGTAGATACTATCATGGTTTAATATATATTATGCATGGAAGATAGTTTATATCATGTTGGTTATGTTGGTGAAGTGGGAGAAGTTCCCTATGTGCAAAACAATTTGTGTTTGCTAAATCGGAGGATGATTTATGGCTAGAAAACTTGAACATGGGTTTGTGATCTTGAAGAAAATAAACTTGATGGATTCAATATTGACATGTGATATGTGATTATAGTCTTGAATTGTTTTGTCATGGTGTATGATGTTTGGAATTTCCATTGAGAAATTGGTTATGGTTTTGGTGGCATATTGGCCGTAAAGTGCCGTTTTGGTGACGTTATGTGTGTTGTGAAATTATGGCTGGTGTTTGGCATGATAAATGATCAAAAATATGTTAAAATAAAGTTGGTTATGCTCATGTACCATTCATGGCATTAAAAGACCCAAAACGGAGCCATTTCGGACCAAAACGGGCATCCGCCCCGCAGACGAGGGCATCTGCGGGCGCAGATGCCAACGCAGATGGCACTGGCGGCTGCCAATGGCCATCTGCGTGCGCATGTGACTGACCTGCGTGCGCAGGTGGCTGCGCAGGTCAGTCCAGAATTTAGTTTTGGTTGTTTTCGTATCCCTTTGATCCCCGAAAGCCCCGATACCCTTTATGGATGTAATTATCAACTTGTAATGTCATTTTAATACCTTTGAAGTGTCTTCAGGAGGTGTTTTGGATTATGTTAAGTATGGATGGTTGTTTATATGTTGATATAAAGGCATAATTATGACGGAAAGATAAAAGGAAAAGCGTAAAGGGCAAGTGTGGTGTGAAATACGATCGATGTATGATTTCTTGGTTCATGTATGTACCGTTATGGTGTTGGAGATATGAAAATGTGTTGGATTGTGTGGTAAGGGGTGACATGAGAATTCATTAACGTATTGTACGCCGCTAGGATAACTAGTTGCAATAGTTGCTAATGTAAGTTCCGGTATGAACCTGTACTGTAGACGAAGACGTAAAGAAGGAGCTGGAACATTGTATTCATACATAGACTCGTGTATTCATACTTGGAAGTGCAGGTATGTAAGGTTACTCTTTCCATAGCTTCCTACGACATATGATGAACATCTTGTTAGGGTACTTACTTATTCATCCCGAATTGTTCCAAGTTACCTCATCTCGGGTTATCATCTATCGTTAATCATATATACGTTACTCTTGGTCCATTGTTATTTATGGATTGGATTACCTAATTACAAACATGGTTCCAAGTTCCAAAAATGTTGTGACTACCAAAAGAAACTGTTTTAGGGGAAGTGATGACATAAGGAGAGTCTATTCATTCTTACGTTTTATAGTCCTTATTCACTAGTCGTTGTTGTTCATAAGTTTCATAATTAAGGACATGTTCCAAAAGTCTCAATCATGTTGCGTCCTTGAGTTCCAATAATGTTTTGGCTATCTATATAGGTACGTTAACCTTGTATCATTGACTGTATCAATCTCTCACAAGTGAATGTACCAATCTCTCACAAGTAAGGGTATCAATCCCAAAGTAAAGCACAGTAATGCATATGTGGTCAATGATCAAGTATGGGTGGCAAGTCTAGGGGCATAAGCCTAGCTCGACTCGATCCCGATGGATGATTTATGGGTGGCAGGTCTAGGGGCATAAGCCTAGCTCGACCCAATCCCTGGGTGGCAGGTCTAGGGGCATAAACCTAGCTCGACCCGATCCCAACATGACGATATGTCATGAAAAGACCCACTGATCAGTCGGGGCCCGGGTACGTTATGATATGAGTGAGGAGGAATAACCAATAAAGGAAAGAACTTAATCTATATAAGCTACACGGTTCCACACATGCAAATCGATGAATTGTTTATGATACTTATACCATTACATTTTTGATTCTATTGATGTATTCATGACAGTTTCATATGGCCTTACATACTCGGTACATTTTTCGTACTGACCCCTCTTAGGGGATTTACCTTACTTATTGCAGGTGCAGGTACTAGTAAGTCTCCACTGTAGGTTGCTGATCTTTTTGCAGACTTTTGGTGAGCTCCAGTTTGTTCGGGGCTTTCTGAGTTGCGATGTACATTCATTTTGGTATTGTATATGCGTATAGAGCGGGGTGTTGTCCCGACTCTAGGATTGTCATAGTCATGTATCTGTAGAGGCTTTGTAGACTTATGTGGGACAAAATGTAAGATGTGTATGCTCAGTTTGGTTTAAGGGCCCCAACGGCCTAGTTGATATATATATATCTATATATGACATATGTTTCCATATCCATGACTTTTGCATAAGTTGCATGAGGTATCATAAGATCCATATGAGTACGAGTGTTCATAAGCAAAGGTTGGTTCTCTCGAGCCATATCGGCTTCGGGTGCCAATCACGCCTCGTTGGGACTCGGGGCGTGACATCAATAATAGTGAAGGTTGGATTCGAAACGGAACTAATAGATAATAAACAGTAAAACAAGTTTCCAGACTCAAACCGTGACTAAATAGCAATACAATGTAATGATCCAAAATTCAGACTTAAACGATGTCTAACTTTTTTTCTTATTTTAGAAAACCAAGTTCCTTAAAGATTTACAAAGTTTCATTTTTAAGTTGAAAATTATGATTTAAGGCCAAAATATTAAAATACAAAGGATATCAAAGCTAATGAACATAATATAGCAAACAAGCCAACAAAGTCCCAATAACCAGCCCCTTGAAGCAATCCTATAATCATTTATATCTAATAAGGGTGTTATCATAAAGTATCCTACTTTAAGAAGAGCGATAGTCCAAACTACAAGTCCCAAAAACCCAACCTAAGGCAATCAACTACCCAACCTAGACTATGTAATCTAAATCTGTCACGACCCAAAAGTTAAGGTCATGATGGCACCCACCTTGACCCAACCTTTGTTAGTAAGATGAATGCCCAAAAAAGAAAGAAAAACTGAATTTCAAACTAAATATATAAAAATGAGACTTCTAGAATGAAGTTAGGCCATAATTAGCGGAAGTCTAAATAAAATTAATAAATCCCTAGAAATCGTGTTGTAAGTAGAAAGTGCATATAATACATAGTCTGAAATTTTAAATATAAGAGTCTGTCTCTGAACATAAATAAAGACAAGATAAAGTAGAGGAAGTTCTAAATCAGCCTCGAACTGTGGAGCGCACCAGTACCTCGATAATCTAGCTACCATGGCACGAGATCTGCCACCACGGCTTGTGCTCGTACTGGGATCTTCACAAAAGGGAACAAAAGTAGAAGTGAGTATAGTCTACTTGTACTTAGTAGGTATCATAGTCCGACTGAGTAAAGTAGAAAACTAAAGAAGTAAAAGATATTATGAGCACGTTCCTCCTGCAAATAGAAAAGTTCCCAAATGGTAGCTCACACCGTCTCTATTAAATTTTTTTAGTATAATGTAAAAGGGGTAAACTACACATGAATATATATATTTTGAAACTAAGTACACCGTAACAAACACATAGAGAAAATACAAGTGATGAAATGCAATGATGGTGGGATAATGATGAATGATTGAAAGTCATCGCATGACTTTCTTTATACACCTTCCGAGCCTCACCACTTTTAAGATAGGACCCATGGGGGTTCGCAATCAATATACTTTCTGAAATCTCAATCTCAATCTCAATCAACCTTGCCAGCTGGTGTTCACGACCAAGGGTTTTATAAAGTATTCTATTTTCTTTCAAAATCAAAGATTTTTCTTTAAATCTCAGTGATACCAGTTTCTCATTAACATATATATATATATATATATATATATATATGAGAAAGAGATGTAATGCTCAGGTATAAGTGAGTGTAAAATCAACTCCATACATCAATAATTTATGATATCAGCCCTCGCTCGACACCACTTGAATAAACAGTCATGTAAGACATCAATAATATCATTTTAAAACCCTCACTCGGGTATTACTATAATGATAAAGGAAATTAATGCTCAAATAAGACCTAAAAATCTATTCAAGCCCCCGCACGGGCATCACAAATAAAATGATGGCATTTAATGCACAAATAAGGCATATGATGTCAGATAAAGCCCTAACATGGGCAACACGCAATATAATATCTCAAGTTAATAACATTATGCATATAACCCCCATACGGGTGCACAATAATAATAATAATCTCAAGATATAACTCCCATGACTAATTCCCGAATCCATAGCATGCTTAACGTGAATAGTGAACTACCCAGCCCAGTCTGAAGAAAGTTAAGCCATAACCTACCTCGAAATATCGAAATCCAATCCTAGACCCTTCAACATGGAGCCTTTCCCTTTCGAATGGTTTCAGAATGAGCTAAATCTATCAAATATATAATCTACGCATCAAGAGAAAGCTAATGATACCCATATCGACTATATTAAAGATGGGTTCAAAATAGGTTCAAAATTAAAAAGGGTTAAACCAAAATTTTTATATAGAAACATGTTCTCCATATACATAGGAGTTTACAGATGAAAACCCACGTGAAAACAAGTTGAAATTGATGCTCAAAACAATAAAAAATCACTTGAATAATTTACCAAAAAAATCCCCAATTTCTAGTTTGAAAACAAGATTTAAAGGTGTTTTTGATAATATAATCAATAGGAATTAATGGAAATAACAGTTTGGAGCTTACCCAAGCACGGATGGTGAATAAAACCCTAGAAATTGCCCCTTTCCAAAACTCCAAGGTCCAAAAATGGTGAAAATCACAAAAAATAGAGTTTTATACTATTCTATGCATAGTACCCCGCGATCGCAGATCCCACCTTCCGATCGTGAGGGTCAATATTTTACTGGCCAATTAATTAGCCTTTGCATTCACATTCAGCCCTTCGCATTTGCGAAGGCTGATGACCCTGACTCATTGTGTTAGCCATGATTCCATCGCGTTCGTGATGATGCAAGAAACCCAACCGGGACTCAATAACCCATCAAGATCGTGGTACCCAAGACCCGCATTCGCGAAGAAGGATTTCTTCTGTACTAGATTTCAGCAATTTTTTAATTTTTTCATGATCTCAAATCCTCCGAACGGACCCTCAGGATATATTTGGGACCCCACAAAACTAAACTATATATGCTACTAGGCTATTTTTGAAAAGAGAACGCTTACAATAATTTAACCCCTAGGACACCTTTTAGGCTTATTTTACTAGTTTCTATCAAAAGGGTTAAAATTACAAATAAAGGCTCCAAGCCTGAAGTAACCATGTTACTAACCAAAAATTTACATTCTGGATCTAATCAAATTGTCCAAATCGCCATTTGGCGCTCGAAATACAAAATGTTGACCAAAGTAAAACTGATAGTTTTTAAAGCCTTACCCTCTTATATAAGACAATTTCAAACCTCCACATTACTTAAAGACCCAATGCGGCATTCTTAATTGTAGAACAGATAAGAATTAAGTGGTTTTTTATCTTTTGCCATTTCAGATTCTTTGTATAAATGGATGCCATACAATCAAACGCAAAACCAATTAAAGGAAGTTGGTATTGAAACTAATATTTAACTAATTTACTCAATATTTTTTTACTAAATCTACCTCATTAAACATAAGGCAATGCATATACATACACAATGGAGAAACTGACGACTTCACATCTTCATAAAAGACAGTAATTCGTCATATAAATCACCAATATTTCTGAGAAGTGCCAAAAGAGACGACAGAACAACAAGACAGGCGACACAAGGATAAAATAAACATATGATCAGGTATTTTTAGATCCAAAACATTATGTTCAGATTCAAAACATCACTGAAGAATCAAAGTTATCCAAATACTCCTGAAACTAATTCTCAACAAAATTGTGCTAATAAATGAAGAAACATAAGTTAAAACAAGTTAAAGACGGTATTTTCTCCAAGGGGAAAGAAGCATTGATGGAAAAAAGATTTAAAACAGTTGACTTATTCACTAATAGCTCAAAATCCATGAGCTACCTAGAATGAAAATTCAATGTCAAGCATTTCCAAAGACTGCACATCAAGATCCTACAACTTTAGTTTTTAAATTTCCCTTTAAAGACTGGACTATAAGCACATTATATGTAAAAATTAAGAAATGCAGCATCCATAGGAAGACCATAACTTGATTTTTAGATGTCTGGACCTAATCAATAATGCTACAGAAACTAAAGTTCAGAACAACAATTTCAAACTCTCAGCCAACAATGGATTTCAATTCAATTAATAGACAAAAATCAAATGAAAATGAAAATTCTTAATGCCTTAGTACAAAATCAACTACGAATAAGAATTTGACTCATAAAACTGAAAGCCAGCCTTTGTATATAAATATGATCATACACGTTCATCTTCACACAACCACAACAAGAGGAAAAAGTTTCTCATCACATCATTTGCAGTTGTATCAACACATTAACTAAATAAAAGAAATTTTTCAGGTAAGAGTTTGAGTTAGCACCTTACTTTCTAGAAGAGATTTTGTCATCTTGAACTTCTCGTCAACTCTTGACCACTTAGCCATAAGCTAATATCACAGAAAATAGTCAACTATATCAGCTTGTGTTCTTAGCACTAATGAATAGTTTGAGTTAACACAATAAAATTAACCATACGTATCCAACTCAAAGTGTCTAAGGGACATATATGAAATGCTAAAAACAAAGTTTCCAAACAATGCAACATGAATATAAAAAATAATCTAACTTACCTTCCCAGTAAAAAGTGAAGGTCTGTACTATAAGTTGATTATAGTTTTCAACAATTGACGTGGAGGTTTGTACGAGCTATCATTAGTTTGGAATAAACTGACCTTTCCAGAAAAAAAAAGGAACATGATGACAATTAACAATGATAACATTAAAATTAGTGAAATTGCAATCTCCATAAATGTTGTTTAATGAATCCTCAAATGCTAATTCCAAAATGATACGATCAATATTTTGTTTCTTGTCTTTCCCAAACTAAAGCAGAAATTGAAAGTTTACTCCATTACATAATGGAAAATCTCATTCATACGAGACTCTTTCCAAAATGGCAAAATTTAGACGAGAATAAAAAATTGGATTGATATAATATGCACCAGATACATCAAAAGAATTATAGTTTAAATCTTCAAAATTTGTCATCCATTTCTTTTAGAGACATACAAAATATCCCTCATGAATCTCAAGACATTATATATGATATTAAAAAGAAATGAAAACCTATACACATGCTCCTACTAGCAGAATCTAAACCAAGATTAAAATGCATATGCCTAATTGAATGGAATGGAATTCCCAACAATATCATAATACCCTATAACCAAAATGCTTCTAAATTAAAACAAGTAAAACACATTCTTTGATCATTTTACTTTTAAACATATATGTGCAAAACCCATAACAAGTGTTCACCAACAAAGACACCAAACAAACTAGTAGCTTAAATATGAACGCTAATTCATGTGAATAATTAGTCCCAAAGCAAAATCATTCTATAAGCTTATAACATATAAAACAAGAGGAGAAGATGGCTTAAATTAAGCACACGTCTCATAAATTTGAACTAAATACATGTCTTAACATCATATATGTTGTTATAGCTAAACTAAGCAATAATTATTCTTCTCCTAAACAGAGAAACTATTTTGTAGGTGTAAGAGTTCTCAAATATTCAGCAATTTGAGACAATAATAATAATAATAACTAAAATGTTACTAAAACAAATTATATCACCAAGTCCCCATAAAACCCTACAGAATTCGCCAAAGAAAACGGAAAAATTGAATCTTTTTTTCTCTTTTTCAATGAATTTTAGTCTACAGATTATAAAAAATTTAGTCTTAACCATAAAAAGATTATATTGTAGATAAAAATTAGAACAAGTAACCTATCAGATTTACAAACCCATATGTACATGCATGGAAAATTAGAGATAAAGGGATGGATTCTTACATGCAAAGACTTCTTTGGGCTTACACTGTCCATCGGAGAAGAAGACAGTCAGAGAAGAAGATCATAGCAGAATATGACCTCTTTGAGCTTACACCGACCAGAAGATGACTTCTTTGAGCTTACATTGACCAGAAGATGACTTCTCTGAGCTTAGAATTGAAAATTACTTCTCTGAGCTTAGAATCAAAAATGGCTTCTTTGAGCTTAGAATTGATGAAGAAAGTAAGAAAATGGAGCTTAGATCTCTAAAATTTAGTGAGAAAAATGGCCTAAAAGTTGCTCTAAAAGCTATTCCATGTGACATACATCATTTTTCTCTAGTGAGAGAAGGAGCTGATGAGTGATGAGAGAAGGAGATGATTGAGAAATGGCATCTCCAGTTGTTATATATTTGTTATATATTAAACGTATTTTACAATTTTTTTAATGTATAATAATAAATGTTCGCGGGTTCACCAAATTAGTGGAGGGAAAAATATTTTTGGGACCAATACAACCGTTTCCACAGATGGCCTATATCTACGGTTATAACATCTTTTACCATAGATACCTCTGTTGCGATGGTTTTAGAAAATATGCGATGGTTTAGCTCAATAAATAATTGTAACGGTTATAATCGTTGCCACAGATGTCCTAGAGCAATGGTTGTATAACCATTACCACATAAGTGTCACTATAGGACTAATTTCTAGTAGTGTCAACAGTTTCTTCTTGTCATAGAACAATCAGACATTCATGTTTTTCCTCTACAAATCAAGAACAGTCCCAGGGATCCTTGTGCTCTTGATAAAAGAGCTATTTCTAGTGATTTTAATAATTAGTATAGAGTGTTTCACTCAGAAGATAAAATTGAAAATACTTCTCAGTTAGGTAAAGATAAAGATGAGGATGATGAGACTACTGTGCATCTGATTAAAGCCTTTAGCCCAGCTGGTGATGAAAATCTATAGAAGGAGGACCAACAAGCTGCTGAGAAGTAGGGTTTATCTCCAAGAGGTCAAAATCAGAAGAAGAAAAATAATAACACCAAATAGTTTATTGCAAGTACTTCTGCCAACACTAACAGAATCAAAACAAGGCCCCAATCCAAGTGTCTTGATGATTAGTACATTATGCTAGAATGCAAGGAGTATTAAATCTCAAGGTGTTTTGGAAAGACTTATTAAACTCATGAATGTCCACAATCTCTCTATGATTTTTATTCTTGAACAAATTTTTGATAATTCTCAACTCAACTTCTACAAAGTTTAACTCAAAATGGATAAGGTTGGATGTAATGCTAATGGTAAATTTTTTTTCTTTTGGAGTCAAAATATGGATCGCAAGGTCTTGAATCTTGATGAGCAACATATGGCTTGTGAAATTAAGCATGTGACATATCCAGTAACCTAAATTAGCACTTTTGTCTTTGCTAAATGTAGAGATTATTTGAGAAGACCACTTTGGGATAAGATGTTATAGTTGTCAAATTCAACTAGTCCATAGTGCACCATTAAAGATTTCAACGTGATTACAGACATTGAGGAAAAAATGGGAGGAACACCATACAATATGAAAAAAAGTTTTGAATTCATTAGGTCTATTGAAGCTGATGGATTGACTGACTTAGGTTTTCATGGACAAAGGCTCACTTGGTACAACCATAAAGCTACTGAATTGAAAATTTAGAAGAGATTAGACATAGCCATGGTCAATGAAAAATGTCTTTAAATGATGCCTCATTCCACTATTACTCATTTACCTGCAGTGGGATCTGACCACTGTCCTTTTTTATTAGAGATGACGAAGACAAAAAAGTGTGTTGTTAAGTACTTAAAGTACTTGAATTGTTGGGTTGATAACCCTGATTTTTTAGTCATAGTTAAAACTTATTGGAACAGACCTATTGAGGGTAATCCCATATGGGTATTTTACATAAAATAAAGAGGGTATGCAACACTTTAAGCAACTGGTCCAAGAATGAGTATTGTGATTTTTATGCTACTGTGAAAGACAATAAAGAGAAAGTGAGAGTTGCTGAAGAAGAAATCATCAAGGCTAATACAGAAGAGAATAGATCCAACCTCGACTGTATCAATGTTGAGTACATTAGATATATCAAGCTAGAATAGTCCATTCTTTAGCAGAAAACACAGCTTCATTGGTTTAAAGAGGGTGATTCCAACTCTAAGTACTTTCATGCTTTGATTAGAGGAAATATAAGAACGTTATTCATTCATAAAATCACTGATGACCAGGGTGAGTGGCTAAAAGGTGATGCTAACATTTCCAAAGTAGCTTGTGATCATTTTGAGAAGATCTTTACTAGTGATGAAAACTAGATTAATGAATAAATTCTCAAATGTATTCCCAGAATGATAACAGAAAATTAGAATGAAATCCTTCAGTACATGCCTACTCTAGAAGAATTTAAACAAGTGGTATTCTCAATGAGTTCAACATCTATTGCTGGTCTTGATGGCATGAGTGGAAAACTTTTTCATGCTTGTTGGGACATTATCAATGATGACCTTCTTGAGGTAGTGCAGTATATCTTTTGTGGACATAGTATGACAAAATATTTTGCTCATGCATGTTTGGTTCTACTCCAAAAAGTAGACCATCCTAACAAATTATCTTAATTCAGACTAATTTCTCTTAATATCTTCACTAATAAAGTCATCTCCAAATTGATTTGCCTCAGACTTGCACTCACTCTTCCTCATTTAATTTTTGAAAACCAATCCAGATTTGTTAAGGCTAGTAGCATCTCTGAGGACATTATTCTAGCCCAGGAAATTATGCACAACATCAAGAAAAGTAACGAAGGTGATAATATGGGGATAAATCTTGACATCTAAGGCTTATGATAGGGTTTCTTTGTGCTATATTTATCTGGTTATGAGTAGAATGGGCTTTGGTGAGATGATTATAGAAATGTATAGAGGATCATGTCCAATAATTGTTACTCAGTCATAGTAAATGGATCAAGGCATGGGTTTTTTCTCTCTACTAGGTGTCTCAAGTAAGGTGACCCCTTTCTCCTGCTCTCTTCATTAAAGGTGTTGAGGTTTTATCTAGGTTGATAAACAATTTGAATAGTCATTACCTCTATAAAGGGTTCTATATGGAGATAATATGTCCTCAGTTGAACCATTTGAGTTTTGCAGAGGATGTTATCATCCTTACATCAACCTGCAAAAACTCACTTCAACTGATCATGAAGACTTTAAATATTTATGAGGTGACTTCTGGAAAACTCATCAATAAAGATAAAATTCACTTCATGATACCTAAAAAAACTCCACAAGATGTGGTTGACAGAGTACAAAGCATCACTAGGTTTAGTCTCAAAGATAGTAATATTACCTATCTTGATTGTCCTCTTTATATTGGAAGGAAAAGGATCATTTATTTTACTGATATGGTTGCTAAAGTTATTTCAAAAATCAAGGGTGGCAGTCCAAGATACTCAGTTAAGGTGGAAGAGTTACACTTATAAAATCAATGCTCCAATCACTTCCTATCTATATACTTTCATCTATATCACCTACTACTACTACTTTCAAGCAGATAAAGAGTCTTATTGTTGATTTATTTTGGGGGTGGGAAAGTGAAAAGAATAAGTGTCATTGGGCATAATGGGAAAATTTAAGTATTCCTTATGAAGAAGGTGACATTGGAGTAAAACAAGTTTTTGATGTTTGCTTGGCTTTACAATACCAATAGTGGTGTATGTTTAGATCCAAAAAATACTTATGGGGTGATTTCCTTCAATCTAAATATTCCCAGAGAGCTAATCCAGTCATTTAAAAATAGGACATAGGTCAATCTTTTATTTGAATGTAGATAACGAGAAACAAGCACAATGTTGAAACTCATATTCAGTGGTGAATTAAATCTGGTACTTGTCCATTTTGGTAGGATGATTGGTTATGAGAAGGGCCTCTTGCTTATCATAATCACACCCTTCCAAGGCTTAACAACTTGACTATTTCTCAATTTCTAGTAAATGGGCATTGGGATGAAGATATGGTCAGAGAACATGCTCCACCAGCTATGATTCACAAGATTCTCAACACTCAATTCAAGTGCCAAGATGGGGTTCCAAATCAGGCTATTTGGAAGTTTAAGAATAGTGGTAATTTCTCATGTTCTTTAGCTTGGGAGCTGGTGAGAGTAAAGAAGAACCAGACAATGTCCAATACTCTCAAGTGGCACAAGAACATCCCCTTTAAAACCTTCTTTCTTGTCTGGAGAGCTTTAAGGGATAAATTACCAATAAATGAAAAAATTAGCTTATTTGGTCATGATCCTACAAATTGTCTTTGCTGCTATAGACCTGGTAGAGATACTATTCACCACATATTTGTTGCTGGTCATTTTTCCAATCATGTGTGAAAATCCTTCTATGATTCTTGGGGTATTCACCACACTACTACTCCATTGAGAAAACTATTTTATGAGATGGTAGATTTCTGAGTATATTAATGAGGTGCACAAGCTCATTCTTCAACCCATTCCTATTTTCATTTGTTGGAACTTATGGAAAAATAGATGCACAAGCAAATATAGAGGTAAGAAATCTAGTGCATCAAGAGTTAAATTTTCAATTATGAAGGAAATCAACATGCTTCTAGCTATTGTTTATCCCTACATTTCTTGGACTGGAAATAGAATGATCTAGTTATGCTTTTTAAAGGTCGTCAAAATAAAGTAAAAGTTACACAAGTCGCTTGATGCAAACAACCTGCTCACATGGTTAAACTTAATATTGATGGTAGTTCTCTTGAAAACCTCGGAAGAATGGGAGTTGGGGGGAATCCTCTGAAACTACAAAGGGGATTTAATTTATGCTTTTGCTACACCTTTAGGAGTTGGGACAAGTAACGAAGGTGAGATATTAGCTGAAACTTTAGGCATCACTTGGTTCATTCAACATGTTTATAGTAGAGTGATATTGGAGGTTGACTCAAAGTTACTTGTCAAATGGCTCAAACTCGAAATTGCATCTCCTTGGAGCATGAATAACTATATTGGTGACCTTTTGTAACTCCCAAGCACACACGTAAGTGTACGTGGTTGTGCAATTAATACAGTGGCTCTTCGTGAGACGAATATCGATCCCACAGGGACTTGTATTTAACAAGCAATCTAATTCAAGTGTTACTATTTAAGTTAAACAAGTGAAAATTATAACTAAGAGAGATTTAGTTTGTTTTTATAAATACAGAATAGAAATAACAACTATAAGTAAATTGAATTGTAAACAATATATGGAGAGTTCCAAGGTTGAGGCGTTCACTTCACCTTCATGCTTAACTATGGTTTCTAGCCGGTGTTTGTGTTTATCATGATTATTGATCTACGGGGTTGATATTCAACTTGGGAATGGTCATCCTCTAAGTATTCTACCCAAATAAATCTCATAATTACATCTTTGAGTGATGATATGAGTCTTTAATCTAGATGCATTAAACTATCTTCCTGTTTCATTAATGAAGTAGGGCGTTTAGGTATATTACTATCCTAACTGCAAATCATTCTTCAACAATCAATACATAACCATTAAAGACATGATCCACACTCTTTACATTGTTCATTCCATCTCTATACTCCTATGGTCAATTCATTTCGAGACTAAGATTTAACCTAAAGTTCATGACGGTTTATAGTAAAATAACAACGCAAGAATAATCACATGACTTGATAAACATATAAACCAACTATAAAACCATAATTAAGAAATCATGTTTGTAGACTCAACACTGGAATGAGGGTTTTTAGCCACTCATATTCATACAAAAAATCTCCATAAAAGAGTTCATCAATCAAAATTACAAGAAAGCAAAGTAAAGGAAGAAAGAACCCTAGTTTGAGCTCCTTGATGCCTTGTTTTCTCTCCAAATCATGTGTAAGGAGATTACAAAAGATGTGAATAATTGTGGCTAAGTACTCCTTTTATACTGCTTTAGGTTGTCACTAAGGTCCTCCAATATAATCCCATGCATTTACAACTTTTCCCCCACTTAAAACAAGCTAAAATACCAACTTTGAGTAGGATTCGGGGGGTGGTGCATCCCACCCTCCATTGCGCCTAAGTGGAGGTACGGCGCACCCTTGATAGTGCCTAAGTGGAGGTGCGGTGCACCCTTAATAATGGGTTCTTGTATGTGCACACCCTCTCATGTTCTTTATAGTGTGCAGAGCACACCCCATTCCATTCCATAGATGGTGCAACGTACACCTACTCCAAGCTATTGAGGGTTGCGTCCATACTTCTTGTACTCTTGTCCCATGATCTTGAACGTCTTGTGCATTAGCTTTATGCTTGATTCACCTTCAATAGCTCCTCCAATGGTCCCCTACAATATATCAACACAACCATAAGTCCATTCAACACAATATAACCAATCAAAGTACACTAGAACAAGCATAGCTCAAGCTAGCGACACTAGTTTCCTCGTCTAAGTTCTACTTGATCATTTTTACTCTTGACTTGGTTTGAATGCACTTTATACACTATGAACATGTACTTTTATATACAAATTCACATATATACTCTTTATAGCTCAATATTCACCTCAAGTTATCCTCCAAACTAAGCTAAAAGGGCATAGATAATGACACTTAGGAGTACAAATACGCCTAAGATCACCACCCCACACTTAAAGCCTTGTTAGTCCTCGAACAACTGTTTACATTAATAATCATAAAGGAAGACTCTAACAACATTATTACATCTAAGACATTCAATCTAGAAGTACACAGACCAAATGAATCGCAACTTTTTCATTCAACATGTCATATTACAACTTCGAAAGACATGAATACTACTTCGAAACCTCCTAGCCTCAAGAATTTACTCTCTAACAAATTAGCAAACTAATGCACATTACTCAACAAAGAGATCATATAAGTCACCTATCTATCATCAAACACGTGCCCTCACCATAAAAGAGTCACCCACATTCACTCACAGATATGCAATTTATCACAAAAATGGGTGTAAGAATCAAATTCTGCTCACTCTCACATAGAATTCACATGTCACATAAGATTAACCATAAGCTTTCCCTTAGTGTAGTACTCCACTAATATAAGAATATCAATGCTCAAGATCAAGTAGGACTTTAAAGGTCGTAATGTAGGCTAAGAGACAAGTAGGAACTATTTGGTCAAGAATAGTGACTATCTTCCTTAAGTACTTTAATACATCACAATTTCCACTAAACTCATCTCCAACCAACCTGTTTTACACCATTATCATCTTATCAAATTTCTTTTGTTTTTCCCTATCTCTTTAAGCTAGCATATACATCTTTAGCAAGGAGTATTTGCTATCAACACATGATTCACTTTTGATCAATTTTTTCTTTTCATTACATTACTCCTTACCAACAACACATAAACTTTTTAACACACCAAAAGCTATTTCCTTGGGGCATCACTTTCACTTTTTTTTATTCTTCAATTTCACACTCCTTAACATCTTAATTTTTCAACAAAAGCACTTAGGAGTTTTGGATCAAATTACTGTCAATTGAAAGAAAAGGAATAAGCTACATATAAGCCTACCAAAGAATATGCTAAAGGCTCAACGGAGTTAACTAAGATTATGCAAAATGGGTAAATAAAGTAGGTATCACCCATGGCTATCAAAGAAATTACTATATCATCTCCTAAACTCAACACTCTTTGTTTCTCTTGCAAACACACCGGGCAAGTTCTAGACATCAATATACAAACATGGAGTATCACAAAATCTCACTCACACCTGACACATGTTCAAATAAAGATGGATCCCTATAGACTCTCACCCAAGCAATAACAAGAATTCATTATTAAGCCAACACCAAACAAGAGTCAAACAAATGAGCCTAGGTGTCTCACAGGAGTCATTCAATTCACTACACATGTGCCAACATTCAACACCAACTTGCATCAAGTAATCATGTGTAGCATCTAACTAGAGCATCTCTAAAATTTTAAAAATTACTCCTAAAAATCAAAAAGGATACTAGGTTCAAAGGCTTCCCCTCGAAAAAGAACCTAAAAGAAAAACTGACGGGTGGATGAACTGTGCTCATAAATAAATCTAAAAATTACTAAAAGAAAATCTTTTTGTATTTTTCATATTTTTTTCAAATTTTCAGCAACATAAGCAAAAAAACAAATAACCAAAAGACTCTATAGCACACTCCACCCTAACCAAATTGGAAGATTTCCCACCCCACACTTAAAATCACACTTTGTCCCCAAAGTGTAAATTAAAAGTAAGGATAGAAATACTCCATTAGGCCCCTAGGCCTAGATAGTAGCATTCTATTTATCAAAGAGGTACGGGGGACCCAACACTCTGTTTTTGCCAAGCTCCTTAGCTAAGATCTCGTGTACTCAGAATTCCCCTCAACATGTGAACACAAAACAAAACAAAACTAAAGTGATACTAAAGAAAACAAAAAATAAAATAAAACAACTACCTTAACTTGGTTGCCTCCCAAGCAACGCCTAATTAATTGTCGCGGCATGACTCAAATCACAACTTTATCTTCCATAGTCTCTCATCCTCTTCTTCATACTTGGCTCCCATCTACTCCTTCTTTTTTGACTTCTCAAGTGCTCATGATCGAGGTCTACAACTTTTCTTACACCTACCTTTTCAGCATGCCATTCAAGTTTTTTGGGTTCAGGCATATTTTTCAACTTGGGAAACTTCATAAGAGAGTTCGAAGAAGTAATTTGTGGTTTGCACTTTTCCACCCTACACTTATCCACTTCCATAGATGTGATCATGCATATATCTCTACAGTGTGAGGGTGTGTTGGCTGCTTTGTACACCCTTAAGACCACCTCTTCATCATTCAATCTCGTCTTGAGCGTGCCTTCTCTCACATAGATCAATGCTCCACCGGTAGCCAAGAATGGGCACCCTAAAATGATTGGTACCCTATCATCTTCCTCAAAGTCAAGAACAATAAAATCAGCAGGACTAATGAACTTACCAACCTTAATGAGAATGCCTTCTATGATTCCTTCAGACCTCACTCTAGTTCTATCCGCCATTTGTAGGATCACAATGGAGGTCCTTGGCTTTCCCAAACTAAGAGTATTGAAAAATTAAAGGGGCATCACATTGATGCTTGCCCCTAAATCACTCAAGGCATGGACCACATCACTTTCACCAATTTGAATGGGAAGGGTGAAACTCCCAGGGTCCTTGAGCTTTTCAGGCATCTTACTCATGACCACCGAACTGCACTCTTCAGTAAGTCCACAGTTTCAATATCACCAAGCTTCTTTTTATTCATCACCATATCTTTCAAGTATCTAGCATACTTTGGAATCCCCTGCAACACATCTACAAGAGGAAGGTTAATATGAAGCTCTCTGAATGTGTCAAAGAACTTCTTGAAACAAGCATCTTCCTTCACTTTACTGAACTTTTGAGGGAAAGGTGTGGTGGTCTGTTACGAGGTTGCTCTACCAGCTTCTCCTTTGGGTACTTGCTAGTCTGTCTGCTTGGGTGTGAGCAATTTAGCTTGCACCTCTTGATTTTTCTTTGGATGTACATCATCCAAATCTCTACCACTCCTCAATGTGATAGCCATCATTTGGTTTGGATTTTTTCTATCACCAGGAAAACCCCATTGAGCCCTATGAGTTATTACCATAAGTTGGCTGACTATGCCAATTTCGGTTGTAGCTATTACCATAAGTTTGATTGCCTCTCTGCGCATTACCCACAAAATTCATAGACACAGGATTTGCTGCACATAAGTCTGAAGAATGACTGCTATTTCCATAAGTGTCATACCACATGTGAACTTGTTGAACTATATTAACTTGCGCCTGAGGTTAGGCCACACTCAACTTGATGAACTATGCCATCATCTGATTTTGAAAACAGGCCAATTGTACGACCAATGCTGTGACACCATCTACCTCAATCATACCTATAGGCTTATACTCCATTCTTCTAGACATATCACCATTCAAGTCTGGATTACCTTATGCAATTCCATTAATAAGAGTGTATAGATCAAAGTTTTCTCTAATACTTGACCACCTGGAGCTGAACCTAGCAAAATTTTTGTATTGTGTTCAAGGCCATCAATAAAAGTGTGAGCCAATACCCTATTGGTTTGTTGGTGATACGGTAAATCTCTGAGAAGTGACTTGAATCTTTCCCATTTATTATAGAGATTCTCGTCTGGCTTTTGCTTAAAACTCAGAATCTCACTCCCTAACCTTGCAGTATTGCCTAATCGAAAGAATTGAATAAGGAACTTTTTTTCTATGTCCTCCCAAGTTGTGATTTTGTTTGAAGGTTCTTCCTTCAACCATTTATTCGCTTCTCCCAATAGTGAGAATGGGAAAAATGTGAGTCTCACATAGTCTGTGGAGACTACAGAGGGGATTAAAGTATCATTGATCTCCAAAAAGTTTTATAGATGAACTTTTGGATCCTCATGTGATAAACGCGTAAACTGCCTGCTTGTGTGCAATAATTGCACCATGTTCTACTTCAGCTCGAATCTGCCTAATATAGCTGGCTTTTGAATAAAGGAGGTCACATTAGTTGTGAGTGGGATTGCCACATCGTGCACTGTCCTATGGGGTGGTTGTTCATCACCCATTGCTGAAGGAATAGTCTCGTCCTCTTGAACTTGTAGGATTTGATAGAGAAGTGTTGCTTATTTCTTTAATTGGTGCAAGAATCGCTCAAGTTTGGGATATGGTTCAACCATTTCCCTCTCCCTTGCCAGCTTACTCAATATTTAAAATTGCACCTACAAATTCAGTAGCTAAGACCAAGTTGTTAACACTTATCAAACAAAATAGTAAAACTAAAAATTAGAAGGTTGTTAATTTTCAAGTCCCCGACAACGGTGCAAAAAACTTATCGCTCCCAAGCACATACGCAAGTGTACGTGGTCGTGCAAATAATACAATGGCAAATTGTAAATAAGAGGGATTTAGTTTGTTTTTATAACTACAGAATAGAAATAACAATGATAAGTAAAGTGGAATGTAAACAATATATGGAGAGTTATAGGGTTGAGACGTTTACTTCACATTCATACCTAACTATGGTTTCTAGCCGGTGTTAGTGTCTATCATGATTATTGATCTACGGGGTTGATATTCAACTTGGGAATAGTCATCCTCTAAGTATTCTACCCAAATTAATATCATAATTACATCGTTGAGTGATGGTATGAGTCTTTAATTCAGATGCATTAAACTATCTTCCCATTTCATAAATCAAGTGGGGCATAAAGACATGGTCCACACTCCTTACATTCTTCATTCCATCTTTACACTTCAATATTTAATTTGTTTCGAGGCTAAGATTTATCCTAAAGTTCATGACGCTTCAGAATAGTTAAACAAAAATGCAAGAATAATCACATGACTTGATAAACATATAATCAACTATAACACCATAATTAAGAAATCATGTTCGTAGCCTCAAACATAGAATGAGGGTGTTTATTCACTCATACTCATACAAATAGTCTCCACAATAGAGTTCATCAATCAAAATTACAAGAATGAAAAGTAAAGTAAGAAAGAACCCTAGTTTGAGCTCCTTGCTGCCTTGTTTTCTCTCCAAATCATGTGTAAGGTAGGAGATTTCAAACGATGTGAATAATTATGGCTAAGTACTCCTTTTATATTGTTTTAGATGATCCATAAGGTGGTCCAATCACATCGTCCTTCACCCCTAAGTGGAGGTGCGGCGCACCCTTGATCGTGCCTAAATGGACCATTCCATGCCATGGAGGGTGCGACACACACCCTACTCCAAGTCATGGAGGGTTGCGTCCGTACTTCTCATACTCTTGTCCCTTGACCTCGAACATCTTGTGTATTGGTTGTAGGCTTGATTCAGCTTCCATAGCTCCTCCAATGGTCCTCTTAACACTTAAACAAAACCATAAGTCCATACAACCCAATAGAACCAATCAAAGTACACTAGTATAAGCATAGGTCAAGCTAGCAACACTAGTTTCCTTGTTTAAGTTATACTTGATCATTTTAACTCTTGACTTGGTTTGAATGCACTTTAAACACTATGAACATGTACTTTAACACAAAAATACGCACATATACTCTTTATATCTCAGCAATCACCTTAAGTTATCCTCCAAACTAAGCTAAAAGTGCATAGATAATGACACTCAGGAGTACAAATACGCCTAAGATCACTTCAATACTTGATCAAACTTCTAGATTTATTTCAATGCACCCATGTATATAGAAAAGCCAACTTTCCTACAGATATCCTACCTAAGTATAGTCACCAGGTGAATACTACTCAACAATTCTACCATTATCACCATCTTCCTGAAGAAGTTAGAGGGTATGTCAAACTTGATAACCTGGGTATGATCAATTTTAGAAGGAGGAATTGAAAAGGATTAAGAATCCCCCATGAGATTATGTGATCTGAGCCTCAGGCCTTGAACATGTAATCACTTGTTCCATGTTTTATTTCCTATCATCTTCATCAAGGCTATTTCTTCTTGTTTATAGCTTTGATGAAGCGGTCTAGTTTTGTTTAGCCTCTTTTCTTGCTTTGTAAGGGGAGAATCTTCCTTATTTATGTTTTCCTAGAATTTGTAATGAGAAGAGTACTTTACTTTTAGGTGCATACTTCTAGGTTTTATTTCTAACATCAGGGATGAATTGACCAACCATAGTAGGCTAGTCAACTTATAAACCACCATAGGATCGGTGGTATGGTTTATGTCCCCCTTCTTGTATTTTGCTTTGTTTAATTTATGTTAAGGTCTGGGGGTGTTGCGCAGCCCCTGATCCCCTCAAGGATCATTCATTTTTAAAAAATGCACTCCGAGTATAGTCCTTTACCAAATGACCCATCGCCTCATATACATAACACCCTCCTCTACCAGACTCACGCAGAAAGTGCCTAGAAAAGCCAATACACCCGCCCTGGCCCGATGAACTGAAACTAAAGCCTCTATCCACATGACTTGACCCCATGCTACCTTGAGCTGTAGAAACCAAAGAACTACCACCCGAAACCTATAAAGCTACCTGAACTTGTCTACAATGATAACTGCAGAAACCTCTATCAGAGAAATACCTACCTCGAGATATATGTCCACTGAACTCACCCTGTCGGTGCACCTTTTTGGTGCCACCCTGAGTACTCTGACTAATCGAATCTATCTACTTAGCATGCTTTACGATACTCTGGAATGAACCATTTGAAATAATAACCTGAGTGGTAGCCATCTGATAAGATCCCACCAACCCTTTGACAAACTTTCTAATCCTCTCTGACTTAGTGGAAATAATGGAAATGACATATCTGGATTGTGCATAAAAATGGGCCTCATACTCGAGAGTTAAAATAATTACCTAGCTTTAACCTAACTGGACCCCCATAAGCCTAGACCCTACACACAATAAAAATAAAACCCAACTGAGCCCTCATAAGCACAATGGGTGCAGCCAAGGAATAATACTATATAAGGCCAAGTAGAACTATAAGGAATGTGAAAACTAGCCATGATGTGCAATAAGCGTGCCATGTACCCCTCCTTCATCCATAACCATAACTCGTACCAGTATCAAACTGAATTTCCAACCATAAATCTATAATAGTGAATGTTGGATTCGAAACGGAACTAATAGATAATAAACAGCAAAACAAGTTGCCAGACTCAAACCGTGACTAAATAGCAATACAAGGTGATGATCCAAAATTCAGACTTAAACGATGTCTAACTTTTTTTCTTATTTTAGAAAACCAAGTTCCTTCAACATTTACAAAGTTTCATTTTTAAGTTGAAAATTATGATTTAAGGCCGAAATATTAAAATACCAAGGATATCTAAGCTAATGAACATGATATAGCAAACAAGCCAACCAAATCCCAATAACCAGCCCCTTGAAGCAATCCTATAATCATTTATATCTAATAAGGGTGTTATCATAAAGTATCCTACTTTAAGAAGAGTGATAGTCCTAACTACAAGTCCCAAAAACCCAACCTAAGGCAATCAGCTACCCAGCCTAGACTATGTAATCTAAATCTGTCACGATCCAAAAGTTGAGGTCATGATGGCACCCACCTTGACCCAACCTTGGTTAGTAAGATGAATGCCCAAAAAAGAAAGAAAAACTGAATTTCAAACTAAATAGATAAAAATGAAACTTCTAGAATGAATTTAGGCCATAATTAGCGAAAGTCTAAGTAAAATTAATAAATCCCCAGAAATCGTGTCGTAAGTAGAAAGTGCATATAATACATAGTCTGAAATTTTAAATATAAGAGTCTGTCTCTGAACATAAATAAAGACAAGATAAAGTAGAGGAAGTTCTAAATCAGCCTCGAATTGTGGAGCGCACCAGTACCTCGATAATCTAGCTACCATGGCACGAGATCTGCCACCACGGATTGTACTCGTACTGGGATCTGCACAAAAGGGAACGAAAGTAGGAGTGAGTATAGTCTACTTGTACTGAGTAGGTATCATAGTCCGACTGAGTAAAGTAGAAAACTAAAGAAGTAAAAGATATTATGAGCACGTTCCTCCTGCAAATAGAAAAGTTTCCAAATGGTAGCTCACACCGTCTCTACTAAATTTTTTTAGTATAATGTAAAAGGGGTAAACTGCACATGAATATATATATTTTGAAACTAAGTACACCGTAACAAACACATAGAGGAAATACAAGTGATGAAATGCAATGATGGTGGGATAATGATGAATGATTGAAAGTCATCGCATGACTTTCTTTATACACCTTCCGAGCCTCACCACTTCTAAGATAGGACCCATGGGGGTTCGCAATCAATATACTTTCTGAAATCTCAATCTCAATCTCAATCAACCTTGCCAGCTAGTGTTCACGACCAAGGATTTTATAAAGTATTCTATTTTCTTTCAAAATCAAAGATTTTTCTTTAAATCTCAGTGATACCAGTTTCTCATGAATATATATATGAGAAAGAGATGTAATGCTCATAAACAATCAGTTTGAAGATGATGATGAATTCAATGCAGGTATAAGTGAGCGTAAAATCAACTCCACATATTAATAATTCATGATATAAGCCCTCGCTCGGCACCACTTGAATAAATAGTCATGTAAGACATCAATAATATCATTTTAAAACCCTCACTCGGGTATTACTATAATGATAAAGGAAATTAATGCTCAAATAAGACCTAAAAATCTATTCAAGCCCCCGCACGGGTATCACAAACAAAATGATGGCATTTAATGCACAAATACGACATATGATGTCAGATAAAGCCCTAACATGGGCAACACGCAATATAATATCTCAAGTTAATAACATTATGCATATAACCCCCATACGGGAGCACAATAATAATAATAATCTCAAGATATAACTCCCATGACTAATTCCCCAACCCATAGCATGCTTTACGTGAATAGTGAACTACCCAGCCCAGTCTGAAGAAAGTTAAGCCATAACCTACCTCAAAATATCAAAATCCAATCCTAGACCCTTCAACATGGAGCCTTTCCCTTTCGAATGGTTTCAGAATGAGCTAAATCTATCAAATATATAATCTACGCATCAAGAGAAAGCTAATGATACCCATATCGACTATATTGAAGATGGGTTCAAAATGGGTTAAGAAAATAGGTTCAAAATTAAAAAAGGTAAAACCAAAATTTTAATATAGAAACATGTTCTCCATAAACATAGGAGTTTACAGCTGAAAACCCACGTGAAAACAAGTTGAAATTGATGCTCAAAACAATGAAAAATCACTTGAATAGTTTACCAAAAAAATCCCCAATTTCTAGTTTGAAAATAAGATTTAAAGGTGTTTTTGATGATATAATCAATAGGAATTAATGGAAATAACAGTTTGGAGCTTACCCAAGCACGAATGGTGAATAAACCCTAGAAATTGCCCCCTTTCCAAACTCCAAAGTCCAAAAATGGTGAAAATCACAAAAAATAGAGTTTTATACTATTCTATGAATAGTACCCCACGATCGCAGATCCCACCTTGCGATCGTGAGGGTCAATATGTTAATGGCCATTTAATTAGCCTTTGCATTCACATTCAGCCCTTCGTATTTGCGAAGGCTGATGACCCTGACTCATTATGTTAGCCTCGATTCCATCGCGTTCGTGATGATGCAAGAAACCCGACCCGGATTCAATAACCCATCATGATCGTGGTGCCCAAGACCCGCATTCGCGAAGAAGGATTTCTTCTGTACTAGATTTCAGCAGTTTTTGAATTTTTTCATGATCTCAAATCCTCCGAACGGACCCTCGAGATATATTTGGGACCCCACAAAACTAAACTATATATGCTACTAGGCTATTTTTTAAAAGAGAACGCTTACAATAATTTAACCCCTCGGACACCTTTTAGGTTTATTTTACTAGTTTCTATCAAAAGGGTTAAAATTACAAATAAAGGCTCCAAACCTGAAGTAACCATGTTACTAACCAAAAATATACATTCCGGATCTAATCAAATTGTCCAAATTGATATTTGGCGCTCGAAATACAAAATGTTGACCAAAGTCAAACTGAAAGTTTTTAAAGCCTTACCCTCTTATATAAGACAATTTCAAACCTCCACATTACTTAAAGACCCAATGCGGCATTCTTAATCGTAGAACAGATACGAATTAAGTGGTTTTCTATCTTTTTCCATTTCAGATTCTTTGTATAAATGGATGACATACAATCAAACGCAAAACTAATTAAAGGAAGTTGGTATTGAAACTAATATTTAACTAATTTACTCAATATTTTTTTACTAATCTACCTTATTAAACATAAGGCAATGCATATACATACACAATGGAGAACCTGACAACTTCATATCTTCATAAAAGACTGTAATTCGTCACATAAATCACCAATATTTCTGAGAAGTGCCAAAAGAGACGACAGAACAAGAAGACATGCTACACAGGGATAAAATAAACATATGATCAGGTATTTTTAGATCCAAAACATTATGTTCAGATTCAAAACATCACTGAAGAATCAAAGTTATCCAAATACTCCTGAAACTAATTCTCAACAAAATTGTGCTAATAAATGAAGAAACATAAGTTAAAACAAGTTAAAGACGGTATTTTCTCCAAGGGGAAAGAAGCATTGATGGAAAAAAGATTGAAAACAGTTGACTTATTGACTAACACTGCACATCATGATCCTACAACTTTAGTTTTTAAATTTCCCTTTAAAGACTGGACTATAAGCACAATATAGGTAAAAATTAAGAAATGCAGCATCCATAGGAAGACCATAACTTGATTTTTAGATGTCTGGACCTATCAATAATGCTACAGAAACTAAAGTTCAGAACAACAACTTCAAACTCTCAGCCAACAATGGATTTCAATTCAATTAATAGACAAAAATCAAATGAAAATGAAAATTCTCAATGCCTTAGTACAAAATCAACTACGAATAAGAATTTGACTCATAAAACTGAAAGCCATCCTTTGTATATAAATATGATCATACACGTTCATCTTCACACAACGACAATGAGAGGAAAAAGTTTTTCATCACATCATTTGTAGTTGTATCAACACATTAACTAAATAAAAGAAATTTTTCAGGTAAGAGTTTGAGTTAGCAGCTTTCTTTCTAGAAGAGATTTTGTCAACTTGAACTTCTCGTCAACTCTTGGCCACTTAGCCGTAAGCTAATATCACAGAAAATAGTCAACTATATCAGCTTGTGTTCTTAGCACTAATGAATAGTTTGAGTTAACACAATAAAATTAACCATACGTATCCAACTCAAAGTGTCTAAAGGACATACATGAAATGCTAAAAACAAAGTTGCCAAACAATGCAACATGAATATAAAAAATAATCTAACTTACCTTCCCAGTAAAAAGTGAAGGTCTGTACTATAAGTTGGTTATAGTTTTCAACAATTGACGTGGAGGTTTGTATGAGCTATCATTATTTGGAATAAGCTGACCTTTCCAGAAAAAAAAAAAAGGGAACATGATGAAAATTAACAACGATAACATTAATATTAGTGAAATTGCAATCTCCATAAATGTTGTTTAATGAATCCTCAAATGCTAATTCCAAAATGATGCGATCAATATTTTGTTTCTTGTCTTTCCCAAACTAAAGCAGAAATTGAAAGTTTACTCGATTACATAATGGAAAATCTCATTCACACGAGACTCTTTCAAAAATGGCAAAATTTAGACGAGAAAAAAAAATGGATTGATATAATATGCACCAGATACATCAAAAGAATTATAGTTTAAATCTTCGAAATTTGTCATCCATTTCTTTTAGAGACATACAAAATATCCCTCATGAATCTCAAGACATTATATATGATATTGTAAAGAAATGAAAACCTATTCACATGCTCCTACTAGCAGAACCTAAACCAAGATTAAAATGAATATGCCTAATTCAATGGAATGGAATTCCCAACAATATCATAATACCGTATAACCAAAATGCTTCTAAATTAAAACAAGGAAAACACATTCTTTGATCATTTTACTTTTAAACATAGATGTGCAAAACCCATAACAAGTGTTCACCAACAAAGACACCAAATAAACTAGTAGCTTAAATATGAACGCTAATTCATGTGAATAATTAGTCCCTATGCAAAATCATTCTATAAGCTTATAACATATAAAACAAGAGGAGAAGATGGCTTAAATTATGCACACGTCTCATAAATTTGAACTAAATACATGTCTTAACATCATATATGTTGTTATAGCTAAACTAAGCAATAATTTTTCTTCTCCTAAACAGAGAAACTATTTTGTAGGTGTAAGAGTTCTCAAATATTCAACAAATTTGAGACAATAATAATAATAATAACTAAAATGTTACTAAAACAAATTATATCACCTAGTCCCCCTAAAACCTTTCAGAATTCGGCAAAGAAAAAGGAAAAAATTGAAAAAAAAATTCTCTTTTTCAATGAATTTTAGTCTACAGATTATAAAAAATTTAGTCTTAACCATAAAGAGATTATATTGTAGATAAAAATTAGAACAATTAACCCATCAGATTTTCAAACCCATATGTACATGCATGGAAAATTAGAGATAAAGGGATGGATTCTTACATGCAAAGACTTCTTTGGGCTTACACTGTCCATCGGAGAAGAAGACAGTCAGAGAAGAAGATCATAGCAGAATATGACCTCTTTGAGCTTACACCGACCAGAAGATGACTTCTTTGAGCTTACACTGACCAGAAGATAACTTCTCTGAGCTTAGAATCGAAAATTACTTCTATGAGCTTAGAATCAAAAATGGCTTCTTTGAGCTTAGAATTGATGAAGAAAGTAAGAAAATGGAGCTTAGATCTCTAAAATTTAGTGAGAAAAATGGCCTAAAAGTTGCTCTAAAAGCTATTCCACGTGACATACATCATTTTTCTCTAGTGAGAGAAGGAGCTGATGAGTGATGAGAGAAGGAGATGATTGAGAAATGGCATCTCCAGTTGTTATATATTTGTTATATATTAAACGTATTTTATAATTTTTTTAATGTATAATAATAAATGTTCGTGGGTTCACCAAATTAGTGGAGGGAAAAATATTTTTGGGACCAATACAACCGTTTCCACAGATGGCCTATATCTACGGTTATAACATCTTTTACCATAGATACCTCTGTTGCGATGGTTTTAGAAAATATGCGATGGTTTAGCTCAATAAATCATTGTAACGGTTATAATCGTTGCCACAGATGTCCTAGAGAAATGGTTGTATAACCATTACGACATAAGTGTCACTATAGGACTAATTTCTAGTAGTGTCAACAGTTTCTTCTTGTCACAGAACAAGCAGGCATTCATGTTTTTCCTCTACAAATCAATAACAGTCCCAAGGATCCTTGTGCTCTTGATAAAAGAGTTATTTCTAGTGATTTTAATAATGAGTATAGAGTGTTTCACTCAGAAGATAAAATTGAAAATACTTCTCAGTTAGGTAAAGATAAAGATGAGGATGATGAGACTACTGCGCATCTGACTAAAGCCTTTAGCCCAGCTGGTGATGAAAATCTATAGAAGGAGGACCAACAAGCTGCCGAGGAGTAGGGTTTATCTCCAAGACGTCAAAATCAGAAGAAGAAAAATAAGAACACCAAATAGTTTACTGCAAGTACTTCTACCAACACTAACAAAATCAAAACGAGGCCCAAATCCAAGTATCTTGATGACTAGTACATTATGCTAGAATGCAAGGAGTATTAAATCTCAAGGTGTTTTGGAAAGACTTATTAAACTCATGAATGTCCACAATCTCTCTATGATTTCTATTCTTGAACAAATTTTTGATAATTCTCAACTCAACTTCTACAAAGTTTAACTCAAAATGGATAAGGCTGCCTGTAATGCTAATGGTAAAATTCTGTTATTTTGGAGTCAAAATATGGATCGCAAGGTCTTGAATCTTGATGAGCAACATATGGCTTGTGAAATTAAGAATGTGACATATCCAGTAACCTAAATTAGCACTTTTGTCTATGCTAAATGTAGAGATCATTTGAGAAGATCACTTTGGGATAAGATGTTATAGTTGTCAAATTCAACTAGTACATAGCGCACCATTAAAGATTTCAACGTGATTATAGACATTGAGGAAAAGATGGGAGGAACACCATACAATATGAAAAAAAGTTTTGAATTCATTAGGTCTATTGAAGCTGATGGATTGACTGACTTAGGTTTTCATGGACAAAGGTTCACTTGTACAACCATAAAGCTACTGAATTCAGAATTTAGAAGAGATTAGACATAGCCATGGTCAATGAAAAATGTCTTGAAATGATGCCTCATTCCACTATTACTCATTTACCTGCAGTGGGATCTGACCACTGTCCTTTTTTATTAGAGATGACGAAGACAAAAAAGTGTGTTGTTAAGTACTTAAAGTACTTGAATTGTTGGGTTGATAACCCTGATTTTTTAGTTATAGTTCAAAACTTATTGGAACAGACCTATTGAGGGTAATCCCATATGGGTATTTTACATGAAAATGAAGAGGGTATGCAACACGTTAAGCAACTGGTCCAAGAATGAGTATGGTGATTTTTATGCTACTATGAAAGACAATAAAGAGAAAGTGAGAGTTGTTGAAGAAGAAATCATCAAGGCTAATACAGAAGAGAATAGATCCAACCTCAACTGTATCAACACTGAGTACATCAGATATATCAATCTAGAATAGTCCATTCTTTAGCATAAAACACAGCTTCATTGGTTTAAAGAGGGTGATTCCAACTCTAAGTACTTTCATGCTTTGATTAGAGGAAATATAAGAAGGTTATTCATTCATAAAATCACTAATGACCGGGGTGAGTGGATACAAGGTGATGCTAACATTTCCAAAGTAGCTTGTGATCATTTTGAGAAGATCTTTACTAGTGATGAAAACTAGATTAATGAATGAATTCTCAAATGTATTCCCAGAATGATAACAGAAAATTAGAATGAAATCCTTCAGTACATGCCTACTCTAGAAGAATTTAAACAAGTGGTATTCTCAATGAGTTCAACATCTATTGCTGGTCTTGATGGCATGAGTGGAAAAATTTTTCATGCTTGTTGGGACATTATCAATGATGACCTTCTTGAGGTAGTGCAGTATATCTTTTGTGGACATAGTATGACAAAATATTTTGCTCATGCATGTTTGGTTCTACTCCAAAAAGTAGACCATCCTAACAAATTATCTTAATTCAGACTAATTTCTCTCAATATCTTCACTAATAAAGTCATCTCCAAATTGATTTGCCTCAGACTTGCACTCACTCTTCCTCATTTAATTTTTGAAAACCAATCCAGATTTGTTAAGGCTAGAAGCATCTCTAAGAACATTATTCTAGCCCAGGAAATTATTCACAACATCAAGAAAAGTAATGAAGGTGATAATATGGTGATAAATCTTGACATCTAAGGCTTATTATAGGATTTGTTTATGCTATATTTATCTGGTTATGAGTAGAATGGGCTTTGGTGAGATGATTATAGACATGTATAGAGGATCATGTCCAATAATTGTTACTCAGTCATAGTAAATGGATCAAGGCATGGTTTTTTTCTCTCCACTAGGGGTCTCAAGTAAGGTGACCCCTTTCTCCTGCTCTCTTCATTAAAGGTGTTGAGGTTTTATCTAGGTTGATAAACAATTTGAATAGTCGTTACCTCTATAAAGGCTTCTATATGGAGATAATATGTCCTCAGTTGAACCATTTGAGTTTTGCAGAGGATGTTATCATCCTCACATCAACCTGCAAATACTCACTTCAACTGATCATGAAGACTTTACATATTTATGATGTGACTTCTGGAAAACTCATCAATAAAGATAAAATTCACTTCATGATACCTAACAAAACTCAACAAGATGTGGTTGACAGAGTACAAAGCATCACCAGTTTTAGTCTCAAAGATAGTCATATTACCTATCTTGATTGTCCTCTTTATATTGGAGGGAAAAGGATCATTTATTTTACTGGTATGGTTGCTAAAGTTATTTCAAAAATCAAGGGTGGCAGTCCAACATACTCAGTTAAGGTGGAAGAGTTACACTTATAAAATCAGTGCTCCAATCTCTTCCTATCTATATACTTTCATCTATATCACCTACCACTACTACTTTCAAGCAGACAAAGAGTCTTATTGTTGATTTATTTTGGGGGTAGGAATGTGAAAAGAAGAAGTGTCATTGGGCATAATGGGAAACTTTAAGTATTCTATATGAAGAAGGTGACATTGGAGTAAAACAAGTTTTTGATGTTTGCTTGGCTTTACAATACTAATAGTGGTGTATGTTTAGATTCAAAAAATACTTATGGGGTGATTTCCTTCAAGCTAAATATTTCCAGAGAGCTAATCTAGTCATTTACAAATAGGACATAGGTCAATCTCTTATTTGAAAGTAGATAACGAGAAACAAGCATGATGTTGAAACTCATATTCAGTGGTGAATTAAATCTGGCACTTGTCCATTTTGATGGGATGATTGGTTATGAGAAAGGCCTCTTGCTTATCATAATCACACCCTTCCAAGGCTTAACAACTTGACTATTTCTCAATTTCTAGTAAATGGGCATTGGGATGAAGATATGGTCAGAGAACATGCTCCACCAACTATGATTCACAAGATTCTCAACACTCAATTCAAGTGCCAAGATGGGGTTCCAAATCAGGCTATTTGGAAGTTTAACAATAGTGGTAATTTCTCATGTTCTCCAGCTTGGGAGCTGGTGAGAGAAAATAAGAACAAGACAATGTCCAATACTCTCAAGTGGCACAAGAACATCCCCTTTAAAACCTTCTTTCTTGTCTGGAGAGGTTTAAGGGGTAAATTACCAACAAATGAAAAAATTAGCTTATTTGGTCATGATCCTACAAATTGTTTTTGCTGTTATAGACCTGGTAGAGATACTATTGACCACATATTTGTTGTTGGTCATTTTTTCAATCATGTGTGAAAATCCTTCTATGATTCTTGGGGTATTCACCACACTACTACTCCATTGAGAAAACTGTTTTATGATATGGTAGATTTCTGAGTATATTAATGAGGTGCACAAGCTCATTCTTTAACCCATTCCTATTTTCATTTATTGGAACTTATGGAAAAATAGATGCGCAAGCAAATATAGAGGTAAGAAATCTAGTGCATCAAGAGTTAAATTTTCAATTATGAAGGAAATCAACATGCTTCTAGCTATTGTTTATCCCTATATTTCTTGGACTGGCAATAGAATGATCTAGTTATGCTTGTTAAAGGCTGTCAAAATAAAGTAAAAGTTACACAAGTCGCTTGATGCAAACCACCTGCTCACATGGTTAAACTTAATATTGATGGTAGTTCTCTTGAAAACCTTGGAAGAATGGGAGTTGGGGGGAATCCTCTGAAACTACAAAGGGGATTTAATTTATTCTTTTGATACACCTTTAGGAGTTGAGACAAGTAACGAAGGTGAGATATTGGCTGAAACTTTAGGCATCACTTGGTTCATTCAACATGTTTATAGTAGAGTGATATTGGAGGTTGACTCAAAGTTACTTGTCAAATGGCTCAAACTAGAGAGTGCATCTCCTTGGAGCATGAACAACTATATTGGTGACCTTCTGTCACTCCCAAGCACACACGTAAGTGTACGTGGTTGTGTAACACAGTGGCTCTTCGTGAGCCAAAAATCGATCCCACAGGGACTTGTATTTAACAAGCAATCTAATTCAAGTGTTACTATTTAAGTTAAATAAGTGAAAATTATAACTAAGAGAGATTTAGTTTGTTTTTATAAATACAGAATAGAAATAACAACGATAAGTAAATTGGATTGTAAACAATATATGGAGAGTTCCAAGGTTGAGGCGTTCACTTCACATTCATGCTTAACTATGGTTTGTAGTCGGTGCTAGTGTTTATCATGATTATTGATCTACGGGGTTGATATTCAACTTGGGAATGGTCATACTCCAAGTATTATACCCAAATTAATCTCATAATTACATCATTGAGTGGTGATATGAGTCTTTAATCTTGATGCATTAAACTATCTTCCTGTTTCATTAACGAAGTAGGGCATTTAGGTATATTACTATCCTAACTGCAAATCATTCTTCCACAATCAATATATAACCATTAAAGACATGATCCACACTCTTTACATTGTTCATTCCATCTCTCCACTCCTATGGTCAATTCATTTCGAGACTAAGATTTAACCTAAAGTTCATGACAGTTTAGAATAGTAAAATAACAACGCAAGAATAATCACATGGCTTGATAAACATATAAACCAACTATAAAACCATAATTAAACAATCATGTTTGTAGACTCAACACTGGAATGAGGGTTTTTATCCACTCATATTCATACAAAAAATCTCCATAAAAGAGTTCATCAATCAAAATTACAAGAAAGCAAAGTAAAGGAAGAAAGAACCCCAGTTTGAGCTCCTTGATGCCTTGTTTTCTCTCCAAATCGTGTGTAAGGTAGGAGATTACAAAAGATGTGAATAATTGTGGCTAAGTACTCCTTTTATACTGCTTTAGGTTGTCAATAAGGTCCTCCAATCTAATAGCATGCATTTACAACTTTGCCCCCACTTAAAACAAGCTAAAATACCAACTTTGAGTAGGATTCGGGGGTAGTGCATCCCACCCTCCATTGCGCCTAAGTGGAGGTGCGGTGCACTCTTGAAAGCGCCTAAGTGGAGGTGCGGTGAACCCTTAATAATGGGTTCTTGTATGTGCACACCCTCTCATGTTATTTATAGGGTGCAGCGCACACCCCATTCCATTCCATAGAGGGTGCAACGTACACCTACTCCAAGGCATTGAGGGTTGCGTCCATACTTCTTGTACTCTTGTCCCATGATCTTGAACGTCTTGTGCATTAGATTTATGCTTGATTCACCTTCAATAGATCCTATAATGGTCCCCTGCAACATATCAACACAACCATAAGTCCATTCAACACAATATAACCAATCAAAGTACACTAGAACAAGCATAGCTCAAGCTAGCGACAGTAGTTTCCTCGTCTAAGTTCTACTTGATCATTTTTACTCTTGACTTGGTTTGAATGCACTTTGTACACTATGAACATGTACTTTCATACACAAATTCACATATATACTCTTTATATCTCAATAGTCACCTCAAGTTAAAAAGGGCATAGATAATGACACTTAGGAGTACAAATACGCCTAAGATCACCACCCCACACTTAGGAGTACAAATACGCCTACGATCACCACCCCACACTTAAAGCTTTGTTAGTCCTCGAACAACTATTTACATTAATAACCATAAAGGAAGACTCTAACAACATTATTACATCTAAGACACTCAACCTAGAAGTACACAGACCTAATGAATCGCAACTTTTTCATTCAACATGTCATATTACAACTTTGAAACACATAAATACTACTTCGAAACCTCCTAGCCTCAAGAATTTACTCTCTAACAAATTAACAAACAAATGCACATTACTCAACAAAGAGATCATATAAGTCACCTATCTATCATCAATCAAACACATGCCCTCATCATAAAAGAGTAACCCACATTCACTCACAGATATGCAATTTATCACAAAAATGGGTGTAACAATCAAATTCTGCTCACTCTCACAAAGAATTCACATGACACATAAGATTAACCATAAGCTTTCCCTTAGTGTAGTACTCCACTAATATCAGAATATCAATGCTCAAGATCAAGTAGGACTTTAAAGGTCGTAATGTAGGCTAAGGGACAGGTAGGAACTATTTGGTCAAGAATAGTGACTATCTTCCTTAAGTGCTTTAATACATCACAATTTCCACTAAACCCATCCCCAACCAACCTGCTTTACACCATTATCATCTTCCCAAATTTCTTTTGTTTTGCCCTATCTCTTTAAGCTAGCATATACATCTTTAGCAAGGAGTATTTGCTATCAACACATGATTCACTTTTGATCAATTTTTTCTTTTCATTACATTAATCCTTACCAACAACACATAAACTTTTTAACACACCAAAAGCTATTTCCTTGGGGCATCACTTTCACTTTTTTTTATTCTTCAATTTCACACTCCTTAACATCTTAATTTTTCAACAAAAGCCCTTAGGAGTTTTGGATCAAATTACTGTCAATTGAAAGAAAAGGAATAAGCTACATATAAGCCTACCAAAGAATATGCTAAAGGCTCAACAGAGTTAACTAAGATTATGCAAAATGGGTAAATAGAGTAGGTATCACCCATGGCTATCAAAGAAATGACTATATCATCTCCTAAACTCAACACTCTTTATTTCTCTTGCAAACACACCGGGCAAGTTCTAGACATCAATATGCAAACATGGAGTATCACAAAATCTCAGTCACACCTGACACATGTTCAAATCAAGATGGATCCCTATAGACCCTCACCCAAGCAATAACAAGAATTCATTATTAAGCCAACACCAAACAAGAGTCAAACAAATGAGCCTAGGTGTCTCACAGGAGTCATTCAATTCACTACACATGCGTCAACATTCAACACCAACTTGCATCAAGTAATCATGTGTAGAATCTAACTAGAGCAACTCTAAGATTTTAAAATTACTCCTAAAAATCAAAAAGGATACTAGGTTCAAAGGGCTTCCCCTCGAAAAAGAACCGATAAGAAAAACTGACGGGTGGATGAACTGTGCTCATAAATAAATCTAAAAATTACTAAAAGAAAATCTTTTTGTATTTTTCATATTTTTTTCAAATTTTCAGCAACATAAGAAAAAAATAAATAACCAAATTACCAAAAGACTCTATAGCACACTCCACCCTAACCAAATTGGAAGATTTCCCACCCCACACTTAAATCACACTTTGTCCCCAAAGTGTAAATTAAAAGTAAGGATAGAAATACTCCATGAGGCCCTTAGGCCTAGATAGTAGCATTCTATTTATCAAAGAGGTCCGGGGGACCCAACACTCTGTTTTTGCCAAGCTCCTTAGCTAAGATCTCGTGTACTCAGAATTCCCCTCAACATGTCAACACAAAACAAAACAAAACAAAAGTGATACTAAAGAAAACAAAAAATAAAATAAAATAACTACCTTAACTTGGTTGCCTCCCAAGCAGAGCCTAATTAATTGTCGCGGCATGACTCAAATCACAACTTTATCTTCCATAGTCTCTCATCCTCTTCCTCATACTTGGCGCCCATCTACTCCTTCTTTTTTGACTTCTCAAGTGCTCATGATCGAGGTCTACAACTTTTCTTACACCTACCTTTTCAGCATGCCATTCAAGTTTTTTGGGTTCAGGCTTATTTTTCAACTTGGGAAACTTCATAAGAGAGTTTGAAGTAGTAATTTGTGGTTTGCACTCTTCCACCCTACACTTATCCACTTCCATAGCTTTGATCATGCATATATCTCTACAGTGTGAGGGTGTGTTGGCTGCTTTGTACACCCTTAAGACCACCTCTTCATCATTCAATCTCATCTTGAGTGTGCCTTCTCTCACATCGATCAATGCTCCACCGGTAGCCAAGAACGGGCGCCCTAAAATGATTGGTACCCTATCATCTTCCTTAAAGTCAAGAACAATAAAATCAGCAGGAATAATGAACTTACCAACCTTAATGAGAATGTCTTCTATGATTCCTTCGGACCTCACTCTAGTTCTATCCGCTATTTGTAGGATCACAATAGAGGTCCTTGGCTTTCCCAAACTAAGAGTATTGAAAAATTAAAGGGGCATCACATTGATGCTTGCCCCTAAATCACTCAAGGCGTGGACCACATCACTTTCACCAATTTGAATGGGAAGGGTGAAACTCCCAGGGTCCTTGAGCTTTTCAGGCATCTTACTCATGACCACCGAACTGCACTCTTCAGTAAGTCCACAGTTTCAATATCACCAAGCTTCTTTTTATTCATCACCATATCTTTCAAGTATCTAGCATACTTTGGAATCCCCTGAAACACATCTACAAGAGGAAGGTTAATATGAAGCTCTCTGAATGTGTCAAAGAACTTCTTGAAACAAGCATCTTCCTTCACTTTACTGAACTTTTGAGGGAAAGGTGTGGTGGTCTGTTACGAGGTTGCTCTACCAGCTTCTCCTTTGGGTACTTGCTAGTCTGTCTGCTTGGGTGTGAGCAATTTAGCTTGCACCTCTTGATTTTTGTTTGGATTTATATCATCCAAATCTCTACCACTCCTCAATGTGATAGCCATCATTTGGTTTGGATTTTTTGTATCACCAGGAAAACCCCATTGAGGTCTTGAATTCTATACTTGAGCTAACTGACCCATTTGTATCTCCAAACTCTTTTAGGAAAGTTATTGATTTTTGATATCTGCAGCCATTTGTTCTTACATGGCCATGATTTTTTTGAAGTCTCTTCAATATTATTGGCCTGAGTGTTATTTTGAATACCTTTTTACTACCGAAATTGCTGATATTGTGCCTGATTAGAGCCCTATGAGTTATTACCATAAGTTGGCTGACTATGCCAATTTCGGTTGTAGCTATTACCATAAGTTTGATTGCCTCTCTGCGCATTACCCATAAAATTCATAGACACAGGATTTGCTGCACATAAGTCTGAAGAATGACTGCTATTTCCACAAGTGTCATACCACATGTGAACTTGTTGAACTATATTAACTTGCATCTGAGGTTAGGCCACACTCAACTTGATGAACTGGGCCATCATCTGATTTTGAAAACAGGCCAACCGTACGACCAATGCTGTGACACCATCTACCTCAATCATACCTATAGGCTTATTCTCTATTCTTCTAGACATATCACCATTCAAGTCTGGATTACCTTATGCAATTCCATTAAGAAGAGTGTATAGATCAGAGTTTTCTCTAATACTTGACCACCTGGAGCTGAACCTAGCAAAATTTTGGTATTGTGTTCAAGGCCATCAACAAAAGTATGAGCCAATACCCTATTGGTTTGTTGGTGATGCGGTAAATCTCTGAGAAGTGACTTGAATCTTTCCCATTTATTATAGAGATTCTCGTCTGGCTTTTGCTTAAAACTCAGAATCTCACTCCCTAACCTTGCAGTATTGCCTAATCGGAAGAATTGAATAAGGAACTTTTTTTCTATGTCCTCCCAAGTTGTGATTTTGTTTGAAGGTTCTTCCTTCAACCATTTATTCGCTTCTCCCAATAGTGAGAATGGGAAAAGTGTGAGTCTCACATAGTCTGTGGAGACTACAGAGGGGATTAAAGTATCATTGATCTCCAAAAAGTTTTATAGATGAACTTTTGGATCCTCATGTGATAAGCGCGTAAACTGCCTGCTTGTGTGCAATAATTACACCATGTTCTGCTTCAGCTCGAATCTGCCTAATGTAGCTGGCTTTTGAATAAAGGAGGTCACATTAGTTATGAGTGGGATTCCCACATCGTGCACTATCCTACGGGGCGGTTGTTCATCACCCATTGCTGAAGGAATAGTCTCGTCCTCTTGAACTTGCAGGATTTGATAGAGAAGTGTTGCTTATTTCCTTAATTGGTGCAAGCATCGCTCAAGTTTGGGATATGGTTAAACCATTTCCCTCTCCCTTGCTAGCTTACTCAATATTCAAACTTGCACCTACAAATTCAGTAGCTAAGACCAAGTTGTTAACACTTATCAAAAAAAAATAGTAAAACTAAAAATTAGAAGGTTGTTAATTTTCAAGTCCCCGATAATGGTGCAAAAAACTTATCGCTCCCAAGCACATACGCAAGTGTACGTGGTCGTGCAAATAATACAATGGCTCTTCGTGAGCCAAATATCGATCCCACGGGGACTTGTTTTTAATAGGCAATCTAATTCAAGCGTTACTATTCAAGTTAAACAAGTGCAAATTGTAACTAAGAGAGATTTAGTTTGTTTTTATAAATACAGAATAGAAATAACAATGATAAGTAAAGTGGAATGTAAACAATATATGGAGAGTTATAGGGTTGAGACGTTCACTTCACATTCATACCTAACTATGGTTTCTAGCCGGTGTTAGTGTCTATCATGATTATTGATCTACGGGGTTGATAATCAACTTGGGAATAGTCATTCTCTAAGTATTCTACCCAAATTAATATCATAATTACATCGTTGAGTGATGGTATGAGTCTTTAATTTAGATGCATTAAACTATGTTCCCATTTCATAAATCAAGTGGGACATTTAGGTATATTGGTATCCTAACCGCAAATCATTCTTCAACAATCAACATATAACCATTAAAGACATGGTCCACACTCCTTACATTCTTCATTCCATCTTTACACTCTAATAGTTAATTTGTTTCGAGGCTAAGATTTATCCAAAAGTTCATGACACTTCAGAATAGTAAAACAAGAATGCAATAATAATCACATGACTTGATAAACATATAATCAACTATAACACCATAATTAAGCAATCATGTTCGTAGCCTCAAACATAGAATGAGGGTGTTTATCCACTCATACTCATACAAATAGTCTCCACAATAGAGTTCATCAATCAAAATTACAAGAATGAAAAGTAAAGGAAGAAAGAACCCTAGTGTGAGCTCCTTGATGCCTTGTTTTCTCTCCAAATCATGTGTAAGGTAGGAGATTTCAAAAGATGTGAATAATTATGGCTAAGTACTCCTTTTATATTGTTTTAGATGATCCATAAGGTGGTCCAATCGCACCGTCCTTCTCCCCTAAGTGGAGGTGCGGCGCACCCTTGATCGTGCCTAAATGGACCATTCCATGCCATGGAGGGTGTGACACACACCCTACTCCAAGTCATGGAGGGTTGCATCCGTACTTCTCATACTCTTGTCCCTTGACCTCGAACGTCTTGTGTATTGGTTGTAGGCTTTATTCAGCTTCCATAGCTCCTCCAATGGTCCTCTCAACACTTAAACAAAACCATAAGTCCATACAACCCAATAGAACCAATCAAAGTACACTAGTATAAGCATAGCTCAAGCTAGCGACACTAGTTTCCTTGTTTAAGTTATACTTGATCATTTTAACTCTTGACTTGGTTTGAATGCACTTTAAACACTATGAACATGCGCTTTAACACAAAAATACGCACATATACTCTTTATATCTCAGCAATCACCTTAATTTATCCTCCAAACTAAGCTAAAAGTGCATAGATAATGACACTCAGGAGTACAAATACGCCTAAGATCACTTCAATACTTGATCAAACTTCTAGATTTATTTCAATACACCCATGTATATAGAAAAGCCAACTTTCCTACAGATATCCTATCTAAGTATAGTCACCAGGTGAATACTACTCAACAATTCTACCATTATCGCCATCTTCCTGAAGAAGTTAGAGGGTATGTCAAACTTGATAACCTGGGTATGATCAATTTTAGAAGGAGGAATTGAAAAGGATTAAGAAGCCCCCATGAGATTATGTGATCTGAGCCTCAGGCCTTGAATATGTAATCACTTGTTCCATGTTTTATTTCCTATCATCTTCATCAAGGCTATTTCTTCTTGTTTATAGCTTTGATGAAGCGGTATAGTTTTGTTTAGCCTCTTTTCTTGCTTTGTAAGGGGAGAATCTCCCTTATTTATGTTTTCCTACAATTTGTAATGAGAAGAGTACTTTATTTTTAGGTGCATACTTCTAGGTATTATTTCTAACATCAGGGATGAATTGACCAACCATAGTAGGCTAGTCAACTTATAAACCACCATAGGATCGGTGGTATGGTTTATTTCCCCCTCCTTGTATTTTGCTTTGTTTAATTTATGTTAAGGTCTGGGGGTGTTGCTCAGCCCCTGATCCCTTTAAGGATCATTAATTTTTAAAAAAATGCACTCCGAGGATAGTCTTTTACCAAATGACCCATTGCCTCACATACATAACACCCTCCACTACCAGACTCACGCAGAAAGTGCCAAGAAGAGCAAATACACCCGCCCTGGCCCGATGAACTGAAACTAAAGCCTCTACCCACATGACTTGACCCCTTGCTACCTTGAGCTGTAGAAACCAAAGGCCTACCACCCGAACCCTATAAAGCTACCTGAACTTGTCTACAATGATAACTGCAGAAACCTCTATCAGAGAAATACCTACCTCGGGATATATGTCCACTGAACTCACCCTGTCGGTGCACCTTTTTGGTGCCACCCTGAGTACTCTGACTAATCGAATATATCTACTTAGCATGCTCTACGATACTTTGGAATGAACCATTTGAAATAATAGCCTGAGCGGTAGCCATCTGATAAGATCCCTCCAACCCTTTGGTAAACTTTCTAATCCTCTCTGACTTAGTGGAAATAATGGATATGACATATCTGGATTGTGCATAAAAACGTGCCTCATACTCTGCAATAGTCATGGATCCCTGCTCTAGGTGATCAAACTCATCTCTCAACTGATCTCTCAAACTGTAAGGTACGAACCTCTCTAGAAAAGCCTTAGAAAACTAAGTCCATGTCATAACAGGTGAACCCAAAAGTCTGCAACTAACAAGAGACCTCAACCATTGTCTAGCCACGTCAGTTAACTAATAAGTCATGTAAGAAACATTATGGGACGTAAGGGATTTGAGGTTATACAACCTCTCTTGACAGTCAAGCAAAAAATCATTGGCGTCCTCTCCGATGGCACCACTAAACTTGGGAGGAGCCAAGCGAATGAACCTTTCAAACATCTTATGATCTGTCAAGACACGATTTCACGAGTCATGATGGCTCCTACTTCAACCCCCCAGTAGGTAAGCCAAACAGTAGCCCAGAATAGTAAGTAATGGGCTAATTGGTGGAAGATAAAATAAATACCAAAAATAAGCATACCTTGGAATTATATGCGGTAAAATATAAGTGCAATAGAGTATAAACCGACAGGGAGTGAGAGAAGGAGAACAAAAGAATATCCCATGACCTAGAAAGGTTGGTACAAGACCCACAAAATCTAAAAGAGCAAGAGTACTACATCGTAACCAATATACAGATAGTCTCGATAACCAAATATTGTCCAAAACTAATGGAAGGAGAGAGAATCAGCACCGACTCTGAAAGCTCACCCTATCTCAAAATCCTAAGAGGAAACTAGACAGAACGTTAGTGGCGGTGACTCGTACCCGGATCTACATCAGAAAAAGAAGCAAAAGTGTAGTATGAGCATCAAAACAATGGGTACCCAGTAGACATCATCGTCCGACTAAGCTAAATCATAATTAAAGAATAATAAGATGCGAGAATGTAAACTAAAGAAAGAGATAAAAGGGGTAACCCTGAAATAATTCTTCGATTGGCAATGATAAGTAAATAAGGTGAATAATTCAAAAATAATACAACCTAGCTACTGCCTAGCTGAGCCCCCATAATAATAGAAGGCACAAACAAGAGAGCATTAACACAATCAAGCCCCCATAAACCCGGTGAGTATAATCAAGGAAGTGTCACGACAATAATAAACATAAAGAAGCATCAACTAAAGTCATATGTGAGAACCCTTTCATATCATATCCGCCAGACTCGAATCAAAACTTTAGCATCATAAGTGAACAGTAAATCTGAACTCAAACTGAAGCCTTAATGTCATACATGAATAGTAAAATGCAAAACTTGAACCAGAACTCTTAAAGTAAATACTAGATAACAAGTCTAGATAAGGGATAAAATCTATCTAAATCATCCTAAGGTTCTAGATTGTGTAAAAGGTGGAAGAGAAAGGCCTCATAGGTCTACAAGGAGTTAATTAGAATATTACACCTAAATGAGGGCCGACAGGACCCACGACTAATCTTGAAAGTCCATCCTAAGGTAGGTTTCAACTCAAACCTAGGCTAAGGCGTCAAAGTCTTATTTTAAGATGTCAAATAAGTCGAGACTAGTCTTAGGGTGAAATCTCACTCAATGGACGAAGAATGATTAAAATTCTATCTAAAATGGCTCTTTAATCGGCTAAATAATTCAAAATTTGCTAAACTAGCAACCAAGCCGTAAATTCCAAACCAAATCTAGCATAATGCTATACTAATACAATAATAAAGATCAATCTATGAGGAAATTAAGCCTAGCCTACATGGACCCTGACGAAGCTCGAGAAAGTCCACTAAATTAGAGCTTTTCCCTTCCAAGAAGCCCCGAAACGATGCCACACTATCAAAATAATAACCTACGCATTAATACGAGAATAACAATACCCATACCGCATATAAATGCATCGGGTCCAAAATCAAGCTAAAAAACTTATGTGGGGTCTGCTAGTGGAATCACAAATTTGAAACCATCAAAAAATCCCTCTAAGCTCAAGAATTATTTATCCTCAAAAATGGGAAAATTCTGAGCACAAACGAACCCAAAAACAACCCACAAAGTAAACTAGGGATTTGGACTAAAATTCAAAATTTAACCAAGAATTAAATGGAAACTTACAAAATAAACAATGGGAAAATAGCTACAATCACGCCTCCAACTAACCCCCGAACACCCAATGGTCAATCTTCACTATCTCAAAGCTCCCTACGGTTATTTATGAATTTGGGACTTGGAAAAATTGAAGAGAAATCAGGTTCCACAGCATTAAATACTGCCAGGGGTCCCTCCTTGATGAACGTGGGGACCCCATTGCAATTATGATGTTCAATCAGGCTTACCCTTCGTGAATGCGGCCTGTCCACCCCAATTCCAAAGGAGGAATTCTGGTCTGGTCTGACGGATTCCCTTCGCGAACACGGAGACAAGCTCGCAAATACGAAAGCCGATAAACTTGGCCTTCACAAACGTGACCCAAGCATTATACTCGCGATAGGATATCACCTTGGCCTTAGCAAACGCGGCCAAGGCATCGCGAACACAAAGGCCATTTTTGGCCTGCACCAGCAATTTTGGCCAAGTGCAAAAACTCCGATCGGACCCTCGAGTTCGTTCAAAATCCCGTGAATATAAAGGAACTATGCTACCCTACCAACTTTGACAGTGTAGAATAAATGGCGCCATCAAAATTTCCATCCGATGTCATTTTGATGAAATATGGGTCCCACACCCAAGGGCCTTTTTAACCCAAATCCACCTAATAGCCCAAAATGAGTTTGAAAGTCTCGGGACCCAAACTATGGGTCCTTCTACACTAAAATCAACGTTCTGGTACTAATAGGACTGTTGAAATTGGTATACGAGGCAGTTTACCAAATGTTTATGCCCAATACCCAATCCTTAATATTGAAAACTTAAAACTAGGGAATTGGCTCTAAAAACCAAACAGACTTCCCGGTTACCAAACTGCCAGCTCCAGCAAGTCATAAATGACTTAGAGAAGCTCTAAGCTCCAAATAGTATGGAAATACAGAAAATGACCAAGAGGGTCAATATAATATCCATTACTAAAAGGACTTTTGCCCGCAAAAGTAAAGGATCAAGAAGTACCTGAAGACTTAAATAGGCAGAGATACTCGGACCGCATCTCACTCTAGATCTCCCAGGTAGACTCCTCAACTGGATGGTGTCTCCACTGAACTTTAACTAATAGAATCACTTTAGAGCATAATCATTTGACATCTCTGGCTAGTATGAGGATTGGCTCCTCCACGAAGGTCAATCTCTCATCTAACTGAACAGAGTCCCATTGAAGCATGTGAGACTTATCCAGAATGTAGCACCACAACATGGATACATGGAATAATGGTTGAACAGCTGAAAAGTTTCTGGGCAAGGCCAACTCATAAGCCACCTCTCCAGCGGTCAGAAATATCTCAAAAGGCCCAATATACCTGGGGTTAAATTTGCCCCTCTTCTTGAACCTCAACACCCCCTTTGTGGGTGATACTCAAAGAAAAAGCCGGTCACTAATCCCAAACTTTAATGTGTAAAGCCTACGGTCAGCATAACTCTTCTTCCTACTTTGAGCTGTTCGTTGCCTATCCTGAATCACCCGCTCCCTATCCAAAGACTCAAGAAGCAAGTTGGTACCACGGGGACTAACCTCAGAAGTCTTAAATAATGGATACAAATACTCCATGAAGGTAAACTATCTCACGAACATAAATACAGGTTAACCACTCAGCACTGAAGGAAATCTAAATAGGGATGAAATAAGCTGATTTGGTCAACCACTCTATAATGACCCAAATACCATCGGAACCATGAGAGGTACAAGGTAAACCACTCACGAAGTCCATAGTAATTCGCTCCCACTTCCACTCAAGAATGGGTAGCCTCTAAAGCAATCCACCCGGTTTCTAATGCTCGACCTTTACCTGCTGACAACATAAACACAGAGCTACAAAGTTCTCCACATCCTTCGTCATGCCACTCCACCAATAATGCTACCTTAAATTCCTATACATCTTAGTTGTCCCTAGATAAATAGAATATTGGGAGCTACGAGCCTCCCATAATATTGACTGAATCAAGTTTCCAACCCTGGGAACACAAATACGCTGATGAAATCTCATAGTACCTATAGATTCCAAGGCAACCCGAATGGACTCACCTCTCAGCACCTGATCTAGAATGCCACAAAGCCTATTAACCTTAAACTGGTGATCCTGAATCTTCTCAATCAAAGTCGATCTAGCCTTAACACTAGCAAGAGTCCTGCTAGGGTCTGAAATGTCAAGTCATACTATCAAGTTGGATAGGAACTGAATGTCCAAAGCCAACGGTTGCTTTGAAATTGAAATGAAGGTCAAGCTTCCCATACTCACATCCTTTAAACTCAAGGAGTCTACTACCACGTTTGCCTTGCCCGGATGGTATAGTATAGAGATGTCATAATACTTCAGCAACTCAATCCAACTTGTACCACCCCATACATTCCCGACCCTAATTTGATTGATCGGTGACCTAGGGTGTAGTTATAAACCTTAGATTCGAGAGCACTAAGTACGTATGTTGGGATGGAATATTTGATATCGTACTGGTCAATGTGTTTAGACTCTTGTATGAGGAGTTGGAAACTTTTTAAAACATTTTAGGAGTGATAAATGAAGCTTGAATGACTCCTAAATAAAGGTTATTAAAGACAAGAGTCAAGCTAAACATTAGAACTTGAAGTATCCAACCAAATCCGCAACGAAAAGCCAAAGAAAGGAATTTTTTCAAAATTTTTGGGCCAGGCGCGCCCAGGGGAGTGCCAGGCCGCTCTGGCCTGAAATTTTCAGGCCACAGACAGCAAGGGGGTGTACCAGGCAGCGTTCCAGGCTTCCCCTGCACACCTTTCAAAAGTTGGAAATTTTTCTAAGTTCTAGGGGCGTTCGGGGGCGTGCCGGGCCGCTTTTTGCCGAATTTCTTCTTCAACCACGAGCCTATAAATATGATTCTTGGGTTATTATATAATTATTCCATCTTGGTAAGACTACGCTTGGATGATGTTGTCACCCAAATTACGTTTTTACCCTTTTATGTTCAATTCAGCCATAAGTGGCTAGAATTTCTTATTTGTAGATTGAGGCTACGAATATGACTCTCGTGAGTTGAATATTGTCGTGACACTTGTGGAATTATTTAAAAAAGAGATATATGATGGATTACACATTGAATTTGGTGGGCTAAGTTGATATGTGTTAATGGGCTCAAAGGAAGGCCCAAAATGAATTAAAAGACATGGCCCAATGGGTCAAATGACCCATTCTTGCCATTGACCAAGTAAACATGTTATAATTGGACCAAGTGTGGCTAAGGATGACTTGAGGTCTATATAAAAGCCCCAAAAATCAGATTTTTATCACTCAAAACACACATGCCATATTTTAGAATTTTCAAGAAAACATTCTTATCTTATCTTAAACCCTAAGACTAGGCCACCATTTATTGGACAAGATCATCATCTCTCAAGCTTGGGTAAGTATTTAATTTTATGTTTTAATATATTATATGCATGAGAGCATATGTAGATCATGATGGCGATGTCTAAAGGTGTTGAATAGTGCACTTTTGCTTTTTGGTAAAAGATGTGTTATCCATGAGATTTGAACTTGAAAAAGGACTTGAGGTTTTGATGAAAGGGCATGGTATGGATGAAATATCAACATGTATGGTGTGGTTATGTTACTTAACTTGTTATTTTTTTATAAGTATGAATTATGGGATTGTTGTCGATATGTTGTTATGAAGTGTATTGAGGTGGCTTGATGGAGTAATTGTGACATCGTGTTAGTGAAGAAACGTAAAGGATGAACTTGGTGTGAAATGTTAGTGGGTTGTGATGTTTTGGTCAATGTTGGGCATGTTGTGGTATTATTGGTATGACCATGCCGTAAATGGTATTGTAAGGGGGTAAATGACGTTATAAGGCAAACATGTAACTCATTATTCGTCTTATGCACTTGTAAGGTAGTTGATTGTTAATGTAAGCTCCGTTATGTACTTGAGTTGTAGAGTAAGACGTAAGGAAGGAGCTGAATCATTGTAATCACATATAGGATTGCGTATTCATATTGGGAAGATAAGGTATGTAAGGTTACTCTTTCCATATCCTTCTGCAGCATGTATGTTCACATTGTCATTGTGCTTGTTCCATTATGAAATGTTCAAAGGTATCTCATTTTAGGTTGTCATATATGGTTATCCTCATGTTCTTATTCCATGATCCATTATTATTCATGTGTCACATAATTGCGGACATTGTTCCAAAGTTCCAATAATGTTATTACTATCAATATATCAATCTCATGAAAGTAAGGAGTGAAGTAATGTATCTATGTGTTACCAATAATGTTTCAATCACCAATGTATCACTCTCATAACAAATGTAAAGGAAAGAAGTATGCAAGGACGTAATGCACACATGGTTACTTTATGTTTCATTGAATATGGATCACAAATCTAAAGGGCATAAGTTCGGATGGAACAATCAAAATATTATGCTATGTTATTATATTATAGCCCACTAATGGTGGATGACTGTTATTATATTATATCCCACCAATGGTGGATGACTGTTATTATATTATAGCCCACCAATAGTTGATGACTGTTGTTATATTATAGCCCACTAATGGTGGATGACTGTTATTATATTATAGCCCACCAATGGTGGATGACTGTTATTATATTATAGCCTACCAATGGTGGATGACTATTACTATATTATGGCCCACTAACATGTGGATGACTGTTATTATATTATGGCCTGCTAATAAGTGGATGAATGATAATAATAATGAGCGTAAAACCAAAGGAAGTATGTCGCATAATTGAAAGTATGAAGGAAAGTTATTTCACGAAAGATAATGATAAGAAGGAATAATCAAACAATGAAAGTAATGAAAATAATGTACATAGCTCCACATACAGAATGGTGACTAATCTAAAATGTTTATTCACGTGTATTTGATCCCAGTTGAGATCCTATGGTTCATACAGTTTCTTATAGCCTTACATACTCAGTACATTCTTCGTACTGACCTCCCTTAGGGGGCTTACCTTACTTGCTGCAGGCACAGGTGCTATTAGACCTCCACAGTAGGTTGTAGATCATTTGCGGATCGTTGGTGAGCTCCAGTTGATTCGGGGCTTTATGAGTCATTATGCACATTTGTTTGATATTGTATATGTGTATAGAGCGGGGTGTTGTCCCGACTCTAGGTTGGTTATGGTTATGTATCTGTAGAGGCTTTGTAGACTTATGTGGGAGAATGATTGTAAGAGATGTGTGTCCATTTTGACGTGATGGCCCTAACGACCAAAGTTTCATATATATATATATATAGTATATGTTTCCATGACTTCCACATAGTTAAATGAGATATAATGATATTCACACAGAGACATACATATGAGTGTACATGAGTAAATATTGGTTCTCTCGGGCCTCAACGGCTTCGGGTGCCAGTCCTCCCCGTTGGAATTCGGGGTGTGACACAACTGCTCTGCCAAGAATCAAGCTCCTTCTGAGTCATAATGTACTGAAGACTATGATGGTCAGTGTAGATCCCACAACAAAAACCATACAAGTAATGCCTACAAATCTTAAGCGTGAAAACTACCACCACCAACTCTAAATCATGAGTAGGGTAGTTGCGCTCGTGAACCTTTAGCTGCCTTAACACATAAGTAATACCTCAGCCCTATTGCATCAAAATGCAAGCCAAACCAACACCAAAAGCATCATAATAAACTGTAAACCCCTCGCCCTCAATTGGAAGAGTCAAAATTAGAGCAAAAGTAAGCAAGTCCTTCAGCTTCTGAAAGCTCAACTCATACTCTATGGACCACTGAAAAGAAACCTCCTTCCTAGTAACCTAGTCATAGGGGCCACAATAGTAGCAAATATATCGATGAACCGCCTTTAGTAGCCTGCCAAACTAATAAAACTGCGATGTAGTTCTGGCCCAATCACGAATAGCCTCAATCTTTCCCGAATCCACCATAATTCCATCCTTAGACATCACGTGTCTTGGGAATGTCACAGACTCTAACCAGAACTCACACTTTGAGAATTTGGCAAAAAGCCTATAATCTTTCAAGTCTGGGGCACAATCCTTAAATGTTGCTCGTGCTCCTCCATACTCCTCGAGTACACAAGGATATCATCAATGAAAACAATCATGAAGAAGTCCAAAGAGGGCCTAAAGACACAGTTCATCAAATTCATGAATGCAGTTCGGGTATTTGTCAACCCAAAAGACATCACCAAGAACTCATAGTGGCCATAACTAGTCCTGAAGGCTATCATAGGGATGTCCTTAGCTCGAATCCTCAACTGATGGTAACCAAATCTCAAGTCAATCTTAGAGTACACTGCTGCACCCTGAAACTGGTCGAATAAATCATCAATATGAGGCATATGATACTTATTCTTTGTTGTAACCTCATTCAACTGCCTGTAGTGGATACACATAAGTATGGAACTATCTTTTTTCTTCATGAATAAGACAAGAGCACCCTACGATGATACATTCTGCCTAATGAAACCCTTACCCAAAAGAACTTGAAGAAGGAAATTCAGCTTCTTAAGCTCAGCAGGAGCCATTGGGGAAGGTGCCATGAAAATGGGTCGGGTTCCCGATACAAAATCGATAGCAAACTCAATATCACGCTCAGGAGGAAGGCCAGGTAGGTCGGTAGGCTAAATAATAGGAACGAAGTCAAGCGAAGTATTCTCTGCACTAATATCATGAACAAAAGCAAGATAAGACCCGCAACCCTTGGACACCAATCTCGTAGTGCAAACATAAGAAATAATTCCCATCGGTGTGCGGCTAACAGAACCCTGCCACACGATCGAGGCTAAGCCAGGCATGGCTAAGGGAACGGTCTTGGCAAAGCAATCCAAGACAGCATGATAGGGGGATATCCATTCCATGCCCAAAATCACATCAAAATCCACCATATCTAGCATAATAAGGTCGGCCTGAGTATCAAACTCTCGAACAGTCAATCCATAAGATCTATAAATTTGATCCGCTACTAATGAATCACCCATGGGAGTAGACACAAGCAAAGGTACAAATAAAGGTTCCCAAGAAAACTCTAACTGCGGTGCATAATAAGCAAAAATATATGAAAAAATGGATACCAGATCAAATAAGGCAATAGTTGGCTTACGGCATACTAAAATCATACCTATAATAACAGCATCTGAAGACTCCGTCTCTGACCTACCAGGTATAAAATACAACTGACCTTGTCTGCCTCTAGACTGGATATCTGACCAACCACCTATCCTACCTGCCTGAGGACCTCCTCAAGAACCTTGGGGCCTATCCCTACGACCCTGAACACCACCTCTAGCTGGGGATGGCACTGCCCTAATCGACTGAACACTTTGTGATACAGGCTGAATCATTCTACGCCGGGGACACTCTTTGGAGTAATGACTAGTAACTCCACAATCATAGCAAGCCTCAGACACTCTACTCTGTCCAGAAGATCCAGCTGATCTAAAATAGCCATTTTGCTAGAAGACCCAGAATGTGCACCTCTAGAAGGTTGACCTCTACTCTGACCACTGTAGTCGCTATAACTGGACTGACCCCCATCAGTAATCTGAAGTGCTGCATGAACTGGTCTACTAGACTAACCCTGGTTCTATAAGAATGACACTGAGGGTACATACCCTAAAGACCTCTTCCCTTAAACTGCTAGCCGCTCTTGCTCCCACTAAAACTACCCTGCTGACGCGGCCTCTTATCACGGCCCCTTTGATCCTCACGATCTCTCTCTTCTATAGAATAGACATGAGCCGCAATATCAAAAACAAACTTCCCTGAAGTCACCAAACTCTGAGTAGCCCTTCAGAGCAGTAAACTCAACCCTCTAACGAAGCACCAAATCTACTTATACTCTATAGGCAGAATCATGGAGGCATGCCTAGCTAACTTGCAAAATCTCGCCTCATACTCAGCCACCATCATAGAACCCTATCTTAAAGATGAAAACTCATCTCTCATACACTCAGGCATAGTAAAAGGCCTTTACTTCCCCAAGAAAGCTTGGAAGAACTGTGCCGAAGTCATAGGTGAAAATCCAGCTAGCCTGGAATCAAGATAAGCCCTCCACCACTGTCGTACAACCCTGTCAAGCTGATAAGCCATGTAGGCCACTCTGCGAGACTCAACGAACCCCAAATTATGGAGCTTCTCCTTACAACTAGTGAGAAACTCATAAGCATTCTCCCTTGGGTCCCCTGCAAACCTAAGTGGGTTTAATCTTAGAAATTGGTCCAATATCTTTAGAAACCAACATAGACTCGACGCATAAAATAAATTAAGAAAGTGATATTCTCCTAAGAATGCCCTATAACCTCCCGAAGATAAGATACAGACGTTATTGTTCTGATCTGCAAGACTCTACTTTACATTTGCTCTTGTACCAACAATACCAGTGAACTTAGGATCTGATACCAATTTTTCACGAGCCAATTTTACTAGTCATGATGGCACCTACTTCAACCCACCAGTAGGTAAGCCAAATCATAGCCCGAAACAGCAAGCAATGGGCTAATTGGTGGATGATAAAATAAATACCAAAAATACGCATACAATGGAATTATAAGCGGTAAAATATAACTGCAATAGTGTATAAACTTACACAGAGGGAGATAAAGAGAAGAATAGAATATACCACGACCTAGTAAGGTCGGTACAAGGGCCACTAAATCAACAAGATCAAAAGTACCACATAGTAACCAATATACAGACAGTCTCGATAACTAATGACTGTCCAAAAGTAATGAAAGGAGAGATAATCATATTTGGCTCTAAAAACTCACCCTATATCTGAATATTGAGAGCAAACTAGATAGAATGTCAGTGGCAGTGACTCATACCCGAATCTTCATCAGAAAAAAATACAGAAGTGTAGTATTAGCACCAAAACATCGGATACTCAGTAGACATAATCGATCGACTAGGATAAATCTTAATAAAAGCATAATAAGATGAGAGAATGTAAACTAAAGTTAGGGATAAAAGGGGCAAACTTGAAATAATGCTCTGACTGACAATGATAAGTAAACAAGGTGAATAACTTGAAAAGAATACAAGCTAGTTGTAGTCAAGATAGGCCCCCATAGGCTCAGAAGGCATAAACAAGAGAGAATTAACCCAATCAAGCCCCCATAATCCTGGTGAGCACAATCAATGAAGAGTCACAACAATAATAGACATAAAGAAGCGCCAATGAAAGTCATATCTGAGAACCCTTTTTATCATAACCGTCAGACTAAAACCAACACTTTAGCATCATAAGTGAATACTAAATCCAGACTCAAATCGAAAACTTAATATCATAGATGACTAGTAAAATGCGGGACTTAAATAAGAACTCTTAAAGTAAATACTAGATAACAATTCTATCCAAGGGATGAAAAGCTAACTAAATCATCCTAAGGTTATGGTGAAGGAAGGCCTCCTAGGTCTACAAAGAGTTAATTAGAATGTTAGACCTAAATGAGGGCTGGTGGGGCTTGCTACGAATCCTGAAAGTCCATCCTAAGGTAGGTTTCTACCCAAAACTAGGCTAAGGCGTCAAATTCTTATTTCAAGGTGTCAATAAATCGATACTAGTCTTAAGGTGTAATCTCATTCAAGTAAGGAAGAATGATTCAAATTCTATCTAAAATGGCTCTTTAATCGGCTAAATAATTCAAAATTTGGTAAACATACAACCAAGCCGTAAATTCCCAGCCAAATCTAACATAATACTATACTAATACAATAATAAAGCTCTATCTATGAGGAAAGTAAGCCTAGCCTACCTTAACGCCGACGAAGCTCGAGAAAGTCCACTAAATAGGAGTTTTTCCCATTCGAAAAGCCTCTGCACGATGCCGCACTATCAAAATAATAATCTATGCATTACTATAAGAACAACAATACCCATATCGCATATAAATGCTTCGGTCCAAAATCAAGCTAAAAATTTCATGTGGGATCCGCTTGCAGAATTACAAATTTTAAACCATCAAAACGTCCCTCTAAGCTCAAGGATCATTTACTCTCAATAATGGGAAAATTTAAAGCACAAACAAACCCAAAATCAACCCACAAAGTAAACTAGGGATTTGGACTAAAATCTGAAATTTAACAAAGAATTAAATGGAAACTTAAGTAATAAATGATGGAAAAATGGCTACAATTACGCCTCCAACTCACCCCGAACACCCAATGGTTAATCTTCACTCTCTCTGATCTCCCTAGGGTTATTTATTATTTTGGGACTTGGAAAGATTGAAGAGAAATTGAATGCCACAACATTAAATACTGCAAGGGGACCCTTTTTCACAAATGCAACATTCAGTCAAGCCCGCCACGATTGTGAAAGAGGAATTTTGGTCTGGTCTGGCGGAGTCCCTTCACCAACGAGCAATCAAGCTCGCTAGTGCGAGGGCCGATAAACTTGGCCTTCGCAAACGTGACCCAAGCATTGCGATCGCTATAGGCTACCACCTTGGCCTTTGCGAACACGACCAAGGTCTCACAAATGTGAAGGCCATTTTTTTCCTACACCAGCTGAGCTGCATCAACAGTTTTGGACAAGTGCCAAAACTCTAATCTGACCCTAGGGATTCTTTGGAAATCCCATGAATGCAAACAAACTATGCTACTCTACAAAATTTGACATTTTGGACTCAGGGGCACTATTAAAATTTCCATCAGGGGTCATTTCAATGAAATATGGGTCCCACACCAAAGGTCTGTTTTAATCAAAATCCACCCAACAACCTAAAATGAGTCGGAAAGTCTCAGAACCCAAACCAAGGGTACCTATGTTTCAAAGCTGATTAAATTGCCAAAATCAGCATACAAGGCCATTTACCTAAAGTTTAGCCCCGATACGCAATCTTTAGCAGTGAAAACTTCAAAACAGGGAATTGACTTTAAAAACCAAACGAACTGCCCGATAACCAAATTGTCAGCTCCAGCAAGTCATAAATGACTTGGGGCAGTTATGGGAAAGCTTGAAACACTAAAATAATACAAAAATGCAAAAAATAACCTGGAGGGTCATTACATGATCATAAAAAGACATCATAAGACCCGAAGCAACTGGAGGAACAGTTAGCCTAGTTGGTGGTGAATCAATATGTGGGGGTACCAAAGAAGATTATTGTAACTTTGAAGTCTAAGAATCATAAGTAGGAGCCTTCTCTGGTGGCTGAATAGCTCATAAAGTCTATGAAATACCTAACACACTCAAAGGGACATCAGTCTGGGGGAGCACTATCTTGACAACTCAATAGTTGAATCAATAAATCCTGTAACACCTAGGTAGCAACTGAACCTTATGGGACCTGAGTTGGCCCTGCATCCTGTGTATGATAATCATCCTCCGCATAGGTAATCTCAGATTAGGGATAGGGCACCCTAGCATGTCCTCTAATTGGGGAAGCTCCTCATTCCCATCCTCGACCTTTGGGTAGGCCACAACCCTGCCTTGCCCCCTGACTGGGGCACCAATAGTGGGTGTTGCCCTAGTGTCCTCAACATCTCTAGATCTAGTCTCACCATCTACGTAGAAAAGAATGGAATACAATTTTAGAATATTTTGTATGAAAAACCAGTATGATAAGGACTCAAATTGGAGATGTTTTTCCTAATAACATCCTATAGCCTCTCGAAGATAGATATGGAACGTTAATGTATCGATCCACGAGACTCTATTAGACATCTTGGTCTTTCACTTATGAGACCAACGAACCTAGTACTCTGATACTAATTTGTCACGATCCAAAAGTTAAGGTCATGATAACACTCACCTAGACCCAGCATTGGTATGTAAGCCGAATGCCCAAAAAGGAAAGGAAAACTAAATTTCAAACTCAACAAATAAAAAATAGGACTTCTAGAATAAGTCAGGACATAATATATAAACATAGCAGAAGTGTGAATAAAATACATAAATCCACAGAAATAGTGTCATAAGTAGAAAGAGCATCTAATATATGGTCTGAAATCTAAAATACAAGAGTTTGTCTCCGAACATAAAAAATATAAGATAAAGTAGAAGAGGTTTGGAACTAGCCCCAAACTCTGGAGCACACCAGTATCTCAATAATCCATCTACCATGACATGAGATCATCCACCGCAGGTCACACTTGAACTAGGATTTGCACCAAAAAGGCACAGAAGTAGTAGTGAGTACGGTCCACTTGTACTCAGTAGGTATCATAGGACGACTAAGCAAAGAAAAAAAACAAAACAAGTAAGAGATACTATGAACATGTTCATCTTCCAAACAGAAAAGTTCCCAAATAGTAGCTCACACCGTATCCACGAACTGTTCTACAATAAAAAGTAAAAAGGGGAAACTACAGATGAATATATATATATATATATATATTTAAAAACTAAGTACACAATAACAAACGCATAGAGGAAATACAAGTGATGCAATGCAATGATTGTGGGATAATGATAAATGATTGAAAGTCATCGCATTACTTTCTATATACACCTTCCAAGCCTAAGAGCTTTCAAGATAGGACCATGGGGGGTTCACAACCCGTATACTTTGTCAAATCTCAATCTCATAATCAATAAAATTTTCTGGCTAGTGTTCATGACCAAGGGTTTTATAAGGTGTTCCATTTTCTTTCAAAATTAATGTTTCTCAATGATACGAGTATCTCATAAATATGTATGTATGAGATGGGGATGTAATGCTCACAACCATTCAGTGTGAAGATGATAATCAATTCAATGCAGGTATAAGTGAGCTCAGAATAAACTCAATATATAAATAATTCATGATATCAACCCTTGTTCGGCACCACTAGAATGAATAATCATGTAAGACATCAATAATATCATTTTAAACCCCTCACTCAGGTTTTATTATTATGATAGAGGCAAATAATTCTCACATAAGGCCTATAAAATCTATTCAAACCCACGCACGAGTATCACAATAATAATGATGGCATTTAATGATTAAATAAGGACTATGATGCCAAATAAAGCTCCCACATGGGAAACACACAATATAATCTCTCAAGTCAACAGCAATATGTATATAAGCCCCAACACAGGAACACGATAATAATAATAATCTTGAGGTATAACTCCCATGACTAATTTCCCAATCCATAACATGCTTTACGTGAATGGTTAACTACCAAGCCCAGTCTTAAGAAAGTTAAGTCATAACCTACCTCAAAATTCCAAAATTTAAGCCAAGACCCTTCAATATGGAGCCTTTCCTTTTTGAATGGTCTGATAATAAGCTAAATCTGAAAAAATATAAAATCTATGCATCAAAAGGAAGATAATGATACCCATATCAACTATATTTAAGATGGGTTCAATATTATAAGCGGTAAAACAAGAATTTTATTGTAGAAACATGATATTCATATACATAGGAGTCTACATCTGAAAATCCACGCGAAAAAAAGTTGAAATTCCTGCTCAAAATGATGAAAAACCATTTTAAGAGTTTACCAAAAAAAATCTCCAATTTCTGGATTGAAAACAAGATTAAAAGGTGTTTTTTTTGAAGATATAATCAATAAGAATTAATGTATAAAAGAGTTTGGAGTTTACGCAAGCACGAATGGTGAAGAAAACCCTAAAAATGGTGAAAATTGATAAAATAGAGTATTTATACTATTTTATGAATAGTACCTAACAATCCTGAACCCCCCTTATGATCGTGAGGGTCAACATTTGCCTTTCCATTTAATTAGCCTTTGCATTCACGGTCACCCCTTTACGTTCATGAAGGGTGATGTCCTGAATCCATAGCATTTACTACAGTCTGGTCACATTCACGATGATGTGAGAAAATCGACACGAACTTGATAACCCTTTGTGATTGTGACCATCAACTCATGATTGAAATGAATAATAGTGTTCCTTCTCTGCATTCACGAGCCAAGGTCCATGTTCATGAAGAAGGATTTCTTTTGCACCAGATATCAACAATTGTTGAGTTTTTGTATGATGTCAATTCAGCTGAAAGGAGTCTCAGGATTCATTGAAACCCTACAGAACTAAATCATATATGCTACTAGGCTATTTTCAATGTTCTGGACTCAATGATAATTTGAATTTTCGAAAAGAGAGATCGTTTACAATAATTTAACACCCGAAAACCCTTTTAGGCTTATTCCACTAGTTTCCATCAAAAGGGTAAAAATGAAAAATAAAGGCTCCAAGCTCGAACTAACTACGCTACTAACCCAAAATCTACATTTTGAATATAATGAAAATGTCTGAATCGCCATCCGGCACTCAAAACATAAAATGATGACTAAAATCAAAGTCATGGATTTTAAAGCCTCTAAGAGTATCAAAATCTCCCAAATCACTCCCAAATGCATTGGGGACCATGTCAACAGTCACCACAACTCACAAATGGTATGTAACAAACACGGGGAGGGAAAACATTCAAAACTCATAAAAAGAGGAAATTCACAACTAAGGTTGTTACAAAATCCAATTACCAAGTGCCCTAGGTACGCTAAGCTAATTTCTAAAAGGGAGCATCTACCGGGCCTAAAGGAATTCACGGTAGAAATATGTCCTAAAGTCCCCTAACCTGCTACAAGGATCATAAAATGCCTAAAGTACTATGCCCACCATAATACCCCACTAATAATTAGCAAATTACTATGACAATACCATAAAAGAGCAATGTCTAAAGGAAGGTAAGCCTAGCCTACCTGGACGCCGCTGAAAGCACTTAAAATCCACTAAATTGGAGTTTGTCCCTTCTGAGAATCCTTAGACTCCTTCCACGGTATCAAAATTATATTCTAGGCATCAAGAAAGGAACAACAATACTCATATTGTAAAATCACGTTCCAAGTTAGAAATTGGGCTAAAAACCAATTGTGGGGCTCACTTACGGAATTCAAAAGTTGAAACTACAACAATATCCCTTGGGGAACAATGAGCTTGTGCTAAAAAAATGAGCACCACCAGCTCTTTAATTGCCCCAAAATAGCCTCAAGAGTAAAACAAAATTCAAGAATTAAAACTAGAATTTAAAGTTTTAACAGGTCAGGAACTTATGAGTTTAAGATGAGAAAAGGATAAAGGTACGAGAATACAATGACCCCAATCTTTAATTGGTTATCTACTCTAATTTATAAGCTATCAAGGTGCTTTAATGGAGGTTTATAAACATAAAAATGTCTTTGGGATCGTGCTGAGTTGAGGCTAACTAGGAGTATTGGTGAACTCCTCGTCCAGAGCATGATTCTACACTTCATCATATCTTTATCTTATCTTTATTTGAAATTTCAGATACAGAGTTTTGTATTTTCGTATTCTATGTCAGTTATTAGTTCTCTTTACTCATGACACTAGATTTTGGGATTTGATTTGTATTTATTTTAGTTTTTTATTTGTTTTATATATATTTGGTTGACTTTATTTTAAAGTTTTGTATTTGGGTGTTATGTATCTTCTTCCTATGTTTCTATCACTTTTGGACGTTGGGCTTACCTTCTAAGGCTGGGTTAGGGTAGGTGCCAGCATGACCTCGACTTTTGGGTAATGACAAGTTGATATATTTTATTCTTGTTATATAACTCTAAAATATCTACTAATCATTTAAATTTATTATATTAAATAATTATAAAAGTCACACCTCAATGTATATCATTAAAATTTAATGAAATTAGTGGCACGTAACACATTATGTAAAGAAAAACCCAGTTTACTAAATAAATTAAATAGCATACTCTTAAATTCAAGAGATTATTTGAGTTAAAACTTCATTGAGCTTCTTAAGATATGAGTTTACACTATTTTCTTGTCACAAGAAATTTTTTTAGTTTAATTCGAAGAATAAATTTCAAAGTTCAACATATCTACTAACCTATTTTTGTTGTTTAATGAAAATAATATATCTCAATACTCAAAGTTTATTTTCATACACTCCATACCTATTTTGTGTGAAAATTAAAATTTATTAAAATAGTAAAAAAAAAACAAAAAACTATAATGTCATTCAAGGAAAAAACATAATTTTTCCACTTATTCTACACAAATCTAATGTTTTTTTTGTGGATTTAATTTAGATTTTTGAAATAAAATAGAAGTTTATTTAACAATTACCACATATGCTAGATTTATAAAGAACCATAAATTAAGAAAAATAAATGAATTTCCTTTTTTTTCGTATCAGCTGTGATTTTATTTATAGTTTATTGGTTTTACACTTTTATAGTATTATTCAAGGTGAAATATTAATTTTTTCACTATTTCCGTACAAATATCATATTTTATTTCTTTATTGCTTTAATTAGGTTAAGAGATATAAAATAAAAATTTACTTCTAACGTTACCACATATGCTAAGGATTTAAAATAAACCACCAATTAAAAATAATAATTTAATATCTTTTTTGTGTCAATCGTGATTTGATATATAGTGTATGGATTTTAAAACTTGTCCATCCATGTGTGTGTGTGTGCATGCGCTATTAACATAAGAGCAACCCGTTATTCTAACTAAATTCATATTCTGAAAACAAAGTTACTAGATGAGGATCATTGCCCAAAATTCTTACGAATGAAACACCTTAGCCATAAGTTGTCTTTCCTGAGCTTAACCTAAAGTAGACAGGTGAGTCCCTTTTTATGTATTTTAACCATTTTGACCTTTTCTGTGGCTGTTATAAACTTTTTGTAAGTTGTGGGGATGGTCACATGATCCCCGATGCATTCGAGAGTGATTTGGGAGAGTTTGAGACGCTTAGAGGCTGTAAAAGCCATTAGTTTAACCTTGGTCAACATTTTGTATTTTGAGTGTCGTATGTTCATTTGGATAGTTCCATTAGATCCATAATGTCTATTTTACACTAGTAGCAGGGTTGGTTTTGGTTTGGAGTCTTTATTTTTCATTTCGAACCCCCATTTGGAAACTAGTGAAAAATGCCTAAATGGGATCCCAAGGGCTATTTTATTGTATTCAATCTCTTTTCGAAAATCTGACATTGCTATTGTGGCCGGAATGTCAAAAATAGCTTAGTAGCATATATGGTTTATTTTTGTAGGGTCCCAAACAAATCCCGAGGGTCTGTTCGGAGATATTTCAAGCATGAAAAATCAGCAACTTTTCTAATATTTGGTGCATGTGTATTCCTTATCAATGAACGCAGGCGTATAGCTGCAAATACGGAGAAGTATATTATCCTTCATCGTGATTGCGAGGTGGGAAGCCATGATAGTTAAGACTTATAAGGACCAAGTCAGGTTATTTCCTTCATCGTAAAAGCGATTGGGCTGTTGCAAATGTGATATATCCAGGTCATCAACCCTCGTGAACACGAGAGGCTGACCATAAATGTGAAGGCTAATTTTATGGACTGGTCATTGTTTACCTTCGTAAACGCGAAGGGTTGACCGTGTTCGTGAGATACTATTCATAAAATAGTATAAATACGTCATTTTTCATGAATTTCACCATTTTTTGGACCTTAAAGCTTCAGGAAAGGGGTAATTTCTAGGGTTTCTTCACCATTTGTTCTTAGGTAAGCTCCAAAATCATCTTTTAATTGTCTGTATCTTCAAAAACACCTTGTTATCTTGATTTCAAAATGGATTTTTGAGGGTTTTGCCGGTAGAGCTTTCAAATGGGTTTTCTTCGATTTGAACATCAATTTAAACTCATTTTCACTTGGGTTTTCAGCTGTTGACTCCTATTATCTTTGGGAAGATGTTTCTAAATGAAATTTATGGTTTTACCCTTTCATTTTTGAACCCGTTTGGGAACCATCTTAAATATAGTCGATATGAGTATCATTAGCTTCCTTTTGATGCATAGATTATGTATTTGATAGATTTAGCTGATTCTATAATGGTTTAAAAAGGAAATGCCCCACGTTGAAGGGTCTAGGCTTGGATTTTGGCACTAAAATATAGGTTATGGTTAACTTTCTTCAGATAGGGTTGGGTAGTTACCGTACATGTAATCTATTTTATGGATTGGGGATTTAGCCATGGGGAGTTATATTTTGAGATTATTATTTTTATCATGTGCCCATGTGGGCGTTTATATGCATATTGTTGTTGACTTGAGAGATCATATATTGTGTGTTGCCCGTGTGGAGGATTTATTTGACATCATAGGCTTATTTGTGTATTAAATGCCATAATTATTGTTGTGATGCCCATGCGGTGGCTTAAATAGATATTATAGGCCTTGTTTGAGCATTATTTTCCTCTATCATGATTAATATACTCAAGTGAGGGGTTTAAAATGATATTTTTGATGTCTTACTTGACTATTATTTCTAGTAGTGTCGAGCGAGGGCAGATATCATGAATTATTGACATATTGAGTTGATTCTGAGCTCATTTATACTTGTGTTGAATTGATCATTATCTTCATAATGTTTGGTTTTGAGCATTACATCTTCATTTTATTTACATATTCATCAGATTGGTGCTACTGAGAAATACTTATTTTGACAGAAAATGAGACACTTTTTAAGACACCTATATGGAGGGATGTGTCGATAAGGTTGGTTGAGAAATACTGATTTTGTAAGAAAAAGAGACACTTTATGAAATATATATGCTGAGGGATGTGCCGGTAGGGTTGATTGAGACTTGGGATTCAAATTATAATAAGTATATGGGTTACAACCCTTCCCTCCCCCCCCCCCTATATGGGTCCTATCCTGAAGCTTTGAGGCTTGAAAGGTGTATACAAAAGTCCCACCATCATTGCATTTACATCTTCTATGTTTCCTTTCTACATACCCTTGATGTGCACTTAGGTTCCTTATATATTTTGTGTGTAGTTGTTCCTTTATATCTAATATTATCGAACTATTAGTGGATGTGGTGTGAGCAACCATTTGGTTCTGTTTGCAGGTGACGTGGTCATAGTATCTTTTACTTGTATTGTTTTCTACTTTGGTCAATCGGCCTATGATACCTACTTAGTAATAGTGCACCGTACTCACCCCTATTGTGCCCTTTCGATGCAGATCCTAGTTCGAGTACAATTTGTGGCAGCTTATTTTGTGCTATCGGAGTTGATATATGAGGTACTTGTATGCTCTAGAGCCCAAGGTTGATTCTGTACCTCCTCTTATTTTTACCATCTATTCACTTATATTCGGAGATAGACTATTGTATTTTAATATTGACACATTGTAGTAGATGCTCTTTCCACTTGTGACACCAGTATTTTGGAATTTATTGTATTTCGTTTAGATTTTTTCTATGTTTAAATATTTTGTCTTGACTTTATTATAGAAGTCTCGTTTTTATATGTTTAATTAGTATTTGGGTTTTTCTATCCATTGTATGTATTCAACTTATCTATCAAGGCTGGGTATAGGTAGGTGCCATCATGACCTCGCCTTTTGAGTTGTGACAAATTGGTATTAGAGCATTAGGTTCACTGGTCTCTTAAGTGAAAAAGTAAGATGACTAATAGAGTCTCATGGATCATTACATTGACGTACGTATCTATCTTTGAGAGTCTATATGATGTCCTTGAGAAAAACCTCTTTAATTTTATTCCTTATTATGCGGGTTGTTCATATCCAATATTTTAAACTTATATTCTATTTTTTCTATGCAGATGGTAAGGACTAGGTCCAGAGATGCTAGGGATGCTTAGCCAGCACCCACTATTGAAGCCCCATTCGGGGAGTGAGGCAGGGCTTGTGGCCTACCAAAAGGTAGAGGATAGGCACGAGGAGCTGCCCCAGCAAAAGGATATGCTAGGGAGGCCTCTCCCGAGCCTCAAGTTGATTATGCTGAAGATGGATATCAGACATAGGATGCGGGGCCATCTCAGGTCCCACAGGGTTCAAGTAATACCTCGATACTACATGATTTATTGATTCGTCTCTTGAGTCGTTAGGATGGTGCCCCCCAGACTTGTGTTCCTTTGAGTGTACCAGGTATTCCTTAGACTTCAGGAGGTATTCAACCACCAGAACCTACTCCTACTTATGATATTTCTTAAAGATCCAAACCCGTCATGAGTGACACCTACACTACCCACCCGGTGGAAGAACCATCTATCCCAAATACCAACTCATAATCAACAGTTAAAAGATGTAATTAAAACTAACCTATTAATAAATATCTAAGTGTAAATGAAAACCAAAAGTACAACTAATTGTGTAACATTGCACTTACAAAAATAAAACAATCCCTAGGACCTGAAAGTTGTCAGTACCAAAACATCTGCAATTTTCAAGAAGGGGATACAATCCCAAAACTAACAGAAAGTGTATAATGTCTAAAACAAGGGACTATGTCATAAAGGAAAGAGCTCATGGTAGCCCAGATATACCGCTCACCCTGAAATCAAAGGTCACCGCTGGAATTGTAAGTAAGATCTCGTAGGAGCAGCTGGAATATGCGCTGTACTCATAAAACTAAACACAGGTGTAGTATCAGCACAGAAGAAAACAATAGTGTACCGGTAGTAGGGCCATTTGGCCAACCCAAGATAAGAATACAAAGACTTAACTAAAATATAGTACAACAAGTAAATCGATGCTCAAAACTAACATACACTTAGCACACAAAAAGCCAAATAAGCAATTTAGGATTAAAATCAACAAGTCAATATATTATCACCAAGTCGAGTTCAGCCAAGACAATTCAAGTCAAATCAAGAGGAATTAAATAAGTTACAACCATATAAATATATTCCCCAGTTCACTCATGGAACCGTCAAACTCACCTGACCCTCGTACATACACGCTATGGGTAATAAATTCACCCTCTAGCCATGACCTGCAGGGTACAATTTTTATCCATGTACTAATTCACTAGACACAAGTGTCTGCCAACCATATTTCACCAATAACCCTTGAGAACATCCCAAATACCAAAACACACATTTTGAAATAAGGTAGGTCATAATCTTACAGCAATGTAAAATCCTTGCATTGACCATACCAAACAACATGTACTAACAAGCCACACTACAAACTAGTTATCATACACATATATCACAAATTGGATTAAACTACATTACCATCACCTACCTCGAACCAAGCTTGCACAACTCCTCTAAGCCGGCGTTTTGCTCTTCCGCACAATTTTTGCTTGCTCTTGGTCTAGAACACATATAATGACACAAAATTAATGAAATGACCTACCGTGTTGGGAATAATAACTCACACCCAACCCTTAAGGCCAAGTTCATGGTCATTCCCTTCCCGTTCTAGGGCTTTACTACCGTAATTCACCTAAAACTACCAATTTCGTGAATAAACTAGTGAATTATCTGAATGAAAGAGTAAATTAATTGTTAATAATCCAAACCCATTAACTTATTACTTAATTTTCCCCCTTGAACCATAAAATAACCAAAATCAACCCTAAAACCCTCCCTGAACCCCATAAATTAGCAATTCTAAGGCTTAATTGTCAAATACAAGTTAACGGGGATGAATTCCTCACCTAAAATCCAGTGGAAATTTCCCTTTCTTTACCCCAAAATGAGTTTTAGAAAAATAAATTATTTTGGGGAAATAATTAACAAAACTGCGACTTTTGCCGCTATAGTGGCATACATCGCTGTAGCAGTGTCGTTATAGCGGCAGGTGGGCGTTGACCAGGTTTGACTGTCACTATAGCGGGAATTTCTCTTTTATAGAGGTGGTTGCTAAAACGGTGTGCCTGTCGCTATAGTAGTGTCGATGGGAAGAAATGTCCAATTTCATCCAAAAATCTCAATTTTCACAACACACCTTAAACCCGGGGTATTCTAAATAATGTTCCTTACGCTAAGATAAATCTCGGGAGTTCTACTTACCCAATTTTGATTCCATAAAATACTACGGGTTCCTTATCATCTTAGCTAACTATTAATCAAAACAAACACCACCAAACCAGCCCAAATCATTCCTAGATTTCCCTACACTATACCTCACTCTGATTTTGGTCGAAACTAGCGTAGGCTGAAATTTGTAACTTCAAATTTGGGAAGCATTTTCACATGGGACTTTTAATGAAAAGTTTATACATAAAGACAGAAATGATCATTTTAATAGATACCAATTTACCCATTTTTCATCCCCAAATGATCAAAAGGAAAAAATAGGCTAAAATAAGGAGAGAAGAGAGTATCTGTATCCTCAAACAATTGAGGGTACTTGTCCCGCATATCCTTCTCAGTTTCCTTAGTGGCTTCCTCAACCGGATGATGCATCCACTGAAACTTAACCAAACTAATTTCCTTCATCCTCAACTTCCAAATATCTCGATCTAGAATCATTATCAGCTCTTTCTCGTAAGCCAAATCCTTATCTAAAAAAACCTAGCCCCACTTAATGATGTAGTGTCCATTCCCATGGTACCTTTTGAGCATAGATACGTAAAGTACTGAATAGACTCCCAAAAATCCTAGAGGTAGAGCTAACCTGTAAGCAACTAAACACACAACTTTAAGAACCTCGAAGGGACCAATATACCGAGGGTTGAGCTTGACCCTCTTGCCGAACCTCACAATTCCCTTTATGGGAGAAACTTTAAGCAAAACTTGCTCACCAACCTTGAAGTCCATGTCTCTTACCTTACGGTCCGTATACTCTTTCTGTCTACTTTCAAAAGCCAACAACTTGGTTTGAATGAACCTTACTTTCTCTTGAGCCTCCTTCAACAAGTTAGTGCCTAAAGGTTTAACATCTCCAGCCTCAAAACGTCCAATCGGTGACCTATATTTCCTTTCATAAAGTGCCTCGAATGGTACCATATCCATAGTGGAATGATAGCTATTGTTTTATGAAAACTCACACAATGGAAGGAAGTGGTCCCAATGACCACCAAATTAATCACGCAGGCCCTACACATGTCCTCTAGCACCTGAATCTTCCTCTCTGATTGCCCATCTATTTGAGAATGAAAGGTCATATTAAATGTGAGCTTGTTTCCTAACTCCTCATGCAACAAGTCCCAAAATTTAGAAGTGTATTTTGCATCTCTATCAGAAATTATGGTAAGTGGCACTCCATGAAGTCTCACAATCTTTATTGCATATATCTTAGCTAACTGCTGAGTGCTATAGTCTACCCAAACTAGCAAGAAGTGAGTGGAACTAGTCAACAGATCCACAATCACCCAAATGGATTCATATTTTCCCAAAGTCTTAGGAAGACCCACCACAAAATCCATAGCAATATGTTCCCATTTTCGCATAGGTATAGGCATTTTCTGAAGCAACCCCGCAGACCTTTGATGTTCATACTTTACCTGCTGACAATTATGACACTTGGACACATAATCCATGATATCCCTCTTCATCTAGGGCCACCAATAAAGCTGCCTTAAGTCATAGAATAACGCGAACCATGGGCCTCTAAAAGTATATCACAAATCAAATCAACCACCTGAAGAACACATAACCTTCCCTTAAACCACAACACCCTACTCGAGTTAAGAGTGGCATTAACCACCTCCCCACGCACCACTTTATTCTGGAGTGCACTCAACTTCTTGTCCTCAAACTTCTTGGCTTTAATCTGATCCCGAAATGTTGACTTCACCTGAACTCTAGCCAATACTCTACCTCTGTCTGCAATCCCAAACTACATACTCTGAGATGCCAAAGTTTGAAACTCTCTAGCAAACGATCGTATAGACACCCTCAAGAATGAAAAGCTAGCCATACTTACCGTTTTTCAGCAGAATGCATCTACCACCATATTATCCTTACCCGGATGTTACTGAATAGTCACATCATAATCCTTTAACAATTCCATCCATCTCCACTGCGTTAGATTCAAATCCTTTTGAGTAAATACATGTTGTAAGCTATGGTAGTCTGTGAAGACCTCACACTTAACACCATAAAGATAATGTCTCCAAATCTTTAATGCAAACACCACCATTGCCAAATCTAAGTCATGGGTTGGGTAGTTCTTTTAATGAAGCTTCAACTACCTCGAGGCATAAGCAATGACACTCCTATCCTGCGTCAACATAGCACCCAAGCCAAAAAGTGAAGCATCACTAAATACTATAAAGTCCTTACTTTCAACCGGTAAAGAAAGGATATGAGCTGCAATCAAGAGTGTCTTGAGCTTTTGGAAGCTCTCCTAACATTGGTCTAAGCAAACAAATGGCACTTCCATCTGAGTCAGCCTTGTCAAGCGTGTTGCAATGGACGCATTTTTCTTGACAAACTTTGTTAATAACTAGCAAAACCCACAAAGCTCCTTACCTCGGTCACTGAACAAGGCCAAATCCAATTCTTCACTGCCTCAATCTTATAAGAATCCACCATCACCCCTTTTTCAAAAACCACATGCCCCAATTAGGAAAAGGAAGACAACCAGAATTTACACTTTGAAAAATTAGGAAATAGCCATTTTTCCCATAGAATCTCCAAAACTATGCGAAGATGACCTATATTCTCCTCCTTACTCTTATAGTAAACTAGAATATCATCAATAAACATGATAATAAAAGAATCCAAGAACGACTTAAAGATACCATTCATCAAACACATAAAGGTTGCACGTGTATTAGTTAACCCGAAAGACATCACCAAAGACTCATAATGGCCATAACGAGTTCTAAAAGTTATCTTTGGTATGTCCTCCAGTCTTATTTTCAACCGATGATTACCCAACTGCAAGTTAATTTTTGAAAACACTGTCGCACCTTGTAACTGGTCAAATAAATCATCTATGCGAGACAAGGGATATTTATAGCTAACAGTAACCTTATTCATATTTCTATAATCAATGCACATCCTCATACTACCATCTTTTTTCTTAACAAATAGGATCGGAGCACCCTATGTTAAAGCACTTGGATGAATAAAACCCTTGTCAAGTAGTTCTTGTAATTCAGTTTTGAGTTCCCTCAACTCTGCTGGAGCTATTCGATAGGAAGAAATTGATATAGGGCGAGTTTCCGACTCTAAGTCAATACAAAAATTGTTATCTTTATTTGGAGGCATACCTGGTAGGTTTGAAGGAAGCACATCCTCGAATTTGGAAACTACAAAAACTGACTCTATAAAAGGGGACCCCGCACCCACATCTTGAGATGTGCTAAAAATGTTGAACACCCCTTCCCCACTAACCTTCTAGCCCAGAAAAATGATATAATCCTCACTATTATGTCCTTATACACTCTCTCCCACTCTAGTTTATCCATTCTCGGAATACCTTGAGTCACTATCTTAACATTACAGATTAAAACAATGTGATATAGAGATAACCAGGTCATACCCAGAATTACATCAAAATCCAACATATCCAGAATAATTAAGTCTACCTAAGTCTTAAAACCCCCAAATAATACAGGACAAGAATGGTAAACATGGGTTACTACCACAGACTCACCAACCAGAGTAGACACATAAATAGGGAAATCTACTACATCACTAACAAGATTCAAACCAACCACAAACTAAACAGATACATAAGAATAAGTAGACCCCAGATCACACAGAAAAAAAGCCATCCGGTAACAAACTAAAAGAGTACCTGTGATCACCGCATCAGAAGCCTCGGCGTCAGTCTTTCCCAAAAATGCATAACTGTGAGCGCAGTCATCAATCTGAGCTAACTACTTTCCCGACTGTGCTCCTCCTTCTACGCCACCATTTCCTCAACCACCTGCCTGATTTCCCTATGCATCCAGTGGATGACCCCTGCCATTTTCTCCTATCTCTCTACCTGCTATAATTATAGCTCGAGTTTACTATTGTGCATGGGCATTTTCCTGTATCATAGGACACTCCCTCTTAAAATGACCAATAACACCATAATAATAACACCCTCGCTCGAGAGAAGGCCAACTGGCAGAAGAGTAAGAAGCCCTTTGGCCTCTAATAACCTGTGCCTCAGAAGAAACCTTAGTTGGGACCACAGTAGAAGTTAGCAAGACTGTCTGAATAGGGAGAGCTAAATAGGCCTATTGAACGTTGCCCTTAGAGTAAGATCCACTGGAATTCCCAATATTTCAGGTCCTTTTGACTATGATCTTAGTCTGACCTGCTTGAGTAAACCCCTCCAACTTCTTCACATAATCTGAAACTTTATTGAATCCCTTCCCTCCAAAATTCATATGAACAATCAGAACCTAAAGGTCATAATTCCAACCCTTGACATAGAGTCGAATCCTCTCATCCTTAGTATTCAACAGTTGAGTAACATAGTAAGATAAGGCATGGAACTTAGCCTCATAGGCCGCAACTAACATACCTCCATGTTCAAATGCCAAAAACTTAACCTTCTTGCAATTACGGAGGGTCCGTGGCACATACTTCTCCAAGAACAAAGCATGAAATTACTCCTAAGTCAACGGTGGCAAGACCGATAACCGACATTCAACATACGTCATGCACCATTGCTTAGCATCATTCTCTAATAGAAAAGTCACAAACTGAACTTCATGGTGCTGAACAATACCCATCTTGTGCAACCTCTCATAGCAGTAAATAATGAATTCAAAGCATCCTTAGACTCAGTATCCTAGAAAGTAGGTGGTTTCATCTTCAGAAACTTAGTCAGCAGATCATGCTTAGTATCTGTCATCACAAATCCAAAATTGAATGAAGAAAAGCATCAGTCCCTAAAGCCTCATCCATCCTTAAAGACATAACAACAGTTGGGTGAACAACCAAAGCCTGAAAAGCTAGCACAGTAGGAGTGGCTCTAGTGCCATCCAACCCACTCAAAAAAGCTAACACCTGTTGAACCACCTCAGCAAACATATGAGGTAAGGCTACACACCAACAGGTGTCGCTACCTTGGTCTCCATTACCTGCTCCACTACTGCTTCCGTACTCTCAAAATGATCCTGATGTGGGGTAGGGGATACTGACTCTTCATGAGCCTGGCCAGCATCTTCTCAAACTCCACCCCTAGCTGGTGTGGCATATACCTTTCCTATCCTACCTTTCCCTCTCACTCATCCTCTTCCCCTTACGGCTGACTCCTTAGTTGGAGTGGATGGTGTAGGGGCTACTACTCATGTTTTGTTGGACCTAGTATTCACCATATGCAGACAAAAGAGTGAAGGAATTAGATACCAATTTGGATTGCCAGATTCCAATTGGTATCGATTTATAGCATGAAAGAAGCAAGAATGATAGATTTCCTAAATTAATATAGCCTCCCGAAGAAAAGTACAGATGTCTCTGTACCATTCCGTAAAACTCTACTGGACCCATTTTGGTATGACTAGATCAATAAATCTAGGCTCTCATACCAACTTTGTCATGACCAAAACCTATTGTGAGTAGAACACACACTATTCACCCGGTGAGAGAACCATCTACCCCAAATACCAACTCATAATCAACACTTAAAAGAAGTAATTAGAACCAACCCATCAATAAATATTTGAGCCTAAAAGAAAATCGAAAGTACAACTAACTGCGTAACATTGTATTTAACAAAATAACCATCCCTAGGACCCAAAAGTCGTTTGTAACAAAACATCTAAGATTGTTAAGAAGGGGATGCAACCCCAAAACAAATAGAAAGTTCATAATGTTATAAAATAAGTGACTATTTCATAAATCTCATGGTAGCCTGGATATGCCGCTCACCCTTAAATCTGAGGTCAACCGCTGGAATAACAAATGAGGTCTCGTAGGAGCCTTTAGAATATGCGCTGCACTCATAAAAGTAAGAGCAAGTGTAGTATCAGCACACAAGAGAACAATAGTGTACTGGTAGGATCATTTGGCCAACCTAAGATGAGAATATGAACACTTACCTAAATTATAGAGTGTGTTTGGTATGAAGGAAAACATTTTCTGGAAATTTTTTTCCAATTTTCTCATGTTTGGTTGGCTTAAATGTTTTGGAAAATGTTTTCCGAATCAACTTATTTTCCTCAAATTGAAGGAAAATGACTTCCCTTCAAAAAGTAAGAAAATTATTTTCCAAAACTCTCTTTCAACCTCACACCTCAACTTTCCATCCTAACCCAATTTTTGGTTACCAATTCTCGATACTAACAGGGGATTCGACTCCCGACCCTGACTCCAGATTCTCGACTCAAGATTCGGGGTCATGAGTTGGGGTCACATCTCGGGATGGGACTAGCGAATGGATCGTGGGGTTTGTTGTCGGGTCGGGAGTAGAGGTCGGTACCGGGGTTGAGTCTCGGGTGGGGAGTCGGGGTTAGGTCTCGGGTAGGGAATAGAGAGTGGGTCTTGGGTCGAGAGTTGAGGTCGGATGTCGGGGTCAGAAGTCGAGTCTGGTTCTCGTGTCGGGAGTAGGGTGTTGGGGATGTGTCTAGGGTCGAGAGTTGGGGCTGGGTGTCGGGGTCGGCAGTTAGGGTTGGGTCTCGGGTCGGGAGTTGGGGTCGGTTCCTGGGTGGGGAGTTGGGGTCGCAGTTGGGTCCCTGTTCAGGTGTTGAGGTTGAATCCCTGATCTATAGTCGAAGTAGGTTTCCGTGTTAGAAACTATTTTCTAAAAATGTATTTTCTACTCTCTAGCCAAATACTAAAAGATATTTTCTAGAAAATGTTTTTCATTCACCAACCAAACACTAGAAAATATTTTCCACTTACCAACCAAACATGAGAAAATAAGTAAGAAACCAACTTGTTTTCTATGAAAACATTTTCTAGGAAAACATTTTCCATCATACCAAACACACCCATAGTACAACAAGTTCATACATGCTCAAAACTAAAATACACTTAGCATACAAAAAGCCAAATAAGCAGTTTAGGATTACAATCAATGAGTCAATATATTATCACCAAGTCGACTTTAGTCAAGCCAAGTCAAGTCAAATCAAGACGAATTAAACAACTTAAAACCATATAAATATATTCCCAGGTTTACTCATGGAACCGTCAAACTTACCTGATCCTCATACATACACGCTGTGGGTAATACATCTACCCTCTAGCCATAACCTGTAGGGGAAAATTTCCATCCATGTACTAATACCCCAAACACATGTGTCTCCCAACCTTGTTTTACTAATAACCCGTGAGAACATCCCAAAGACAAAAACATTCCACATTTTCAAATAAGGTAGGTCAAAATCATACAATAATGTAAAATCCATGCACTGACCATTCCAAAAAACATGCACTAACAAGCCACACTAAAAAGTAGTTGGATTAAACTACAATATCATCATCTACCTTGAACCAAGCCTACACAACTTCTTTAAGCAGGAGCTTTGCTCTTTCATGCAATTTCTGCTTGGTCTTGGTCTAGAACATGTATAATGACAAATAATTAATGAAATGACCTACCAAGTTGGGAATTATAACTTACACCAAACTGCTAAGGCCAAATTCATGATCATTCCCTTCCCGTTCTAGGGCTTTACTATCGTAATTCACCTAAAACTACCAATTCCATAGATAAACTAGTCAATTATCAGAATGCAAAGTTAAATTAACTATTAATAATTAAAACCCATTTACTTATTGCTTCATTTCCCCCTTGCAACAGAAAATAACAAAAATCATCCCTAAACCCCTCGCTAAACTTCATAAATTAAGGCTTAATTATCAAATACAAGTTAACGGGGATGAATTCCTTACCTTTGTGAAGCCTAATGATGAAATCACCCTAAATTGCCCTTCCTTTACCCCAAAATGAGATTTAGAAAAATAAATTGTTTTAGGGAAATTATTAATAAAAACTATGACTTTTGTCGCTATAGCGGGCATTGAACATGTTTGACCATTGCTATAGCGGGAATTTATCAGCTATAATGGCAGTCGCTATAGCAGTGTGTCACGCCCCGAATTCCAACGGAGTGGACTGGCAACCGAAGCCGATAAGGCCCGAGAGAACCAATCTTTGCTCATGTCCATTCATATGCATGTCATTCAAGGAACATCACCACCACGTATAGATACAAGATGCTAATAGCGGAAGTCATGGAAACATTTGATATATACATATATGAAACTTGGCCGTTAGGGCCATCAAGTGAAAATGGACATACATCCCTTACATTCATATTCCCACATACATCTACAAAGCCTCTAACAGATGCATATACATAACCAACCTACAGTCGGGACAAGTCCCCGCTTTATACAACATTACAATACCAAAACAAATGTACACATGTGACTCGAAAAGCCCCGAACCAACTGGAGCTCACCAAAGATCGACAAAATAATCCGCAACCTACTGTGGAGGTCTACTAGCACCTATGCCTACAGCAAGTAAGGTAAGTCCCCCAAGGGACGTCAGTACGAAGAATGTACTGAGTATGTAAGGCTCATATGAAAATGCATGATATATAAGTACTTCCATAAAATCAAATATAAGAGAATAGTCGGTACAGATAAACCACTGGTCTGCATATGTGGAACTATGTACATTAAGTCCTTTACTTCTTTTGCCTTTACATTTATTCATCTTTATCGTTCTACCCATGCTAGGATTTTCTGTCGCCCCTGGGATGAGATTTAACCCATGCTAGGTATTTTAACCCCTAGAATGCAATTAACCCATGCTAGGCTTTTATGTCGCCCCTGGGATGTAACTGTGATAACCCATGCTAGGCTTTTATATCGCCCCTGGGATGTAACTGCAATAACCCATGATAGGCTTTTATATCGCCCCTGGGATGTTACTCAAGAATATACAAACAATTATCCATTACTTCATTTATTTACTTCTATGAGATTGATACATTGGTGATTGTACATTATTGGAACTTTGAAATATTAGTCAATGAACATGATACATATGAATAACAATAGATGACAACCTGAAATGAGATACCTTAGAACATTTCAAAATGGAACAAGTACAATGTCAATGTGAACAATATGTGCTGCAGAAGGATACGGAAAGAGTAACCTTACATACCTTATCTTCCCAATATGAATATACAATCCTATACGTGAATACAATAGTCCAGCTCCTTCCTTACGTTTCACTCTACAACACAAGTACATAGCAGAGCTCACGTTAATAACTAACTACCTTAGAAATGCATACGACGACAATGAGTTACATGATTGCCTTAAAATGTCATTTCACCCTTGACAATACCATTTATGAAATTATCATACCAACAATACCACAACATTCCATACATTGACCAATACATCATAAACCAATAGCAAGTCACACAAAGTTCATACTTTACACTTCTCCATCAACACAACATCACAATTACTCCATCAAGTTACCTCAATACACTTCATAACAACATATCGACAACAATCCCACAATTTATACTCATAGAAAAATAACAAGTCAAGGAACATAACCACACCATACATGTTGATATTTCATTAACACCATGCACTTTCATCAAAACCCCAAGTCTCCTTTTAAGTTTAAATCACAAAGATGGCACATCTTTTAGCAAAACGCAAAAGTGCCCTATTCAACCTTGCCAACATAACCATCATGATCTACACAATCTCTCATGTATATAATATATTAAATCACAAGAATAAACACTTACCAAAGCTTGCAAAGTGATGATCTTATACAAAGTGCCCAAACAAAATGGTTGCCTTAGGGTTTGGAAGATATGAGAAATATCTTTTAGAAAATGTCTAGAAAGGCATGTGTGATTTTTGGAATAAAAATATGATTTTTTGGCCTTTATATAGCCCTCAAGTCATCCTTAGACACTCCTTGGGCATTAAATGCTATATTTACTTGGTCAGATGGAAGAATGGGTCATTTGCCCCTTTTGGGCCATGTCTTTTATTCCATTTTTGGCCTCAAATTGAGCCCATTAACACATATTAACTTAGCCCACCAATTTCAATGTGTAATACTCCAATTATATCATGTTTAAATAATTCCATAAATGTTACAAAAATATTCAACTCACGAGATTCATGTTCGTAGCCTCAATCTCAAACATAAGAAATTCTAGCCACTCATGGCTTAATTGAACATAATTTGATAAAACACTTGTGACGAAGAATTAACCCCAACTCGAATGCCAAACTTGCTCAAGAGTAGACCTACTATGATGGAATGATGATACCATCAAGAGTCCTCTTTATAGACTAATAATCGTAGAAGAAATCGGGCAAAAATCACCCCGGCAGGCTCCCGGGTACCCTAGAGACTTAGAAAAAATTTTAGCATTTGAAAGGTATGCAGGGGCGGCCTGGCACGCCCCTGGGCGCTCCCCCTTGCTGCCTGTGCCAAAAATATTTTGGCCAAAAGCGGCCCGGCATGCCCCCTAGTGCGCCCTAGACTAAATTTTTGATTTTGACTTTTCTTTGTGGATTTGGTTGGATCTTTCAAGTTCCAACCCTTTGCTTGCCTCTTATCTTTAAGATCCTTTGCTTCGATGTCCTTTAAACCTCACTTTTCACCCCACAAATGCTCCAAGAAGTCACAAACACCTCCTACAAAGGTCTAATCACATTTACTAGCACAATATCAAATGTTCCATCAATAACAATACAAAATACATACTTATTGCTCTCGAACCTAGGGTAAACATGGTTCAAGGTTGGAAAGTAGGGTCAGAAATATACGGGGTGTTACACAGTATGCCTGCCGCTATAGTGGCATCAATAGTACAGCTTTTCCAATTTTATCCAAAAATCTCAATTTTTACGACACACCTTAAACTCGGGACATTCCAAATAATGCCCCTTACGCTAAGATTAATTTCGGGAGTTTTACTTACCCAATTTTGATTAAGCAAAATCCTAGAGGTTTCTTATTTTCTTAGCTAACTAGAAATCAAAAAAAAACCACCAAACCTCCCCAAATCATTCACAGATTCCCCTAGACCATACCTTGCTCCTATTCATTCGAAACTAACCTAGCCTACAATTTGTAACTTCAAATATGGGAAGCATTTTAACATGGAACTTTTAATGGAATGTTTTTACATAACAACCAAAAATGGTCGTTACAATTCTAAATTCAGGGGTATATCCATCTTCTGTGGTACCATTACGTGTGGATTCACTGTATACTAGATTTGTCGTTCCTCCTGTTACTTCGAGTCCTATGATGTCTTCTGATAATAAGAAGAGGTTTGAGAGGTTTATTCTCTTGGATCCTCTAAACTTTAGTGGTTCCATTGGAGAGGATTCCTATGAGGTTTTTCTTGACTTTCAAAAGAGGTTGCATAACCTCGGATCCCTGGAGACCCACGGTGTTTCTTGTACAACTTATCAGTTGACCGATGTGGCTAGATAGTGGTGGAGGTCTCTTTATAGTTGTAGACCATTGGGTTTGCTTGCTATAACATAGACCTAATATTCTAAGGCTTTTATGGAGAGGTTTATGCCTTATAGTTTGAGAGATCAGATGAGATATGTGTTTAATCACCTAGAGCAGGGCTTTATGTCTATTGCTGAGTATGAGGCACATTTTTATGCACTATCCTGCTATTCTACTACCAGTATCTCTAATGTGTCTGAGAGTATAGTTTGTCTAGGGTTTAGTAGGCTTTTATCTGTTAGGTATAGCTTATAGTGATGTCAGGAGCTTCTTTCCAGAGTACAGTAGCGCATACTAAGATGCTTGAGTAGATTCATCAAGGGACCCAGGGTTGTGGTGGTGCTAAGAAGAACCATTATTAGAGTGAGTTCAGTAGATATATAACCCAAGGTAGGTTTTTTTTTTGATAGAGGTGCTCACAGTTATCATGGTAGACCAGTTCATGTAGCTTTATGGGGTTCAAGTGGTAGGCTTTCAATTTTTGTGGCTCCAGGTAGTCAGGGTTCAGGTCATACGAGTAAATCATCTAGTTTTGGTTATTCAGGACAGAGAGGTCATTTTGGCTCTTTTAGGCCTTCTTAGCGTGAGTCGGGTAGCCGATAATGTTTTTTTAATGATAAGCCTGGTTATATTATAAGGGATTACCCTCAGCCTGCATTGGGTCCTGTCCAGTGGGGTTTTTTATCATGCCCCAAACTCTGAGGGGAGAAACTAGCACCCAATGCCTTACTTGACTAAGAAAACCAACAAGCACCCAACTAATTAACATAATTTGTGGTAAGTCGGTGCCAACGAGGCCCAAAAGACACTAATCATTCATAATATAAAAGCAAGAGAATAGTTTAACTTACCTATAAGGTTAATTTAAACCACAAGTTATACGGAAGCCAGCCCATCAAACAAATATATACATGAGGCCAGCAAGGCCAAAAACTAAGAAGACAACTGACAACAAAGCCATAACTGACTCACCTACCCACAACAAACATCTACAATACTATAAGATAAAGAACCACTAATAACTAGTTAGGACAAGGTCCCGACATACCCATCAGCTATACAAAACAGAAGAGGACTCCAAACTCATCAACTCCAAAAAGAACATAGCATACCAATCATCATCTGAACTTGACCACATGCAATGAGGATCACTGTGTATTTGATAAACTACAGGTATGAATGAAGTGCCCCCCAAGTAATGGAGACATCAGTATGAAACAATGTATCGAGTATGTAAGGCAAATAATAACTGAAAATGTATCATGAAGTAATGAATGTACATACAGATAAGGGTCAAATATAATATGAGCATGCTTACCGGCTCCTTAATTTATGGATAGCTAATCTGATATTAGAAAGTACTGTAAATAATCAAGTGGAGTGTCAAGGTTAACTAAAAGTACCCATCTTTTCTTGGCGTAGACATTAAAACATATCTAATTAAAAGTTGACTTAAATGAGAGAGATGATAGATAATATCAAGATCTGAACATACTCGTGAAAGAGAATCAAGAATGGTCACAATATAATCTAATGTCCCCTTATTCAAATTCTATAATAATAATCAAACAAAATCCTAGCCAAACCCCCATATGCTCAACATAAATCACGTAAACTAATATGTCATAAGTATCGAATTTGATATTTAATGACTCAAGTTTTAAGAAGGTTCATACGACCATTTTATAAGAGGTCAAATAACATGTTTTGCCTAATACATACATCATGCCATCATATCAAGTGTAATAAAATATCGAGAAGGACCGAAGCCTTGTATCAAAAAGGTCTGAAACTCAATAATCAAGAGAGTCAAGAATCATATTAAAAATGGCTTTCTAGTTCAAATAAGTATCAAATTTGATATTAAGGACTCTTGTGTAGAGAAAGCTCCAAGAGTTATTCAAACGAGTTCAAGTAACAATTATCGCCCAATATTTACATCATGCCGTCACACCAATCATAATCAAATATCAAGAAAAATTGAAGTCCTGTATCAAGAAGGATCGAAACCCAATAATCAAAAGAATCAAGAACCATATTAAAAATGACTTTCTCGTTCGTACATAAAATGGATAACTTCCATAACTAAGACGACCCACAAATCTAGAGTCAAGATGGCAAAAGATCTGAATCAAGAGGCATGCTAATAGTGAAAAATTCAAAACCATAAGAAGGACAAAGTCTCAACAAGGATTCCAATTGATCAAGCAATCCGACAAATGGGTGAGCTAAACAAGTGTCTTGCAAGACTTTGGGGATACCAAAATGACATTATAAGGTGACAAGAAGTTAACCAAGGTACCTAGATAATATTTCAAATACTTCAGAAGTTCACAAGAGTATGAGTTCAAGATTATATACGAATGCTAGTCCTTTAATCCTTAACAGTCCAACCATAGCTTGAAGAGTTAAAATTGCAACCCAAACAATTATTTTAAGTTCCTCAACAACTTCATTTATCTCTTACACGAATATATATACACCTTAGATACATAATCAAGTACTTATTTAACATTCAGTAGTTCATAGTGCTGATATGAAACAACAACAATATCAAAGGTGAGTGCAATTTACATTAAATCTCAAAACAGTAATCTGGACAACCCAACTGCCGCGTGTTGTAACTTAATTTTGAATAGTTAAACTGGACTTTATATCCTTCATAAAAGTTATAGGTACATTTATTGGCATTGGAAATAGTCGGGCATCAATGAAATATACAGTTTTTACAAAAGGATATCATTAAATTACTCGTAGTAGCACATAAGGGGTTTTTAAATCGTAAAGCTGGACAAAACTTGTCCTCACTTGAGTCCCCTATTTCGAGTCCATAACAGAAAAACCAATTTTTTTTGTTAAAAATAAAAGTCATAGAGCTATGTTCTAGCTTTCTAAAACATATTTTCGTACTTAAAATAAAGCTTTACACAACGAGATATTCTATGTTTACTAAACCTTGTAAAATTTTAAAAAATGTTTAAGTTACTTACATATACCTTATTATATATCTAAACCCACGATATCTCTTCTATTATAATGTTTGATCGCATATAAACTACCATTATCACTAGACTATATCCAATTCATTACCAGAATCCAATAACTAAGACAATATATATAACCACCTCTTATCTTACAACTTGAAACGGAACCAACATCCCTCGAATATAAGTTTTTTTAACAAGATTAATCCCAATAATAATTTTAAGATATCTAATAATCAATTCTTTGATATGCTAGATCCGAAATCACAAATCTTAATAAATCATGCCAAAAAGAAAGAAATAGCCTTACATACCTAGAATTCGGGCTAAAACAACTTGATGGAAATTATTTCTAGCAATACTGCTACTCCATGCATTTTGTGAATGTAGGAGAGGGTTTGGTTTACTGTTTCATGTGACCTAATAGAGAGACAAATTTACAAATGAAGCATATGCCTAGTTGCTATACTTGCAAAAAAATCATATGAGTTTCTTATCACAAAACCAAACATAAAGATATCACACAAATTGATAGCCACTAATTATATTAGGGACTTGTCAAAATGATGACTCTTTAAAATAGTTGAGGTGGTGGAATCCTCCAAGACACACACATATCTATATATAGGAGTAGGCCTCATAGCATACTTATATGATAATAATTGTGCAACTAAACATAGCTTGTTATTAAATTTTTAGCATCACATAGCTTGTTATTAAATTTTTATCATCACATACTTATGTATTAAAATATGCTAATTGCCTTTTATTGAAAAAAAATGGTGGAATGCATTTTGGATAAAAGTTACTTCGTATACACAAATTTCTCTATATAGCTTGACTTTATATCTCTATTAAAATATTAATAAATTAGAAAAATCTTATAGAATTAATACATCATAACTTAGATTTTCATAAATATCAAGGCATCTAGGAAGTAAAAAATATATTTTATCAAATTTTAATTTAATCAAGTATCTGTGAATGTGCAGGGTGTTACATTCTTAGCTTTTTGATTTTCCCTACTCCTATATCTACGATCAGAGGTGTTTCACATAATGGCTAGGGTGATACTAGAGTTAATCGAGGAGGAGCTCGTGGTAGTGGTTGCTGGGTTGCTTGGTCTTGCAGTGGACGTGGACAATGCTATGCTATACCTGGGAGACCCGAGAAAGAGGCCTTTGATGTAGTTATTACAGTTTGCTACCAATCTCCTTCCATATTTTTGGACCCTAGGTCTATATTCTCCATGTGTCTACATATTTTTCTACTAGTTTTGATGTTGCATATGAGTCCCTTATTGTGCCTCTTTGTGTTTCTACCCTTGTAGGAGATTCTTTAGTGGTGGATCGGGTGTACCAATCTTCTATAGTGACCTTTGTGGGGTGTGAGACTCGGGTAGACTTGATTTTTCTATATATGGTTGATTTTGATATTATCTTGGGTTTGGATTGGTTAGCTTTCTATCATACTATTTTGGATTTTCTATGCCAAGACCATGGCTTTAGCTACTCTGGTTGTGCCAAGGATAGCTTGGAAGATTGCTCTTAATTCAAGTTTGAAGGAAATTATATCTCTTTTTTGTGCTTATCGCATGGTAGAAAAGGGGTGTTTCTCTTATTTGACATATGTTCGTGATACTAATGTTGCCTTACCGCCTTCTTTGGATTATATTTAGGTTGTTTGTGAGACATGGATGTGTTTTCTATAGTCTTGTCGGGTATGCCTCCAGATCATGATATTGACTTTGTATTGATATTGAGTCGGGCACCAAGCCCATTTCTATTTTTCGATATAGGATGGCCCTGGATGAGTTGAAAGAATTAGAGGAGCAATTGCAAGAGATGTTGGGTAAGGGGTTTATTATACCTAGTGTATCTCCTTGGAGTGCTCCGATCTTATTTGTGAAGAAGAAGGATAGATCTATCAGCATGTGTACTGACTATCGATAATTGAACAAGGTGACGGTCAAGATTAAGTATCCTCCTCTTTTTTTTATGATATATTTGACCAACTTCAGGGTGCTTCGGTGTTTTCTAAGATTGACTTGAGATCTGGGTATCACCAATTGAAGATTAGAGCTTCAGACATTCCGAAGATAGCTTTTTAAACTCAATATGGTCATTATAAGTTTTTGGTCATGTTATTTGGACTGATCGATTCCCCAGTAGCATTCATGGAGTTGATCAACCAAGTATTTAAACCATATCTCTACTCTTTTGTGATTGTATTTATAGATAATATCTTGATTTATTCCAAGAATGTGGCCGACCATGTGAGACACTTGAGAACGGTACTTCAAAGATTGCAAGATGAGAAACTATATGCTAAATTCTCCAAGTGTGAGTTTTGGTTGGACTCTATTGCTTTCTTAGGTCATGTGGTGATCAAGGATGGCAATATGGTCAATCCAGCCAAGGTAGCGGTTGTTCATGATTGGGCTAGGCCCACTTGTCCTATTGAGATTCGAAGCTTTATTGGGCTAGTAGGGTATTATCAATGCTTTGTGCAGGGTTTCTTTTCTATTGCAGCTCCTTTGACCAAGTTGACTCAGAAGAAGATTGTATTTTAGTAGTCAGATGCTTGTGAGGATAGCTTTCAAAAGCTTAAGAAGTTGTTGACTTCGGCTTCTATCCTGACCTTTCCCAAAGAGGGCGTAGTTTTTACCATGTTTTATGATGCTTCTAGTATTGGTTTCGTTATGTTGATTCAGGAGGGTAAGGTGATTGCTTATGCTTCTAATCAATTGAAGCCTCATTAGAAGAATTACCCTACCGATGACTTAAAGTTGTCTGCAGTTGTCTTTGTATTAAAGTTATAGCGGCTTTACTTGTATGGGGTCCATTGTGAGATCTTCTTCGATCATCATATCCTTCAGTACTTCTTCACTCAGCGAGATCTTAATATGAGACAGTAAGGTTGGATTGAGTTGCTTAAAGACTATGACCACACTATTCTTTATCATCTGAGAAAAACAAATGTGGTTGTAGATGCCTTAAGCTAAAAGGCATCTATTCTGGGGAGTTTAGCTCATCTTTTGACTGAGAATAGACCTTTGGCCTTAGAGGTTCAGTCTTTAGCTAACTAGTTGGTTAGGCTTGATATTTTGGCACCCAAGCATGTATTAGCCTTTGTTGAGGCAAGGTCTTCTTTGATGGAATAGATTTGACTCAGCAGTTTAATAATGATTGATTAATCGTTATTCGTGATAAGGTGTTGAGTGGCGATGCGAAAGAGGCATCTCTTGATTTTGGTGGTGTTTTGAGGATTAGTGACTGAGTCTATGTGCCAAGAGCTAGTGGATGGGTTAGATTGATCTTGGAGGAGTCTCATTGTTCAAGATATTTCATTCACCCAGGGGCGGCCAAAATGTATCATGATCTAAAGCAGCATTATTGGTAGGGTGGTATGAAGAAGGATATTGTCGAATTTGTGGCTAAGTGTTTAAATTCCAATAAGTGAAATATGAGCATCAACGACCAAGTGGCACGATGTAGAGGATGCCTATTCTCGAGTGTAAGTAGGAGCGAATTACCATGGATTTCATAGTTGGCCTACCCCCGATCTTGGGGAAGTTTGACTCTGTTTAGGTTTTTGTGGATAGATTGACCAAATCAACGCACTTCATACTTGTGAAGGCAAATTATAATATGGAGAAGTTGTCTATGATCTACATTAGGGATATTGTTTGATTACATGGTGTCCCTATTTCTATTATATCTAATAGAGGTATAGTTTAGCTTGGGTTTTGGAGCACTATTTAGAGTGAGCTGGTACTCATCTTGATTTGATCACATCTTTTCATCCATAGATAGATGGACAGTCTGAGAAGACTATTCAGGAGCTAGAGGACATGCTTTGGGCATGTGTCATGGACTTTAGAGGTCATTGGGACCAGTACTTGCCCTGAGTAGAGTTCGCCTACAACGACAGTTACCATTCCAGCATTCAAATGGCTCCTTTTGAGTATTTGTATGGATGGAGGTATAGATCCTTCATGGGATGGTTTGACTCATTTGAGGTGAGTCCTTGGGGTACAAATTTTTTTGGGGATTTTATGGATCATGTGAGACTGATTCAATAGAGACTATTGGCAGCCCGGAGTAGGCAGAAGAGTTATTCCAATAGTTAAGCTCGCGATATGTCAATCATGATTGGATATTGAGTTTTGTTAAATGTTTCACCCATGAAGGGTGTTTTGAGGTTTGGGAAGAAAGGAAAGCTTAGTCTAAGGTTCATTGTCCCTTTTGAGATCCTTAAGAAGTATAGTGATGTGGCATATAGGAGAACTTTACCTCCACATCTATCGGTTGTTCATCCCATATTCCATGTTTCCATGTTGAAGTGATACCGTCTATATGATGCACATCTGATTTGATTGGATTCTGTTGTGTTAGACCATGATTTTATCCTTTGAGGGGGAGCCTATTGCTATCCTAGTAGGCAGACTAGGAAGTTGAGTTCTAAGAGTATTGATACAGTGAAAGTCCAGTGGAGACATTGCCCTATTAAGGAGGCTACTTAGGAGGTCGATTCTGATATACGGCATAGATACCCCTGTTCTTCACCATTTCAGGTACTTTATTTGCTTTTTAGTTCGACAACAAACTAGAGTTTTAGTGGTGTATAATTTAACAACCTTATTTGTGAATTTTCCCTTTTTATGTGTTTTGACCACTTTTCCCATCGTCATGGTTGTTATACACTATTCGTTAGTTGTGGGGATGGTCTTCACGATCCCCGATGCATTCAGGAGTGATTTGAGACTCTTAGAGGCTTTAAAAGCGATGAATTTGACATCGGTCAACATTTTATGTTTTGAGCACTGGATAGAAATCTGGAAAGCTCCATTAGATCCAGAATATCAATTTTGGGCTAGTAGCAGGGTTGGTTTGGGTTCGAAGCCTTTATTTTTCATCTTTAACCCATTTTTGGAAACTAGTAAAAATTCTTAAATGGGGATTTGTTATAAACGATCTCTTTTCAAAAATCCGATTTTGCCATTGAGTCCAAAATGTTGAAAATAGCCTAGTAGCATATATGGTTTATTTCTATGGGGTTTCAAATGAATCTCAAGGGTCTATTCCGAGATATTTCAAACATTTAAAATTTGTAACCTTGGTAATATCTAGTGCACGTGTATTCCTTTTTGCGAATGCGGTCCCCTAGATATGAATGTGGAGAAGGATACTATCGTTTGTTACGATTGCGAGGTAGGTAGCCGCGATCGTAAAGTCTTATCGGGACCAGGTCGGGTCATTTCCTTTATCACAAATGTGATGTGTCCAGGTCATCAGGCCTCGTGAATGCAAAAGGCTAGCCATGAATGCTAAGGCTAATTTTATGGCCTGGTCATTTTTGACCCTCGTGAACGTGAAGGGTTGACTGCGTTCGCGAGGTACTGTTCATAGAAAAGTATAAATACTCCATTTTTCGCAAATTCCACCATTTTTGGACCTTAGAGCTTCTGGAAAGGAGTGATTTCTGGGGTTTCTTCACCATTTGTGCTTGGGTAAGCTCCAAACGCATCTTTCCGTTAATTTTCACTAATTATATCTTTAAAAACACCTTGTTATCTTGATTTCAAAATGAATTTTTTGGGTTGTTGCCGATAAAGCTTTAAAATGGTTCTTCTTCAATTCACACATCAATTTCAATTCATTTTCACGTGGGGTGGTTTCATTTGTAGACTCCTATAATCTTGAGGAACATGTTTCTAAAATAAAATTATGGTTTTACACCTTTCATTTTTAAACCCATTTTGGACCCGTCTTAGATATAGTCGATATGAGTATCATTAGCTTCCTTTTGATGCATAGATTATGTATTTTATAGATTTAGCTCATTATGAGGCCATTCAAAAAGGAAAGGCTCTGTGTTGAAGGGTCTAGGATTGATTTCGGCAGTACGAGGTAGGTTATGGCTTAACTTTCTTCAGAATGGGTTTTGTAGTTAACGTACGTGTAAAGCATGTTATGTGTTAGGGAATTGGCCATGAGGATTTATATTTTGAGATTATTATTATTATTGTGTTTCTTTTTGGGGTCTTATATGAATATTTTTGTTGGCTTAAGAGATCATATATTGTGTGTTGCCCACATGGGGGTTTTATTTTACATCATAGGCCTTATTTGTGCATTAAATGTCATATTGTTGTTCTCATGCCCGTGTGGGGGCTTAATAGATATTATAGGCCTTGTTTGAGCATTATTTTCCTCTATCATGATTTATTTATGCAAGTAAGGGATTTGAAATGATATTATTGATGTCTTACATGACTATTCTTTCTAGTGGTGCCGAGCGAGGGCTGATATTATGAATTATTAATATATTGAGTTGATTTTTAGCTCATTTATACTTGTATTGAATTTATCATTACCTTCGTACTATTTGATTTTGAGCACTATATCCTCATTTTATTTATACATATTCATGAGATTGGTACCACTGAGAAACACTTATTTTGATAGAAAATGAGACACTTTATTAAACACCTATACCAAGGGATGTGCCTGTAAGGTTGGTTGAGAAATATTGAATTTGTAAGAAAATGATACACTTTATGAAACAGCTATACCGAAGGATGTACCGGTAAGGTTGATTGAGACTTGCGATTGAAATTTCAAAAAGCATATGGGTTGTGAACTCCCCCCCCCCCCTCCCATGGGTCCTATTATGAAGCATTAAGGCTTAGAAGGTGTATACAAAAGTCCCACCATCATTACGTTTCATTTCCTTTGCATCTTCTATGTTTCCTTTTTGCATACCCTTGATATGTACTTAGGTTCCTTATATATTTTGTGTGTAGTTCTTCCTTTTTAACTTATAGTATAGAACTGTTAGTGGAGATGATGTGAGCTACCATTTGAAAACTTTTCTATTTGTAGGTGACGCGCTCATTGTAACTTTTACTTGTATTTTTTTCTACTTTACTCAATCATCCTATGATTCCTACTGAGTATAAGTGGGCCATACTCACCCCTATTATGCCCTTTCGATGAAGATCCTAGTTCTAGTATGAACTACAACAACTGATTTCATGCTATCAGAATTGATATCCGAGATACTGGCATGCTCTAGATTCGAGGGATGATTTCGGACCTCCTCTTATTTTTACCATTTCTTTACTTATATTCGGAGACATACTACTGTATTTCAGTATTCTGACACTGTATTAAATGGTCTTTCCACTTATGACACCAGTATTTTGGGATTTATTGTATTTCGTTCAGATTTTCGCTATGTTTATATATTTTTGCTTGACTTCATTCTAAAAGTCTCATTTTTATCTGTTTAATTTGTATTTGGGTTTTCCTTCCTTTTTGGCTATTCGGCTTACCTACTAAGGCTGGGTCGAGCTAGGTGCCATCATGACCTCGACTATTGGATCGTGACAGTCCAAGGATTATATAATCTCCTTGGAAAAATTAAAGGATGTGATTACCTTATAAATATCAAGAATATACTCAATAATAAATAATAATAATGGAAGCATAAGTATAACAAGAGTTGTCATCAAAATAACAAAACTCATAGACAAGATTCAAGTTGAGGAAACAAAACCAATACAAAAGATTAATAATTTGAAAGAATCATAAAAAGAAACATAACAATTAATCTCTATGATTGTGTAGAACCCATTCTTCGAGACTTGTGTTTTTCGCCAATTCTCATGTCCTAAACCCTTGAACATTTAAGGTTTTCTCAAAATATACATAAGATCTAATCTCTAAGAAGGTAGGACACCTTATATAGAGGTAGGAATAAGAATTAAGTTAAATCCTATTCTTTCACAAAACTCTACCTTTGAGTTCACTTTTGCAAGCATCGGATTTGCAATTGTGATTTTTGTTGTCTGCCAGCTGGTATTGGTTTTATGATATAGGGATTTATTTTGTGACTTCTACTTCTACTAGCTTCTCTTTCCTGTAAATTTTGATTTTGCAAGCCTGTGTTGGTATTTGTAATACTCAAGACCCAATGTCTTTTTATTTTTGAATTTTCAGCCCATTATAGCTTCTTTTTTGTCCGATTTCACTTTTGTCACCTTAAATGCATCATCTACCATAAATAAACAAGAATCAAGGGAAACATATACTATAACATCTACATAATAGCAGTAAGGAGTATAAAATTAAAGTAAAGTGACCCTGAATATATGGTCATTTCACCAAGCATCATTGTGTATTATACAAGAGAATATAAAAAATATTTTATCTTGAAAAAAAAAAATTCTAGACCATTTTCAAAGTATAGTAATAGCATAATATGGAACATATGATAGGGAGATAATGGTATTATGTCTCTTTTAAATGCTAAGTATTGATAAAAATATATAAGTATTGGTTGAAACAATTAAGATAACATAAGAACATAACTACGATTTTCTATATGTGAAAATGAATACTCACTCAGATCCCACAAGTAAGATAAGTCATTTTTTCTTAAGATTATAACATTTTTCTTGAAAAATATGTGTAAGTTACTAAATGCTGAAAGTGATTTTATCAACAAAAGATTGCCCCCCATACTAAACTTAAAGTAAAAGGAAAAAAAGACAAAAGTCTACCACTGTCTTGACAGAAACTATGAAAGAAGACACAATTAAAAAGATCAAAAATAAAATTATTGCTAACACTAAACATGCTAATGATGGTCAACACAAAACATGTTCTTTAGCAAGTAGAGTTAAGCGAACTTTGCATTAGAGACTGAATTAACAAATCTATAAAGATTTAAGTGTTTCTCAAATAAATTAAACCTTTTAATATAACAAATCAAGAAAATTCTCAAATTTCTAAAGAAATAGATAATTCAATTGCAGCTCCCTATTATGGTATGATAAATGAAGTTCATGTGATGCTGGTAGATAACGACAAAGATTTTGTTACTATGATGTTTTTTGAGAGACTTATGAATAATAGTTGACATCTCTAAAATTATTATACAACACTTATAACCCTTAGACAAGGAAAGTCATTTTTAAGGAAATCACACAAATTTTATGTAACGACCCTCTAGGTCATTTTCTATGTCTTCATGCTTTTTCTATGTTTAGAGCCTTTTCGTAACTGCTCAAGTCATTTATGACTTGTTGGGACTGATAGTTCGGTTACAATGCAGTTCATTTGATTTTGAGTCATTTCCCCACTTTAGAGCTTTTGAAGTTGAGAATATGGCCTCAAGCAAAAACTTCAGGTAAACGGCCTCGAAAACTTATTTTGACTGTTTTGTTAGCTCCAAAATGTTGATTTTAGGCTGGGTTGACCCTTCGTCTGGGTCCTGAGGCTTCTGGACTCATTTTGGGCTATTGGATGGATTTGGGTTAAAATGGACCCTTGGGTGTGGGAACCATATTTTGTCAAAACAGCCTCGAATGGAAATTTAGATGGGTCCGTTGAGTCTGAAATATAAAATTGGTAGGGTAGCATAGTTCATTTGCTTTTACGAGATTCCAAATGAAATACGAGGGCCTATCCGGGTAATTTGCAACTTGGCAAAGTTGTTCGTGTTGATGCACCTAGTGCAGGCCAAAATTGGTCGTCGCAGTCATGTGGCCTTGGCAGCGATCGCGAAGGTTAAGGAATTTTGTTTTTATATTTGTGGTCCAGCCTTTGCTTTAGTAAAGGGGAAGCCGGCTTGGCTGGTCTAGGTCCCTTATTTGCTATTCTGGTGGACCAACCACATTTGCAAAGGCTTGTTCGGGTGAACTCCCGCATTCGCGGCAGGGATATCGCGTTCGTGATAAAGTACCTCGGGCTGTATATAAAGTTGTTTCCTTCATTTTTCAGCTCAAAAACAAAAGTAAATTACCATTAAAGATAGATAAGAGCTCGAAAATTATGGAGGATTGTAAAATTGAGCTGCGATTAGCTTGAGAGCATTATAGTGGTCATTCTCCTTGTCTTAATCTCGTAAGGTTTTGGTATCTCGTAAGGTTTTGGTTAATTTTCTATTTAATTCTCCAATTATTTCTTATTTTCTTGTTTGATTTGGGACAATTTTGGGCTCGGATTAAGCTAAATTTTGGTGAAAAATTATCCCTAAGATGAGAGGGATGTTGTGACGGTTTTAATTTTATGATTCTACAAGTGGGCCCCATGAGAGATTTTTTATTTCTGACTAGGAGCGAAAATTCACAAAATAGGTATTAATATTCTCATATTGATGTGTAGAATATTTTATTGATAGCATGGAAGTGGCCGAAGGCTTCTCGAAAGGGAAAAGCTCCGGTGTAGAGGATTTTTTGTGCTTTTGGTGGGGCCCATGCAGGATAGTCTTACCCTTCTCCTAGACTTTGTTTTATTACGGTGCTAATATGATATTTTGCTAGTTGTTGGATGGTACTTTTGACTCAGACGGTTGCTTAGCTATTTTACACTTATTTTAGCCTATTAGAGGCCTTTTCGGGTATAATTTGGCACTATTTTCCTTATGTTAGCTTATAATTATCCTTTAGGACTAATATAAGCCTACTTAGTGCCTTAGGATGGGATTAAAAAGCCTTATCCTAGGTTTAGGTAGGTGCTTGACTTAGGTTGGTTACTCGGGAATGGTTGAATAAAGCCTAGTGGGACCTAAATGATCACTAACTGTATCCTTAGGCTAATTCTTGCAATTTAGAATGACCTAGCCTCCATAGAAAGCCTAGTTAGCCCTATCACCCTTTGATAGCTAGTATAGGACCGTGAATCATGCTTTTTGGCTAAATTAATAGGATAGACTTACCCATAATGGTTTGACTCCTCAGATGAGGTTAAAAACTAGATAAACTTGGTAAGAAGTATAGTCTTTATATTATTCTAGGATCTTCTTACTTTAGTTCCGATTCAAGTCCTCCATTGTCTATATCATTACTATCTATCAATTCTGGTTCAAGTTCTGGACCAGCTAGATTGTAATAATTCACTAGTTCTAGTTCAAGTCTTGCATTTATTATAATAGTTATTACAAATTTGGGGTTGGAAATCGGGTAAGGTTTGTGGTTATGATCTAAAAAAAGGAGTATAGGTACGTATACCACTCTCGTTGGCTCATTTTTATGTTTATTACTGTCATACTCGCTCTTTATTATACAAGTCACCATCATTGATCACCTCTTCGGGTCGTGCTATTATTCGGAGATTGGGTGAGCTTTTAGAGTTCAGTGTTGGTCCATCTCCTTCTGCTTTTTGGATAATCTTATTTTGCATATTCTAAGACTATAATGTATATTTTGATGTTGTATAGTACTCATTTTGTTATATTAGCTCTTGTACTGACTTTACCAGGTCTTGGGGGATTCTTTTTAGATATTTATTCCTCTTTCCCTCTTGTATAGCATGTCTACACGTATATATCTCTATATTCATAGCTTATTAATGTAATTATATATTTATTTCCTTGTCTTCCATCGGTTAGCCCATTACTCACCGTTCCGAGCTATGGTTTAGATTACCTATTGGTAGGTTAAAGTAGGTGCTGTCATGACTTGAGAAATTGGGTTGTAATAGTTTGGTATCAGATCCTAGGTTCATCGGTATAGTTGGTACAAGAGCAACTGTCTAGTAGAGTCTTGCAGATCAGTGCGATGACATCTGTATCCTATCTACAGGACATTCTTAGGAAAATCTCACCTTTTATCTTTGTTATCATGCGCTGAGTCTATATTAGTTTCTAGATTCTTATTTGTCCACTCTTTTGCAGATGGATAGGACGTGAGCTACCGTTCGGGAATGGATACCTAGAGCCTAAAGCTATGGCACCTATTAAGGAAAGAGGTCGACCATGAGGTCGAGGTCAAGCTAGAGTTGCAGACCCAACTTTAGGCCAGGACAGGGTGCCTTTACTAGATCCAATTTTAATTTGTCACCTAAGATAGTACAAGAGGCATTGCTGCCACAACAACCAGTGGGTTGGGTAGTACAAATGGAGTTGCTGCCACAACAACAGGTGGGATGGGGGAAGCCTAGGTCCCACATAGATTTATATCTACTTTTATCCCCTATGATGCCTTGGTGTAGTTATTGGGTATGGTTTGTGGCCAGCCTTTGCGTGTAGCTACTCTCGTGGGTGATTTTTTAGTAGTGGATCAAGTGTATAGATCATGTATTGTAACTGTTAGAGAGTATGATACCTAGGATCACCTTATTGTGCTAGACATGGTTGATTTCGACGCGATTCTAGGCATGGAATGGTTATCCCCTTATCATGCAGTCTTGGATTGCTTTCCCAAGATCATTACCTTATCTATGCCTAGTATACCCCTAGTTGAGTGGAAGATTACTTATATTTGCATGCCGATTGGGATTATTTTTTATATTCAGGATTGGAAGTTGGTAGCGAGCATGAGAGGTATTATGTCTTACCTTGATTATGTTTGTGAAGTTAGTATGTAGAGTCTTCTACTTTACTCTGTTATGGCAGTCCATGAGTTCCTTGATGTCTTTCCTACCGACCTACCTAGCCTTTTTCTTGAGCGTTATATAGACTTTGCTATTGATCTTGTGTAAGGCACCCGACCTATTTTTATGGCACCTTATCGGATGGCTCCTGCCAAGGTAAAAGAGCTAAATATTCAACTTCAAGATCTTTGAGGTAAAGGGTTTATTAGATTGAGTGACTCACCTTGGGGTGCTCCTATTCTGTTTATGAAGAAGAAGGATGGTTCTTTGCCTATGGGTATCGATAATAGGCAGCTAAATAAGGTGACAGTGAAGAATAAGTATCCTATACCTCACATCAATGATCTATTTGACTAGCTTCAAGGTGTAGCCATGTTTTCTAAGATTAACTTGAGATCTAGCTACCATATTGAGGATTAGAATAGAGACATCCCTATGATAGCCTTCAGGACTCGGTACGACCATTATGACTTCCTATTGATGACTTTTGGATTGACCAATGCCCTAGCAACATTCATGGACTTGATGAACCGCGTATTCTAGCCTTATTTGGACTCCTTTATGATTGTTTTTATTGATGGCATTCTTGTCTATTTGAGGAGTATGAAGGAGAATAAGCAATATTTAAGGACTGTGCTCCACACTTTAAGTGATCATCAACTTATACCAAATTTTTATAGTGCGAGTTCTGGATTGAGTCTGTAGCATTCTTAGGGCATGTGGTGTCTAAGGATGGTATTTTGGTAGACCCGTTTGTCGTGTTTTACCCGCAATTAGCCAAGTTTTGAGGATAATAATGTCATGTAATAGCTTGTTTTTGATTGCATATTTTTACTGGCAAACTAACTAATATAATTAGGGGTTTTGTTGGTAATAGTGATGGAAATGGAACCATGGAAATAGGGAGGAAGGTTCGGAACCTTTGTAGCTACTTTGGAGGATTTTTTAGGCAAGATCCATGTTGGTTCTATGGTAGGAACATGTACCCAGGGCCTAAACTTTAGCAAGGCACTCCTAGGCGTCTGCAGAGGCACATGGAGCCAAGGCCCTAATTGCAGGCAGGCTTTGAGGTACTATAGGAGGTGAATAGCGCAAAGGCAAAACCCAAAACAAATGGCTTAGGCTCTATGGGAGGCGCCTAGCACTAGGGTACTTCCCATGTCTTGATTTCACTTAAAACAAGTCTGAAAGCTAATAAGATTTGAGTTACTTTTCCCACTGCTATATATATTCCTTCCCCACATTTTTGTAAGGGTTGTTCATTATTTTTTGGAGGCTGAAAATGCAGAAGAGAGTTAAACATTAGGTTCTTTCTTCTCTTTAATTTCATAGTCTTTTCTATTGATGAAAACAACAAACTCTTGCATTTTATCATTAGCATGAGGGGCTAAGGACCCTAGTTTTAGGGTTGAGGCTACAAATATGATTGTTTAGCTTAAATTCAAGTTGGTTAGTATTGTTTATCATATTTGGTTGTTCTTACATTCTTGCACTTATTATTTGAAAGATTAGCGACCTTTAGAATAATTCTATACATTTCTTGTGAACCCAGAAAGAGTAACATTATATAAGAACGAAGAATGTAAGGAATGGGTTCTCATCTTTCAGAAGTAGAGATTAGATTTACAGTTAAGATAGGAATATACCTAATTTTCCCTATTTGGTTCAAATATAGGAAGAAATATGAAATGCATTTGAATTAGTTTCTACATCCCCTCTCAACGATTTATTTGTGAGGCTAGTTGAAATAGACGATTAGAGGCTTAGATGACCATAATCTTGATATCAACCCCGTGAATCAACAACCAAGATAAATAACTTACCAATGAGATTATATAGCTTTGCATGATTTTTCAAGATGCCTTGACCCTGGAATCCTCCTAAATATTGTTTACAACATTTTTAATTATGCTTTAGTTCGTTGTTGTTTTAAGCATCACAAAATTCCAACCTTATTTGGTTACAACTACCACTTGTTTAATTTGTAGTATTACGGGACTTGGTTTGTCTGCTAAAACACAAGTCACTATGGGATCGATATTCAGATCGCAAGAGCCACATTATTACTTGCACGACCGTGTACACTTACGTGTATTTTTGAACGCAACAAGTTTTTAGCATCATTGCTAGGGACTTGAAAAATTAGCAACTCTCTAATTTTTTATTTTACTATTTTGTTTGATAAGTGCTAGCAACTTGGTCTTAGCTATTGAATTTGCATATACATGTTTAAATTTGTTGAAAGGTGGAAAGTAAAAGGAATTTGTTGAACCACATCCCAAACCTGAATGACGCTTGCATTAATTAAGGAGAGAAGCAACACTTCTCTATCCAATCTCGTAAGTTCAACAAGAGGAGACTATTCATGCAGATATGGACAATCGGCAACCAACTCGAAAGACAGTGGGCAAAGTGGTATTCCCACTCGCAACTAATGTTACCTCAATTATCCGCAAACCAGAACTGGGAGGTAGATTTGAGCTAAAACAAAACATGGAGCAATTGTTGCACACCAGCGAGAAGTTTACAAGCTTGTCACATAAGGATCCACAACCACATTTGAAGAACTTTCTGGAGATCAGTGATACTTTTATTCCTACAGGAGTCTCCACTAATTATGTGAGACTCACTTATTTCCCATTCTCACTTTTGGGCGAAGCAAAGAGATGGTAGAAGGCAGAACCTTCAAATTCTATCACCATTTGGGATGACCTTACTATAAAGTTCCTGATTTAATTTTTACCATTTGGTAAAACTGCAAGGTTGAGGAGTTGAATCTTTAGTTTCAAACAAAACTCTGAGGAAAATTTATATCAGCCATTGGAGTGATTCAAGGATCTTCTTTGAGATTGTCCACAGCACCAGCAGTCGAATGACGTATTGGCCCACACTTTTGTTGAATGTCTTGACCCAATTACAATATTTTTGTTTGACTCAGTTGCATGTGGTTATGCATTGGAGAAGACATATGATGAACTTTAACTCTTCTCAACCGCATTGTACAATGTATTCCTGACTGGCATGGTGACACATCTTGAGGTATGGTAAAGAATCCTGGAGGTATGATTGAGGTAGATAGTATTACTGCTTTGGTTACACAGATGGAGGATTTTAAAAATCAAGTGATTGGACAGCTTAGCAAGTTGAGTGTATCACAACCTTAGGTCCAAGTTAACGCGGTCCAACAGGTACAAACTTGGTGCAAAATTTGTGATAGCAGTGGTCACTCTGTAGATTTATGTAGACCTAATCAAGAGTTGGTGAATTTTGTAGGCAATGCACCGAAAGAAAATCAAAACTATAGTAATGCCTGCAACCATAACTGGTAAAGTCAGGCTAACTACCCATAGGGCAACTATCAAGTCAACCTCAGCAGTTTCAACAGCAACAAGAAAATCAGACCAACAATCAAGCCAACAATATAGATGAGACGTTAAAAAAGATTTTGGCCAACTAAGAACATATGGATGTAGAGATCAAAAATCAGCAAATGGCTTAATAGAATCTATAGAAGTGGATGGGTCACTTAACTGAAGCTTAGAAGACAAGACTGCAAGGGGTTTTCCTAGTGACACAGATCCTAACCCTAGGTAGGTAATGGCAATCTCATTGAGGAGTGGGAAAGAATTAAACAATGTACCTCTCAAGCAAAAAAATAATGACGTACAAGCAGAGTTGACTAGACCAAACCCAGATATAGGGAAGGTTACAGAGAATGTAGTTGAGGAGAATGTGGACAAGCCAGGTGAAAATAAAAAACTACCACCACCATTTACAAAAAAGGTTCCAAAAAAGAAAAGAGGATGCATGTTTCAAGAAGTTCTTTGACACATTCAGAGAACTAAATATAAATCTCCCTCTACTTGATGTTTTGCAGTGAACTCCAAAGTATAATAAGTACTTGAAGGATGTGGTGATGAATAAGAAAAGGCTTACAGATTTGGAGATTCCAGCACTTACTGAGGTATACAGCTCTAGAGTAATGAGCAAACTTCCCACAAAGTTCAAAGATCCTAGGAGTTTCACCCTCCCTATACTAGTTGGTAAAAGTGAGTTGATGTAGGCTTTATGTGACTTGAGGGCAAGTATAAATTTTATGCCCCTTTTTGTGTTCAATACTCTTGGCTTAGGGAAACCTAGACCCTCTAAAGTTGTCCTCCAGCTTGTAGATAGATTAAGAGTAGCTCCTGAGGGAATCATTGTTGACGTGCTCATTAAAGTTGTAAAGTTTGTAATTCCTATGAATTTTATCATTCTTTATTATGAACCAAATGAAAAGAATTATATTAGATATCCATTATTATCCACTAGTGGATCCTTAAGTAATGTGAGAGTAGGCAACCTGAAAATGAGAGTGAATGATAAAAAGGTTACTTTTAAAGTTTACAAAGAACTCAACACCCCAACACACTATAGATACATGATCACAAAGGTGAAAAAAGATGAGTGTGGGTTGGAGAAGTATGATCTCATGATGGTTAGTCATTCTAACTATATTATTGAAAGGTATGAGTTGTAGAAAGAGGGGCTTAAGTGTAAGCCTGATGGGGTAAGAAAAGTAGAAAGAGGCAAAATTTTGATGGTGCTCTTAGGAGAGTGAAGAAGAGAAGAAAGTTGTGGTCGAAAGGGAAGAATATATTAAGAGAGTCTTGAGATGGTTGTGACATGAGTCGGGCCATGACATTAAATTAGGTGCAGCTTTGGAGGTAATCCAAGTTGTAATAGAGTTAGTTTGTTATTTATTTTTATAGTGTCACCTTTGTTTTTCCTTTGTGTTTGTTTTGCAGATTATGGAAATTTTGAGTACCTAAAATCTAAGCTAAGGAGCATGATGAAAGCATAAGTATGGAGTCCTCCGTCCCCTATGATGGAAATTTTAGAGATTGACATGCTGCTAGTTAGGCCTAGAGGCCTCAGGGAGTATTTCTAACCCTTGTCCTTAAATTTGAGTCATGCTTTGGGGAAATATCATCATTTCAAGTGTGGGGTAGGAATATTCCAACTTTTTTAGGGTGAAGTGCGTTATTGGATTTTCTATTTTGATTTATTTTCAAGTTTTTGACTAAATCTAAAAATGCAAAAAATTTTATTTGTGTTAATTCCAGTTTTCCTTGTTTTGTCCGTTTAGTAGAAACACACTTACCCACCCCTTAGTTTTTCTTTTTGATTCTTTTCTAAGGGGGATCCCTTTGAATCCAGTATCTTTTATTATTTTTGGAAGTTATTTTAAAAAAATTTAGTCATAGTTAGAGACTTTTCCCAACGGTGGATGGATGATGATTGTCTTGAGGGAAAATTAGTCATTAGGAATAAATAGATGTGCTCTTTATATGTGCTAAACATGATTGATTGATGCAAGTTGGTGTTGAATCCTAAAGCATGTTGTGAAAACTGAATGACTTCTGTTGATACACCTAGCCTCTTTTATCTGACTCTTATGTGATGTTGGCTTAAAATTGAACTCTTGTATTTTCTTTATTGAGAGTCTATATGGATCCTTCTTGATTTTAGCATGTGCCATGAGTATTAGGTGTTTTTGATATTCCATGTTTTCATATTGATGTCTAGAACTTGCCCGGTGTGTTTGCAAATTGAAATGAAGAATGTTGTGTTTAGGAGATGATATACGCATTTATTTGATTAGCATTGTTCTTATCCTTTATTTTTCCTAACCATAATGCATGATCCTAATTAGACCCATTGAGACTTTAGCTTATTTTTTTAGTAGCCACATATGAAGCTTATTTCTTTTCTTTCAATTGACCATGAATTTGATCCAAAGCTTCTAAGCGATTTAATTGAAACATAAGGGTTTAAGGGAGTAAGAATTAATAATGGGAGATAGTTGAGTTGAAAGCATATGAATAATATTAAGGGTACAAGTGATTGAAAATATGTGTGTTATTGGTAGGGAGTAGAAAAATTAAAAAAAGTAAATAAGTATTTGAGAATTCCTTACTAGTGATATGTAAATTTGCTTAAAGAGATGGGAAAACAAATAAAGGCTATGCTTGGGGAAAATATAGGAAGAAGTAGTTGATTGAAGAAGGTGGTTAATAAGAAAATTGTGATGTATTAAAGTGCTTAGGGAAGATAGTCACTGAGTACCTACCAGTCCCTTAGCCTACATTACAACCCAGAAAGTCCTACTTTATCTTGAACTTATATGTTCTTATATTAGTGGAGTAGTACACTAAGGGAAAACTTATGGTTCATCGTATGTAGCATGTCAAATTCTTTCTGAGAGTGAGCAAAATTTTATTATTATGCCTATTCTTATGGTAAATTGTATATTTGTGAGTGAAAATGTGTAACTCTCTTATAGTGAGGGCATATTGTTAATGAGAGAAAGATGACGTATTTGATTTCATGGTTGAGTAACTTGCAGGACTTTGCAAACATTGTAGAGTCAATTCTTAAAGCTATGAGGTTTTGAAGTAGTTGTTCATGAGTTGAAATTGTAGAATAAAGCATGAATGTTAAGAGCTTGTCATCTATGTAGTAATTGTATCCTTAGCGTGAGTTATCTTGTTTCGCTTTGTGATGTTTAAGATTTCTGTATAACATGGGATATAAAAGAGTTGTTTGAGGACGAACAAGGCTATACGTGTGGGGTAGTGATCTTGGGCGTATTTGTACAATTGCTTGACGTGTTTTACCTATATTTAGCTGAGTTTTGAGGATAATAATGTCATATAGTTACTTGTTTTTTATTGCATATTATGGATAGCAAACTAAACAATGTGATTAGGTGTTTTATAGGTAATGGTGGTGGAAATTGACCCATGAAAGTAGGGAGGAAGGTTCAGAACCTTTGAGCTACTTTAGAGGATTTTTCGGGAAAGATGCATGTTGGTGCTATAGTAGGCGCTATGTTAGGCACCCAGCGCCAAGATACTACCCAGGTCAGGATTTAACATAAAACAAGTCTGATACTTTTCCCACTACTATATATATTCCTTCCCCACATTTTTGTAAGGGTTCTTCATTATTTTTTGGAGGCTAAGAACGCAGAGAAGAGTTCAACATTAGGGTTTTGTTTTTATTTAATTTCTTAGGCTTTTCTATTGATGAAAACATCAAACTCTTGTGTTTTTATCATTAGCATGAGTGGATAAGAACCCTAGTTCTAGGGTTGAGGCTGCAAACATGGTTGTTTAGCTTAAATTGAAGTTGGTTAATAGTGTTTATCATATTTAGTTGTTCTTACATTCTTACGTTTACTATTTTAAATATTTGCAACCTTTATAATAAGGCTATATATCTCTAGTGAGCCCAAAAGGAGTAACATTAGATTAGAACGAAGAATGTAAGGAATGGGTTCTTATCTTTCAGAAGTAGATATTATATTTGCGGTTAGGATAGGAATATACCTAATTTTCCCTATTTGGTTCAAACACGGGAAGAAATATAAAGGCGTTTCAATTAGTTCCCACCTCCCCACTGAACGATGTAGTTGTGAGACTAGTTTAAATAGATAATTAGAGGCTCGAAAGACCATAATCATGATATTAATCCCGTGAATCAACAACCAAGATAAAAACTTAACCAACGAGATTGTATAGCTTCGCATGATTGTTCAAGATGCCTTGAAAATGGAATCCTCCTAAATATTTTTTACAAGACTTTTAATTACGCTTTAGTTCGTTATTATTTTAAGCATAAAAAAATTCCAACTTTCTTTGGTTACAACTAGCACTTGTTTAATTCTACAATATTACTAGACTTGGTTTGTCCTCTAAAACACAAATCCTTGTGGCATCCATATTTGGCTTGTAAGAGCCACTTTATTACTCACACGATCATGTACACTTACGTGAGCGTTTGGATGCAATAATGTGCCACTATTGCAGCATCTATGACCATAATGACTAGGAAGGAGGTTCTATTTTAGTGGTCCGATGGGTGTGAAGCGAGCTTTCTAAAGCTCAAGAAATTGCCCATTTCAGCTCCTATTTTGACTCTTCCTATTGAGGGTGAGGGTTTTATTGTCTATTGTAATGCTTTACGTGTTTATTTTAGTTGTGTTCTGATGCAACGGGGCCGAGTTATAGCATATGCCTTAAGGCAACTGAAGGTGCACGAGTGTAACTACCCCACCGATGATTTGGAGTTGGCAGTGATAGTTTTTGTGCTTAAGATTTAGAGGTATTTCCTGGATGGTGTTCACTGTGAGATTATCATCTACCATCGTAGTCTTCATTATATTATGACTCAAAAGGAACTTAATTCAATACATCGCTGGTGGATTGAGTTGTTGAAGGACTATGATCTCTTTATCTATGAGTTGAAGGACTATGATCTTTTTATCTATACCATACGGGCAAGGTAAATATGGTAGCAGATACCTTGAGGTGGAGGGCAGTGACTATAGGGAGCTTAGCCTTCCTTTCAGTTTTGAAGTGACCATTAGCCTTAGACAATTAGTCCTTAGACAATGAATTGATTTGACTCGATATTTTAGACCCTAGGAGAATTCTTGTAAGTGTTGAGGAACAATCTACTTTGATGGAGCAAATTTAAGGTCAACAGTTTGAGGATAGTAGGTTTTGTGAAATTTGAGATCAGGTATGGACGGGTGAGTATAGAAGGGCTAACTTAGAATCTGAGAGTATATAGAGATTCGATGGTCTTATTTGCATTTCGAGGTTAGGAGGTTTGATTCAGTTGATGCTTCAGGAGGCTCATAGCTCTAGATATTCTATTCACCCTGGGACAACTAAGGTGCATAGAGATTTGAGGTAACATTATAGGTGGAGCGGTATAAGGATAGATATTGTGGACTTTATAGCTCGATGTTTGTGTTGTCAGCTGGTAAAGGCTGAGCACTTAATACCAAGTGGCTTACTTCTGAGGCTACCTATTCTTGAGTGGAAGTGGGAGCAGATTTCCATATATTTTGTGGGTGCTTTACCTTATGCTTCCTGTGGTTTTGATAGAATTTGGGTAATGATAGATTGATTGACCAAGTCTGCTCATTTAATCCCCATTCAAACTTTCTTTAGTACCAAGAGGTTGGCTTGGATCAATGTTCGAGAGGTGGTTTTCCTTCATCGAGTGTCAGTGTCTATTATTTCAGATAGAGGCTCCTAGTTAACTTTTAGCTTTACGAGGGTATTTTAGGAGGATTTGGGTACCCAGGTTGATCTTAGCACCACTTTTCACTCCAGACTGATGGACAGTCAGAGCAGACTATTCAAGTTCTAGAGGATATGCTCTGGGCAAGAGTGATAGACTTTGGAGGTTAGTGGGAGCAGTTTTTAACCTTAGCAGAGTTTGCCTATAATAGCAGATAATATTTGAGTATTAAGATGGCACCATTAGGGAGTTATACAGTAGGCACTGTCGATCTACGGTGGGTTAGTTTGAAACTTCAGAGCTTAGGCCCTGCGGTATTGATTTGCTTTGGGGGTCTTTGGACAGAGTTCGGGTGATTTAAGAAAGGCTACGGGCAGCTAAGAGCTGGAAGAAGAGTTATGCTGACCGTTGGCTTTGTGCCTTGAGATTTAAAGTTGGTGATCTGGTTTTCCTGCGAGTGTAGCCCTTAAAAGTCATGATGAGGTTTGGTAAGAGGTGCAAGCTCATCTGCAGGTATATCAGATTATTTGAGATCCTTCGGACAGATTGGGAGGTGGCTTATGAGTTGTCTTTTCCCCAGCCTTTTCAGCTATCCATCCACTTTTCCATGTATCAATAATGCAGTGCTATATTTTTGATGAGTCTCACATGCTTCAGTGGGACTAGGTTCAGTTAGATGATAGGCTGACCTTTGTTGAGGAGCCAGTTGCTATCCTAGCTAGAGATATCAGACACTTACATTCCAGAGATATCCCCGTGGTTAAGGTTCTGAGGAGCCACTGGTCGAGGAGGCTACTTGGGAGATGGAGCGTAATATGCAGACTCAGTATCCTCACCTGTTCGATCCTTCAGGTAATTCTTAATACTTTACTTTCGCAGACAAAGTCCTTTTAGCATTGGATGTTGTAATGACCCTCTAGGTCATTTTCTATATTTTCATCCTTTTTCTACATATAGAGCATTCCCATATCTGCCCCATGTGATTTATGACTTGCTGAGACTGATAGTTTGGTTACCGAGCAGTTTATTTGGTTTTTAGAGCCATTTTCCTATTTTTGAGCTTTTGATGTTGAGAATATGGCCTCGAGCCAAAACATCAGGTGAACGGCCTCAGATGCCAATTCTGACAGTTCTATTAGCTCTGGAATGATGATTGTAGGCTCAAAGAACCATTGGTCTGGGTCCCGAGGCATTCAGACTCATTTTGGCTCTTGGGTTGATTTTGGTTAAAATAGACCCTTGGGTGTGGGACCTATATTTTTGTCGAAATGACCTCAGATGGAAATTTTGATGGGTTTGTTGTGTCCAGAATGCCAAATTTATTAGGGTAACTAGTTTGTTTGCATTCACAGGATTTTGAATGTATCCCGAGGACCCGTCCAGGTATATTCAACATGACGAAGTCCCTGGTTCTAATGCACTGAGGTAGGATAAAATTACCTTTTTCGGTTTGTCTGGCCTTTGTCGCGATTGTGAAGGCCAAAAAATTTGGTATTTGTGTTCATAGGCCAGCCTTTGCATTCGCGAAGGGGAAGGTGGTTTGGTTAGTCCAGGTCCCTTCTTCGCGTTTATGATGGACTGGCTGTGTTTCCGAAGGCCTGTCAGAGTCAGCTCCGCGTTCGTGGTAGGGGTCCCGTGTTCGCGATGAAGAACCCCTGGCTGTATATCTAGTTTTTGCCTTCATTTTTCATCTCAAAAACAAAATATAAATCAACATTAAAGATAGTTGGGAACTCAAAAATTATGGAGGATTGTAAAATTGAGCTGGGATTATCTTGAGGGCATTATAGTGGTCATGCTCCTCGTCTTAATCTCATAAGTTTTCGATAAATTCTCCCTTTAATTCTCTGATTAGTTCTTATTTTCCTGTTTGGTTCAGTACTGTTTTGGGCTTAGATTAAGTCACCACCCAAATGGTCATGATCGTCACCTACCCTAAGACTATGGTGGGAGAACCATTGAACCCAACCCTCACTAACCAAGTCCAATAATCTTCAATTTACTTTTCATCAACCTTATTATTATAAAGTCACCAAAATCAAAATATTCATTAAGGAGATAAAGTTTCAAACCTAAACAATCAGCAAACTAAAATAGAGTGTGGAATCCTCTATCTATTACATCCCCATGACCTAAAGTCAACTTAAAAGAATAATTAAGAATATACAAAGAATGTAACTAAGAAATTATCCAGAGATACTGAAGAACTATGAAAATGTCTTAGTCCTGAAACAAGGGAAATGACAAAAGTCATATGATTCAATGGTTGCCTGATCATGTGCTCACCTTTGAATCAAAGTTCGAAACTGCTGGCTAGAATTGAGGTCTCATTTCAAACGCTGGAACACGCTCTGCACTCAACAAAAAAAAGACCACAGGTAGCATCAGTACATCAACAAGTAGTGGTAGGCATCATAGCCGACTAAACTCAAAACCATACAAATAAGCAAACCTAATAAATATAACAATGATCATAGAAAAACTTATAACTAATGATAAACAAGCACAATTATGACATTTCACTTCAGAGAGAATACAAGCTCATATTTACACCTTTTACACTTAGTCAAATTCACTCTACAAGTTGCATCACAACATATAAATATAACTATACATATAATACATATGATGAATGTATGTATGTAAGATATGCGCATCATCTCTTTCACTTCTCAATACCATCAACATCTATCAATTAATAATGATCTCAATATCATCATCATCAATATAATTATCAATATCATCATCATCATGACTCATTGCCATGATCAATATCATCAACTCATCTTTACAACAACATCACAAATTATCATCAATACGTATAAATATTCAAAAGTAGTCAATAATCACAAGTAGTGTCTGAAAGAAATTACAAATATTCAATTCACATATAAGCATAAAGTCAAGCAAGTCTAATTGCTACTAATAAACCATAACCTTCCTCGATTCCCTACTCAAAATTGCTTTTAGGCCACAAGCTTGCCTTTCTTTTTGCTTTCACTTCGTTCTTGATCTATCACAACAAGTTTACACACTTATTTCAATTATTTAATCATTTCTAACCATTAAAGATTAATAATCAACAATTTCAATTAGAAATTTACCATAGTTCATTACTGTAGGGTTTTCTTCACTTTAAACCTTATGAACTCTACTTTATTTAGCATGAACCACCACAATTCTACTCCAAATAGTATTTTCTAATACCCTAGGGTTATTGACAATTGATTTTACACCCATTCCCATCAATTTGTGTTCACTTCAAAAATTAGGGCTAAACCCCAATTTCTACCATTAACATGATTCTAGCGATTTCTAACGATTTTAGAAGTAATTCAAGTTTAGAATGTTAAGGAATCTTACCTCCAAAGATAAAAACCCTAAAAAGTTTTAGAAAATTGCCTTACCCAAATCCTTGGTTTGTTTTTAAGAAAAGTAGAATGAAAAACATGTTTCTGATTTTTAAAACTAGAAACTACATTTTACCGCTGCGGCAGTAAAGTTACCGCTGCAGCGGTTTGCAATAAAATGAGGCTACAACTATGGCGGTACTTTTACCGCTGCATCACCACTGCTATAGTGGTATCAAGGTAGAATCTCAGGGCCTCTCCTAAAATTGGTCTATTTTACAATACGCCCCTCGAAATACGACATCACAAACTAACTCTTTCACAGTAAACTCTATAACCGGAGTTCTATTGATTCAGTTTACGTACCAGAAGTTGCTACAGCTTCCTAAACTCATCATGTATATAAAACTCAAGTCAAACAGCCCCACCAAAACTCACATCAATACCAGATTTCCTTAAACCATTACACCCTCAAAATTCAACTAATACTAGGACAACCTTGAATTTTTTAAAAATTGTCTTAGGAAAAATTTACCGAAGGTTCTACTCCTTATTTCAGCATAACGACGATTTGGTTCATTGCATTAGATATCAATTTACCACTCATTCATCCCTGAATGACAACTATCCTTAAATAACACAACCAAAGCAAGAGTATTTACCTAAGTCTATGAACAAGCGCGGGTACCGCTTGCGCATTTTCGCCTCTGTCTCACAATTTACTTCCTCAACTGGATGACTCCTCCATTGAACCTTTACAGATGGAATAACTCTGGTTCTCACTTTTCTCATATCCCCATCCAATATAGCAATTGGTTCCTTTTCGTAAGATAGCTCCTTATCAAACAACTCGGAGTCCCAATGAATAATATAATCCCAATCTCTGTGGTACTTCTTTAGCAAGGATATATGAAATACCATGTGATCCCCAGACATTCTAGGAGACAAGGCCAGCTTATAGGCTGTTGGCCCCACTTCCTTCAAAACCTTAAAAGGTCCGATGTACCTCGAACTCTACTTGCCCTTCTTGCCAAAATGCATTACACCCTTCATGGCTGATACATTCAAGAGTACCTTGTCCCCTTTTTCAAAATCAACATCTCTCACCTTGTTATCCACATGCTCTTTCTATCAGCTTTGAGCTGCTACCAGCTTTTCTTATATAAATCTTACCTTCTCCATCAAAAACTTAAGCATATCAGTACCCCAAGGTCTCACCTAAAATGCATCAAACAATACGATTGGCGACCTACTTTTTATACCATATAAGGCTTCAAAAGAAGCAATGTCAATACTGGAGTGGTAGCTATTAATGTATTCAAACTCACACAAGGGATAGGACTGGTCCCATTGACCCTTTATGTCCATTCAAAAGCCCGAAGAATATCCTCAAGCACTAGGATAGTTTGTTCCGACTGCCCATCAGTCTGTGGATGGAAAGTTGTACTTAGGTCGAATGTAGAATGCAACTCTGACTAAAAATTCGCCCAAAAATTAGAGGTAAGCTAAGTACCTCTGTCTGACACAATTGAAACCGGTACTCCATGGAGCCTTACAATCTTCTTCACATAAATCATGTCCAACATAGCCGCATTATAATCTACCTTTACTAGGATGAAATAAGCTGACTTGGTCAATTGATCAACAATAACCCATATAGAGTTCCTCAAGGTATTAGAAAGACAAACCACATATTTCATGGTTATTCTTTCCCACTTCCATTCCAAAATAGACATCCTTTGAAAGGTGCTACCAGGTTTCCGATGCTTATACTTAACATGTTCACAATTTTGACATTTGGTCATAAAATCCACAATGTCATATTTCATTCTTCACCACCAATAATGTTGCCTCAAGTCTCTATACATATAGGTTGCACCCGGACATATAGAGTACTTAGAGTTGTGAGCCTCTACAAGAGTAGGAATCAAGTTACCCACATAAGGCACACACAAGCATCCCAAAATCCTCAACACTCTTTCATTATCAAGAATGGCTTCTTTAGCATCACCTTGCAACACTTTCTCTTAAGGTTGCTAAGCTTCTTATCTTTAAACTGTCTGGTTTTGGTTTGGTTGAAGAACGTGGACCTAACCTCTACATGGGTTAATACTCCTCCCTTACTAGTCACCTGCAATATTAGGAAATCACTTTCTGAAGAATGTACCTCTCTTGCCAATGGGTACATTGACAACTCCAGCTATGCTAAACTTCCCATGCTTACTGGATTTCGGTTCAATGCGTCTGCCATAACATTGGCCCTGCCCGAATGATATAGGATTGAGATGTCATAGTCTTTGATCAACTCCATCCATATTCTCTGCCTCAGATTCAGGTCACTCTGGGTGAACACATGCTGCAAGCTATGGTTGTCTGTGAACATATCACACTTTACCCAATAGAGGTAATCTCTACAAATTTTCAAAGAAAAGACAACAACAACCAAATCCAAGTCATGTGTGAGATAATATTTCTTATAAGGCTTCAGTTGTATCGAAGCATATGCAATTACATTCTGACCCTGCATCAAGACAGCACCTAAACCCAACCATAAGGCATCACAAAACACAATGAAATCCTTGCCTTCAATAGGCAAGGTAAGAATTGAGGATAAGGTTAGCAAAGATTTGAGATTTTGAAATCTCTTCTCACACTTATCATCCCCACATAAATGGAACTTTTTTCTGAGTCAAGCGGGTCATATGTGAAGCAATAGCAGCAAAGCCCTTAAAAATCAGTGATAGTAATTGGCCAACCCTACAAAACTATGAATTTTTGTGACATTTGTCGATCTAGCCCAATTCTTAACAGCGTCAACTTTCTATGGGTCTACCAGAACCCCTTCCTTACTAGCTTCTGGACACGAATAACTGACATAATTCTCGTACGAGTAGGCTTAAAAGTATCCTCCCACTCTAAATTTTCCATCCTGATCATTGCTATAGTAATAGTCTTAGCATAACAATTAAGAATAGTATGATAAGGAGACAACCAACTCATCCCCAAGATAATATCAAACTCTTCCATGTCTAAAATTACTAAGTCTACCAAAGTTTTATACCCTATAAACATCATAGGGCAAACCCAATTAACCTGATCAACACATACATACACTCCAACTTATGTAGACACATATATAGGAGTATCAAGCAATTCACAATCCAAGTCCCAACCTAAAGAAAATTTCACAAACACATAGGATAAAGTAGACCTGGGATCAAATAATACAGAATCCATACAATCATAGAAAAAAATAGTACTTGTGATCACAACATCAGAAGTTTCCACTTCATGATGTGCTGGAACAGCATAAAGTTATTCTCTATCACCACCCTGGCCATCACTTCTTCCAACCTGAGCACCAACTCTATCAACATTTCCTCCACCTCGGTTGGCTTAGTAGCCACCCCTTCTTGCAGCTAGGCCACCATGCCCACCTTGGGAATGAACTCTACTATTTCCTCCACTACCACAACCTACTGGAACTAGAGCTATAGAAGTTGGTTGTTGAGTCAACTTACCTGCAGATAAGAAATTAGGACAATATATGTTGATATGGCCCAAACCTCCACACTCATGATTTGATGCCCAAAGTAGGTCTCTAGACTAAAAAAGATGAAGGTGTATAGCCGCCTGTGCATGAAAGCTGGTAACAGACCCTAGATGGGCTCCCTGCAGACATAGGCATGGCTGAATGATAAGGTTGAGAAGAATGACCTTAAGAACCATGATCCCTCAAAAAATTACCACTGAACTGGCCAGAGGTCCGGGCCTTCTTTTCTTGTACTTTTAATTCTCTTTGTTTCCCAATTGCCTCAGCCTTCTTAGAAAACTCAACCAAATCCTAATAAGACTTACCAGAACTAGCCACAGACAAAGTAATCATCTGAATCCATAAATTCAGACCCTTAACAAAGCACCAAATCATCTCCTCCTCTAAAGTGATCAACTGGAGTGCATAGCGGGATAAGGCATGGAATTTGGCCTCATAGGCTACCACAGATATGTCAACCTATTCTAACCTCAAGAAATCATCTTTCTTCTGGTCATGATAACTGCAAGGAACATATTTCCCAAGAAATTCATTTTAAAATTATGCCCAAGTAAGTGGAGGTAAGGCGGCCCTACACTCAATAAATGACCTCAATTATTACTTGGCTTTGTCCTACTGCTAAAAAGAAAAAAACGCTGCATCGTACCTTTTAATAATACCCATCTTATACAGACATTCAAGACAATTTATCAAACACTCAAATGCATACTTAGACTATGTGCCCTGAAGCAATGGAGATTTTATCTTCATAAACTTATAGAATATTCCATGTTCATCATCAGTTATCACTGGTCCAAGTACCTGTTGGAGTTGCACCCCTATATTAGAGCCCTCGGCGATCCTAGGTACCACAGTAGTTGCATATTGAAAGGACATGGATGGCAATGTAGGAACAACAGGAGTATCATCGATGCTAGCCAAACTTCCTAATTATCCTAACACTTGACGAATCAGTTCTGCAGTCATAGGTACTTGGGTTGCACCATTCTCTACAGGCATTGCATTGTTAGGAATCACCATTTCCTCCTTCTTAATGGCTACCTCCTCATTCTGAGCAACCTCTAGAGCACCCTATTATGGTTAAGTGTAGGGGGTTCTATGTTTTGCCGGTCCTCTAGCTGCCCGGGCTCCACCACTAGCAGGTGTTTCCCCTCTTCCTCCTCTCTTAGCCCTAGCAATTATACAAGGTCATCCCTAAACTGCATCCTCAATGGATAGTGCAGGTATTATTGGTGGTGTCGATGCTAGGGCGGTGGCTGCTACTCTAGAAAAATATGTATTCACCATATACAAAACAAGAATGAAGGAGTTAGATACCAATTTGGATCATCAAATACGAATTGGAATCAAGTAATAGCACGAAAGGAAGAACGAAAGGAATTTTGTTTCCGAAAGCCTTGTAGCCTCTCGAAGAAAAGTACAGATGTCTCCAAAGTATTCTGCAAAACTCTACTATACATATTCTTCTACGAAGAGATCTACGACCATCGTTGTCACGACCTAAATAATCATGATTGGCACCCACCCTAAAACTATGGTGGGAGAACCATTTAAACCAACCTTAACTAACCAAGTCCAATAATTTTCAATTTATTTTTGATCAAACTTATCATTATAAATTCATTAACCCAAATATTCATTAAGGAAATAAAAGTTTCAAACCTAAACAATCATCAAACTAAAATAGAGTGTGAAATGCTCTATTTATTACATCCCTCGGACCAAAAGTCATCGTATAAGAACAACTACAAATATCAAAAGACCGTAACTAAGAAATTATCAAGAGATACTAAAGAAATAAAAAAATGTCTTAGTCCCTAAACAAGGGACATTAGCAAAAGTTAGAAAATTCAATGGCAGACCCGATCATTGTGCTCATTCTTGAATCAAAGTTTGGAACTAGTGGCTGGAGTCGAGGTCTCGTCTGGACTCAATAAAAAGAAGAGCACAAGTAGCATCAGTACATCAACAATTACTGGAAGGTATCACAGGACGACTCAACTCAACACCATAAAAATAAGCAAACCAAATAAATGTAACAATGATCATAACAAAACTTACAACTAATGAAAAACAAGCACAATTTTGACATTTCACACAGAGAGAATACAAGCTCAAATTTAAACCTTTTACACTTAGTCAAATTCATTCACCAAGTTACATTGAAACATTTAAATATAACTTTACATTCAATGCATATGGTGAATGTATGTATGCAACATGTGCACATAATCTCTTTCTCTTCTCAATATCATCAATATATATCAATTCATAATGATCTCAATATCATCATCATTATCATTAACTCATCATCATCAATATCATTATCAATATCATCATCATCATTATATCATTGCCATGATCAATTTCATCATTTCGTCTTTACAACACCATCACAAATTATCATCAACATGTACTAATATGCAAATGAAGTCAATAATCACAAGTAGTGTCCGAACAATTACAAATATTCAATTTAAATATAAGCACAGATTCAAGCAAGTCTAATTGCTATAAATACACCATAACCAACATCGATTCCCTGCTCATAATCACTTTTAAGCCACTAGCTTGCCTTTTATTTCCCTTTCACTTCATTTTTTTTCTATAACAATAAGTTTACATACCTATTTCAATTATTTCATCCTTTCTAACTATTAGGGATCGATAATCAATAAATTCAACCATAAATTTACCCTAATTCATCTCCCTAGCATTTTCTACCATTTAAACCTTATGAACTCTACTTTATTTAGCATGAACAACCATAATTCTACTCCAAATAGTGCTTTCTAAAACCCTAGGATCATTACCAATTGATTTTACATCCATTCCCATCAATTTGTGTTCAGTTCATAAATTAGGGCTAAACCCCAATTTCTATGATGAACATGATTCTTCCAATTTGTAACAATTTTAGAAGTAATTCAAATTTAAAATGGTAAGGAATCTTACCTCCAAAGATGAAAATCCTAAAAAGTTGTAGAAAAATGCCTTCCCCAGAGCCTCGATTCATTTTTATAAAAAGTGGAATGAAAATGTGTTTTTGGTTCTAAAAATTGGAAACTGCATTTTACTGCGGTGCTGGTAAAGTTATTGTTGCAACGTCACCGCTGCCATGGTACCGCTGCCACGGTAAAGTTACCACTGCAGCAGTTCACAATAAAATGAGGATACCGTTGTAGCGGTACTTTTAACACTTCAGTGGTTCCAAGACAGAATCTTAGGGCCCCTTCTCAAATGGGTCTATTTTACAATACACCCCTCTTAATACAATATTGGAAACCAACCCCTTCACAAGAAACTCTATAACTGGAGTTTTATTGATCTGTTTTACGTGTCAGAAGTTGCTACGGCTTGCTAAACTCGTCCTCTATCTAAAAAACACATCAAACACCAACACTGATGCTCACATTAATACCATATTTCCTTAGACTATTACACCCTTAAAATTCACCTAATACTAGGCCAGCCCTGAATATATTGAAAATTGTCAAAGGGAAAATTTAGTAAAGGTTCTACTTTTTATTTCAGCATAACAATGATTTGGTTCATTACAAAAAACACCAAATTTTAGGGCAAAATGATCCTTGATCTGAGAGCAACGTTGTGATGGTTTCAATTTTGCAATTTTGCAAGCGGGTCCCATAAGGATTTCTAACTCAATTTTTGACCCAGCGCATAAATTCATAATATGGGTATAGATATTTTTATTTTTATGTGTAGAATATTGTATTGATAGTGTGATAATGGTCGAAGCCTTCTTGGATAGGAAAAGCTCTGGTGTAGAGGACTCTACGTGCTTTCGGTGGCATCCAGGTAGGCTAGGCTTATCCTTTACCTAGACTTTGATTTATTACTATTATAGTATGATATTTTACTAGTTTTGGGAGGGTTCTTATGACTTATACTACCATTTTTATATTTTCCACCTATTTTAGCCGATTAGGTGCCTTTACGGGTATAATTCGGCTTTATTTTCCTTATGTTAGCTTATTATTATCCTTTAGGACTAGAATCAGCCTGCTTATTGACTTGGAATGTGATTAAGAATCCTTACCCTAGGTTTGGGTAGGTACTTACCTTAGGTTGGGTACTTGGGATCGGTAGTGGGCCCCACTACCCCTTTTTAAGGTAGGATGCCCAGAATAAAGCCTCAGGGACCTAAATGATCACTAACCTCATCCTAAGGCTAATTATTAGGATTTCAAATGACCTAGCCACCATAGCTTTCCTAGTTATACCTGTCACCCTTGGATAGATAGCATGGGACCATAAATCATGCTTTTCAGCTAAATAAATAGGATGGAGTTACCCTTAATGGTTTGACTCCTAAGATGAGGTTAAAAGATAGATTAACTTGGGAAGAAGTATAGACTTGATATTATTCTAGGATTGTCTTACTTGAGTTCTAATTTAAGTTTGGCATTATCTATATTATTACTATCTATTAGTTCCGGTTCAAGTCCGGCACCTGCTATATTGTTATCATTCACTTGTTCCAGTTGAAGTTTGGCATTCATTATCATGGTTATTATTGATCTGGGGTTGGAAATCTGATAAGGTTTGTGGTTTTGATCAGAAAAAAGGAGTATCAGGTATGTATACCACTCTCATTGGCTCGATTTTACATTTATTACTACAATATTCTTCCCTTATTATTGAATTGCTATGTGCTTGTACCCACTGTGCTTATGGGGGCTTAGTTGGGTTTATTTCTTCTTGTTTGTTCCTTTTGTGCTTATAACGGTCCAGTTAGGTTATAGCTAGGTTTTTTTTATCACTTTTGAGTTACTCGCTTTCTATTTATCGCATATGCCTAGTATAGCCTATTATTTCCATTTTTGACCCTTTACTGTTGACTTTAGTATACATACTTGCTCTTTATTATACTTTTATTTTTATTTCTCTAGGTCAGCCTATGACTCCTATTGAGTACCCGTGGTTTTGGTACACATACTACAGTTCTAGATCTTTTCCCTGATGCAGATCTGACTATGAGTTATTGTTGTTGATGAACTTTTTGGGATATGTTGTTGTTTGGAGATTGGGTGAGATTTTAGAGTTTGGAGATGGTCCATCTCCTTCTTCTTTTTGGATAGTCGTATTTTGTATATTCCAAGACTATGATGTATATTTTGATACTGTCTAGTACTTATTTTGTTATATTAGCTCTTGTACTGACCTTACCAGGTCTTAGATAATTCCTTTTTTTATTTTTAGTCCTCTTTCCCTCTTGTATAGCATACATACATGTATATATCTCTATCCTCATAGCTTATTAATGTAATTATGTATTTATTTCCTTGTCTTCCACTAGTTAGCTCATTACCCATTGTTCTGGCTATGGTTTGGCTTACCTACTGGAGGGTTAAAGTAGGTGTCATCATGACTCAAGAAATTAGGTCGTGACAATATGATATCGGATACTAGGCTTACAGTATCATCGGTACAAGATCAAGTGTTTAGTAGAGTCCTGCGGATTAGTACGATGATGTTTGTATCTTATCTTTGTGAGGCTACAGGACATTCTTAGGAAAATCTCACCTTTCTGGTTCATTATCGTGCACTGAGTCTATATGGGTTTCTAGATTCTTATTTATTTCACTTTTTTACAGATGGCTAGGATGTGCGTTACCGTGGTCGTGGATGGGAAATTGAGCCTGCATCTAGGGCACCTCTTAGTGGTAGAGGTCGACCCCGAGGTTGAGGTCAGGCTAAAGTTGCATCTCCATCTTTAGGCTAGGCCAAAGAACCTTAACTAGATCCAGTTATTGATTCGGTACCTAAGATAGTACAAGAGGAGCTGTCGTAATAGACCTTGGTGCAGTTATTGGGTATGGTTGGGGGCCAGCCGAAAATTGAGGCCCAGACAGTATCCCAGGGTGGAGTTGGTAGAGGAGCGCAACGTGCAACTGCGACTCCTAAAGTATATATTCCACCAACGCCACTAGTTCCACAGCTGGCAACAACCCAGCCAGCCATGACTTTTGAGAAGCAGAAGATGTTGGGTCACTTTCTCATATTGGCTCCACCTAGGTTTATACCGGCCCTAGGCGAGGATGCATTTGATTTCATTACTAGGTGTGAATAGATATTGCATAATTTTGGCCTGGTTGTTTTTCATGGTGTGGATTACACCACTTTCTAGTTTAATAAAATAGTGAGACAGTGGTGGAGGGGATATATTGATTATAGGATAGTTGGATCTCCTCCTATGACTTGGACTTAGTTTTTTGAGGATTTCTTAGAGAAGTATATGTCGCATAGCATATGCGAGCGTCTAAGGGATCAGTTCACAGGGTTGCAGTAGGAGTCTATTTCAGTTGTAGAGTATGAGGTGATATTTCATGAGTTAGCCTAACATGACACCATTATTCTACCTACTGAGTATGAGCAGATTCAGTTTTTTGTTAGAGGGTTTGACTTCGTATGGCTACTCAGAGTTTGTAGTTGTGGGCAGATCTTTTGTGGATATTTCTAATTATGCTCAGAATAAGGAGGATGTGCATCGTAAGGCCCAAGGGGTTAGTGATAAGAGACCTTGTCAGCAGGGCAGCTATTGTGGGACCCACAGAAGCTTAAGTTTAGAGGTAATGGTTTTCAGGGTAGGTATCCCTAGCAGCAGCCGTATCAATATCAGTGTCAGTTTAATAGGCCAGTTTAGGAAGAGATACATATTTCAGATGGGGGTCAGCCTGACTATAATTATTTTATCAGGCAGATTAATGGTTAGTCTTTGAGGGGCATTTAGCTAGGGTCGTTAGGCCGAGGTGGCCATTCGGGGTCAGGTGGATCTTCTTGAAAGATTAAAGTGCCTGGGGCATGATATGATTATAGTGTTATGGGTCCCTTAGCCCAAGAGTGCCCCTACCATGAGATGATTGAGCCTTTTATACATTGTGTTTAGACGATTAGGTGGTTCATAGGTTTGCAAGGGTAGTCCCCTATGTTTTTGAGGGGGTTTTCAGGAAGGTAGGGCAAGTGGTTAGGCAGGCACCTAGTCTTGTAGCCAGTACGGTTACCTATATATTATTCCTAGTAGATCAGAGGCTGAGGCTTTAAATGCTATTATTATAGGTAAGATCTTGGTCTGCTATCTGCCAACTTCTACTTTATTTGATCTAGGTTCCATGCATTCTTATGTGTCAACTTATTATGCATCTCATTTGGGTTTGTCTTGGGATCCATTATCTGTACCTTTAAGTGTAGCTACTCCCGTGGGTGTTTATTTAATAATGGATTGGGTGTATATATCATGTATTGTGACTGTTCGAGAGTATGATACTCGGGCTAAACTTATTGTGCTAGATATGGTTGATTTCAATGTAATTCTAGGCATGGACTGATTATCCCCTTATCATGCGGTCTTTGATTGCTTAGCCAAGACCTTTACCTTAGCCATACCTGGCATACCCCCAGTTGTATGGCAGGGCACTTTTAGTCATACATTGATAGGGATTATTTCTTATATTCAGGCTATGAGGATAGTAGCGAGAGGTTGTATGTCTCACCTTGCTTATGTTTATGGTATTAGTATGGAGAGTCCTCCACTTTACTCTATTTTGGTAGTCTGTGAGTTTCCTAATGTCTTTTCAACTGACTTACCTGGCCTTTCTCTTGAACGTGATATAGAATTTGCCATTTATCTCGAGTGGAGTACCCAACCTATTTTTCTGGCACCTTACTAGATGGCTTATACCAAGCTAAAGGAGCTAAATATTCAACTTTAACATCTTTGAGGTAAAGGGTTTATTAGACCGAGTGTCTCACCTTGGGGTGTTGCTGTTCTATTTGAAGAAGAAGGATGGTTCTTTGCATATGTTTATCGATAACAGGCATCTAAATAAGGTGACAGCAAAGAATAAGTATCCTATGCCTCGTATTGATTATCTATTTAACCAGTTTTAGGGTCCAACTGTGTTTTCTAAGATTGACTTGAGATCTGGCTATAATCAGTTGAAGATTCAGGAGGAGGACATCTCTAAGATGGCCTTTAGGACTATCTAAGGCCATTATGAGTTCTTGGTGATGCCTTTTGGATTGACCAATGCCCCAGCAACATTCATGGACTTGATGAACCACGTATTCAGGCCTTATTTGAACTCCTTCATGATCATTTTTATCAATTACTTCCTTGTCTATTTGAGGAGTAGGGAGGAGCACAAGTAGTATTTGCGGATTATGCTCCACATATGGAAAAATCATCAACTTTATGCCAAATTCTTAAAGTGCGAGTTCTATCTTGAGTCTTTAACATTCTTGGGGCATGTGGTGTCTAAGAAAGGGATTATGATACACCCGACAAAGATTGAGCCCATTCATAATTGGGCTAGGCCTACATCTTTGACCAAGGTTCACAGTCTTATTGGGTTGGGAGGCTGCTACAGGTAGTTCGTCGAGAGATTTGCCACTATTGTAGAACCTATACCCAGATTGACTAGGAAGGAGGTTCTATTTTAGTGGTTTGATGGGTGTTAGACAAGCTTTCTAAAGCTTAAGGATATTCCCATTTCAGCTCCTATTCTGACACTTCCAATTATGGGTGAGGGTTTTACTGTATATTATGATGCTTATGGTATTGGTTTGGGTTGTATTCTGTTGCAGTGGGGCCGAGTTATAGCATATGCTTTGAGGCAACTAAAGATGCACGAGCGCAATAACTCCACCTATGAATTGGAGTTGGCGACGATAGTTTTTGCATTTATGATTTGGTGGCATTACCTATATGGTGTTTATTGTAAGATATTCATAGACCATCATAGTCTTCAGTATATTATGACTCAAAAAGAACTTAATTCAAGACAACACAGGTGGATTTAGTTGATAAAAGACAATAATCTCTTTATCCTCTACCATCTGGGCATGGTAAATATGGTAGCAGATGCCTTAAGCCGAAAGGCAGTAAGTATGGGGATCTTTTCCTTTCTTTCAGTATTGGAGAAGGTTTTAGCCTTGGACATCCAGTCCTTAACCAACTAATTGATTCGCTTGATATTTCAAACCCTAGGAGGATTCTTGCTAGTGTCTAGGCCAGGTCTACTCTTTTGGAGAAGATTTGAGGTCAACAGTTTGAGGATAGTAGGTTGTGTTGCATTCGAGATCAAGTATGGAGGGGTGAGACTAGGAGGGCTACCTTAGACTTTGATTTTATATTAGATTCAACAGTCGTATTTATGGTCCTACGTTAGAAGGTTTTATTCAGTTGATACTTCAAAAGGCTCATAGCTCCAGATATTCTATTCATCCTACGAGAACTAAGATGTATAGAAATTTGAGGCAACATTACTAGTGGAGTGGTATAAGGATAAATATAGCATACTTTATGGCTCTGTGTTTGTGTTATCGGTAGGTAAAGGTCGAGTACTTAAGACCTAGTGTCTTGCTTCAGAGTCTACCCATTCTTGAGTGGAAGTGGAAGGGGATTACCATGGATTTCATAGATGTTTTACCTCATATTTCCTATGGTTTTTATAGTATTGGGGTCACTGTAGATCAATTGACCAAGTTTACTCATCTTATACCTATTCAGACTTTCTTCAGTGTTGATAGGTTGGCTCAGATCTATGTTTGAGAGGTTGTTCTCCATCATAGGGTGCCAGTGTCTATTATTTCAAATAGAGGCTCTCAATTCACTTCTAGATTTTGGGGGGCATTTACAGAGGAGTTGGGTACCCAGGTTGATCTTAGCACCACTTTTTAGCCTAGACTAATAGATAGTCAGAGTAGACTATTCAGGTTCTGGAGGATATGCTCTACGCATGTGTTATGGACTTTGGAAGTCAGTGGGAGCAATTTTTAGCCTTAGAAGAGTTTGCCTATAGTAACCGCTGCCATTCAAGTATTCAAATGGCACGATTCGAGGCATTATACGATAGGCGTTGTCGATCTCCAATGGGTTGGTTCAAGACTTCAGAGGTTAGGCTCAGTTGTATTGATTTGCTTTAGGAGTCTTTGGACAGAGTTTGGGTAATTTAGGATAGGCTACGATAATATCAGAGTAGGTAGAAGGGTTATGCTGACCATAGGCTTCATACTTTAAGAGTTAGAGTTGGTAATTGGGTTATTCTGTAAGTATTGCCGATGAAGGGTGTGATAAGTCTTGGGAAGAGGAAAAGCTCAGCCCAGGTATATCGGACAATTTGAGATCCTTCAGATGTTAGGGAGGTGGCTTATGATTTGGCTCTGCCCTCAGCCTTTTCAGCCATTCATCGGGTTTTACATATATTAATATTAGGGCGTTATATTCTGGATGAGTCTCACTTGCTTCAGTGGGAGTTGGTTCAGATGAATGATAGGTTGCATCACTACATGCAATATGTACCACCAAAATATATTATTAATAGCAAAATTTGCTCCAATATTTTGATCACTATTCAAGATAGTTAATTAAATTAAAAATAGTTAAAGAGCAATAATTGGAGTCAATTTCCAAGGGGTGGGGGTGGAATTCTGAAAAAAGAAGACCATAGGTTCACGAATAGTTCGGCCTATAATTTTAAATAAAATTTAAAGCCTAAAACATATAGAGCCGTGAATTTAACTTATTTTAACTTTTAATTCAAAAATGAAGTTGTTTAATTATTTCCTTTTATAAGTAACAAATATCATGATTAACACTAATGTTAGGGTAATAATTAATAGTTTTCAAATATTAGGAGAATAAATATCATGTAAAATAAATTTGTATTTTATTTTTTTTTGGCTACTCATTCGGTGGAAACATACTTGTTTCGTCCAATCTTTTGATAAAAAAAATTCAACTGAAAAAGAAACACAAGAAATTATCGAAAGGAGAGAATCTATTGTCAATTTTTGTTTGTGTATAATTCATATATAATCTTTAAATTTAATAACTAAAAGAAATAAAGAAAGACAAAAGAATAACAATTATACAAAAAGATGTCACGACCCAATATTTGAGTCATGATGGCGCCTATCGTAACCCACCAATAGGCAAGCCAAACCCTAGCCCGGAGCAACAAGCGACGGGCTAACGGGCGAAATCTCATAAAACAGAGAAGAAGTGGAAGTAACCATATTTATAAACATGCTATAACGCTAAAGACAAAATCAGAATATGTATATATGCCAAGACTGAGAAGGAAGAGGACAATATATAAAGTCAAGAACCCCTCCCAAGACCTGGTGAGGTCAGTACAAGAGCCACTACTAACATACCCAAAATACAAGACAGAAACCAAATATGTATAACAAGTATAATAGTCTCAAGAGCAAAAGACTATACAGTAGAAGATGGAGTAGGATCTGCCTCGGACGTCAGTAAGCTCACCCTAATCCGGAGTCAATGCTAAGAAAAGAGTCACGTCAATACCATCGACTAGTGCCTGGATCTGCATCGGGGAAAAAGATGCAGAAGTGCAGCATGAGTATCGGGGCAACGAGTACTCAGTAGGCATCATCGGCCGAATGAGCTCAAATTAATATAAGCAAGCAAAAATGCGAGGGTGCATGCTAAGTCCGGGGTATAAGTAACAAATACTCCCTCCGTTTCAAAAAGAATGACCTACTTTTCTTTTTAGTCCGTTTCAAAAAGAATGACCCTTTCCTTTTTTGTCAACACTTTAATTCCAACTTTCCACATGGCATGTTTAAGACCACAAGATTAAAGGGCATTTTGGTACATTTGCCATAACTTTAATTTAGGACCACAAGATTCAAAAGTCTTCTTTATTTTCTTAAACTCCGTGCCAAGTCAAACTAGGTCATTCTTTTTGAAACGGAGGGAGTACATAAGTAACTGCTGAGGCGTGTATATATGCTTAGGAAATAAATAAATGTGATACCGAATAATTGAGTAAATAAATACGTATGTAAACACACAAGTCAAACATAACCTATCTGGGCCCCCATAAACCCGATAGGCACACGGAAGAAAACAATAACCCAGCCTGGCCCCCATAAACCGACGGGACACACAAAAATAGTAAATGCATAGTCACCAGTGTCTCAAAGCTGTATCAGTATCCAGTAACCACAATAACCAACAAGAGTGCACCGGGCTTGAACCGGCACCAATGGGTAATAACAAGAGGCCAGACGCCGGAATCGAACCGGAAGCAGTGGATAATAACAAGAGGCCACATATATATCATATCTGCTGGACTCGAATCGGAACTCATATAACAAAAGTATCATGATCACGGTACCTAGTACCAAAACTCTCCAATCATATCATAACCAGATGCCGGACTCGAACCGGAACTCATAATAATTAGTGGCCGGGCTCGAATCGGAACTCATAGTGTATCACAATCCGGGGCCGGACTCGAACCGGAACACCCAATAGTCAATAACCAAAATCATCATACCTGAATCAGTAGCTGGACTCGAACCGGAACTTATCATAACCAGTAACCAGAACAGAATCAAATGTCATATCATATCAGATAAATGGGGAACGCCCTAGTTCCAAGTCAATACTAGTTTATAGGTACAGAAGCTAACCCCACAACATGCTACAAGTCAATCTCGGGGTCCTTCTAGGTCAAATATCTACTATAAGAAATATGTATATACCAGTCTGAGTATACATCATAAGTCATGGAACGGTAGGTCCGTATTCTAAATCAAACTAGCCGATCCCGGTCAAATACGGTGCTATTAGGGACTAATAAGGCTAAACAGGCCAACCGGGTATAATCGGGGTGACTCAATCCAGTCAGAACCCTAACAGGTCATAGAGGCTTAACTAAACCCAAAGATGTCAAAGTTCTGACAAGTCAACCAAAAGGGTAATGGGGCCCACTAACGGGTCCCGAAAACCAAGTCTAGTTATACCTGTCTAAGTCTGGGCTAAGTCTTCCTAAGCCTGGACTAAGGTCCAACAACAACGTTCTCCAACCAGAAATCAACACAACAATACTATCCAACCCCAAATAGGTCATCTGTGGTGAACCTCGAGGATAACGGGCCTGGAATATATCCGAATAGCCCTATCCGGCCTAGAAGGCCTAAATCACAGCAAAAAACCACCACCAAGTTTATAACACCAGCCCACTACACTAGCACAATAGCATACATATATCACACATAAGCCCAATCTAAGTGCAAAGGAAGGTAAACCTAGCCTACCTGGATGCCGCCGAACGCTTGCTAAAGCCAGCTAAATAGGAGCCTTTCCCTTTTGAGAGGCCTCCGGCTGTTGCCAAGCTACCAAAATAATAAACTACATGTAAAAATATGACTATTTATACCCATATTGCATTAGTTCAAAAAATGCCCGAAAATCCCACGTGTGGCCCGCTTGCGGAATCGCAAAACCGAAATCGTCACAGCGTCCCAAATCACTCCGTGACCAATAGTCACAACTAACACTCCTCAATTTGAGCTCAAAATATAGCTCAAACATTAACACCAATCCCAACAGTGTCACCGTGTAAATGAAAATTATAGTAAAAATAAGAAAACATACCGTAGAAATGACGAGGGCGAGTCCACGGACTCAAATATATAAACCCCTAACCTCAAACCTCAATAAATTGACGCAATATTGAGCTTAAATAATCAATAATGGTGAGAGGTAATTGGAAAAAGTGGACAAAATGTAAAAATATTACATTTTGTCCACCGAAGGTATATATATATATATATGTGCACCAAGATGAATCATTAGCACCAATTCACTAAATGGTGACACAGAACCATGTTGATGGGCACCCCTCCACTGTCCACGTGGAGTGAGGTGTCCATAACAAATTTATCTATCCGTTTTGTATATATTCGGGTATTGCGTAGGTTCGTGGTAAAATAAATATAACTTTTTGAATATACCATAATTAATAGAAAATTATTTCTAACAAAACCTCTATAAAATAAATTATTTTAACATATTTAAATTCACTATCTCCACTTAAATTATTAACAAATTATAAAACTATTATAAAATAGTATAGATATATCATAACTAAAGATTTTTATAAATATCAAAAATATTTTCAAAAGGTAATTAACTGTCTTTTTATCAAATTCAAATTTAATTTAATATTTTACAACGTGCTCGGTCTAAATAATATTCTCAAACGAACTGTCCGGGAACCCAACTGTCCGTCCCAGCAAGTCATAAATAACTTGGGGCAGTTATAGAAAATCTCTAAACACCGAGAACACACGAAAATGAGAAAAATGACCGGGAAGGTCATTACATATTCTCTGCCTATTTTAGTCGATTAGGGGCCTTTTCGGGTATAATTAGGCCCCATTTTCCTTGAGTTAGCATATAATTATCTTTTAGGACTAGAATTAACCTGCTTACTGCCTTGGGATGGGATTAATAAGCCTTAGCCTAGGTATGAGTAGGTGCTTGCCTCAGGTTGGGGACTCGAAACATGTAGTGGGCCCCACCACCCCTCTTTAGAGTAAGATGCCTAGAATAAAGTCGTGGTCCTAAATGATCACTAACTGTGTCCTTAGGCTAATTCTTAGGATTTGGGATGACTTATCCACCATATCAAGCCTAGTTAGCCTTTTCACTCTTAGATAGCTAGTATAGGATTGTAAATCACACTTTTCGGCTAAATAAATGGGATAGAGTTACCCTTAATGGTTTGACTCCTAAGATGAGGTTAAAACTAGATTAATTTGGGAAGAAGTATAGTCTCGATATTATTCTAGGATTGGATTACTTGATTTCCAATTTAATTATGGCATTGTTTACATCATTACTATCTAATAGTTTTGGTTCAAGTCCAACACTTGCTATATTGTTATCATTCCCTAGTTCTGGTTCAAGTCTGGCATTTATTATCATGGTTATTACTGATTTGGGGTTGGAAATCCGATAAGGTTTGTAGTTTTGATAAAAAAAAAAAAAAAGGGTATCTGGTACATATACCGCTCTTGTTGTCTCATTTTTACATTCACTATTGCTATAATCTGCCTTTATTATAGTATTGCTCTTTTCTTGTACCCACTGTGCTTATGGGGGCTCGATTGATTTTATATCTTCTTGTTTGTGCCTTCTGGGCTTATGGGTGTCAAGTTAGGTTACAGCTAAGTTTTGTTTGTCCCTTTGAGTGGCTCGCTTTCTATTTATTTCATATGCCTAGTATAGCATATTATTTTCATTTTTGTCCCTTTATTGTTGACTTCAGTTTACATACTCACTCTTTATTATACTTTTACTGTAATTTAGCTCAGTCAGCCTATGATGCATATTGAGTACCCATGGTTTTGGTACTCATACTACACTTCTGCATCTTTTCCCTGATGCAGATCTGAGTACGAGTGACCATCGCTGATGACCTCCTTGGGTTGTGTTGCTATTCGGAGATTGGGTGAGCTTTTAGAGTTCGGTGCTGGTCCATCTCTTTTTTCTTTTTAGATAATCTCATTTTGCATTTTCTGAGACTATAGTGTATATTTTGATACTGTATAGTACTCATTTTGTTATATTGACTCTTGTACTGACTTTACCAGGTCTTGGGGGATTCCTTTTTTATATTTATTCCTCTTTCCCTCTTCTTTAGCATGCATAGATGTATATAACTATTTCCTCTAGCTTATTAATGTAATTATATATTTATTTACTTGTCTTCCGTAAGTTAGCCCATTACTCGTCATTCCAAGCTATGGTTTAGCTTACCTACTGGTGGGTTAAAGTAGGTGCCATCATAACTCGAGAAATTTGGTCGTGATATTTTACTTAAATCAAGGTCATTATAAAAAGGAATTCATATGAATTATGCAAAGATAAGTATTTTTTGTGATTTCCTTAAAAATTTACTTTACTTATATAAGTGTTGCATGATCTATATAATATTTTTAGAGATGTCACCTTTATATTCATATGACTCTGTGTCATGACCTAGAATCCGAGGTCATAATGGTAGCTATTCTGACCCATCCTTGGTAGGTAAGTCGAAAAGCCACAATGAATACGGAGTATGAAAAGGAAAGGAAATAAAGGCTTCTAGTAATGAAGTCGGGCCATAATAGTCATAAATCCAAAATATCTTAATAAAATACAACAAATTCCCAAAACCTGGTGTCATAAGTATATAGGGAATCTAAGACAATACTGAATCTGATAAAATATATCTATCTCCGAAAATAAATAAAGACATAAAAGATGGATGAAATTCGAAATAAGGCTCTAGATGGGGAGCTCGCCAGTACTCCAAACCAACTCTCAACAGCACAAATCTGCCACCAAGGGCATTGAAGTAGGAGTGAGTGTGGTCCACTTGTACTTAGTAGGTATCATAGGCCGACCGAGCAAAGTAGAAAACTAAACAAGTAAAGAATACTATGAGAACACATCCACCTGCATACAGAAAAGTTCCAAGATTTCCTTAAAATTTCTACAAGTATAATATTAATATAAGACTACACATGAGTGTATGTAATAAAGAGGGCTAAATACACAATATCTAGCACATAAAAGAATGCAAGTGATGCAATGAAATACAATTGACATGATGTAATGTCTCATATACACCTTCCAAGTGAAAGCTTCTAGGATAAGACACCATTTGGGGGGGGGGGGGGGTCGCAACCCATATACGTCCATAATCTCATGTCTTAGTCAACCTTGCCGGTACATTTTCATTCATAATCTCGTTTCTCATTTTCATTCAAAATCAGTATCTCCCTATGGTTCTAATACTATGTATATAGATAATTGTAATGAGGATGCATGCTTATAACCAAAACAATATTATACAATGAATCATTTCAATTATGGTATTAAATGAGCTCAAATCTCCTCAAAATGTCAATAATTCATAGTATAAACCTTTGCATGGCACCACGGTAATGAATAATCATGTAGAACACCAAAACTATATCAAGTCAAGCCCCACTCGGGCATCACAATACTAATGAAGGCAATTAATGCTCAAACAAGACCAATACCAAACCCCCACTTAGGCATACAACAATAATTATTTCTCAAGTCAAATATAATATGCACATAAGCCCCACACGGGCATAACTACAACAATAATATCTTAAGTCAACAATAATCCTAACCTAGGCCCCCACATGGGCAACAGGATAAAATAACTAACTCAAAATATAAACCTCATGATGAAATCCACTACTCCTAGCATACTTTACATGAATAGTTAACTACTCAGCAGTCTGAAGAAAGTTAAGCCATAACCTACCTCGAATCATCGAATCTCTAGCCTGGACCTTTCAACATGGAGACTTTGCTTTATGAGCGGCTTTGGAGCAGACATAATATATCAAAAATGTAATCTACACATAAAAAGGATCTCAATGATACCCAGATTGGCTATTTTCTATCCGAGTACAAAAATAGTTTGAAGATCTGCTCAGAATAAAAAAGGGTAAATTTGGAATTTTATCTAAGAATCATGTTCCCCATACCAAAAGGAGTGCAAATATGAATACACAACTAAAATCGAGTTGAAATCGGACTTTATATCAAAGAAAAACCAATTTTATGGTTTATTAGGTAAAAGTCCCAAAATTCAAGTTTTGAAGTTGTTTATGAGATAAAATCAATGGATAGTGATTTAAATCAAATTTAGAAGCTTATCCAAACATATTTGATGAAAATCCCTCTTTCAAATAATCTTTCCCGAGGTCTCATAGTCCAAAAATGGTGAAAATCGAGAAAATGAGGAATTTATATTGTTCAGGTGAACAATACCTCATGATCGCGGTCCCTACCTCACAATCGTGAGGGTTAATGTTGACCAGCTTAAAGTAAGTCATCATAATAGCGGGAGAAGTGCCTCACGACCGCCATGGTAAAACCCGCCCCAATCCACTAGAATTACTCTTTACAATTACAGTACCCCACCATGCAATCACGATGAAGAAGATAATCAAGGCCCACAATTGTGAAACGAGTCCACGCTATGGCGATGGAGGACCTAATTGCACCAGATATCAGCAAAAGAGCTGAAGGGAAAATGGTCTAAAATCTTTCGAACAGACTCTGGGGATTCGTTTGGACCCCATATAAATAAAACAATAATGCTTCTAGGCTAATTTCGATGTTCTGAACTCAATAAAACCATCGGATTTTTGAAAAGAGGTCGTTTTCAACATGTTAATTCCTGGGACCACTTTTTAAGCAATTTTAATTAGTTCTATCGTCTAATAGGTCAAAACTAAATATAAAGGCTCAGAACCCGAAATAACCATGCTACTAACTCAAAATCGACATTCTAGATCTAAAGAAACTAACAGAATCACCATCTAACGCTCGTATCAAAAAATAGTGACCAACGTCAAACTAGACATTTTCAAGGCTTCTCAAAAGTTCAAACTCACTCAAATCACCCCTAAATGTTTCGGGGACCGTACCAACCAATCTTATAACTCATAAATGGCACATAGCAGTTGTGGGGAAGGGTAAAACGGTCAAAATAGATAAAAACTAAAAATCAAAACTATGGTTGTTACCCTCCGGGAAATCAATCATCTCAAAAATTAATTCTTTGTCATGATCTATCTGCCATTAGATTATCCATTTCTTTAACAATTGAGAGTTTTCTTCTAAGATCACACGTAAGTCATTTGTCGGAAAATAGGAGAGCATGTTTGTAGTTTTAATGAATGGCATAATGAAATTGGTTCAATGCTTATACACTAAGACAACCTGTACAAATATGGAAGATTGGAGCAGAGAAGGAAAAAAATAAATAGGAAAAATATAGGTGCAAATAAGGAATGAAATAAGGACGAGAAATAGAGAAGCAAAAAATAAAAGCAATAATGAGATGAAATAAGGAAGAAAATGATATAATAAATATTGAGGAGAAATAGAGGAGCAAAAAAAGAAAAGAAATAAAGAGATGAAATAAAGGAGCAAAGAAATAATGAGGAGAAATAAATGAGTAAATTAAGAAAGAAATAAAGAATTGAAAAAGAATCCTAAGAGGAGATAAAGTTTCCTTATGAGATGAAACCTTCTTATAGGGTCCCTATGACACCTTCTCTGAATGTTTCCACGATCTGACATGTGGTTCGCGACATGATCTGCAATCACAGATCATCATATTTTTTGTAGTTTTATATCTTTTTTTTCTTTTTACCATTATGAATTTTTATCCCTACAAAACAATATTCTAAGATAAAAACAAGTGTAAGAACCTATAAAACTTCAAGACAAAGGATGTGTCCTAGTTTCAAGGTGTCACGACCCAAAAACCCAGGTCATGATGGCACCTACTATAACCTGCCAATAGATAAGCTAAAACCATAGCCCAAAACTGTGAATAATGAGCTGTCAAGCATAAGAGAGAATAATAAGGGTAAAATAGTAATTAAAATGTCTATTAAGGGAAATTATACAATACATAGATACAAAATGAGAGGAAAGAACAAAATATAGAAAATGAGTTCCTCAAGACCTAGTAAATCTAGTATAAGAGCTACTAGACACAAGGAGTACTAGACAAATAAAAAATATAAAAGTGTCTCTAAGGATACAAATTAAGAGTAATACTAAAACGGAAAGAGATAGATCAGCTGCGAATGCGAAAAGCTCACCCTAATCCCTAATCAGCAGCTTAGCTCGAGGGCGTCATCAACAATGATGACTTGTACTAGGATCTGCATCAGGGAAATAGATGCAAAAGTATAGTATGAGTACCAAAACATGCGGTACTCAGTAGGCATCATAGGTCGACTTAACTCAATTAAAGTAAAAGCATAATAAAGTGTGAATCTATACTAACAGGCAATAAAAGAGGGTAAGAATGGAAATAATAGGCTACGCTAAGCAAATGCAAAATATTGTATGTAAATAACTCAAGAATGGAAATAAATGCCTAACTTTATCCTAACTAGACCCCATAAGCCCAGAAGGTACACAGAATAAAACCAAAACCCAATCGAGCCCCTATAAGCATGATGGGAGCAGACAAGGAATAATACTATATAAAGCCAAGTGCAATAGTAAGGAATGTAAAACCTAGCCAAGATGTGAAATAAGCATATTGTGTATTCTTCCTTCAGCCATAACTATAACTCATACCAGTCTCAAACTAAATTTCCAACCAGAAATCAATAATAGTGAATGTCAGACCCTAATCGAAATAAATAGAGAATAAGCATTAAAATCAGATGTCAGATACGAACTGAAAATAAATATGAAATATGAGGTAATGATCCAAAGTTTAGACTTATACGATGTCTAACTAGTCTTTTTGTTATCTTAGAAAACCAAGTTCCTTAAAGATATACGAAGTTCCATTTGTTAAGTTAAAAACCGTGATTTAAGGCCAAAATATTAAAATACCAAGGATATTGAAGCTAAAGAACACGCTATAGCGAACAAGACAACCAAGTCCTAATAACCAGCCCCTCGAAGCAATCCTATAATTATGTATATCTAAAAAGGCTGTTATCCTAAAGTATCCAACTTTAAAAGGAGCTATAGTGCTAACAACAAGTCCCGAGAACCTGACCTAAGGCAAGAAGCTACCCAAGCCTAGACTATGACATCTAAAACCAATTACCAAGGGCCTTAGATATGCTAAGCTAAGTTCTAAAGGAGAGCATCTACCGAGCCTAAAGGAATTCAATGTAGAAATCTATCCTAAAGTCCCCTAACCAGCTACAACGCACGTAAAACACCTGATGAACTATCCAAACCATAATACCCTACCAACAATTAGAAAATTACCATGCCAATACCATAAAAGAGTAAATTCTAAAGGAAGATAAGCCTAGCCTACCTAGACGCTATCAAAAGCACGCAAAATCCACTAAATCAGAGCTTTTTCCTTTTGAGAATCCTCCTACCGCTGCTATGCTATCAAAATGGTGATCTAGGTATAAAGATAGGAAAAACAATACCCATATTACAAAATTACACTCCAGTTCAGAAATAAGGCTAAAAATCAATCGTGGGACCAACTTATGGAATTCAAAAATTGAAACTGCAACAACATCCCTCGGAGAATAATGAATTGTGCTCAAATGTTGAACACCACCAGCTTTTTAATTGCCTCAAAATAGCCTCAAGACTAAAAGAGAATTCAAGAATTAAAACTAGAATTTAAATTCCAATAGGCCGAGAACTTATGAGTTTAAGACGAAAAAATGATCAAGGTATGAGAATCCGATGACCCCAAACATTAAATTGATGATCTACACTTATTTATAATCTCTCAAGGTGCTTAAATGGAGGTTTATAAACTTAGAAATGACTTTGGGATTGTGCTGAGTTAACGCAGTCTCGGAGTACTGGTGAGCTCATCGTCCAAAGCATGAGTCCAGACATCATCATACCTTTATCTTGTCTTGATTGTACATTTTAGAGACTGAGCTGTGTATTTTTGTATTCTATTCTATGTCAGTTATAAGTGCTCTTCACTCAGGGCACTAGATTTTGGGATTGGAATTGTATTTATTTCAGTTTTTGATTTGTTTTATATATATGTGGTCCAACTTTATTTTAGAGTCTCGTATTTGGGTGTTATGTATCTTCTTTCTGCATTTCTATCTCTTTTGGGCATTTGACTTACCTACCAAGGTTTGGTAAGGGTAGGTACGACCATGACCTTGACTTTTGAGTCATGATAGGCTGATAAATTTTGTTCTTATTATATAACACTAAAATATCAACTAATCATTTAAATTTATTATATTAAATAATTATAGAAGTCGCACCTCAATGTATATCATTAAAATTTAACAAAATTAGCTGCATGTAACACATTACATAGAGAAAAGCATAGTTTGCTAAATAAATTAAATATTAAAATATTATTACTATATTTAATGAATAAACAAACATGCATGCTAGCTCTTAAAGTCAATAGAGATTAGTTGAGATAAAACTTTATTGAGCATCTTAAGATGTATATATATGTGTGTGTGTGTGTGTGTTTGCGTATGTGTATTAACATAAGAGCGACCCATTATTCCAAGTAAATTCATATTCCTAATACAAAATTATTAGATGAGGATTAGTGTGTAAAATTCTTATGAATGAAACTCTTCAACCACAAGTTGTCTCTCCAAAGCTTAACCTAAAGTAGACAGGTGAGTCCTAGGATTAGATACTCTCCTTGGAAAAATTCAAGGATGAGATTAACTTAAAAATATAAAGAATATACTCAATAATAAATAATAGCCATGGAAGTATAAGTACAACAAGAATTGTAATCAAAATAAGAAAACTTATAGACAAGATTCAAGTTGAGAAGACAAAACCAATACTAAAGATGAATAATTTGAAAGCATTATAGAAAGAAAGATAACAATTAATCTCTATGGTTGTGTAGAATCTATTCTTTGAGACGTGTTTTTCGCCAATTCTCAGGTCCTAAACCCGAGAATTTTCTTTAACAATTTGAGAATTTTCTTCTAAAATCACATGTAAGACATTTATTGGGAAATAGGAGAACATGTTTGTAGTTTTGATGAATGACATAGTGAAATTGGTTCAGTACATACACACAGACAACATGTACAAATATGAAAGATTGGAGCAGAGAAGGAATGAAAATAAAGAGGAGAAATATAGGTGCAAATAAAGAATGAAATAAGGACGAAAAATAGAGGAGCAAAAAAGAAAAGAAATTATGAGATGAAATAAAGGAGCAAATAAGAAAATAAATAATGAGGAGAAATAGAGGAACAAAAAAAAAAGAAATGAAGAGATGAAATAAAGGAGAAAAGAAGGAAATAAATAATGAGGAGAAACAAAGTAGCAAAGTAGGAAAAAAATAAAGAAGAGAAATAGAATCCAAAATGGAGTCAAAGTTTCTTTATGGGATGAAACTTTCTTATAGGGTCCCGATGACACCTTCTCTGAACGTTTCCACAATCTGACATGTGGTTCGTTACATGATCTGCGATCCTAGATCATCATTCTTTTGGTAGTTTTATATCTTTTTCTTCTTTTAACCATTATGACTTTTTATCCCTACAAAACAACATTCTAAAATAAAAATAATTCTAAGAACATATAAAACTTCAAGACAACGGATGTGTCCTAGTTTCAAGGTGTCATGACCCAAAAATTCAGGTCATGATGGCACCTACGATAACCCGCCAGTAGGTAAGAAAAAATCATAGTCTGAAAAGGCGAGGAAAAGGCAAAAGAGAGAAGAATAGGGGTAAAAATGTAAATAAAACACCTAATAAGGGACAATATACAAGACATACATACAAAACAAACGGCACAAACAAAATGAGTTTCCCAAGACCTGAAAAAGTCAGTACAAGAGCTAGTATACACAAGGCGTACTAGACAGATAAAAAATATAAAAAGTAGTCTCTGAGGATACAAAATAAGACTAATACTCAAAAAGAAGGAGATGGATCAGGTCCAGATGCTACAACCTCACCCTAATCCCCGATCAATAGCTCAGCTCGAGGGCATCATGTCACAACCCAAAAGTTAAGGTCATGATGGAACCTACCTAGACCCAGACTTGGTAGGTAAGTCGAAAATCCACAATAGACAGGAAAAATCAAATTATGAAAGAGATGAAATAAATACTAGACTCCTAGAATGAAGTCAGGCCATAATACTCCAATAACAGAAATATCTTAAAGAAATACAGCCAACTCCCAAAACATGGTATCACAAATGTAAAGAGCATCTAGTATAGTACTAGAATCTGATAAATGCAACTCTATCTCCAAAATACAAGATAAAGACATAAAAATAGAGGAAGGCTGGAAGAAGGCTCCGGACAGGGAGCTCAACAAATCTCTGAAATGACTCTCTCTCTGTACAAAAAAGCCACCATGGGTCGCACTTATACTGGAATCTGCACCGAAAGTGCACAAAAGTAGGAGTGAGTATGGTCCACTTAAACTCAATAGGTATCATAGGTCGATTGAGTAAAGTAGAAAACTAAAAAATAAAGAAATACTCTGAGCACGCTTCCACGTGCATACAAAAAATTTTCCAAATAATAGCCTACACCGTATCTCCTAACAATTCTATAGGTATAATAGCTATATAAGACTAACTACACACGAACATATAAGAAACTAAATATACAACAACAAACATGTAAAGAAAATATCCAAGAGATGCAATGCAAGGTAATGAGATGATGATGGGATGATAATGATATACGCCATCGTATGGCCCTCGTATACACCTTTTGAGTTGTAGCTTCTAGGACAAGACCCATGGGGGTTATCAACTCATATACTTTAACCCACTCAATCAACCTTGCTGGCAAATGACCTCGATCAAGGGTTTTCAAAATATTTCAATCAACCTTATCGGTAAATGACCTCGGCCAAGGGTTTTACAAAACATCTTAATCAACCTTACCGCCAAATGACCTCGGCCAAGAGTTTTACAAAAATATCTAATTCTTTCAAAAATCAATGTTTCACAATAATATGAATCTCATGAATATGTATGGCTGAAATAAGGATATAATTCTCACAAACAATTAGTATGTAGATAATAATCCATTCGATACAGGTATAAATAAGCTCAAATCAACTTAATATGTCAATAATTAATGATTTAAGCCATTGTAGGCAACTACTAGAATAAATAACCTTGTAAGACATTAATAATATCATTTCAAGCCCTTCTCTCAGCATCACTATAATGATAGAGGTAAATAATGCTCAAGCAACGCCTATAATTTCTATTCAAGACCCCACACGGGCATCACAATGATAATAATGGAAATTAATGTATAAATAAGGCCTATAATATCAAATAAAGCCCCCGCACGGGCATCACAACAAATATTATCTCTTAAGTCAACACTAATATGCATATAAGACCCCACACGGGCAACACGACAACAATAATAATCTCAAAATACAATTCCAATGACTAATTTCCAAACCCATAGAATGATTTACATGAGTAGTTCACTACCCAACCCAGTTTGAAGAAGTTAAGCCATAACCTACCTCCAAAAGCAAAAATCTAAGCCTAGACCCTTCAATGCGGAGCCTTTCCTTCAGGGGCAATCACAAAATGGACTAAATCTATCAAAAATGTAATATACATGTCAAAAGGAGCGCAATGATATCCATATTGGCTATACTTAATTGGGCTCTAAAAAAAGTTTGAAAATTAGATCAAAATTGAAAAGGGTAAATCTGAAATTTTATTTAAAAATTATGTTCATATCAAAAGGAGTCCAAATCTGAAAACCCAACTAAAAATAAATTGAAATCATACTTTGGATCGAAGAAAAACCAAATCTATAGTTTATTGGGTAAAAACCCTAAAATCCAAGTTTGAAATCAAAGATTTGAAGTTGTTTTGAAGATGAAATCAATAGGAAATCATGAAAATAAGAGTTTAGATATTACCCAAGCTATATTGATGAAAAATCCCTTTGAAATAGCCAAAAACTGAGCTCTCAAAGTCTAATAATAGTGGAAATGGGGTTTTGAATGAGAAAAGGGCTTAAATTCTTATTTACTCTTCACAATCGCGGTCACTTACGTTATGACCGCAACTCGACCCAAACTAAACCTTCACGTTCACGGGTGGTCCATTACAATAGAGATGAGTAACCGACCCAGACCCGAACCGCTAAATTTTTGTGAACACAGTCGCCCCCTAGTATTTGCGATGATCGAGACTTTGTACCCTTCGTGATTGTAAACCCTCCACCGTGATGTAGATGAATAATAAAATCCTTCTTTGTGATCGCAAGGATTGACCCATGAATGCGAAGAAGAAACCTTAGCGAAATAAGAAACAGCAAAACCAGCAGAAATACAAGGTTGAGAAGTTTTCAAACGGAGATTCATTTAGGACACCATAAAAATAAACTAATAATGCTACTAGGATAAATTCGACTTTCCAGAATCAATGGAATCTTAAAATTTATGAAAAGAGGTCGTTTACAATGAATTAGTCCTCGGTACACCTTTTAAGCTTATTTTACTAGGTTTTGTTTAAAAGGTCAAAATCAAATATAAAGGCTTGGGCCCGAACTAACTATGTTACTAACCCATAATCATCTGGATGGTAATTATTCAACATGGAAACATTGAATACCATATGGGCAGCTGATAGATGTGGAGGCAAAGCAAGCCTATGACCACTGAAATCCATAACACACGCTAGAAGCATATCTTTTAGCACGTGAATAGTCCTCTCAGACTGACCATCCATCTGAGTATGAAAAGTTGTGCTAAAATCAAGATGGGTAGTCAACTACTCTGCATAGTACTCCAAACATTTGAGGTAAACTAAGTACCTCTATCTGAAACAATGAAGATAGGTACACCATACAATCGAACCACCTCTCTAATCTAGATTCTGACCAACTTCACCGAATTATAATTCTCCTTCAAAGTTACATAATGCGCTTATTTGGTCAATCTATCCACAATCATCCAAATAGAATAAAATTTCACAAAAGTTGGAGGTAGGAAAACTACAAGATCCATGGTGATCCCTCCCATTTCTACTCGGTAATGGGCATTCTCAGCATCGTACCACCTGGTCACTAATGCTCATACTTCACTTGCTGGAGATTTAACACTTGCCTATAAATTCAACAAAGTCTTTCTTCATACCACCCCACCAATAGTACTTCTTTAAGTCATGATACATCTTAGCTGCTTCTGGATGAATAGAGTACCTCGAACAATGAGCTTCCTCCAAGATCAAGCTAATCCAACCACCAACTCTAGGAACACAAATGTGACCACTAATCCTTAAAATGCCATCGAGATCAAGAGATGTCGCATTTCTCTCACCACTCAACACTCTATCATGAATTACCCTCAATATATCATCATCAAACTAATGAGCTCGAATATGTTCCATCAAAGAAGATCTAGCCTCAACAAAGGCCAAAACATGTTGGGGTGATGAAATATCAAGCCTAACCAATTGGTTAGCTAAAGACTGAACCTCTATGGACAAAGTTGCCCTTTAGTTAAAAGATAAGTCAAACTCCCAATACTCACCTCCTTCCGACTCAAGGCATCTGCTACCATGTTAGCCTTCCCTAAATGATAAAGGATAGTGAGATCATAGTCCTTAAGCAACTCAAGCCATCAACTCTGTCTCATATTAAGGTCTCTCTGGGTGAAAAAGTACTGAAGGCTACAATGATTCGAGAAAATCTCACAATAGACTCCATACAAGTAGTGGGTAGGGTAATTCTTCTCATGATGCTTCAACTGTCGAGAAGCATAGGCAAACACTTTACCCTTCTGCATTAACACACCACCCTAGCAAAGTCTAGAAGTATCACAAAACACTATAAAATTCATGCCCTTCTTAGGCAAGGTTAAGATAGGAGCCGAAGAAACAACTCCTTCAGCTTTTGAAAGCTCTCCTTACACGCATCCAACCACAAAAAAATAATATTCTTCTAAGTCAACTTGGTCAAAGGAGCTGAAATGGAACAGAAATCCTTGATAAAGTACCGATAATAGCTTTATAATCTAACTAAACTTCGAATCTCGGTAGGAGAAGTGGGTCTAGCCCAATCATGAATTGCCACTATCTTTGCCGGATCGACCATAATATCATCCTTGGTGACTACATGACCCAAGAAAGAGACAGAATCCAATCAAAACTCGTTTTTGGAGAACTTGACATACAACTTCTTATCTCTCAATCTCTTAAGTATGGTCCTCAAATGCCTCACATGGTCAGCCTTATTCGTACAAAAAAACAAGATATCATTGAAGGATACAATCACAAAAGAATTAAAATAATGCCAAAATACTCGATTCATCAACTCCGTGAATGTTACTGGGCATTAGTCAGCCCAAAAGACATGACCAAGAACTCATAATGACTATACCACATATGAAAAATTATCTTCAAAACATCTGAAGCTCTAATCCTCAACTGATGGTATTTTAAACTCAAGTCACTATTAGAAAACACTGATGCACATTGAAGTTGATCAAATAAATCAATCAACGCGAGGAAGAGGATACTTGTTCTAGATTGTCACTTTGTTCGATTGTCGATGGTTAATTCACATATGCATAGATCCATCCTTCTTCTTCACAAACAAGACCAGACCACTCCAAGAACATACACTAGGTCTAATGAAACCTTTACCCAACATATACTGCAATTGCTCCTTTAATTCCTTTAACTTAGTCGGGGCCATCCTATACGAAGGGATTGAAATAGGCTTGGTGCCCGACTCAACATCAATAGAAAAATCAACATCTCAATCAGGAGGCATACCTGGAAAGACCGTAGAAAACACATCCTTGAACTCATGAAAAACACGAAGAGAATATAAGAGAGGCGGTGAAGCAACACTAGTATCACAAATATAGGCCAAATAAGAAGGAGATCTTTTTTTGTACCATGCAACGAGCATGTTGAAAAAACATAACAACCTTTAGACAAGAAATAGAAGTGTCTTTCCATGATAATCTTGGTACACCCGGAGTAGCTAAAATTACGATCTTGACAAAACAATCCAAAATTGCATAATAAGGAGCTAACCAATCCATACCCAAGATAATATCAAAATCAACCATATCTAGGATTATAAAGTCTACCCAGGTCTCACGCCCTGCAAGGTCACTACATATGATCTTTACACCCGATCCACTACTAAAGAATCACTTAAGGAGGTAGAAACATGAATATACATAGCAAGAAACTCACATATAGCACCAAAACCAGTAGCAAAATAGGTGGACACATAGGAGATTGTAGACCCAGGGTCAAATAACACTGAAGTAGGACAATGGCAAAGCAGGACGATACCTATAATAACTTCATTAGAGGCCTCTACCTCAGGTCTCTAGAGAATAGCATAACACTAACCATGCCCACTACCAGATAGAGTAACCCCATATCCACTACCACGAGCCCTCTAAGCTCCACCTCGAGCACCTCTTAAAACACCCTTGTTGCCCTGTGAACCATCTCTAAGTACAGATATAAGAGTAGGGCAAAGCTGAAGCTGAGATCCATGTTGGGCAGGACCCAAAGCACCTAATGGAAATCTCTTATGTAATGACTAGGCTCATGACATGAAAAACACTCCCTTCTACCTAAAATGTACTGAGAGGGCATAGAAGTACCAGAACGCACTCCATGCCCTAAAGAACCAAAAAGGGAACGTCTACCCATATAACTTAACCATTGACTATCTGAAACCTCAAAAACTGCGGACCCACTATCTAAACTGTGTAAAGCTGTCTGAGATAGCCTTCCATGGTAACCATGAGAACCTGTCCTAAAGAAATCCTTACCACGAGATGCATGACCACTAAACTCACCTTGTCGATGGATCCTCTTGGCACCTCCACTCTGGGTGCCCTAGTGAATAAACTCAATCAACTTAGCATGCTTCACAATACTCTGAAAAGAACATTATCATAAATTGATAATAACCTACCAAACCATAAATAAACTTCCTAATCCTCTCAGACTCAGTTGAAATACTGACAGTGGCATATCTGGATAGTGTATGAAAATATGCCTCATACTCTATAATGGTTATGGAGCCCTACTCCAAATGATCGAACTCATCTCTCATCTAATTCCTCAAACTGTAGGGCATAAACCTCTCTAGAAAAACCTCAAAAAACTTGGTGTATGTCATAGAAGGAAAACCCAAAGGTCTACAACTAAAAAAATACCTTCACTAATGCCTAGCCACGTCAGTCAAATGGTAGGTAGTATAGGCAACACCATGTGACTCAAGGGATCCAAGGTTATGCAATCTTTCTTGGCAATCAAGTAGAAAATCATAAGCTTTCTCTGTAATAGCACCACTAAGCCTGGGTGGAGCCTACTTAATACATCTTTCAAACCTTTTCTGACCATCAAAAGACAACACCAAACCCGAAGCAATAGGAGAAACAATAAGTCTAGTAGGCAAAGTATCAACACGAGGGGTAACTACAATAGTTGGTTGTACCCCTGGGTTGGAAGACCATACGTAGGAACCTACCCTAGCAAACAAATACCTCCTAGAGTATGAGAACTACCCAGGACACTCGGTGGAACACTTGTCTGGGGAATACCATCCAGACGACCCAAAATACTAATCAACAAATCCTATAACATTAGGGTAGATACTGAACCCTGAGGGTCCTGAGCTGGTCCTGTATCCTCTATTTGATAATCCTCCTCAACATAATAAATCTTAGGCTTGGGAGTGGCCACTGTATCCTATCCTCTAGTCGGAGCAGCTCTTCATACCAGACCTCTACCTTTGGCTCAGCCACGACCCCTGCTCTCCCCCTTACTTGTGCTCAACAATGGGTGCTAGCTTGGTAGCCTCAACATCTTTGGATCTAGTCCTCTCCCTCTGCGAAGAAAAGAATGGAATACAAGTTTAGAATACTGGGCATGAACAACCAGCATGATAAGGAATCAATTTAGAGAAGTTTTTCCTAAAGATATCCTATAGCCTCTCGAAGATAGATACGAATGTCAACATACCGATCCGCGAGGCTCTATTAGAAATTCTGCTATTTCGCTTATGAGGACGGTGAACCTAATGCTCTAATACAAATTTGTTACGACCCAAAAGTTGTAGTTATGTTGGCACCAACCTTGACCCAGCCTTGGAAAGTAAGCCAAAAACCCACAATAGAAAGGAAAAATCAAAGTATGAAAGAGAATGAAATAAATACGAGACTTTTATAACGAAGTCAGGCCATAATACTCCACTAACAAAAATATTTGAAAGAAATACAACCAACTCCTAAAACCTGGTATCATAAATATAAAGAGCATCTCATACAGTACTAGAATCTAATAAATACAACTCTGTCTCCAAAATACAACATAAAGACATAAAGATAGAGGGAGGCTAGAACAAGGCTCTGGATGTGGAGCTCACTAGATCTCTTATATAGCTCTCTTCGCATGAATCAGCCACCACAAGTCACACTCGTACTGGGATCTTCATCAAAATGGCACAAAAATAGGAGTGAGTACGGTCCACTTGTACTCAGTAAGTATTATAGGTTCACTAAGCAAAGTAGAAAACTAATTGTAAAGAAATAGTATGAGCATTCTTCTACCTATATATATAAAAATTCCCAAATGGTATCTCACACTGTATCTCCTAACAATTCTATAGGTCTAATTACTGTATAAGACTAACTACACACAAAGATATAAGAAACTAAATACACGGCAACAAACACGTAAAGAAAAGATATAAGAGATGCAATGCAATGCAATGGGATGATGATGGTATGATAATGATATACATCATTGAATGAACATCATATACATCTTTCGAGCTACAGCTTCTAGGAAAGGACCTATGGGGGTTCTCAACCCATGTACTTTCACAATCTCAATCAGCCTTGCCGACAAATGACCTCAGTCAAGGGTTTTTAAAATATATCAATCAAAGACCTCAATCACGGGTTTTACAAAACATATCTATCAACCGAGCAAAAAATGACCTCGACTAAGGGTTTTACAAAAATATCTTATTTTCTTTCAAAAGTCAGTATTTCTCATTAGTATCAATCTCATTAATGTGTATGGATGAAATAGGGATATAATGCTCACAGCCAATCAGTATGAAGATAATAATCAATTTAATACAGGTATAAATGAGCTCAAAAATAGCTCAATATTTCAATAATACATGATTTAAGCCATCACAGGGCACCACTGGAATAAATAGTCAAGTAAGACATCAATAATATTATTTCATGCCCCTCTTTTAGGCATCACTATAATGATAGACGCAAATAATGCTCAAATAAGGCATATAATTTATTTACAAGCCCCCGCACGGGCATCACAACAAATATCATCTCTCAAGTCAACATCACTATGCATATAAGGCCCCACACGCGCATCACGACAAAAATAATAATCTCAAAATACAATTTCCATGACTAATTCCCCAACCCATAGCATACTTTACATGAATAGCTAACTACCCAGCCTAGTGTAAAGAAAGTTAAGCCATAACCTACCTTGAAAAGCCAAAATCCAAGCCCAGCCCAATCTAAAGAAAGTTAAGCCATAACCTACCTTGAAAAGCCAAAATCCAAGCCTAGACCCTTCAGCCAGAACCTTTCCTTCACGAGCGATCTCAAAATGGACTAAATTTATCAAAAATGTAATCTATACATCAAAAGGATCTCAATGATACCCATATTGGCTATATTTGATCTAGGTCTAAAAATAGTTCAAAAATTGATTCAAAATTGAAAAGAGTAAATCTAAATTTTTATTTAAGAATCATGTTTCTCATATCAAGAGGAGTCCAAATCTGAAAATTCAACTAAAATAAGTTGAAATCGGACTTTAAATCAAAGAAAAACCAATTTTATAGTTTATCGGGTAAAGGCCCCAAAATCCTAGTTTGAAATTTGAAGTTTTTTTGAAAATAAAATCAATAGAAATGATGTAAATAGGAGTTTAGAGATTACCCAAGCCAAATTGATGAAAATTACCTTTGAAATCACCAAAAACCGATCCCCCAAAGTTTAATAATGGTGGAAATAGGGTTTTGAATGAGAAAAGAGCTTAAATTCTGCCCAGGTTTTATTTGCTCTTCACGATCGCCGTCAATGATCATGACTCGACCAAAACCAAAACTTTTCAATTTTGGGCGGTCCATCGTGATCATGATTAGTAACCGACCCGAATCCGAACTGTTAAGCCTTCGCAAATGCGGTTGCCCCCTCATGTTTACGCTGATCGAGCCTCTGTAGCCTTTCAAATCACAAGCCCTCCATCTTTATCATGAAGTAAAGTGAAATACTTCTCCTCGATTATGAGAATTAGCCCACAAATGCAAATAAGAAACCTTAGGTACACTAGAAATGCAAGGTTGAGAAGTCTCTGAAATGACCCTCAGGATTCATTCGGGACCCCGCAAAAATGAACTAATAATGCTTCTTTCATAAATGCTATGTTCTAGAATTAACGGAACCATCGAATTAAAGAAAAGATGGGGACCATACCAAATAACCCCCAACTTTTAAATAGCATATAGCAACAACGGGGAAGGGGAAAATAGTTTAAAAAATAGCAAAAGCTAAAAACCACAATAATAGTTGTTACTCATCGTCAAAGGCGACGACTCATCCTAGGATCTGCATAAGGGAAACAGATGCAGAAGTTTCGTATGTTTACCAAAACATGTGGTACTAAGTAGGCATCATAGGCCGACTGAGCTCGATTAAAGTAAAAGCATAATAAAGTGTGAATCTATACTAAGAGGTAATAAAAGAGGGTCAGATTGGAAATTATAGGCTATGCTAAGCAAATGCAAAAATCATATGTAAATAACTCAAGAGTGGAAATAGATGCCTAGCTATAACCTAACTGGACCCCCATAAGCCCATAAGGTACACCTAATAAAAACAAAACCAACTGAGCCCCCATAAGCACGATGGGTGCAAATAAGAAATAATATTATACATAGCCAAGACAACAGTAAGGAATGTGAAAACTATCCAAGATGTGCAATAATCATACCGTGTACTCCTATTTTAGCCATAAACATAACTCGTACCAGTCTCAAACCAAATTTCCAACCAGAAATCAAAAATAGTAAATGTCAGACTCAAATCGAAACTAATAGAGGATAAGCAATAAAACCAGATGATGGACTCGAACTGGAACTAAATATGCAATACGAGGTAATGATCCAAATTTCAGACTTAAACCATGACTAACTTGTCTTTTTCTTATTTTAGAAAACCAAGTTCCTTAAAGATATACAAGGTTCCATTTGTTAAGTTGAAAACTGCAATTAAGGACAAAATATTAAAATACCAAGGATACCATAGCTAACAAACATCATATAGCAAATAATCTAACGAAATCCTAATAATCAGCCCATCGAAGAAATCCTATAATCATTTATATCTAAAAAGGGTTTTATCCTAAAGTATCCTACTTGATACGGAGCTAGTGCTAACTACAAGCCCAGAGAACCCAACCTAAGGCAAACAACTACCCAAGCCTAGATTACAACATCCAAATCCAATTACCAAGGGACATAGGTATGCTAAGCTAAGTTTTAAAGAAGAGCATCTATCGGGCCAAAAAGAAGTCAAGGCAGAAATCTATCCTAAAGTCCCCTAATCGGCTACAAGGCTTGTAAAACACCTAATAGACTATCTAGACCATAATACCCTACCAATAATTACAGAATTACCATGCCAATACCATAAAAGACCAAATTCTAAAGGAAGGTAAGCCTAGCCTTCCTAGACGCCGTCGAAAGCACTCAAAATCCACTAAATCAGAGATTTTCCCTTTTGAGAATCCTCCGACCACTGCCACACTATAAAAATGGTGATCTAGGAATAAAGACAGGAACAATAATACCCATATTGCAAAATTACACTCCGGTTCAAAAATCGAGCTAAAAATCAATTATATGGCCCACTTATAGAATTCAAAAATTGAAACTACAACAGCCTCCCTTCGGGAATAATGAGCTTGTGCTCAAATATTGAGCACTACCATCTCTTTAATTACCCTAAAACAGCCCAAAAGTAAAAGAGAATTCAAGAATTAAAACTAGAATTTAAAGTTGTAATAGGTCTAGAACTTAGGAGTTTAAGATGAAAAAATGATCAAGGTACGAGAATCTGACGACCACAATATTTAAATCGATGATCTACATTGATTTATAATCTCTTTACTCAGCGATGATAAGAAGTTTGATGATGAGAAATTGAAGGTGATTCGTGGAGAGGCAAAGACTGCATCTCTTGATCCCGAGAGTGTTTTGAGGATTGGTGAGCGTGTTTGTGTGCCAAGAGTTTGTGGTTGGATTAGAAAAATCTTGGAAGAGGTTCACTGTTTGAAGTATTCTATTCATCTAGGACTGCTAAGATGAACCATGACTTGAAGCAACACTATTGGTGATATGTGATGAAGAAAGACACTATAGAGTTTGTGGACAAGTGTTTGAATTGTCAACAAGTGAAGTATGACAATTAGCGACCGGGTGGTTTGATGTAGAGGATGCCTATTCCCGAATAGAACTGGGAGTGGATTACTATAGATTTTATGGTTGGCCTGCCCCCGACTTTGGGGAAGTTTGATTCTAGTGTCACGACCCAAAAAAGCTGAGATCATGATGGCACCTACCCGATCGCAACCCTTGGTAGGTAAGCCTTACACCAATAGAAATAGAAATATGGAAAAAATAAATAAAAGAACCCACAAACAAGACTTAACAATAAATTCAAGCCATATATATATATACATATATATATATATATATATATATATATATATATATATATATAAGGATAGAACAGAATCTGAAACAGAAATAATACAACTCCAACTCGAGAATCTAGTGTCATGAGTAAAGAGCACTAATACTGACATAGAAATTTGAATTACATGAATTTGTCTCCGATAAGCAAATAAAGACAAAATAATATAGGAGGGAGTCCAAAATAAGCCCCGAACGCTGTAGCTCACTAGTACTCTGAATCAGCCATCGCTGGATGTACTCAAACAGGGATCTCTACCGAAAGGGCATAGTAGTAGGAGTGAGTATGGTCCACCTATACTCAGTAGGTACCATAGGCTGACTGAGCAAAGCAGGAAACTAAACAAGTAAAGGATAATATGAGCATGCTTCCACCTGCAAATAGAAAAGTTCTCAAATGGTATATCACATCGTATCTCCTAATAATTCTAAAAGTATAATAATTGTATAAGAATAACTACACACAAAAATATAAGAAGAACTAAATACACGATGACAACCACATACGTAGAATACAAATAATGCGATGCAATTCAATGCAATGGGATGATAGTGGGATGGTAATTATATAAGCCATGGCATGGTGGCCACTGCATGACCTCATATACACCTTTAGAGATAAAGCTTCCAGGAGAGGACCCATGGGGGGTTCTCAACAAATATACTTTCATAATATCAATCAACCTTGCTGGCAAATACCTCGGTCAAGGGTTTTACAAAATATATCAATCAACCTCGCTGGCAAAGCCCTCGACCAAGTGTTTTACAAAATGCTTCATTTTCTTTCAAAATCAATGTTCTTCAGTGGTACCAATCTCCTGAATATGAATGAATGAAATGAGGATGTATGCTCATAATCAAATCAGTATGAAGATAATAATCAATTCAATAATAGTGCAAATGAGTTCAAAATTCTACTCAAAATGTCAATAATTCATGATATAAGCCACCACATGGCACCACTCGAATAAATAGTCATGTAAGACATCAATAATATCAATCCAAGGCCCTCTCTTGGGAATCACTATAATGATAAAGGCATATAATGCTCAAATAAGACCTATAATATCAATCTAAATCCTCTTCCGCTCTGGAATTATGATAATAATAATAAGGTAAATAAATTCACTAATAAGGATTATAATATTAAGTCAAGCCCCCACATAGGCAGCACAACAATAATAATCTTTCAAGTAAACTATAATATGTATATAAGCCCCCAAAAGGGCAACACGATAATAATAATAATCCAAATATATGAAAATCATGACTAATTTACCAACCCATGGAATGATTTACATGAATGGTTGACTACCCAGTCAAGTCTGAAGAAAGTTAAGTCATAACCTACCTCAAATCACCGAAACTCTAGCTTGGACCCTTCAATGCGGAGACTTTCCTTCATGAGTGGTCTCAAAATGGAATAAAACTATCAGAAACATAATCTACACATTAAAGGAGTCCAACGATATCCATATTGGCTATATTCATTCTGGGTCCAAAAAAAGTTCAAATATTAGCTCAAAATCAAAAAAGGTAAATTTGGAATTTTATTGAAGAATATTTTTCCCCACATCAAGAGGAGTTTTAATCTAAAAACCCAACTAAAAATAAGTTGAAATCAGACTTTAAATAGAAGAAAACCCAAATTTATACTTTACCAGGTAAAATCCCCAAAATCCAAGTTTGAAATAATAGATTTGAAGTTGTTTTTTAGATAAAATCGATGGATAGTGATTGAAATCAAGTTATGAAGCTTACCCAAACACTTTTGTTGAAAATCCCTCTTTAAAATTGTCTTTCTAGAGGTCTCAAAGTCCAAAAATAGTGAAAATCGAGAAAATGGAGAATTTATACTATTCAGGAGAACTGTGCCTCATGATCGCAGTCCCCACCGCACGATCATGAGGATCAACATTAACCAAGGCTAAATTATTCATCGCGATCATGGGAGGTGATCCTCACGATCGCTAGGAAGAACCCAGCCCGATCTATTGGAAAAGTCTCTTTGCGATCGCGATGAACAACTTTGTCAAGCCCCACGACAGCGACACCAGGCCTCGCAACCACGATGAATAATCAGGGGTTGCACTAGTTGATAGCAAATCCAACAGAAATGCAAGGTTGAACAGTCTTCAAATGGACCCTTGAGATTCGTTCAGGACCCTATAAAAATAATTTGATTATACTACTAGGCTAATATCGATGTTCCAGACTCAATGAAACCATCTAATTTATGAAGGTGATCGTTACAACAAATTAACCCTCAAGATCCCTTTTAGGCTATTTTTAACTAGTTTTTCTATAAACACTCAAATGTATTATAAAGTCTTGCGACCCAAATTAACTATGCTACTAACCCAAAATCAATATTTTGGATCTAATTACAACAACAACATACCCAGTGTAGTCCCACAAAGTGGGGTCTGGGGATGGTAAAGTGTACGCAGTCCATACCACTACCTTAGTTGAAGTAGAGAGGCTATTTTCCATAGACCCTCGGCTCAGGACTTCCGAATCTAATTGAACTGATCAAATACCATCCGACACTCGGATCATAAAATATTGACCGAAGTCAAACTAACCACCTTTAAATCACACCGAATATTCCACAGACCATGCCAACCAACCCCACAACTCATAAATAGCATATAGCAAGAATGGGAAAGGGGAAAATGGTCAAAATACAATAAAAACTAAAAATCACAACTACGGTTGTTACATTATCCACCACTAAAACACAAGTTCTTCCTCAAAGAAAAAGGAAAATAAAGTACATGAAGCGGTAAAAAGTTGGGGGTATCCACGCCACATATCAAAGTCAAGCCATATATATGAATTAGGATAGAATAGAATTCAAAACCTTAATAATACAACTCCAACTTGAGAATCTAGTGTCATGAGTAAAGAGCACTAATACAGACATTGAAATTTCAAATACGTGATTTGTCTCTGATAAGAAAATAAAGACAAAGTAATATTGGAGGAATCCAGAATATGCCCCAAATACTGGAGCTCACCAGTACTCCGAATCAGCCATCATGGGTTGCACTAGTATTGGGATTTGCACTGAAAGGGCACAAAAGTAGGAGTGAGTATGGTCCACTTGTACTCAGTAGGTATCAAAGGCAGACTGAACAAAGCAAAAAAACTAAACAAATATAGGATACTATGAGCATGCTTCCACCTGTAAATAGAAAAGTTCCCAAATAGTAGCTTAAATCATATCTCCTTATAATTCTACAAGTATAATAATTGTATAAGAATATCTACACAAAAATATATAAGAACTAAACACATGACAACAAGAATGTAAGTAGAATACAAATATTGTGATGCAATGCAATGAAATGGGATGCTAGTGGGATGGTAATGATATAAGCCATCGTATGGCAGCCATCGCATGACCCCGTATACACCTTCCGAGCTAAAGCTTCCAGGAGAGGGTGACACATGGGGGGTTCTCAACCCATATACTTTCACAATCTCAATCAACCTTGCCAGCAAAGGCCTTGGTCAAGGGTTTTACAAAATATTTCAATCAACCTTGCTGACAAAGACTTCGGTCAAGGGCTTTACAAAATGTCTCAATCAACCTTGTCGGTAAATACCATGGCCAAGAATTTTACAAAATGCTTCATTTTCTTTCAAAATCAGTGTTTGTCAGTGGTACTAATCTCATGAATATGAATGAATAAAATAAGGATGTATGCTCATAACCAAATTAGTATGAAGATAATAACCAATTTAATAATGGTGTAAATAAGCTGAAAAATCTACTCAATGCATCAATATTTCATGATATAATCCAATGCATGACACCAATGGAATAAATTGTCATGTAAGACATCAATAATATCAATCCACGCCCCTCTCTCGGGCATCACTATAAAGATAGAGGCATATAATGCTCAAATAAGACCTATAATATAAATTTAAGCCCCACTGATCGGGCATCACGATAATAATAAGGAAACTAAAGCATTGATAAGGCTTGTAATATCAATTCAATCCCCCACACGGGAATCACAATAATAATAATTTTTCAAGTCAACTATAATATGCATATAAGCCCCCACACGGGAAACACGATTATAATAATAATCCAAAAATATGAATCTCATGACTAATTTCCCAACCCATAGCATTCTTTACTTGGATAGTTAACTAACTAGCCAAGTCTAAAGAAAATTAAGTCATAACCTACCTCAAATCATCAAAACTCTAGCCTAGACCCTTCAATATGGAGCCTTTTCTTCACGAGCTGTCTTGGAATGGACTAAATCTATCACAAATATAATTTACATGTAAAATTGAGTCCAACAATACCCATATTGGCTATATTTATTTTGAATCCAAAAATAGTTCAAAATCCAACTCAAATTGAAAAGGATAAATCTGGAATTTTATTTAAGAATCATGTTCCCTATATAAAGACGGATCTAAATATAAAAATCCAACTGAAAATGAGTTGAAATTAAACTTTAAATCAAAGAAAAATCAATTTTATACTTTACAGGGTAAAAGCCCCAAAATACAAGTTTGAAATCAACGATTTGAAGTTGTTTTTGAGATAAAATCAATTGATAGCAATTGAAATCAAGTTTAGAAGCTTACCCAAATACTTTTGATGAAAATACCTCTTTAAAATAGTATTTCCCGAGGTCTCTAAGTCCAAAAATGGTAAAAATCGAGAAAATGGAGAATTTATACTATTCAGGTGAACAGTGTCTATATGTGTTACTTTTGAAACACTTCTTTAGTCTTTTATGTTGGCACTTAGACGAATATGGTTGAATAATGTCACACTTCATAAACTGTGTCTTTGTACTCATTGGTAAGCTAATAAAGTATATTTTCATAGATTGAGATTGCATTGTTGGTTATGCCAATTTGAGGTAAGGCATTTGATTTTTAAAATAAGTTCGGGAAATTTAAGAGGCCAAAACCTAATTTTAAAAGTAAATGTCAATAGCAACTTCTTGAAACCATTAGGCAACTTACTTTGTCATACTTGAACATAGTTAGTATAGTTGTCGAGTGTTACTTGTTTGAGCACAATTAAAGACTTTAAGTTGGGGGATGTGGGTGTGACATGAATTTATAGCACATCTTATATCTTTTACTTTAAATTTTTACTGTTCTTAATGCTTGTTTTATTATATTTTTATGTTAGTTTATTAATTTGTAGGTTTTAATGTCCAAATAGCCAAAAGAAGGAAAAGATAGCAAACTATCAGTTTTTGGATGATTTATGGTTGCACTTAGTATCGTAAATCAATTGACGAACTGCAAGCAAAACGTAGAAAAGATCATAGAAGATGTCAACAAGGATCCTATATATGATGGTCAAAACATGAGGCAAAAGAGGGTTGTGAATCCACTTAATAACCTGTACATGAATAATATGACCAGAACTCTATACAAACCCATGACAAAAGATGCGGTCCATGAACATAATCTATGCCCACAAAATAAGTTCACAACACAAAGTCCAGAAACTCTAAAAGGCATGCGATGGTGGCTGAAGTATAGTCCACTGACGGTAAGTTAATCGATAGTCATTGGTTTGTTCACTGATTATGTTGGTGGATTGATTTATTAGTTTGATGATTCTAACTTCTTAGACCATTATAAATAGACATGTTAGATTTTTGTAGTAAAGAGACGATTGTTTTGTTTAGTTGTAGTTTCTGCCGCCAACTTTGGTCTAGTTTTACAAGTTTTTCTCTTTCTAGTTCTTAAACAAAAATCATTATTATTCTATCAAACTTTAATATTACAAGTAAGTTTTATGCAATCTCTTTATTTTATTTTTTTGTGTTTGCTTTTAGTATGAGTAGTTATATCCTCAATGAGATTGTAAAGTTTATAAGACTGTTGTGTGATGAATGATATTAGGGTTATAACATATCAAACATCTTTTCATTCATAATGTAGTGACCCTTTTCGTCATTATGGGTAAGTCTAGCGTGCCAAAATTTGGATTAAGGTTTTCCTCGAATTAAAAGTTAGAAATTTCAAGCTAGGCTAGTCTTGGATGAAATTCAAGCATGGTATGGTCTTGGGTAATCCGGTAATGGATTAGTTAAAGTTTAAATGATTTGGGGTGATTTTATAATAGACAAAATAATAAGAAATTTGTAGGAACTTTCAAAAGTGAATTCGGGTGAGTAGAACTCCTGATATCGAATTTGACGTAAAGGGGATATTTTAGGATGCCAAAATCTGAGGGTTGTGAAAATGGAAAAACTGGGAGAAATCATGAGTTTCTGCCTTACCTAACCTGCTATAGCAGGTGGCAGGAAGCTACAACTACACCGCTATAGTGGGAGTTAGCTTTGGTCAATCCTGCCATAGCGGACGGATCCTGCTATAGTGATGCCACTATAGCGATATAGGACCGTTATAGCAGGATATGCATTGATTAATGCAGAAAATACTCCAAAAATATTATTTTCATTCTACGTTCCTCTAAGAGCTAGGAAAGGTGATTTTAGGCGATTTTTACCTAAATTCTATTAAATTTCTTCGTTAAGGTAATTTAATCCCTTCCATTAACTAGTTTTTCGATTATTAATCCTTAGAATCACTAGATTTTAGATTTTGGGGTGGATTTAACTTGACCTAGGTTATTTTTAAGGTGCAATTAGGTGAATTGGGTACCCTTGGGTTTTGATTAAAAGTTGTTAATTTATAATTGCATACTTAGAATTCACCATTGTATTCATGAATTGATAGAAATAAAGTTGAATGATGATAGAAAACCCTATAATGGGAGGAATGATAATAATTTTGACCTCGAGGTTAAGGGGTTGGGTTGTTATCCTTGAACGTATTAGGTCATTGTCGGAAATATATTTGCCATGTTGCTTTTAGACCACAAACAATCCAAAATTGTATGGAAAAGCAAAGCTCAAGTTCAATAGAGTGGTGCAAGCTTGGATTGAGGTAGGTGTTGGTTTAACATAGATGAAACCCAACTTGATTTATGTGTGCATTTTAATTATTTATTCGTATACATATTACAATGCATGTTCAAAAGAAGTAAATGCTTGAATGATATCCTAAGTGTTAATCACATATAATGAGGTTATATTAAAAGCTTATTGATTGTACAAGTGTGGTTGTTAATTCTCATTGTGGTTATGATTGTTCTAATATCTGTTGATTATTGTGGGATGTATCGGTATTTAGGCATATTTATAGGATTTATATTGATTATTATGGGAAGTATGGGTATTTGAACATCTTCACCGTATTGGTTATTATAAGGTTGACAAGCACTAGATGTCTTGGATATGGTACATGGACAAGATCTCGTCCCCTTAAGGTCATGGCTAGTAAGCGACCATAAGACGCTTAGCATGTGTGTACAAGGTATTGGTGAGTGTGACGGTTCCTTGAGTGGACCGGGTTTACTTGCTGATTTTCTATATTTGGTTCTTTGAGCGAAATAGGATTTGTGATCATTGTACTGGAAGTTGCTACGACTTTCTGAACTCATCTTCTAACAAAAAATCAAATCCAAAACACCAACCAATGCTCAAATCACTACTAGATTTCCCTAGACCACCACACCTTCAAAATACACTCAAGACAAGGCCAACCCTGAATTTTCAAATTCTTGTCTAAAGGGAAACAAGCCAATAATTATATTTTCTACTACAGGATAATGATGAATTAGATCATCACATTAGATACCAATTTACCCCTCATTTGTGGTCGAACGACAACTAGCCCAAATTGATGCAACAATAAAATAAGATAATACCTGAGTCAATGAACAAGTGTGGATAGCGCTTGTGCATATCTACCTCCATCTCCCATGTTGCTTCCTCAACTGGACAATTCCTCTGCTAAACTTTCATGGATGAAGTAACTTTCGTTCTCGGCTTTTTTACATCTCTGTCCAAGATAACAATTGGTTCCTCTTCATAAGAGAGCTCCTTATCGAATAACTCTGAGTCCCAACGAATAATGTAATATCTATCCCTGTGGTACTTCTTAATCATTAACACATGAAACACAGGATGAACCCCAAAAAAGATAGGAGGCAAGGACAACTTATATGCCACTGACCCAACTCCATTCAAAATCTCAAAGGGTCTGATATACCTCGGACTTAATTTCCCCTTCTTACCAAAATCCATTACACCCTTTATGGGTGACACTTTCAACAACAATTTCTCACATTTCTCAAATTTCACATCTCTTACCTTATTATCAGCATATTTCTTTTGTTGGCTCTCAGCTTCTACCAATTTCTCCTGGACGAACCTCACTTTCTCCATTGATTTCTTTAGTATATCAGTGTCCCAAGGACTTACCTCGAAAGCATCAAATCATTCAATCAATAATCTACATATTCTTCCATACAAGGCTTCAAAAGAAGCCATGTTAATATTGGAGTGGTAGCTTTTGTTATAAGTAAATTAACACAAGTGTAGACATTGGTCCCATTGACCACTAAAGTCCATCACACAAGCTCGAAGCATATCTTTAAGCAATTAGATTATCCATTTTGACTGCCCATCGGTCTGTGGATGAAAAGTTATACTTAGGTCCAACCTAGTACCCAATTCTAACTGAAACTTCACCCAAAAGTTGGAGGTAAACTAAGAACCTCTATATGACACAATAGAAATGAGTACTCCATGGAACCATAAAATCTCCTTCACATATATTTTGGCAAACTTAGTTGCATTATATTCCACTCTTACAAAAATAAAGTGAGCTGACTTGGTCATTCGATTGGCAATCACCCGTATAGAGACACACTTCCTCAAGGTGTTAGGAAGACCCACAGTAAAATCCATGGTTATTCCCTCCCATTTTCACTCTAGAATGGGCATTTTCTTAAAAGTGCCACTAGGTTTTCTATGTTCATACTTGGCATGTTGATAATTCAAGCACTTAGTCACAAAATCTATAATGTCTTCTTTCATTCTTTGCCACCAATAGTATTGTCTCAAGTCTCTATACATTTTGGTTGCACCTGGATGTATAGTGTATTTAGAATTATGGGCCTCTAAAAGAATATTAGGTAGCAAGTTGCCCACACGAGTCGCACACACATGCACCCATATCCTCAACATTCTCTGTTCATCTAGAATGGCCTCCTTAGCCTCACCTTGCAACACTATCTCCCTAAGGTTGCTCAACTTTTTGTCTTCAAATTTCCTTCTCTTAATCTTCTCAAAGAAAGTATACTTAGACTCTACATGGGCTAAAACCCCTCACTTGTTAGTCACCTGCAATCTTATAAAACTATTAGTTAGAGTCTGTACCTCTCTAGCCATTGGGCATCTCGACAACTCCATCCATGCCAAACATCCTATACTTGTCATCCTCTGTCTCAATGCATCTGCCCCCACATTCTCCTTGTTGATGCCACAAAAATTACACCTTATAATAAAGTATAAGACTATCATTGATCAAATATAGAACCCAACTAGGTTGGGGTTGATCCTACAGGGAATAGGTTGAAATATAAATCAAGATATCTATCTAAGCAATTAATAACAATATCCAGTAAAAAGGGGGGGGGGGTTTGTAAATAGAATTCTAATATTAACAGTTGTTGATTTTGTTGGATTTGTAATAAGTAAGAAATAAGCACTAGGACTGTGTTCCCTTATAACTTCATAACTCCGTAGGTTATTTGCACTTAGTGATCTCTCGTGGTGCTTGGAATGCAGAGTCAATAGGTTAGGTTCACTTAAATGGATTTATGCACTTGTTTAAGAACTTATCCTCAAGTAAGTATTCTCTTCTCCTGAGTTTTGCACTACTATCCCTTATCTTGGATCCCAATAATAGCTTTCCCAGATTATTGGCTTAATCTTGTTATTAAAGGTTGATAGCTCCAACGCCCTGTTGTTTATTCCCTTTTCCCATCTTTTACCCCTACTTTCATTGTGAGTAAAGCTTAGGTGAGTTCTAACATTTGCAACCAATAAAAAGCAATCAAACCAAAATGGATAAACAATACACGCCTAAACACCCTTTGAGAATCACTTCATACTACAAATATTACTTCATTAATCCATCATGGTTCCCACAACACTAGTTGTGATATTTAGCTACTCATAATTGCAAGAACATAAGAAGGATTCTAATAAAAAAGCATAATCGTGAACTTACAAGAATAAGATGAAAAACATCAAAATCTAACTTTGAATTAAAACCCTAAAAATCAATGGTTGTGAATTCAAGAACAAGAATATGCCTTAAAACCTTAGAATAAAGTAATAAAGCATAAACTGGTACAAAAGACCCAATAGGAGTATTTATAGACAAAATAAAAACCTATCCTAAACACACAGGGATTTGTTGAGTCGGTGCCTCGGATGAAGGAAGGTACGATCGTGGTGACATCCCATGATAGTCCTTGGTGCTCGTAGGTTGGCACTGTACTTTGTCATCCTACAGATCATGGTTGGTACAACACTCAGTATGAGTTTTTGTCTTTGAAGCACCACCATGCTTCCCTCTCGTCCGATCCTCTTAATACTTAACTTTTACAAACTTCAAATCTGGACTTCCTTCCCACGATGCCTTGGTTCGATCATGACTTCTAGGCATGGTCGTGGGAAGTCTTCATCTGACATTCTTTTCTTATTTTCTGCAGCACTACTTCCAAGACCTTTTCCCATGATCAGGTTATACGATCGTAACATTAATGTACTACTGTGGGAAGCTCTCGTCTATTTGACACCTGAGAGTCAATCCTATTATTAATACTACGATCCACTTGTACGACCGTGGTCAGATCCCATAATCATGCAAAGCCTTTATCTGATGTCCTAAAGTCCAAAAATCAGGACTTCACTTCTCCGGACTAATTTGACCTGTAAATACCCAAAAACACATCATTTCCATATAAAAATACCTTTGTACTTGCAAATACCATCATTTAAAGCGTCGAAAGTGTCATAAGTCCACGTCATATCAACACCCTTAACGTAGATCAGTTGTATGTCCTCGAGCAAAAAAAACATAGCTAAACTACAATGACAGTTAACCAAGAGAAAAACCAAGAGTACTATGGCAGTCAGATTTTCACAAAACCAATTTAAGCACGTATTAACCAAAAACACATGTTCAAAACCCTCCAATACCATCAAAACTCAACAAATATTATGTGTACACAATCCACAAACCATAACACAGTGGAATCAAGAATGGCATCACATTATCAGCAGACAATCCAACACTCAAACCAATGACAGTACCCAAACAGGCAACAACAACAATATAGCCCATACGCCCTCACAACAAAGAAGTCCCTAACACTCAGAATATGTAACAAATACAAATACAGGGACTGAAACAAATCACTCACTCTCATAATGAAGTCAGACAATATGTGTTTGATACCATAGGCTTGCCCTTATTTTCTATGCCTTAGTTTTCAGACAGTCGGATTAGGATCACTATAGGAGTTTTATTGGCTTTTAATATAGGCTTAGGGATGGGTATGGTAGATATGGATAATGTGACTCATTCCTCCTTGGCACTACACTAATTTTGGCTCCACTTTCCTACTTTCTTTATTTTTTTGCATATTTCAATTTTTGGGATCTCGGTTGCGGTTTTCTTTTCACAACACCTTCTCTTTTTTTTTTCTTTTTCTTTTCTATTTTTTTTCATTTAATTCTTTACATACTACCCCACCCGAATCCTTGTCCATTTTTCTAACTTTTTCTAAATACCCAAACTTTTTACGTACCCCTATGATAGCCACCCTCAACTTAGGCGATTTACCTGAGTTAAGGTGGCCAAAGTAGGTTTATTATAAATGATTGGGAAGGTGAATAGGCAAGTTCAAAGAAAAGGTCTACTTAGGCTCAAATTTTGGGTACAAGGGATATTACTTTCTTTTATTTTGTAGGCTTTTAGAATTTTTAGTAGACTAAATCAAATATGGCCTATGATCCTTTCCTAACCTCCTATTCAATGACTTTAGCAAGACCAATTGGGAAAGTTCTAGATCACACACATACGCCAACTAGGTAAGTCCTTACACAAAATTGGCTCAGGGCTACATATTCAGCCACTACCTATCCGTTTCATGCAAGTTAGGCTACAGTTATCACGCTTATAATCCTAATGACATGATGAGATCCACATTGGTCACAGTTCAAGCTAACTATGCAACATAGCAAAATAGAATAAAAATTTTATAGAGGGGCATCATTTAAACACAAAAATCATTTCAAAAATCAGTTGCAGGCTTGTATTTATTCATACTGCACTAAGTTCTCCTATTTCTCTCTCGATTATACAAATAACACAAAAATAACATAAAAACACAAAATTAACTTCTAAATATTCCATTTCTAACTATATAGCGCATCCAAGGGAAAAGAAATACGACAACAAAAACCCTCAAATGTGGTACACCCCTACCCCTAACTTAGAGATCATGCAATATCCCTATTGTACGAAAGCAAAGAAAAGGCAAAACTAGGGTAAGGGACGTACCTGTGGCGCACTAGACTCCTTTCGTAGATTGGTCGTTGGGTATGAAAAATGGGACCCCTCCAAGATCCTCAGCTCCAGTGGCCTCGATTGTGTCTGTAGCACTCTCAGTTAAGTGGACACTGGTGCAAGCCGGTTCACTCAAAGATGTTGTCACAGGGGAAATTTCTATACCTCTTCCACTTTCAAAAATCACAACGGCATCTTCAACTATGGTAACACTATCACATAGGACCTCAATCGTCACCAAACCATGTACCTCAGAGTTCCACTCAGTCTCCTTTACTCTCAACTTCTAGCCATCTTTATCTTTTTTTTTCTTCTTACCCTTATCCTTTTTCTTTTCTTTCTTATCTTAAATCTTACTCTTTTTATGAGGCTAGAATCATCCCCCGTCTTATCTGCCACCTTATCTACCTCCATATCCTCACCCCCAACTATATAGGCCTAAGTATAGAAGTCCAACACCAATGTGTCCACGTCGATGGAAAAGTCCACCAAAGACAGAATTGATGGAGATGGAGGTAGCACAACCTGCACATATCACTCAGTAATCTCTTGATCTCACTTATTCATATTGTCCATCTTCATCATAATCGTGCTCAAATTGGAAGCCCAAATATTCTCCAATCTAGCTATCATCCAGCTCTCAAACCTATCAAACCAGGTTTTCACACCCCGTATAGCCGCCTTAATTTCATCTTCCATGTAGGGTAACCTCTAAATTCTTAATTCAAGCATCATGCAAGGCTTGATTTCTTAATTGCTGCTCAAGAAACATTGTGGGTATCAAAGTGTACCCTACAAGTGCAAACTGAAGTGCACCCAAAGGTGTTGTGGGCTGCGGGGCAGAAAAAGAAGTAGCCCTGAATTCAAAAGCCAGAATCTCAGTAGCTGGGGAACCTCCCTCTATATTTAATGGAAGCAAATTTTGTAACGAAACCCAGGCTGTAGCCGCTGGGTGCCTCAATTCTTTGAACAATGTGATATCCATAGTTTTTACCAGCCAGATAAATCCATCAACTTTCAGAATTGCAGGCACTTGTGAATTTTGTAATAGCTGAGTAATCAAGCACGGGAAGGGTAAAGTGGTACTAAACTGCACAATGCCCTATTCCGAATCTCTTCCACAATGATCTGTAAAATGTTTCGCTCTAACTCTGCCATAAAAGATACTACCAGGCCCGCATTAGCTGCACTAAGTATGTTGTCATTAGCCGTTGGTGCTATGTGATGTCTAACAATGTCCCACCAAGATTTTGCATTGAACCTCAAATTATGTTTGTATATTGCTGAACCGTTTACCCAAATTGCTCTTTCCATAGCCTATGAAATGTCATTCGCCAACCACTTGTAATATAGTAGCTTGTCGTCAGTACTCAGATTCTTAACCCTTCTCAAATTAATCATCCAAAAATCATAGTTCAAAGTCTCTTCAGCCGGCTCAAAGTTGTCACCAAATAAGGCTTTAAAGATAGACTTTACTGAAATATCAATCTCCGTATCCCGCAGTAGCATTATGTCAAGTCAGGGCTACTTCTTCGTGTCCTTATCTTTTCTTAAGAGAGTTATGTACTAGATCATTTCTACATAGTTGGCATAGAACTTCCTCACTATCCCTGGGATAAAATTGCAAAGTGGTCTAGTCATCCACCCCAACACATACTTTTCAAACACCTGAATCAGTTTTGGGGCCTTCTGTAGTAACTCAGGTAAGATATGGGGTTCTCCCTAAATACTCCGCTTTTTGTTCCCTTTTTTTAGGGAAACCCTATCAATGTAGTAGTCCCAAGAGGTTGGTACACTCCATTGCCTTGGGCATACACCCTTTTGAGGTTGAGTTGCAGCAACAACAACTTTGGAGTCTTCCGAATTAGCACTACCAAAGCCATCCACATATTCTTCCTCCTCGAAGGAGCTCTCCTCATCAGCAGCTAAGGGCTCACCTCCATCTGGGTTTGAATCTTAACCTCCCTCTTCAAACTGGGAAAGTTAAATGGGAGTTAGTCGCGGGTACCAAAGCAGTGGAAGGTGTGGCCTTGACCTTGGATTTGGCTCTAGTCTTCTAAGGTGAGTGTTGTTTCCCCTCACTGCTCTCAAAGTACTAAACCACTTTATTCCTCTAATTCACTTGTCGAGGTCAAAGGTGTGTCTTAGGGTTCCCTTTTCTTAGAGATCTTCTTTTGCATCTTCTTGAGAGTCTTGGGTGTCATAGTACCTGTACAGACAAGTGTTAGTCCCAGAAAAAAATCAAAAAAGTATGCAAAACTTCACTCGGACGATACTTTCTACAATCGTGGTAGGAAGGTACGATCGTACCTTCGATCATGAGAAGTCTCTTTCAACATTACTGGGGGGGTTTCGCATCAAAAAACTATATACCAAAATAGGACGATTGTAGGATGTGATCATCTAATGAACTCCTGCAACTTGAAAAACTGGCACCTACAACAATCTAACCCACGATCGTACATTGATTCCACCATTGTAGTTTATGTCGTGGACTGTACACTTACACTTAATCAACTTTAAACACAGAATTGACCCCTCTTGACCCAAGTTGACCCTCTTTTTAACCAAAATAGGTACTCAGACTTCCCTTTTTTGTTCACCTAATCAAACAGCAATTTTATAAAGCAAAGCTTTTATAGTAATATCGGATATTATACTCCCTCAGAACTCATATGAACAACAGTCGTTAATTAACAAGGTATTTTGCACTCATTACACTTTAAATTTCAATCATATAGATAATTATAAACCATGAGATTTTAACTTACAATGTTTTTGGAGATTTCACGTGCTTGTTCAGTGTTGAAGAGTTTGAAAACTTGAGGGGGTAGCTAATTATCAGCTTAAATCGCACTAATCCAAAGTGAAATTTCATATGATTTCTTTATGATCGAGAAATTAAATGTGAAATTAGTTTGAATAAGAAATAGGTCGTAATGAGTCTTATGGTATAGGCAATTAGCAATTAAAATTGAGTTGGGTCGGGTTGGATTAGGGTTTATTTAAATAGTTGGAGCCAACAGACGACTCATACTAATGATCGTGAAATCAAACCATGATTGTGGTATGTGTTCGTACTAGGATTGTTTACAACACTTACCTGGGAACCTATGAAGCTTAAGGAAGATTGTGGTATCTAGCCACAATTCTTCAATAAAATTGTAGGTCCACATACCTGAATATTGGTTCGCAGAAGTTCAGTCAGATGATGGATTCCACGATCGTACTATCTTGGTACGATTGTAAATGCTAGATCGTAGGACTACTCCTGGAAATTAAGTTGTTAAATTTCGTGCAGACAAAAGAACCCTCGATTGTGGGATCTTTCCATGATCGTATGATACTTTTGTGGGTTCTATTTTTGTTCTAGTTCCATGGTTTCATTTCTGCATAGTCCCTGCACAAGTAGCACACATTACTCTATAGAATAAAAAGTAAAAAAATCTTAGGTTGCCTCCCAAACAACATTTCATTTAATATTGCCGCACGATATGGTTAGTTTGGCTATTCAGACATCACCAAACTAACCCATGGGTGGGTTGCCTCCCATGCAGTACATGATTTAACATCGCATCACAACTCGGGTGTTCTTAATTACTCAAACTTCACCAAGAACCACTTCGCATATCATCTTGACCTCATCAGTATTATCGAGATAATTTTTTTCACTCTTTCGTCATTCACTTTAAACTTTTAGACCCTCATCATTCTCAAGCTCAATAGCACCATAAGGGACCACCGTCACCACTTGATAAGGTTCTCTCTATCTCGACCTCAACTTACCAGGAAATAGCTTGGGCTTGGACTCAAATAATAGAACTATATCACCAGCGGTGAACTCTCTCTTCTCAATCTTTCGGTCATGCTATGCCTTCACCATCTCCTTTTATAGGGCTGCACTTTCATAAGCCTTTAAACGAAATTCATCCATCTCATTAAGCCACTCAAGTCTCAGCTTTGTTGCATCACTCTATTTTAGATTTAGCCTCTTCAGAGCCTACAACACCTTATGCTCAAGCTCATCTGGCAAGTGGCTAGCCTTTCCAAACACAAACTGATATGGGGAAACACCAATAGGAGTCTTAAATGTTGTTCAATGGGCCCATAATGCATTATCTAACTTTCTAGACCAGTTCATTCTATTGGCATTCACAGTCTTTGCTAGAATGGACTTTATCTCCCGATTGAAGACCTCAACTTGCCTACTTGATTGTGGATAGTAAGGGGTTGACCTCTTATATTTCACACTATATTTCTCAAGTAACGTTTTGAACATACAATTGCAAAATATGAACCCCCATCACTTATTATTTCCCTTGGCATATCGAATCTGGAAAATATGTTCTTCTTCAAAAACACGGTTACACTCTTCCCTTCATTATTTGGAAGCACAACTGCTTCCACCCATTTCAAAATGTAGTCACAACAACCAAGATGTGCTTCATGCCAAATGAACACACAAAAGTTCACATAAAATCAATACCCCATACATCAAACAGCTCAAGCTCTAGCATTGGGGACATCGGAAGCTCTTGCCTTCGCGAAATATTTCCTTGTCTTTGGCATTGGTCACAGGCTCGTGTATAATCATGCGCATCTATGAATAGTGGGATAATAGTATCCACATTGAAAGATCTTATGCATAGTCCGAGCACCACTCTGGTAACCCCCAACTGGTGACTAGTGACATGCCTCTAAAATACTCATCATCTCAACCTCAAGAATGCATCTCTGAATTAGTTCATCTACATAAATTTGAAACAAGTAAGGCTCATCCCAAAAGAACTTTCTCACATCATTCATAAACTTCTTCCGCTACTGAAATGATAGGTGTTTAGGCAATACATCACTCACCAAATAATTGGTAAAGTCAGCCAACCATGGAATCAAATTTTGCGATGCTGTCAATACCTGCTCATCTGGACAAGTATCATCAATTTCAAGCTCATCCTTTAGTTTCATCATTTCCTCTTTTTCAAGATGTCATAAGTGATCATCCACTTGATTCTCAGTCACCTTTCAATCCTTGACCTTAAAGTAAAATTCCTTCAACAGAAGTACCCAACAAATCAACCTCGGTTTTGCATCCTTCTTTGCCATAAGGTACCTAAGAGTTGCGTGATTAGTATGCACCATCACTTTTGTACAAAGCAAATAACACCAAAATTTCTTGAATGCAAACACTACAGTAAGCAACTCTTTTTCACTAACAGTATAATTTTTCTGAGCAGGGTTAAGTGTTTTGCTAGCATAATAGAAGGGATGTAAGATCTTCTCTCGCCTTTGGCCTAGGATAGCTCCTAGCACCACGCCACTAACATCACACATAACCTCAAATGGCATGGACCAATCAGGTGACACAATAATAGGGTTCAAAACAAGTTCTCTTTCAGACACTTAAACGCCTTCAGACATACATCATCAAATACAAATTTCACCTTCTGCTCCAATAGCTTGCACAAAGGATTTGCAATTTTAGAGAAGTCCTTGATGAATTTTGATAAAATCTAGTATGCCCTAAAAATCTCTGAATACCATTCACAAAAATTGGTTGAGGGAATTTTTCAATCACCTCGATCTTTGTCTTGTCAACTTCAATCTCCTTTTTTGAATTCTTGTGACCAAGCACTATTCCTTCTTTGACCATGAAGTGGCACTTCTCCTAATTTAGCACTAAGTTGAAATCCTTACATCTCCTCAATACACTAGAAATATGAGCAATACAATCTTCAAATGAATCATCAACAAAAGAGAAGTCATCCATAAACACCTTAATAGTGTCCTCAACTATGTCAGAAAAGATTGCCATCATGCAATGCTGGAAAGTTGCTGGTACATTACACATATCAAAGGGAATTCTCTTGAACGTGAAAGTCCCATATGAACAAGTGAAAGTGGTCTTATTTTGGTTTTCGGTTGGCAATAGTGATCTGATTGTAACCTAACTAACCATCAAGAAAATAATAACATCCTATGCCTGCAAGATGTTCTAACATCTAATCCATGAAAGGCATCGGGAAGTGATCCTTATTAGTCCATGTGTTCAACTTCCTATAGTCCATGCATACACGCCAACCAGTGACCGGCTTCATAGGAATAAGGTTGTTCTTCTCATTTGGAACCACAAAGATTTCACTTTTTTAGGCACACATTGGATTGGGCTCGCCCATTTGCTGTCGGTAATAAGGTAAACCACCACTGCAACCAAGCACTTTATAATCTACTTCTTCACCACCACTTGTATAGGAGGATTTAGTATTTATTGATGCTCAATACTCGGCACACAATCCGACTCAAGTTGGATTTTGTGTGTGCAAATTTTGGGTGGAATCCCAATGATATCAGCAATGGAATATTTGATAGTCCTCTTGAACCTCTGTAACACAGACACTAAATCCTCAACTTGCCAATCTACCAAATCAGCTATACTAATAACTGGAAAAGTATTATTGGTTCCCAAAGTGCATAACGAAGATGAGATGGAAGAACCTTGAGCTCCAAGACTGGAGGCTCTTCAATAAAAGGCTTTGCCTGTGGGGTCACTCTATTCTTCAAATCAAGATCTAAATTTTTTGGTACAAAATTATATGAACCCCTACCATTAAGTGCGCTCACCGTCTCATCATAACTCTCAATATCATCACCCTTAAAATTCATAATCATCACTGCAAATGCTTCGACTCCAAGACTCTCCTTAATTGGAGCTACAAATGCATCCTCGTCGACTGTATCAATCACAAATATCACACATATGTCCTTTAGATACTTCATGGATTGGCATACATTGAAGGTCACATATTCGTCATTCAGTTTAAACTTCATCTGCCCAGACTCCATATCAATCAACGCACATCCAGTAGGAAGGAATGGTCTCTCCAAAATAATGAGAACCTCAAAGTCAAGGATGATAAAATCAGCTAGAAAAATAAAGGATGCTACCTTCACCAAAATATCACATAATACTCCCACGGGCTTCTTCATAGTATGATCTGCCATAAGAAGTCTCATCGAAGTTAGTATGGGCAACCCCAACCCCAACTGACTGTATACTCCTAGTGTCATCAAATTAATGTTACCACCCAAATCACATAAAGCTTTTGTGAAGTTAAAAGACCCAATAGTGCATGGAATTGTAAAAGCTCCAAGATCTTTCTCCTTCTCAACCAGAGAGCGGAAATTTATTGCACTATAATAATGTACTTTATCTGCAGGTTCAAAACTCACAGTCCTCTTTTTAGTCACCAAATCCTTCATAAACTTTGTGAAACCTAGCATTTTTTTAAGAGCCTCAACTAGATGGATGTTGACCGACAACTTTTTCAACATGGAGATGAACTTTTGATACTTTTCGTCTTTAGTCTTCTTCTTTAGTCTTTGTGAAAAAGGAGGAGGAGGTTCTGGGATGGGAGTCAATGCTTTTGTTACCTCCTTTTCCTTCACGTTTTTGTATTAGCCTCTTTAACATCGACTAGAGGCTTTTCATGTGCATTTTCATCTCCAACTAATTTTTTGAATTTGATCTTCTTCTCATCATTGACAATCACTATCTCAATCTCATTCTCAACTACCATGGGCATAGGTGGATTAATAGTCATCTTTCCACTCCTTATAGTATTCTCCAAGAAATGACTATCATTCTTTGGATTTTGGATGGTGCTGCTCAGAAGTGTTCCTTGTTGACGCTGATTTGAAGTGGAGGACATCTGAGAAACTTGTTGCTTAAGATACTTAATGGTGGCAGCATTCGATTCAACCTTTTGACTCATTCCCAAAATTTCTGCCATAATCTCATTAAGACAGTCTTTTATTTTCTCTACCCCTTTCACAACCTTCACAAGCATGTCTTCCATTCTCAAATCGCTCGAACCAGCATCTCAATTCCCAGGAGGGATAAAGAATCCACTTCTATCTTTGTATTCATCCTTTTTTTCCAATCACCATCTCAGTCCCTACTCCTATCTCTATACCCAAACATGTTGTAGTTGTTATCTTTATAGTAGTTCCGACTTTGATTTTTTTTCCTATAGTTTCCAATTATCTTAATTAGACCCTTGGACCTTGACTTGAAAACCTTCCACCTGATTGTATAGATACTTAGCCACTTCTTTAGAATTTGAATCATCATGTCTAAGTGCCTTACCTTGCGAACCAACCGCATTCACCTTTTCTGTTCCCGTTGTTGCAACCTGCTTTGTGAACAAGCTAAGTTCAGTCCTCAGTTATGATACCTCTTGAGGAACTAACTCATATAGTGCTCTTTGATCTATGGATGCCATAATCATAAAAGTGCTTGAGGGCACATCTGATTCTCGAGTATGCCACCCTCAATTGGTTTTAGTGATTTGAAATATAATCTCAAAACCATGATCCCAATGCAATCTCATGAACTCCCTACCAGTGATAGTGTCTTTTATAGCCTCGTTGTTGAAATTCAAAGCTCTATATAAGATCTCAAGAAAATTATGGCCTGATATTCTGTAGTTAGGGACATTTTGCAACATCTTCTTAAACCTCAACCAGGTATCATATAACACCTCTGAATGCAGCTGCCTAAAGTTATATATCTTATATTTCAATTACAACATCTTGGAAGGTGGGAAAAATCTATCCAAGAACTGAGTCCTCAACTTATTCTAAGTAGTGATTATTCCATGTGGCAACTCTATCAATTATAATATAGCCTCCCTAGTCAGAGAGAAAGGAAAAAAAATAAAGTCTAATCACCTCTTTACTCACTCCATGTAGATTATAGGAATTTTAAATCCCTACAAAGTTCATCACATGCATGTTTACATCAGCAGTAGGAAGGCCTGTGAATATCCCCTTCAAGTTCAACAATTGTATCATAGCACTAGTGATGTCAAACTTAGTGCCTAGAGGTGATTCTGGTGGGATGATAGCACCTGTTTCAACCGATTCTAGAAAATCTTTCTTGTTTTTTTCATCATCATAATGGGGAAGATACTATTATAGAGGTTGTTTCCCCCAATACCCTCTCTACCTTTCTCGCTCATCAAGTTTAGCTAGACGATCTACTTCATCTTGTCTAGCTCTTTTTTCCCGAGTTGCAAGCATAGAAGCATTTTGCCTAGTATTTTCCTTCACTATCAAACCAGTATTAGTTTTCTCTATAGTCTCTTGAAGCCCATGTTGATTCCCTGGATGATTCAGCATTCCCGCATCAACTCCCTCATTATGAACTCCTAGATTATGAACTCCTTCGTTCACCTTTCTTGTATTAGCTCTCAGAGTTCTCTAAAGTTTCGTATGAAGTGGAATCATAGGATTGCATTGACTCTAAGTGTTAGGCATACACCAGTGTACACCCTAGAAATAATAGAAAAGTAAATAAGGAAGCAGAAACAACAGCCCAATAAACACAACCAATCATCTCTGCAACTATTTTCCCAAGCAATGATGCCAAAATTTGGCGTCGACCAAATAACACCTTTGAATAAAGTATAAAGTGGTCATTGATCAAATATATAATCCAACTAGGTTGGGGTCAATTCCACAGGGACTAGGTCAAAATATAAATCAAGATATTTGTCTAAGCAATCAATATCAATCTCTAGTAAAAAAGGGGGTTTTGTAAATAGAATTCCAATGGTAACAATTGTCGATTTTGTTTGATTTGTTATCAGTAAGAGAGAAGCACTAGGACTGTATTCCCCAATAACTTCATAACTCTATAGGTTCTTCGTACTTATTGATCTCTTGTGGTGCTTGGCATGCAAAATTGATAGGTTAGGTTCACCTAAATGGCTTTACACACTTGTTTAAGCAACTACCCTCAAGTAAGTATTCTCTTCTCCTGAGTTTTGCACTATTATCCCCTATTTTGGATCCCAGCAATAGCTTTATTAGATTATCAGCTCAAGCTAGTCAATGAAGGTTGATAGCTCCAACTCTCTATTATTTATTCTTTTTTCCCATATTTTAACCCTACTTTCATCGCGAGTAAAGATTAGGCAAGTTCTAACATTTGCAACCAATAAAAAGTAATCAAATCGAAGAGGATAAACAATACACGCCCAAACACCCTTTGAGAATCACTCCGTACAACCAAAAACTAATTCGTTAAGCTGTCATGGTACCCACAACCCTAGTTGTGGTGTTTACCTACTCATAATTGCAACAACACAAGAAGGATTCTGATAAGAAAGCACAATCATGAACTTAAAAGAATAAGATGAAAAAGTCCAAAATCTCACTTTGAATTAAAACCCTAAAAACCAATGGTTGTGAATTCAAGAACAAGAATATGCCTTAAAACCTTATAATAATATAATAAAGCGTAAACTAGTACAAAAGACCCAATAGGAGCATTTATAGACAAAATAAAAACCTATACTAAACACACAAGGATTTGCTGAGTCGGTGCCTCAAACGAAGGAAGGTACGATTGTGGTGACACCCCATGATCGTCCTTAGTGCTCATAGGTTGGTACTGGACTTTGTATTCCTGTAGAAAATCATTGGTACAACACTCAGTATGAGCTCGTGGCTTCCAAGCATGACCGTGATTCCCTCTCTTTTGATCCTCTTAATACTTAATATCTGCAAACTTTAAATTTAGACTTCCTTCCCACGATGCCTTGGAATGATCGTGTCTTCTAGGCACGGTCGTGGGGAGTCTTCGACTAACCTTCTTCACTTAAATTCTACAGCATTGCTTCCAGGACCTCTTCCCACGATCAGGTTGTATAATCGTAACATCAATATGCAACCATTGGAAGCTCTCATCTGTTTGACACCTAAGATTCAATCCTCTGTTTCACACTACGATCACAATATATGACCGTTATCAGATCCCACAGTCGTGGAAAGCCTCTGTATGATGCCCTAAAGTCCAAAAATGAGCACTTCACTTCTCCAGACTGGTTTGACCTGCAAATACCCAAAAACACATTATATCCATATAAAAATACCTTCGTACTTGCAAATATCCATCATTTTAAGAATTGAAAATGTCGTAAGTCCATGGCACATCCCTTGCCCGAATGATATAGGATTCAGATGTCATAATCTTTGATAAACTCCATCTACCTTCTCTGCGTCAAATTTAGGTCTCGTCAATTAAACACATGATGTAAACTATGGTGATCTATGAACACTTCACACTTGATCCCATAGAGGTAGTGTTTCCAAATTTTCAAAGCACAGACAACTACTACCAACTCTAAATCATGAGTAGGATAGTTTTTCTCATAAGTCTTCAGCTACCTTAAAGCATAAGTAATCACATTCTGACCCTGCATTAAAATCGAACCTAAAACAGACCGTGAAGCATCACAATATACAATGAAATCCTTACCTTCAACAAGCAAGGTATGAATAGAAGCTGAAGTTAACAAAGTCTTGAGATTTTGGAAGCTCTCCTCACACTTATCATCCTACAGAAAAGGTACCTCTCTGAGTCAGGCAAGTTATAGTGAAACAATGGAAGCAAACCCTTTGATGAACCGACAATAGTAACTATCCTACCCTACAAAACTACGAACCTCTACAACATTTGTTTGTCTAGCCCAGTTTTTAACAACTTCAAACTTTTGCAGGTCTATCATAACCCTTTCCTTAGACACCATAGGCCCTAAAAAGGACACCGAAGACAACCAAAATTCACACTTTGAATACTTAGGATAAAGTTGCTTCTCCTTAAGCAACTCTAACATATTACACAAGTGAGATTCATGATCCTCCTTACTTTTTGAATAAACTAAAATATCATCAATGAAATCAATAACAAACAAAAATAAAAGAGGGCTGAAAAACCATATTCATCATGCTCATGAAAGCGGATGAGGCATTGGTCAAACCAACAGACATAACCAAAAACTTGTAATGTCTATAATGAGCTTGAAAGGCAGTCTTTGGGATGTCCTCTGCCCGAATCTTAAGATGATGGTAACCTGACCTTAAATCTATTTTGGAGAACATGGCGACTCCCTGCAATAAGTCGAACAGATCATCTATTCTTGGCAAAGGATACTTGTTATCAATAATCACCTTATCCAACTTCCAGTAGTGTATGCACATCCGTATGCTACCAACCTTCTTTTTCACAAACATAATTAAAACACGCTAAGGCAAAACACTTGGTAAATAAAACCCTTTTCCAATAACTCTTTGATATAATTGATCATGGGAAGAGAGATCTGAAATAGTGTTTGCAAATGTTATGTTAAAAATATAAGATGAGAGGCATCTCATGATCATACCATTATGCCACGGGCTTATACTGAAGATTGTGGAAGGACTATTCTGTAAAGATAAAATTAGAGGTAGATCCTACGAGAGGTAAGCATGATCGTACAATGAATCCATGAGGTCATACTGATCATAGTGCCAACAAAGATCTAAAATGTGTCAAAGTCAAGAGCTAACCTACGAGCACCAAGGACAATTATGGTATCTAACCCTGATTGTACCATTCTTCATCCGAGGCACCGACTCAGAAAATCCTAGTGTGTTCAGGATAGGTTTTATTTTATCTATAAATACTCCTAGTGGGTTGTTTTTACCATTTTACATTCTTTTGATACTTTTGAGTCATATTGTTGTTTTTTGAAGTACAAACAGTTATTTTGGGGGTTTAATTCATAAGTGAGATTTGTGGTTTTCATCTCATTCTTAAAAGTTCATTATTATGTTTTCTTCTAAAAATTATTGTTATGTGATTACAATTATGAGTAGCTAAACACCACAACTAGGGATGTGGAAACTAAGATGGATTAACAAAGTAGTGTTCAAAGTACGGAGTGATTCTCAAAGGGGGTTTACGTGTGTATTATTGTTCTCTTCAGTTTGATTGCTTTTTAATGGATGCAGATGTTAAAACTCGCCTTATCTTTACTTTAAATGAAAGGATGAGTAATGAAAGGGAAAAGGGAATAAATAACGAGACTTGGAGCTATCAACCTCTATTTAATTAGACTTGAGCCAGTAAATTGGATATACTAATATGGGATTAATGATAGTGGTTGTTAAGACAAAACCCATGAGACACTAATTTTTGTTTAGGGATAGTCATCTAATAGGGGCATAAAGTAATTTACATGGACATAACTTATTGATTCTGCATATTGAGCACCACCAGAGATCACTATGTACGAAGAACCTATAGAGTTTTGAAGTTATTGGGGAACACTGTCCTAGTGTGTCTCTCATATTGATTACAAATCCAACAAAATCAACAGTTGCTACTATTGGAATTTTGATTTACAAAAACCCCATTTTTATTGGAGATTATTTACTGATCACTTAGAGAAACATTTGATAGAGATTTTAACCTATTCCTTATGGGATCAACCCCAACCTAGTTGGGTCCTATATTTGATCAATGATTATTTTATACTTTGTTTAGATGTGTAATTTGGGCGATATTAAATTTTAGCGTCGTTGTTGGGAAATATGATTATGGAGTTGATTGATTGTGTTTGTCAGGTTGTTAGTCTCTGTTTCCTAATTTTACTTTTTCTATTATTTTTAGGTCACACATCCGTGCATGCCCAACACTTAAAGTCAAGGCAATCCCCTGATTCCACTTGATACAGGAATTGAAAGGACTCTGAGAGATAGAAGAAGGATTGTGAACAACAGAGTTCATAATCACGAAGTTCATAACATAGGATATTTAGCTAAGGGAGTATTGAATCAACCAAAACAACTTCATAGGCTTCAGGAAACTGTGGAGCAGACCACTGTTCAGTTGATGGCTTAGGAGAATGCTAGGTAAGAAGCTGTCAGGCAGGCAGCAGGGTAAGAAAAGGCTAGACAAGCTGAAGTCGACAGTCAAGCTGTACTTGAGGAATTAGAAAGGTAGAGAAAAAATAGGGGGAAACATCCTCTACAGCATTATCTTCCTCAGTTTGATGATGTAGAAGACGAGCTAGAAATTTTAGTGCTAGTTGAAACAGGTGTGATTATTCCACCAGCAGTACCTGCAGGAACTAAGTTTAACATCACTAGTGCTGTGATACAGTTGCTAAACCTGAAGAGGGTGTTTATTGGCTTTGCTACCGCAAATGCAAACCTTCATGTGATGAGCTTTGTAGGGATTTACAATTCCTATAACCTACTTGAAGTTAGCCAAGAGGTGATTATATTGTAGTTGTTTCCTTTCTCTCTGATAGGGGAGGGTATATTATGGTTGATAGAGTTTCCACGTGGATCGATCACTACTTGGAATGAGTTAAGGACTCAGTTCTTTGATAAATTTTTCCCGCCCTCTAAGATAGTGCAATTAAAAGATGAGATATATAACTTCAGTCAACTACATTCAAAGGTGTTATATGAAACCTGGTTGAGGTTTAAGAAAAAGCTATAGAATGTCCCTAAACATAGAATAGCGGGCCATAATTTGCTTGAGATCTTTTATAGAGCTTTGAATTCCAATAATAAGGCTATAGCAGACACTTTTACAGGTGGCGCATTCATGAGATTGCATTGGGATTAGGGTTTTGAGATTATAGATTAGATCACTAAGAATAACTGGGGTTGGAATACTCATGATGAAGATATGTCCATAGGCACTTATATGATTGGGGCCTCAAAAGAGCAGAGAGTGCTAGATGACTCAGTCACTCAAGATGTAGCTCAATTGAGGATTGAGCTTAGTTTATTCACTAAGAAATTTGCAGTAGTAGAGCAAAAAAGGTGAATATGGGTGGTTCACAAGGTAAGGAACATAAATATGATGACTCAAATTCTAAGGAGGAGGCTAAATATCTAGAGAATCAGGTGGAAGATTTTTTAGCCAAGGTTGTTGAGAATGAGGTTGAGCTGGTGATTGTCGATGATGAGAAAGTGGCCGAATTTGAAAATTTTATTGTTGATGAGAACACAGTTGAAGATCCTCTAGTTACTAAAAAAGAGACTAAGGCAAAAAAGAGGAAGAAAAAAAGAGGTCCCACAAATATTGACTCCTGTTCCACAACCTCCTCCTCCTTTTCCAGAAAGACTGAAGTAGAAGGCTAAAGAGGAAAAGTATCACAAGTTAATCTCCATGTTGAAAGAATTTTTGGTGAACATCTCTCTAGTTGAGGATCTTAAGAAAATGTCGGGTTACATAAATTTTATGAAGGAGTTGGTAAGAAAGAAGAGGACTGTGAGTTTTGAGCCAGTTGACAATATGCACCATTATAGTATAATGGCTTCCCGATCTCTAGTTGAGACGGAAAAAAAATCCTAGAGCTTTCATAATTCCATTTACCATTGGGTATTTAAATTTTACTAAAACTTTGTGTGACTTAAGTGCTAGCATTAATCTGATGTCGTAAGTAGTTTATAGATAGTTAGGGCTGGGGTCATCCAAACCAACTTTGATGAGACTCCTGATGGAGGATCATACTGTGAAGAAACCTATAGGGATCTTATATGATGTTTTGGCTGAGGGTTGCATTCTTTATTTTTCCAACTGATTTCGTAATCCTTGACTGTGAGGTTGACTTTGAGGTTCCCATTATCTTGGAGAGATTATCTTTGCAACTAGACATGCATTAGATGATATGGAAACTGGGCAGATAAAGTTTTTATTAAATAATGAGCATGTGACTTTTAATGTGTGCCAATCAATGAAACAGCCAAAGGATATACGTGTGATTTTTGTGATTGATACTGTCGATGAGGATGCATTGGTAGCTTCTATTAAGGAGAGGTTGAGATTTGAACCACTTGCGGTGGTCATTATGAATTTTGAGGGTGATGGCATTTATAGCTATAAAGAGACGGTGAGCGCCCTTAATGGTAGGGGTTCATGCAATTTTGCACCAAAGAAGCTAGATCTTTATTTAAAGAATAGAGTGACCCTACCAGCTAAGCCTTCTTTTGAGGAGCCTCTATTATTGGAGCTAAAGTCTCTTCCATTCCATCTTCATTATGAATTTTAGAAGCCAACAATACTTTGTCGGTTATTATTCAGCTGATTTGGTAGATTAGAAAGTTGAGGCTTTAGTGCCAGAAGTTTGAGAGGGCCATTGGATGGTCCATTACTGACAACATTATGATTCCACCTGGAATTTACATACACATAATCCAACTTAAGAAGGATTGTGTGCCTAGTATTGAGCAGCAATGACGATGTCACGCCCCGAATTCCCATCGGGACGTGATTGGCACCCGAAGCCGATAAGGCCCGAGAGAACCAATCTTTGCTCTTGCTCATGTACTCTCATATGTATGTTCGCGTATGAATATCATCTTATTCATGTAATTAAATATCAATAGCGGAAGGCATGACAACATATGTAATATATATGCAATTTAGCCGTTAGGGCCATTTCATCCAAACGCACGTACATCTTTTACCTCATGATACCCCACATATGTCTACAAAGCCTCTAATAGATACATGACCATGTCTATACAATATTTACAAATGCCAAAATCTACTATATACATGTGACTTGGGAAGCCCCGAAGCAACTGGAGCTCACCAACAATCTGCAGATATCTCGCCACTTACTGCGGAGATCTACTAACTCCTGTGCCTGCAGCATGTAAGGTAAGCCCCCCAAGAGGGGTCAGTACGAATAAAGTACTGAGTATGTAAGGCCATATGAAACTAGAATAGTACATAAGTACTTCCAAGAAATTAAGCGTAAGAGAGTAATAAATATGGATATACCTCAGTCCTGAATATGTGGAACCATGTTCATTATCTCTACTATTTCATTACTTGGTCATTCAGTCGCCTCATCATCATTCTTATCATAACATCCATATTTAGATATACACGCAAGGGATATATTCTCATCTCTTTTACAACTATCTTTATTATTATTCACTCAACTAGTTAGTGATTCATAACACCTTACGGATCATCATCTTATATTAATACCGGGCCTCCACTTTTGGTGGGATATAATGTATATATATATATTTAGTACCGGGCCTCCATCGTAGTGGGATATATAGTATCGGGCATCCACCTTGATGGGATATGATAAATAAGTATATTTAGTACCGGGCCTCCATCTTGGTGGGATATATAGTACCGGGCATCCACCATTGATGGGATTTAATGTATATAGATTTAATACCGGGCATCCACCTTGGTGGGATATATAGTACCGGGCATCCACCTTTGATGGGATTTCATATATATATGTATAGTACCGGGCATCCATCTTGGTGGGATATATATAGTACTGGTCCTCCACCTTTGATGGGATATCATATATATATGTATATGTATAGTATTGAGATTGTTCCATCTTAACTTATACCCTTTCTTTTGTGACCCATACTCAATGAATCATAAAGGAACCCTATGCACACATCCTTACATGAGATTGACATCTTCACTTATGAGGAATTATTAATTAACTTGCACCTAACCTTTCTTATTACTCTTGTGAGATTGATACTTCCACTTATGAGAGATTCACACACCCACTTAGGAGACACACAGTGTCCATCCCCCTATTATCTTTCTTTATTCTTGCAACCAACAAACATACATAACCTAACTTAAGTTATTTGTTTTGAGAGATTGATACATTAAGGATCGTGATACTCTTGAAAACACAAACACTTTACCTCATTCTTCACTTCTCATGAGATTGGGACTTTTACTTATGAAAGATTGGTACAAAGGTAATCATCATATTGAAGGACTTTAGAACAAGGCATGATTGGAAAAATACCACCCAAGATTGAATAGATTCTCTTATGTTATTATTCTCTTGAACTAGGTCCTTTAGAGATTTCAACGTTATGACAACTTTCCTTGAAGCTTCGGATCATTAACCAATGGGTAAGAGATATATGAGTAAACAGTGTGTGAAACATCCCATTATGAGAAATATAACACGATTGAAACCATTGGACCATAATCCATAAACAAGGGACATGAGTATAATCACTATTGGAACATGGGAACATAACCTTATTGTTTTTGGAACATTAACCATGAATATAGGACAAGAGATTCACCAATAATCAATGAATAGAAAATATATGCCCATGACCATGGATAACCGGATATGGGATACCTTAGCACATTTCGGAATGGATCATGCGTAATGTCAATGTGAAAACTATTTGCCGCAGAAAGAAACGGACAGAGTAACCTTACATACCTTATTTTTCCAATGTAAACACACACTCCAATATGTGAGCACCACAATTCTGCTCCTTCCTTACGTCTCACTCTACATCACAAATACATATCATTAACCACCAACTACTTCACAAATGTATATAACATCAATGAGGTACATGTTTGCCTTTAAACACGCCATTTCCCCTTGACAAAACCATGGAAGACATTATTATTCCAAAAATCCCACAATACTCCCAATATTTACCAACACATGAAAATCAATACATTTCACCACAACACTTCTCCTTTACACTTTCTTATCCACACCACATCACAAATGATCCATCAAATGACCTTAATACATCTCATAACACATATCGGCCAAAATCCCATAATGTACACTTATAGAAAAATTACAAGTTTTGTGACAAAATAACACCATACATGTTCATATTTTATCCATACCATGCTCTTTCATCAAAGGCACAAGTCATAGTTCAAGTTTGAACTTCATGGATCACACATCTCATACAAAAGCACCAAATACCATGTCCACTATTTCCAAGAACAACCAACATGATATACATGCTCTTTCATGCATATAATAGCGTAATCCATGAGAATAAATACTTACCAAAGCTTGGAATAGGATGATCTTGCTCCAAGAGAAAGCCTAGGGTTTGAGAGAAAAATAATTGAAAAATACCAAAAAGCATGAGATTTCTACCAAATGACCAAAAATCAGATTTTTGGTCATTTATATAGGCCTTTTAATCCATCCTTATCCACTCTATGGCATGCCATGTGGTGTTCTAGAAGTCTTTGCAAGAATGGGTCTTTTTGACCTATTTTGGGCCATGTATGTTTAGCTCATTTTGGGCCTAACTTTGGGCCCAATAACACATATCCATAATTCCTCATGTTTTATGACTTTCATACGCGTTATGACAATATTCCTACTCATGCTATTCATATTTGTAGCCTCAATCCCAAAAACAAGCGATTCTAGCCACGTATGGCCCATTTTGACCAAAAGGGCAAAATCATCATTTTGACCCCAAATTCGTTCTCGAGTAATTTTATCATACCAGTATAATATTTCACTTATTTCATGTATATTCTCATGGTTGTAGAGGAATCGTGGCAAAAATCGACTCAATACGTCCCCCGGGAACCCTTGGGACTTAAACAAAATTTTCAACTTTTGACAGGTGCGCAGGGGCGGCGTGGCATGCTGCCTGGTGCGCCCCTTTACTGCCTATGGACTGAAAATTTCAGCCCAGAGCGGTGTGGCATGACCCTGGGCGCGCCCCTCCTTATTTTTTTCCAAAATTTTTGTTTTCGACTTTTCTTCGCGGGTTCGGTTAGATACTTCAAGTCCTATTCTTTAAATCACTTCTTAACCTTAACATACTTTGTTTAGAGGTCCTCTTAGCCTCGTTTTGAACCCCACAACTGGTCCATGAAAATCACAAAGCACCTACGACGCAAGGTTAATCACATGTGCAAGGCCAAATTTCCATTTTCTTGTCAATAACATTACGAAATACATTTGTGTGGCTCTCGACACTCAAGTATACATTGTTCAACGTCGTCAAGTAGGTTTGGGAAGGTACGGGGTGTTACATTATTCCCCCCTTAGGAACATTCATCCTCGAATGTTAGTAACACTGTCTCATTGTAACACTTAAGCCGAAATGAATTCTTCAATTACCATATACACATAGAATACTTGTAAAGACTTACTTATTATGATTCCAATTCCATACCCTGAATTTTGCTTTCGTGTCCAAGACTTACGATTACTTTAGATTTCATTATTTCTCTGGTCTCCCTTGTGACTTCTTCCCTGTGTTCGTTTCTCCTATTGTGCTTTTACAGAAGCTCCTTCTTTACTTCTTATTACTTTTGCTTGTCAAGCTAGAATAGTAAGCCATACTTCCTCACCTATGAGATTTTTCCATAGCTAGTGGATTTCCGCTAGGAGCAACATGGGATAATCTCCTACATACTTTTAAAGCATCGCATATTAGATACTGCATGCACTGTAAAGAGTTCTTGGGATACCTCAACGTCATATACAACTTGACCACATCCTCGAGCCATCTTATAAGGTACTCTATATAGAACTAACTTCTCATGCTTAAACAGTACGGTTTGTTTGTTCCTCTGTCAAGACGAAAACCCTGCCTGCATTCACTTAGGTTCCCAAAAACATTTCTACAACTGTGTTAACTTGATAAGCCCATCAAGTATTACCCATATTGCATCGCATCTATTTCTAACTAAAAAGAATCTCTACATAATCTATAACCTTTAGATTCCACACACTTTACCTTTACTTGTTATCACTTCGATTACTGAAGTATAAATTTTACAATATTCTTTTCATGTGATCTCATCTATAAGTCGCTTCCAAATCATGGTACATATTGATTACTCCCTACCAAATAGCATATAGTGAATAGTGTGCGTTACCCTAATGCATTTCTTTAGCTCATATATATATCCGATACGTGTCATCCCTTGTCGATACAATTTACACTGGGACACCCTACGGGTGTAGACTAGTGTCTTGAACATTAGCAGCTTTAACTTTGGTATCCTTCACTCTGACTAACGACATATGTACCTTTCCAGTCAAGAAATTTCTTTGTGGAAAGTGAAAAATGTACTCATGGTAACATTAAGATCTATCATATCCATCTCAGTAAACTTAACCACTGGAACGTGATCACAACATTTACTATACACTTGCGACATACTCTTTTAGCTATAATGACTTCACCAAATGGTGTGGACACCCCAATTAACTTGACTATTAACTCTAGTGTTCCTTCAAATTGTCCCACAGTCAATAGAGTAACATATGATAGGGTAGAACCTAAATCGATTGATGCATATTCATTAGGTAAACATATAAATAACGTACTTGTCACCATATCAAAGAGAGCCTCCGAATTCTGCTGACCCCGTAGGTTGTGTCATACTACTCGTGGCCCTCTGTGGGCAGTCTCTCTTCATGTGTCCTGACTGTTTACACCGAAAGCAAACATCCATCTCAAACCAGCATTCACCTGAATGAAACTTTCTGTAGCGCTGGCACAGTTGACGAACAGAGCCCACTGTCTGTGAACCCCATATTCCACTACTCTGCCCAACCTAACTACCTCTAGATCCTCGAACTAGAGGTGGAGTACCTGCTGTAGGGTGAGAAAATGATGGTCTAGGTGGTCTAGGGAACATACGGGGCCTATATCCTCCTTGGGACATCATAGATGATCCCATAGGTCTAGCCCTTTTGGACTGTCCCCTGTCAAATTCATGCACCCTTCGTCTCTGCCTTTGATTTTCCATTTTCTGGGCGAAGGCCTGAATTCTCGCTATATCCATGTCTTTGTTTAATGCAGCAATAGTACAGTCCTTTACCAAATATGGCTCCAATCTATCTACATACCGATGAACTTTATCGGCCATAGTCGCTACCATATTAGGAGCATATCGAGCCAACGAATTAAACCAAAGACTGTACTCCCTGACACTCATATTTCCTTGGCGAAGATTTAAAAACTGATCCGCTCGAGCCTCGAAGACCTCGTAGGGGAGATAATGATCAAGGAATGTTGTTTTAAATTCCTCCCAACTAGCTGGAAGTGCACCGACACCCCTAGATCGTCTCCAATCCTCGTACCATAGTATAGCCTCTCCTTTTAGTCTATATGCTGCAAGCTCTACTGTTTCTATACCAGTTACATGCATAACATCGAGAGCCCTTTGAATTTGATCTCTAAAGTCTTGCGGATCTTCATTAAGATCGGACCCGGTAAATGTGGGAGGATCCAATTTCAAGAAATCTTGTGTTCTTCGACTAGCTATCCTAGCTGCACCATCCTTATGTGTCACTGGACCCACTCGTCCTTGAATCTGGACAACAACTATCTGAGTCAACATTTGCACCGCATTTTTCAAGTCCTGTAACTCCTGCCTATTAACATGAACAGGTGAATCTGGGGATACTTCCCTCCTTTGTGGTCTCCCTGGAGAAATGGGAGGAGAAGGTGCCCGTGCTGTAAACTCCATTTCAACCCCATACTGACTATCTAGGTTAGGTGGTGATTTACTAGTTCCTTCTCCCCCTTGCATATTTGCCTGCTTATTCTTGCCCATACCTTATCTTGTATTCGGCATTTTACTATATCAAAGAGAACCAATTACAATGGTCAGATATAATCTCACCTATGACAATGGCTCTATTGCACGATCTAGAATGAAGAAATGAAACAACTCCTAAATGTCCTGTGGCCTCCTACTTATAAATGTGGCACGCAACACATCAATAAGTAAGACTCTACTCAGACACGGCTTTGTAGACACCCTGAGAACGAACTGCTCTGATTCCACTTTTGTCACGCCCCGAATTCCCATCGGGATGTGATTGGCACCCGAAGCCGATAAGGCCCGAGAGAACCAATCTTTGCTCTTGCTCATGTACTCTCATATGTATGTTCGCGTATGAATATCATCTTATTTCATGTAATTAAATATCAATAGCGGAAGGCATGACAACATATGAAATATATATGTAATTTAGCCGTTAGGGCCATTTCATCCAAATGCACGTACATCTTTTACCTCATGATACCCCACATATGTCTACAAAGCCTCTAATAGATACATGACCATGTCTATACAATATTTACAAATGCCAAAATCTACTATATACATGTGACTTGGGAAGCCCCAAAGCAACTGGAGCTCACCAACAATCTGCGGATATCTCGCCACTTACTGCGGAGATCTACTAACTCCTGTGCCTGCAGCATGTAAGGTAAGCCCCCCAAGAGGGGTCAGTACGAATAAAGTACTGAGTATGTAAGGTCATATGAAACTAGAATAGCACATAAGTACTTCCAAGAAATTAAGCGTAAGAGAGTAATAAATATGGATATACCTCAGTCCTGAATATGTGGAACCATGTTCATTACCTCTACTATTTCATTACTTGGTCATTCAGTCGCCTCGTCATCATTCTTATCATAACATCCATATTTAGATATACACGCAAGGGATATATTCTCATCTCTTTTACAACTATCTTTATTATTATTCACTCAACTAGTTAGTGATTCATAACACCTTACGGATCATCATCTTATATTAATACCGGGCCTCCACTTTGGGTGGGATATAATGTGTATATATATATTTAGTACCGGGCCTCCATCGTGGTGGGATATATAGTATCGGGCATCCACCTTGATGGGATATGATAAATAAGTATATTTAGTACCGGGCCTCCATCTTGGTGGGATATATAGTACCGGGCATCCACCATTGATGGGATTTAATGTATATAGATTTAATACCGGGCATCCACCTTGGTGGGATATATAGTACCGGGCATCCACCTTTGATGGGATTTCGTATATACATCCAACATACATCCACTCTTTGGTGGGCAATCACATACATCTACTTCTATGAGTAGGGTCAACATAGCATAACATTACTTCCTTTTCTTTCATTATTCTTTACTTCATGCCTCTTTCTTTCACTATGAGTGGTACCTTGATAATAGAAGCATTCTTGAAACTTGAAACACAAATATACATTACATCACATCTTTACTATTGTAAGATTGGTATCTTTACTTGTGAGGGATAGATACATTAACTTCACATTACTTCTTTCATTACTTTTGAGAGATTGGTATATTTACATGTATATAACTCTATTGGAACTTGGACTCATAACATGATTGGAACAGTGCTATTCACCTAAACAAGCTCTCTTTACCTCATCGCTCTTGTTGGGATAATTCCCCTAGGATCTACAACAAATGACAACTTAAGAACTTCCGCCCATAAATAAGAGACAAGTGGATCATAATTCATCTAAGAATAATACACCTATGAATAACAATATATATCAACCTTCGTTGGTATACTATAGCTTCCCCTTGGAATAGAAAACTTTTGAAATCTTAGGATAATAACCACTAAACACGATACATGTGGATTTCAACTGGCACCAACTAGAAATGTGATACCTTAGAACCTTATAGAACTTTTAACATACTAGCCAATGATCATAACTCAACCAATAGGAATGAGTAATATGATTCACCATTGACCAATGAGTAAGGAACATGTGAGCAACACTAACCAACTACCGAATGCGGAATACCACTTTGGAATCGTGTCCACCCTACATCTATGATTTTCCTGTACTTCTACCCCCAAACAACATATGTAACTTAATTCCTTTCTCTTGAGAGATTGGTGTACTAACTTGCACATTACTTCCTTTATTACCCATATGAGATCATCACCTTATAGGTAGCATATAATATAATATCGGACATCACCTTATAGGTGGCATATAATATAATACCGTTCATCACCTTATAGGTGGCATATAATATAATACCGTCATCCAGCTGATCAGTGGGCTATAACATAAATCGGACATCCAGCTGATCAGTGGGCCATAGTCATATATATGTCATAATAATACCATAACATAATATTAGGATTGTACCATCTTGAACTTATACTCTTTTAATTAATCCATACTCAATAAAATATAAAGTGACCATGTGTGTATTACTTCTTTACAGTCTTATTCCCTTTTCATAGTTATGAGAGTGATACATTATACCTCACAAGATTGATACTTTAACTTGTGTGAGATTGATACATGGATAAGCGTAACTTTATATGAAACTTTGGGTCAATAATCAATGAGTAAGAGACATGTGAATAAACATTATTGGAAGCACAATATCATTTGAAACATAACACCACCGGGACCATTGGAACACTAATCAATGAACAATAGACATGAGTATAACCACTATTGGAACTTTTGGAACATAATCTTATTGGGATTTTGGAACATGAAACATGAATAGGAGACATGAGATTCATAATTTATCAATGAGTAGAAACATATGGTAGTGACCATTGACAACCGGATTTAGGATACCTTAGCATATTTTGGGATCGAATAAGTACTATAGCAATGTGAACACCATATGCTGCAGAAGGACATAGAAGAATAACCTTACATACCTTTGCGTGTCACTATGCATACACAATCTTATATGGAAATACAATAGTCCATCTCTTTCCTTACGCCTCACTCTACATCACAAGTACATAACGAAGCTTATATTAGCAACCAACTACCTTACAAGTGCACAAGATGACCATGAATCACATAGTTACTTTAGAACGTCATTTAGCCTTCTTACAATGTCATTTATCGCATCAACATGCCAACACTACCATAACATTCCACTCATTGACCAAGATTTCATACAACAATAGCATTTCGCATCATACTTACCCTTTATGCCTTCTCATTTCCATTCCGTCACATTTACGTTTATCAATTTGCCTCATAACAACATATGAACAACCATACACATTTAATACAGTCCCACATTCCTTCATACGACACTTTAAGGTCATTAAAACGACATCACAAGTTGATAATTACATCCATGAAGGGTATAGGGGTTTCGGGGGGCCAAAAGGATGCAAAAACAAGCAATTCAAAGTTCTGGGCCGATCCGCTAAGCCACCTGCACCCAAAGGTGGATGACCTGCATCCGCAGGTGACCTTTGGAAGTAACCAGAGGCACCTGCGTTGGCACCTGCGCCCGCAGGTGCTTCGTCTGCGAGGGCGGGTGCCCGTTTTGGTCCGAAATGGTCTTTTTGGGGTCTTTTTATGCAATGAATGGTCCATGATCATAACCAAACTTATTTTAACATATTTTTGATCATCTAACATGCCAAAAATCATCCATGGTCTCACAACACGCATACAACACCCAAAACTATATTTTACGGCCAATACGCCACCAAAATCGTAACCAATTGCACAATAGAACTTCCAAATGTTATACACCATGACAAAACAAGTCAAGACTATAATAATATATCACATGTCAATATTGAATCCATAAGTTTCACTTCCTTCAAGACCATAAATCCATGTTCAAGGTTACAAGACAAAATCGTCCTCCGATTTAGCAAAAGCATAATATTACACACATAGTGAATCTCAATACATCACCAACATAACCAACATTATATAATCACTCTCTCATGCACATAATATATTAAATAATAAGCATAATCACTTACCAAAGTGTGCAAGATGATGATCTTGGCCAAAGTGATGAAGGCTTAGGGTTTGTGGAAATGTGGAGAAAATTCTAGAAAAGGCATGGTGTCAAAAATGAATTAAAATCTGATCTTTGGCTCTATTTATAGCCCCTTTAAGTCCCTATTTATCCAACCACTTGGTCCAATAATAATGTAGGGTCTTGTTCTTGCAAGAATGAGTCAAGAATGGGTCAAGAATGCCCTTTTTGGGCCATGCCTTGCATGCTAATATTTGGGCCTCTTTTAATTCATTGACAATTTGTTAATTGAGCCCATCAATTGAATAATTCCTCATATATATATATATATATATATATATATATATATACATATATATATCCCTCAAGTTACTCTTATCCATCTCTTGGCATTAAATGCATGGTTGATTTGGTCAAATGGACCAAATTTGGAAGAATGGGTCAAAAATCCCATATTGGGCCATGTCTTCTTGCTATTTTTGGGCTTCATTTTTGGGCCCAATAGTTCAAAACTTATTAAATGCCCACATTACAATACAAAAATTATCAATTCTCTCATGTTGTCATATTTTCATAAATAAACATGTAGTCGTATAGGTTCGGAAATGTACGGGGTGTTACAGAGAGATTCACACACCCACTTAGGAGACAAACATTGTCCATCCCCCTATTATCTTTCTTTATTCTTGCAACCAACAAACATACATAACCTAACTTAAGTTATTTCTTTTGAGAGATTGATACATTGAGGATCGTGATACTCTTGAAAACACAAACACTTTACCTCATTCTTCACTTCTCATGAGATTGGGACTTTTACTTATGAAAGATTGGTACAAGGGTAATCATCATATTGAAGGACTTTAGAACAAGGCATGATTGGAAAAATACCACCCAAGATTGAATAGATTCTCTTATGTTATTATTCTCTTGAACTAGGTCCTTTAGAGATTTCAACGTTATGAAAACTTTCCTTGAAGCTTCGGATCATTGACGAATGGGTAAGAGATATATGAGTAAACAGTGTGTGAAACATCCCATTATGAGAAATATAACACGATTGAAACCATTGGACCATAATCCATAAACAAGGGACATGAGTATAATCACTATTGGAAAATGGGAACATAACCTTATTGTTTTTGGAACATTAACCATGAATATAGGACAAGAGATTCACCAATAATCAATGAATAGGAAATATATGCCCATGACCATGGATAACCGGATATGGGATACCTTAGCACATTTCGGAATGGATCATGCGTAATGTCAATGTGAAAACTATTTGCCGCAGAAAGAAACGGACAGAGTAACCCTACATACCTTATTTTTCCAATGTAAACACACACTCCAATATGTGAGCACCACAATTCCGTTCCTTCCTTACGTCTCACTCTACATCACAAATACATATCATTAACCACCAACTACTTCACAAATGTATATAACATCAATGAGGTACATGTTTGCCTTTAAACACGCCATTTCCCCTTGACAAAACCATGGAAGACATTATTATTCCAAAAATCCCACAATACTCCCAATATTTACCAACACATGAAAATCAATACATTTCACCACAACACTTCTCCTTTACACTTTCTTATCCACACCACATCACAAATGATCCATCAAATGACCTTAATACATCTCATAACACATATCGGCCAAAATCCCATAATGTACACTTATAGAAAAATTACAAGTTTTGTGACAAAATAACACCATACATGTTCATATTTTATCCATACCATGCTCTTTCATCAAAGGCACAAGTCATAGTTCAAGTTTGAACTTCATGGATCACACATCTCATACAAAAGCACCAAATACCATGTCCACTATTTTCAAGAACAACCAACATGATATACATGCTCTTTCATGCATATAATATCGTAATCCATGAGAATAAATACTGACCAAGGCTTGGAATAGGATGATCTTCCTCCAAGAGAAAGCCTAGGGTTTGAGAGAAAAATAATTGAAAAATACCAAAAAGCATGAGATTTCTACCAAATGACCAAAAATCAGATTTTTGGTCCTTTATATAGGCCTTGTAATCCATACTTATCCACTCTATGGCATGCCATGTGGTGTTCTAGAAGTCTTTGCAAGAATGGGTCTTTTTGACCCATTTTGGGCCATGTATGTTTAGCTCATTTTGGGCCTAACTTTGGGCCCAATAACACATATCCATAATTCCTCATGTTTCATGCCTTTCATACGCGTTATTACAATATTACTACTCATTCTATTCATATTTGTAGCCTCAATCCCAAAAACAAGCGATTCTAGCCACGTATGGCCCATTTTGACCAAAAGGGCAAAATCGTCATTTTGACCCCAAATTCGTTCTCGAGTAATTTTATCATACCAGTATAATATTTCACTCATTTCATGTATATTCTCATGGTTTTAGAGGAATCGTGGCAAAAATTGGCTCAATACATCCTCGGGAACCCTTGGTACTTAAACAAAATTTTTAACTTTTGACAGGGGCGCAGGGGCGGCGTGGCACGCTGCCTGGCGCGCCCCTTTACTGCCTATGGACTGAAAATTTCAGCACAGAGCGGCGTGGTACTCCCCTGGGCGCGCCCCTCCTTATTTTTTTCCAAAATTTTTGTTTTCGACTTTTCTTCGCGGGTTCGGTTAGATACTTCAAGTCCTATTCTTTAACTCACTTATTAACCTTAACATACTTTGTTTAGAGGTCCTCTTAGCCTCGTTTTGAACCCCACAACTGCTCCATGAAAATCACAAAGCACCTACGACGCAAGGTTAATCACATGTGCAAGGCCAAATTTCCATTTTCTTGTCAATAACATTTCAAAATACATTCATGTGGCTCTCGACACTCAAGTATACATTGTTCAACGTCGTCAAGTAGGTTTGGGAAGGTACGGGGTGTTACAGATGACTTAATCTACCTATGCAAGAGGTAGTGAAGAAGGAAATTATCAAGTGGTTGGATGTGGAAATTATCAAGTAGTTGGATGTGGGTGTGGTTTACCCTAATGCCGACAGTAAATAGGTGAGTTCAGTCCAATGTGTGAATAAAAAGGGTGGAATCACTGTGGATCCAAACTAGAAAAATGAACTTATTACTATGAGGCCAATCACAGGTTGGACAGTATGCATGGACTATAGGAAGCTGAAAGCATGGACTGAGAAGGATCACTTTTTGATGCCCTTTATGGATCAGATGTTAGATTGTTTTGCTGGTAGAGGATGGTATTGTTTTCTTGATGGTTATTCAGGTTACCATAAGATTTCTATTGCTCCTGAGGACGAAGAGAATACCGCTTTCACTTGTCCATATAGGACGTTTGCATTCAATAGAATGCCTTTTGGTTTGTGTAATGCGCCAGCAAGTTTTCAACATTAAATGATGTCCATCTTTTATGAGATGGTGGAAGACACTATTGAGGTATTTATTGATAATTTCTCAGTTGTTGGTGAATTGTTTGAAGATTGTTTGGCTCATCTTGCAAGTGTTTTAAGGAGATGTAAGGATTGCAACTTAGTGCTAAACTCGGAGAAGTACCACTTCATAGTCAAAAAAAGAATAGTGCTTGGTCAAAAGATTTTGAAGAAGGGGATTAAGGTTGACAAGGTAAAGATTGAGGTGATTGAAAAATTGCCTCCACCAATTTTTGTTAAAGGTACTCGGAGCTTTTTGGGGCATGATGGGTTTTATCGTAGATTCATCAAGGATTTCACAAAAACTTCACATCTTTCATGCAAGATGTTGGAGAAGGGGGTGAAGTTTGTGTTTGATGATGCATGTCTGAAGGCATTTAAGTGTCTGAAAGAGAAGTTGATTTTAGCCCCTATTATTGTGTCACTTGATTGGTCCATGCCATTCGAGGTTTTGTGTGATGCTAGTGGTGTGGCGCTTGGAGCAGTCCTAGGCCAAAGGCGAGACAAGATCTTACATCACATCTATTATGCTAGCAAGGAACTTAACCCTACTTAAAAAAATTATACCGTGACTGAACAAGAGTTGCTAGTTGTGGTGTTTGCATTTGAGAAATCCCGATCTTATTTGCATGGCACGAAAGTGATTGTGCATACTGACCACACAGCTCTTAGGTACCTTTTGGAAAAGAAGGATGCAAAACCAAGGTTGATTTATCAACACTTCTATTGCATGAATTTGACTTTGAGGTCAAAGATCGAAAGGAGACTAAAAATCAAGTGGCTAACCACTTATCACGCCTTGAAGAAGAGGCAATGCTGAAACTGAAGAATGAGTTTGAGATTGATGATACTTTTCTAGATGAGCAGGTATTGGCAACATCACAAGACTTGATTCCATGGTTTGAAGACTTTGCCAATTTTTGATAAGTGATGTGGTGCCTGAGGACTTATTATTTCAGTAGTGGAAGAAGTTTATGCATGATGTGAGAAACTTCTTCTGGGATGAACCTTACTTGTTTCGAATTTATGTAGACGGGATTATTTGGAGATGTGTTCTTGAGATAGTGATGATGAGTATTTTAGAGACATGTCACTCATCACCTATTGGGAGTTATCATAGTGGCGTATGGACTGCACATAAGATATTGCAATGTGGGTATTACTGGCCCACCATTTATAAAGATACACATGATTATGCAAGGGCATGTGATCAATGCCAAAGACAAGGGAATATCTCACGAAGGCAAGAGCTTCCAATGACCTCGATACTAGAACTGGAGCAATTTGATATATGAGGCATTAATTTCATTAGCTCTTTTGTGAGCTTATATGGTATGAAATACATTCTGGTTTTGGTTGACTACGTCTGAAAATGGGAGGAAGTAGTTGCACTTCTAAATAATAAAGGGAAGAGTGTGACTGTATTTCTGAAGAAAAACACATTTTCTAGATTTAGGACACCAAGGGCAATCATTAGTGATGGAGGCTTGCATTTTTGAAATCATATTTAGAGCCCTGCTTGAGAAATATAGTGTGAAACATAGGGTAGCAACACCCTGCTATCCTCAAACAAGGGGGCTAGTTGAGGTCTCCAAATGGGAGATCAAGTGCATTTTGGCAAAAACTATAACTGCCCATAGAACGGACTGGGCTAGAAAGTTGGATGATGCATTATGGGCTTACCAAACAGCATTTAAGACCCTTATTGGTGCTTCCCCATATCAGCTTGTATATGGCAAAGCATGCCAATTGCTTGTCGAACTTGAGCATAAGGCATTGTGTGCACTGAAAAGGTTGAATCTAGAGTGAAGTGATATGGTAAAGTTGAGACTTGAGCAATTGAATGAGATGGATGAATTCCTTCTTAAAGCATATGAAAGTTTAGCTTTGTACAAATAATCTATGAAAGCATACCATAACCGAAAGATAGAAAGGAGAGAGTTTACTGTCGGTGATAAGGTTTTATTGTTCGAATCCAAGGTTCACTTGTTTCCTGGCAAGTTGAATTCAAAATAGAGAGGACTATATAAAGTGGTGACAGTGTTTCCTTATGGTGTAATTAAGCTTGAAAATAGTGAGGGTCAGAAGTTTAAAGTGAATGGCCAAAGGGTGAAATACTATCTCAGCAATGTTGAAGAGATAAAGGTGGTATGTGAAGTGGATCTGGATGGTGCTTGAATAATCAGGTACACCCAAGTCGTGTCGTGATGTTAAATCAGGCTTCATGGAAAGTAACCCATGGGTTAGTTTAGTGATGTCTGAGTAACTGAACTAGCCACATCATGCCGTGATGGTAAATCAAGCGCTGCTTGGGAGGCAACCCAAAGATTTTATACTTAATTTATTTTATAGGGTAACTTGTGCTATATGTGCAGGGACAATGTAGAGAATAAACCAATGAACTAGAACAAAAATAGAACCCATGAAAGCAATGTACGATTATAGGGTAACTTGTGCTACATGTGCAGGGACAATGTAGAGAATAAACCAATGAACTAGAACAAAAATAGAACCCATGAAAGCAATGTACGATCGTGGAAAGTTCACACTATCATGGGTTCTATCGTCTGCATGAAGTCCAGGGAAGTGATTTCCAGGAGTTGGCCTATGATTGAGCATCCATGATCGTAAAAAGATAGCAAGATCATGGAATCCCGTCTAATTGAACTCTTATGACCCAACATCCAAGTGATGGAACCTACAATTTTAAGGAACGATCGTTGTCATATACGACAATCATCCTTAAGCTTTATAAGTTCCTAGCTATGTTTTTCTTAATTTATTGGTATGAAGGGATACAATGATCGTAGGATGATCCTACGATTGTGGGATTCAGCCACCTGTTAAGTCCAACAGTTTTTAAAATTACCCAATTTGTCCCGACCTAACTCAATTTTAATCTATAATCCTTATACCCTTGACCCGATACCCTCCATTTGTCATTTAAAACATAAAATCACATCTAAGTTCCTGGTCAAAGAGCAAAAATCATGACTAAACACTAGATTCTTGTTCATTTTCTACTGCAACAAAGTGAATACTCCCTCAAATTAGCAAATTCCTCAAAATTCAAAGCACTTGCACTCTCCAAAATGAAAGTAAGTTCAATTCACTTACTTTAAAATTGAATTCACGCTAATTGAGAACATTTTCATACATACCAGGTAGAGTTCCAAGTTGTTGGAAATCTGAGTTCAGAGGGAGTAGAGTAGTCAAAATTAATTAAAATTTAAGCATTGTGTTATTATTTGAATGGGTAAAAAAGGGGGAAGTCTGAGTACCCCCTTCATGTGAAAAGATAGGGTCAAATTAGGTCAAGTTTTCCTAAATTTAAACTGATAAGTAACAGAACACTCCATGATACAACCTATGATTGTTGTATCAATGCACAATCGTAGGTTAGATCGTGGTGGGGTGCCAATTTTTAAGGTTTGAGGAGTTTATCAAACGATCACATCCCAAGATCGTCATTTCTTGGTACGATCATGAGAAGTCTTCGTCTGATGTGAAAACCCTCAGGACATTTGGAGAGGGTATTCCTACGATCAAAATTATTATCGTAACTTTATGCTAAAATTGTACAATTGATCATCTATTTGAATTACTACAACATGTTTCTGATTTTTTCTAGGACTAATCCTTTTACATACAGGTTCTATGGCACCCAAGTTGAACAAGCAGAAGTAAGATGAGGCAACCTGTAAGGAAATTGTTAAGAAGCAGCCATTGAAAGACACACCTCCGACTTTGAACAGTGAATCCGAGGAGTCTAGTGGTTTAGAGATCGAATACTCTAAAAGTGCTTCTGATAGTAAGCACTCACCTCAGACCACTAGAACCCAGTCCAAGGACAAGGCCATAACCTTCATTGTATTGGTGCCCGTAGCCAATCACATTAAACCTCCCCAGTCTGAAGAGGGAGGGAAAGCTGAGAACCAAAATGAGGGTGACCCAGAAGCTGAAGGAGATACTAATATAGAGAACTCCTCTGAGGAAGAGGAATTTGTAAATAGTTTTGGTAGTGCTAATATAGAAGCATCCAAAGTTGCTGCTACAAATCAGCCCCAAAGGGAGTCAAACTTGAAGAGATGGGTTGTTCCAAAGTGTGGTGACTATTATACCAATGGGGTTTCCATAAATAGCAAAGGGATCCTAAAAAAAGGCATTCAAGAATAACTCAGCATGCTACTCGAGGAACACCAAGGTATTCCACAACTGAATCAAGTGTTTGAGAAGTATAAGCTGGGTGGATGACTAAAGAGGTAGGCAACTACAGAGCTGATTTAGTACATGAATTCTACACCAACTATACAGCAACTATTGAGAATATGACTCCTTCTGGGAAGGAGAAATACATAAGGAAAGAGCCCAAATTAGACATCATGTTAGTCTGAGGTGCACTAGCTGACATATCAGAGAAGGCTATCTCTAATGTCTTATTTGATGATAACTTTGAGCCAGCAGCTAAAACTCCATAGTACGACTATTGGATGACTGAACTAAAAAGGTAAAATAGTTGAGCACTAAAGATAAGTTGATGAGTTACAAGTGGTTGGCGGACCACATTACAGAAGCTAAGAAGAAAGTAGATTGGATAAATGGTTCAACGATCTACCAAAATACACTAAGCTTCACAGCTAAGGATTGGTGGTCTATTTTCAGGCACCGCAAATCACCAACCAAAAATGATAACACCCTGAGTACTGACAAAGTGGGCATGGTAGCAGCCTTTAAGGTAGATTTGGAGCTAAAAATTCTATAGATTACTATGGAGGAGATTCAGGAGAGGGCACTACTTTATCATACTATCTTTCCCTTCTCAAGTTTGGTGGCTTTGTTGTGCTAGAAGTCACATGTTCCTTCAATCCCAGCTTCAGATAAGTTTACCCAACCAAAGATATTATACTAATTAAGGATAATTAGAACCCAATGGCTTGGGTCTGAGGTATTTTTCCTGATCTGCCTTCACAGGCAACTGAGGAGGCTCCCAGACTACAGAGATTTTGACTTTCAAAGTTGGTGCTACTTCTTCATTGACACCGTAGCCCACAACACCTTCGGATATACTTCAGTCGATGCCGATAAGATATACACTAATACCTACAATCTTGCCAAAACAAATGCAAAAAATGCAGGATTTTCTTGGCAAATGAGATTAAGGCAGTAGTATGGGGGATGCAAATCCATTTTGATAGTTTTGAGAGTCGGGTGATGGCTAAGTTAGAGGATGTACAGGCTCCTATTTTGAGAATGGTCAAGAATGAGTTGTCCAAGTTGAAAAAAGTGGTGAAGGATCTTATCAAGCAACATTTTTAGGTTGTGCAACCTTCACCTTGAAAGATCCCGTCTTTTAAGGATTTTTTCATAGATATGGATAAATATGTGGTGGACTTCTATACTCAGGCCTCAACAGATGGGGTAAATGGTAAGGAAGTATATCAAAAGGTAGATGAGTCAGAGGACAATATGTAGCCTCATAAGAAGATAAAAAGGATGGATAAGGAGGGGAAGAAGAAGAGGAAAGAGAAGGAGAGTGGGAGGACCTCCGAGGTGTCTAGTTTAGATATTATTAAGGTCTTGATGGATGTTACTCCTACCACTACCGCTACTATTGCTGAGGTTATTGAGAGTGGAGGGGGTACAGAGATTGCCACTATGACGATATCATTGAGTGCACTGGCCTCCATTGGTTCCCACTTGACTGAGAGTGCCATGGCCACAGCCGAGGTGTCCCATATGTGGACCCTATTAATGAGTTTATGATATGCGTCTAGTGCACCATAGGTATGTTCCTACCCTAATTTTACATCTTTTATGCTTTTGTATAACAGAGACATTGCATGATTTCTAAGTAAGGGGTGGGGGTGTACCATATTTGAGGGTTTTTCCTATGGTATTTCTTTTCCCTTAGATACACTATATAGTTATAAATGGCATGTTTAGGAGTTTTACTTTTTGTTTTTGTGTTATTTTTGTGTGTTTGGTGTAATCAAGAGAGAAATAGGAAAACTTGGTATAGTCAAAATAAAAAAGCATGCAATTTGTATTTTTAATGTGTATAAAATGATACCCCTTCGTAAAATATGTGATGTTTTGCTGTGTTGTGTGCTTACCCTAAACTGTGAGCAATGTGGATCATGTCATGGTATTAGGATTATAAACATGAATACCATAGCCTAACTATGCATGAATCAAATAGGTAGTGACTGAGTATGTAGCCCTGAGCCAAGTGTTTTATGAGCTTTATACCTAGTCCGTGTGCTTGTGTGATATAGAACTTGCCCGGTTAGTTAGGCCAAAGTTTTAGGATAGGCGATTAGGAAAGGATCATAGGCTGTTCTTCAATAAGTCCATTATAAGCCTAAAAATCCCACCAAATGAAAATAATATCCCTTGATCCCGAGGCTGAATAGACCTTTTCTTTAAACTAACCCATTCACCCTCCCAATTTGTTTATAATAAACCTTCTTTGGCCGTGGTCCCTCCATGGACATTGTGCACCTCAACTCAGACAAATTACCTAAGTTGAGGGTGGCTATTGTAAGGGTGTGTAGAAGAAATTGGGTATGTAGAAGAAGTTTGTAAATGAAAAAGGGATTCAGGTGAGGTCTTGTGTGAAAAAGAAAAAGAAAAAAATGATGAGAAATGAAAAAGAAAATAAAGAGAACAAGTTGTGAAAAGAAACCGCACCCGTGGTCTGGAAAAAAAGTTGAAAAAGGGAGAAAAGTAAAGAAAGTAGAAAAGTGGAGCCAAAAGTAGTGTAGTGCCAAGGAGGGTTTAGTCACTTTATCCATATGTACCATATCCATCCCCAAGCCTACATTACAAGCCAATAAAAGTCCTATAATGATCCTAGTCAGACCTTCTAAAAAATTGAGGCGCAGAAAATAAGGGCAAGCCTATGGTATCAAATACACACTATCCGGACTTATTTGTGAGAGTGAGTGTTTATATTCAGTGCATGTCCTGATAGTTATCATATATTCTGAGTTTTAGAGACTTCTTTGATGTGAGGGTGTAGGGGTTGCATCGTAGTTGCTTCTTATTTGGGTAGTGTCGTTGGTTTGAGTATTAGGTTGTTTATTGATAAAGTAATGTCATTGCTTGATCCTATTGTGTCATGGTGAGTGCTTTGTGTATGTACAACAGTTGTGGTTTTGATGATGGTTGGAGGGGGATTGAACTTTTGTTTTGATTCATGCGTGCTTAAGTTGATTTTTGAAAATATGACTGCCATAGTACTCTTGGATTTCTTTTGGTTAAGCATCGTATTTAGTTTTGTTTTGTTTTGTTTGACTGAGGACATGCAAACATTCTAAGTTGAGGGTGTTGATATGTCATGGATTTACAGCACTTTCGAAGCTTAAAACTAAGAAAATTTGCTAGTACAAAGGCATTTCTATATGGGTATGATGTGTTTTTGTGGAATTTACAGGTCAAATATCCCGGAAAAGCAAAGTGCATGAAATTTGGACACAAAGGCATCAGACGGAAGCATTCCACGATCGTAGGATCTGACCACGATCGTACCATTATGATCGTAGGTGGAAGGTGAGAATTCGTATTTAGGTGTTATAAAGACAAAGGTGTCCCACGATCGTACTTAGATTTCGTAATCATACTATTAATTATGGGAAGAGAGGCCTGAAATAATACTTACAGATGTTAAATAAAAAAGATAAGATGAGAGGGATTTCATGATCGTACTATGATGCCACAGGCTCGTATTAAAGATTGTGGAAGGACTATTCTGCAAAGTTAAAAATCAGAGGTAGATCCTACGAGAGGGAAGCATGATCATACAATAAAGACACGAGGTTGTACTAAGCATAATGCCAACCAAGATCTGAAATGTGACAAAGTCAAGAGCCAACCTACGAGCACCAAGGACTATCGTGGTATCTAACCACGATCATACCTTCCTTATGTGTAGGATAGGTTTGTATTTTGCCTATAAATACTCCTACTAGGTTGTTTGTACCAGTTTACATTCTTTTGATACTTTTGAGGCATATTGTTGTTCTTTGAAGTACAAACATCGATTTTGAGGGTTTAATTCATGAGATTTGTGACTTTCCTTTTATTCTTGTAAGTTTATTATTATGTTTTCTTCTCAGAATTATTGTTGTGTGATTGCAATTATGAGTAGCTAAACACCACAACTAGGATTGTGGGAACCATGACAGATTAACGAAGTAGTGTTCAAAGTATGAAGTGATTCTCAAAGGGTAGTGGGGAGTATATCGTTGTTCTCTTCGATTTGATTGTTTTTTAATGGTTGTAGATGTTAGAACTTGCCTTATCTTTACTCTGGATGAAAGTATAAGTAACGGATAGAAAAAGGTAATAAATAATGAGACTTCGATTTATCAACCTCCATTTAATTAGACTTGAGCCAGTAAATAGAATAGACTAATATGGGGTCAACGATAGTGGTATTAATTCAAAACCCACGAGACACTAATTTATGATTGGGGATAGTCATCTAATAGGGGTATGAAGTCGTTTACATGAACTTAACCTATCAATTTTGTATGTTGAACACCATGAGAGATACTAAGTATGAAGAACCTATGGAGTTATGAAGTTATTGGGGAACACAGTTCTAGTGCCTCTCTCATCTTGATTACAAAACCTACAAAATCAACAGTTGCTACTTTTGGAATTCTGATTTACAAAACCCCCTTTTTATTGGAGATTATTTACTAATCGCTTAGACAAACTCTTGATAGAGATTTTAACCTTTTCCTTATGGGATCAACCCCAACCTAGTTAGGTTCTATATTTGATCAACGACTACTTTATATATTGTTTAGAGGTGTAATTTGGGAAACATCAAATAATAGCGTCGTTGCCGGGGAATACAATTACAATATTGATTGATTGTATTTGTCGAGTTGTTGGCTTTTGTTTCCTGAATTTACTTTTTTTTTATTTCTAGGGCGCACAGCGGTGTATTCCCAACACTTAGAGTCAAGGCAATCCCCTAATTCCAGTTGATACGGGAATTGAAAGGACTCTGAGAGCTAGAAAAAGGATAGTGAACAACGGAGTCCATAATCAAGGAGTTCATAACGTAGATGTTTTAGATGAGGGAGTCCTGAATCAACCAGAACATCTTCATAGGATTCAGGATAATGTGGACCAAACCACTGCTCGATTGATAGCTGAGGAGAATGTTAGGCAAGAAGCTGTCAGGCAGGCAGCAGGGGAAGAAAGGGCTAGACAAGCTGAAGCAGACCATCAAGATGCATTGAGGAATGAGAAAGGTAGAGAATAAAAAGGAGGCAACATCCTCTACAACATTATCTTTCTTAATTTGATGATGCATAAGATGAGCTAGACTTTTTAGAGCAGATTGAAACATGTGATATTATTCCACCGAGATTGCCTGCAGGAACTACGTTTGACATCACCAGTGCTATGATACAATTGCTGAACATAAAGAGGGTGTTCATAGGCCTTGCTACTGCATTTTTAAAGAAAAACATATTTTTTAGATTGGGACACCAAGGGCAAACATTTGTGATGGAGGTTCGCATTTTTGCAATTATCTACTTAGAGCCCTGCTTAAGAAATATGGTGTGAAACTTATGGTAGCAACATCCTACCATCCTCAGAAAGCAGACAAGTTGAGGTCTCCAATCGTGTTATTAAGTCCATTTTGGAAAAGACTGTGAATACCAATAGAACTGGTCTAGTAAGTTGGTTGATGCATTATGGGTTTATCGAACAGTATTCAAGACCCTATTGGTGCTTCCCTATATCAGGTTGTGTCTGGCAATGCATGCCAATTGCCTGTCAAACTTAAGAATAAGGCATTGTGGGAACTGAAGAGGTTTAATCTGGGGTGTACTAATACGGCAAAGTTGGGACTTGAACAATTGAATAAGACGAACGAATTCCTTCTTAGAGCATATGAAAGTTCGGCTTTGTAAAAAAAATTATGAAAGCATACCATGACTGGAAGAAAGAAAAGAGAGACTTCACTGCTGGTGATAAGGTTTTATTGTTCGAATCCAAGTTTTGCTTGTTTCCTGGTAAGTTGAAGTCAAAATAGAGAGGACCGTATAGAGTGGTGACAGTGTTTCCCTATGGTGCAATTGAGCTTGAAAATAGTGAGGGTCAGAAGTTTAAAGTGAATGGCCAAAGGGTGAAACACTATCTCAGTGATATTGAAGAGATCAAGATGGTACGTGAAGTGGATGTAGATGGTGCTTGAGTAATCAGGCACACCCGAGTTGTGCCACTATGTTAAATCAGGTACTCTATGGGAGGCAACCCATGGGTTAGTTTGGTGAAGTCTGAGTAACCAAACTAGCCGTGTCATGCACGTTAAATCATGCGTTGCTTGGGAGCAAGCCAAGAATTTTGTACTTGTATTATTTTAAAGGGTAACATGTGCTACATGTGCAGGGATAATGTAGAGAAGAAACCAAAGAACTGGAACAAAACTAGAACCCACAAATCAATGTATGATCGTGGGAAATTCACTCGATCATGGGTTCTCTCATCTGCATGAAGTCCAGGGAAGTGATTTCTAGGAGTTGGTCCTATGATTGAGCATACAGGTCATACCAAGATAGCATAATTGTGGAATCTATTGTCTGATTGAACTCCTGCAACTAGTTGCATCCAAATGAACACGCAAGTGTACGTGGTCATACAAGTAATAAAGTGGCTCTTGCGATCCAGTTATCAATCCCACAGGGAGTTGTGATTTATCAAACAATCCAATTCTAGAAATACTATAAAATTAAACAAGTGCAACTCGTAACCAAAGGAAGTTGGAGTTTTGTTATTCTAAAAGTAACAATGATTATAGGTCATAATTAAAAGTGTTGTGAACAATATTTAGGAGGATTCCAGGTTCAAGGCATCTTGAACAATCATGCAAAGCTATAAAATCTTATTGGTTAAGTTATTTATCTTGGTTTTTGATTCACGGGGTTAATTTCATGATTATGGTCTTCTGAACCTCTAATCGTCTATTTAAATTAGCCTCACAACTACATCATTGAGTGTGGATATGGGAACTAATTCAAATGCATTTATATTTCTTTCCATATTTGAACCAAACGGGAAAAATTAGGTATATTCCTATCCTAACCACGAATCTTATCTTTAATTCCTATTAAAGATGAGAACCCATTCCTTACGTTCTTTATTCTAACCTAATGGTACTCCTTCCAGGCTCACAAAAGATATATAGTTTTATTCTAAAGGTTGTAAATCTCTAGAATAGTAAAAGTAAAAATGTAAGAACAACCAAAAGACGATAATTAGCATTAACCAACTTGAATATAACCTAACCAATCATGTTTGTATTCTCAATCCTAGAAAGAGGGATTTTAGCAACTCATAATCTAATTTGCAATTATGAAATTAATGTAGTTCATACAAGAATTAAGTGCTGAAAAGAGTAGAATAAGAACCCTAGGATCCTCCTTCATTTTTTCACCTCTCTAAAATCATCCCAAGTCATCCAAGAATGATTAGAATTGAAGCTAAGTGTCATATTTATAGTGTAGGACAATTTGTACTCGAAAAAACTAAAGTCTGTGACACTTTGAAATAGTGTAGCCTAAGCTCCGTGCCACCTTGATAAAATGAAGCATAACCTCCGTTTCACCTTGATAAAATAGATAACAACCTCCGTGGCATACTGATATCTTGGCAGGCTATTGCTTAGCTGACTAAACTTGTTCCAACTTCATTTTTTCTATTCCTCGACTTTGTGGCACCTTGATATGGCACGAATCTACTATTTTGGTAGTCCAAACTCTCTCAAAGTTGATATTTAGCATCATTCCATGGTTTTGAATGCATTACATCTGACTCTTGATACATTTTTGGCTTCACTTGTCACAGTTTCACCTGTGCATTTTCGTAGCTTCCTTCTCTAAGCTTAGTTCCATTGTTCACGTCAAGCTTACTCCTTGTTTATTCATCCAATGTAGCTATTATGTATCACCATTTAGCATCCAAAGCAGCTCGAATGGTCTCCTACAACATCTCATCACAAGAATTACACCATACATAACATAAAGCTACTCAAAACTATACAGGAACAAGAATAGCATAGGCAGGTTAAACTAGTTGTCTCGTCTAACCTTTCCTTGGCCATGTCGACTCTTGTATTAATTCAACTGCACTATAAACCTCCTAAACATAAGGATTAGAACACAATCACATGAATATTACTGAATATGCACATCACCACATACAACCATGCTTAAAAGTCCTCAAAACTAAGATAAACGCATGTAGATCATGATACTTAGGTGTATAAATACGCCTAAGATCACAACTCAACATCTAGGTGATGGAACCTATGATTTTAAGGAACGATCGTTGTCACATACAATGATCATCGTTAAGCTTCGTTGGTTCCCAGGTATGTTTTTCTCTCCTTGTTGGTATGAAGGGATACAACGATCATAGGATGATCACATGATCATGGGATTGAGTTGTTTGTTGGGTCCAATAGGTTTTAAAATTACCCTACTTGACCCAATCAACTCAGTTTTAATCCTTATACCCTTGAACCGATACCCTTCATTCATCATTAAAAACATAAAATCACGTCTATGTGCCCAATCAAAGAGCAAAAATTGTAACTAAACCCTAAATTCTTGCTTGTTTTCTACTGCTACAAAGTGTATACTCCTTCAAATTTGTGAACTCCTTAAAATTCAAAGCACTTGCACTCTTCGAAAATAAAATAAGTTCAATTCTCTTAATTTAAAATTGCATTCATGATAATTGAGAAAATGGTCATACATACCTAGTAGAGTTCCTAGTTGTTGGTAATCTTAGTTCAGAGAGAGGAGAGTAGTCAAAATTAATAAAAAAATAGGCATTGTGTTGTTGTTTGAATGGGTAAAAAAGGGGGAAGTCTGAGTGTCCCCTTCATGTGAAAAGATAAGGTCAAATTGGGTCAAGTTTTTCAAAATTTAAATTGATAAGTATCAGTGCACACTCCACGACATAACATACGATCATTGTATCAATGTACAAACATAGGTTGGATCATGGAGCGGTGCCAATTTTTAAGGTTTTAGGAGTTCATCAGACAATCACATCCCATGATCATCATTTCTTGGTATGATCATGGAAAGTTGTCATCTGATGTGACAATCCTCAAGATATTTAAAGAGGGACTTTCTACAATCGAAAGTTCGATTGTACCTTCATGCCACGATCATACAATCAATCATCTATTTGAATTACTGTACACCTATTTTTGATTTTTTTTAGGGACTAATCCTTTTACATACAAGAACTATGGCACCTAATATAAACAAGCAAAAGCAAGATGAGGCATCCTGTAAGGAAATTGGTAAGAAGCGGGCATTGAAAGACATACTTCCAATTTTGGAGAGTTAATTAAAGAAGTATAGTGGTTCAGAGGTTGAATACTCTGAAAGTGCTTTTGATAGTCAGCACTCTCCTTGTACCACTAGATTCTAAGCCAAGTCCAAGGCCACAACCTTCACTATATTGGTGTCCGCGGCCAATCCCATTGAACCTCCCCAGTCTGAAGAGGAAGGGAAAGTTGAGAACTAAAATAAGGGTGAGCCGAAAGCTGATGGAGCTACTGATGTGGAAGGTTCCTCTAAGGAAGAGAAATCTGTGTATGGTTTTGGTAGTGCTAATTTAGAAGCCTCCAAAGATGTTGCTACGAATCATCCCTAAAGGGGGACAGACCAGAGGAAATAGGTTGTTCCAAAGTTCAATGAATATTATACTGATGGGGTTTCCCTAAAAAAAAAAGGAAACCTAAATATAACCATTCAATAAGAACCTCGTATGCAATCCAGACTCTCTAAAGAGTTCCAGAACTAAATTGAGTGTTTGAGAAGTATAAGCTGGGGTTGATGACTAAAGAGGTGGGCAACTACGGAGCTGAGTTGGTGCGTGAATTCTACACCAACTATACAGTAACTATTGAGAATATGACTCTTTCTGGTAATGATAAAGACATAAGGAAGCAGCCCAAATTAGACACCCTGTTAGTCTCAAGTTCACCAATTGACATATCAAAGAAAGTTATCTCTAAAGCCTTGTTTGTGATAACTTTAACCCAGTAGAAGAAACTCTAGAGTATGATTACTGGATGAATGAATTGGAAAATTAAAACTAGTTGAGCACTGAAGATAAGATGATGCATTACAAGTGGTTGGCGGACCACATTGCAAAAGCTAAGGAGAAATCAGATTGGATAAATGGTTCGACGATCTACAAAAACACACTAAGCATTACTGGAAAGACTTGTTGGTCTATTTTCAGGCACTGCATATCACCAACTAGAAATGATAAGACCCTGAGAGCTGATAAAGAGGGCATGGTAGCATCCTTTAAGGTAGAGTTTGAGCTGAACGTTTTGCAGATTATTGCGGAAGAGATTCGAAAGAGGGCGCTACGTTATCACACTACCCTAATCTTCCCGATTTTATGGACTTTGTTGTACTAGAAGTCACGTGTTACTTCCATCCAAGTTGTGGATAGGTTTACCCGACTTACTAAGACCGTAGATATTATATAATTTAAGGATAGTTTGAAGTCAGTGGCTCAGGTCTGAGGTATTTTCCTTGATATGCTTTCATAGGAAACTGAGGGAGCTTCCCAGAATGTAGATATTCCAACTTCCAAAGTCGGTGCTACTTTTTCATTGAATACAGCACCTTTGGGTGTACTTCAATCATTGACCACAGGCTATACACTGATACCTACAGCCTTGCTAGAAAAGATGTTGAGAACACAGGATTTTCATGATATAAGGATTAAAAAGTTGGAGGTAGAGGTGAAACCCTACATAGAGGATGAGATTAAGGCATCAGTACGGGGAATTAAAACCTATTTTGATAATTTTGAAAGACGAATGATGGCTAAGTTAGAGGATGTCTAGGCTCCTAATTTGAGCACTGTAACGGATGAGTTGGCCGAGTTGAAAAAAGAGGTAAAGGAGCTTATCGAGCGATATTTTTTGGTTGTGAAGCCTCTACCTTCACAGATCTCATATTTTGAAGACTTTGTCATAGATGTGGATACACAGGTGCTAGACTTTTATACCCAGGGCTCAGCAGATGAGGGCAAGTGTAAAGAAGTATATGAGGTGGTAGATAAGTCGGGGGACAATACACAGCCCTGTAAGAAGAGAAAAAAGATAGAAAAAGAAGGAAAGAAGAAGAAGAGGAAAGAGAAGGAGAGCGGGAGATAAGTGAGGTCCCACTGGATGTTACTCTTACTATGGTTGTTGTTGTTGTTGACGTTATTAAGAGTGGATGGGGTACAGAGATTGTCACCATGATGTCATTATTGAGAGCACCGACCACCACCGGTGCCCACTTCACTGAGAGTGCCATGGGCACAGCTGAGGGATCCCATCTATGACCCCTATTTATGAGTCTATGATAGGTATTTGGTGTGCCACAGGTATGTTCCTACCCTTGTTTTATATTTTTTATGCTTTTGTGCAATAGGGGCATTGCCTGATTTCTAAGTTAGGGGTGGGGGTGTACCATATTCGAGGGTTTTTTCTTTGGTGTTTCTTTTCCCTCTGATATGCTATCTAGTTAGAACTGGAATGTTTAGGAGTTTGATTTTTTGTTTTTATGTTATTTTTATGTGTTTTGTGAAATCAAGAGAGAAATAGGAGAACTTGGTGCAGTCAAAATAAAAGAGCAAACAATCTGTATTTTTAATGTGTATAAAATGATACCCCACCATAAAATTTTGTAATGTTTTTGTTGTGTTGTGTGCTTACCCTGAACTGTGACCAATGTAGATCTAGGCATGGCATTAGGATTATAAACATGATAACCATAGCCTGACTATGCATGAACCAAACAGGTAGTGACTGAGTATGTAGCCCTGAGCCAACTGTGTTGTGAGGTTTTTACCTAGTCGGTGTGCTTGTACGATCTAGAACACACCCGGTTAGTTACGCCAAAGTTGTAGGATAGGCGATTAGTAAAGGATCATAGGTCGTTCTTCAATAAGTCCACTATAAGCCTAAAAAGTCCACCAAATGAAAATAATATCCCTTGATCCCAAGCCTGAATAGACCTTTTCTTTAAACTAACCCAGTCACCTTCCCAATTTGTTTATAATAAACCTTCTTTGGCCTTGGTCCCTCCATGGACATTGTACACCTCAACTCAAGAAAATTGCCTAAGTTGAGGGTGGCTATTATAGGGGTGCGTAGAAGAATTTGGTTATGTAGAAGAAGTTAGTAGATGAAAAAGGTATTCGGGTGTGTTATTCTATGAAAAATAAAAGAAAAAGAATGTTGAGGAAAAAAATGAACACGTAGTTAAAAGAAACCGCTCCCAAGGTCGGAAAAAAAAAAGTTGAAAAAGGGAGAAAAGTAAAGAAAGTAGGAATGTGGAGCCAAAAATAGTATAGTGCCAAGGAGTATTTAGTCACTTTATCCATATTTACCATACCCATCCCTAAGCCTACATTACAAGCCAATAAAAGTCCTATAGTGATCCTTGTCCAACTGTTCAAAAAAATTGACGCATAACAAATAAGAGTAAGCCTATAGCATCAAACGTACTCTGTCTAAACTTCTTTGTGAGAGTGAGTGTTTAGATTCAGTCCCAGTTCTGATATTTATCATATATTCTGAGTGTTAGGGACTTCTTTGATGTAAAGATGTAGGGGCTTCATTGTAGTTGCTTCTTGTTTAGGTAGTGTCATTGGTTTTTGTGCTAGGTTGTAAGTTGATAATGTAATGCAATTGCTTAATTCTATTGTTTCATGGTAAGTAGTTTGTATACACACAGCAGTTGTGTTTTTGATGATGTTTGGAGGGGGGTTGAACTTGTGTTTTGATTCATGTGTGGTTAAGTTGATTTTTTCAAATATGATTATCGTAGTACTCTATATCATCTCAATATCAATATCAACTCAATACCAATATTATCTCAATATCATCTCATTATCATGTCAAATGTGCATGCAAGAATGCAGTCAATAAATCACAAGTAATGCTTGAAAGTAAATTGCAAACACTCAATTCACATGTAAGCACAGAGTCTAGCAAGTATTTACTATAATTAAACCATAACCTATCTCGATTCCTTGCTTGAATCACTATAATCCCCTTCTTTTCTCTATCATCTCATTCTTGATATATACATAATAATTACACAACACTCAATTTAATATTTCACCTTTACTAACCATTAGGAACTTACATTTATCAACTTAACCTATGGAATTGCCCTAGTTCATCATCTTAGGATTTTTTATCCTTTAAATTCTATGAATTCTTCATATTTAAGCATTATCAACAAGAATTCTACCATAGGAAGTGTTATCTAACAACCTAGAATCAATAACAACTGATAATAAAATAAATCTCCACTAATTTCCACCAGTTCATAAATTAAGGCTAAACTCAAAATTCTATCATGAATAAGATTCTTGTGATTTCTAAGAATTTAAAGAAGGAATTCAAGTTTAGAATGTAAACAAACCTTACCTCCAAAGATGCAAACCTCAAAAATTATAGAAAATTGCCTTTTGTTAAGCCCTTGAACGTTTTTTGGAAAAGTAGGAATGAAAATGTGTTTTCTAGTTTTTAAAACTAATTTTTTGCATTTTTACCACAGCAGCGGCACTTTTGTCACTACAGTACCGCTGCAGCGACACTTCTATCGCTGCAACTGGCCCAAACCAGTAACTTGGAACTTGGTCTCCCAGTTCTGGTCATTTCACAACACACTTCTCGAAATTCAACATCACAAACTAATCCTTTCACGGTAATCACTATAATTGGAAGTCTACTAACCCATTTTATGTATCAGAAGTTTTTGTGACTTTCTAAACTCATCCGCTAACACAAAATCAAATCAAAAACACCAACCAATGCTCAAATCACTACTAGAATTCCATAGACCACCACACTCTTAAAATAGTTCAAAGACCAGGCCAACCCTGAATTTTCAAACTTTTGTCTAAAGGGAAACTAGGCAAGGATTCTATTCTCTATTTCAGTGTAACAATGATTTAAATCATTACAGCAATAGTCTAGAGCCGTGGTTTCGACTAGTAGAGGCGGTGGTGGTAATGGTAGATGTCATCCACAAGGTGGGCGAGGTAATTATCAGGATGGCCATGGTGGAAATTGAAGTAGTGGCAATGCAAGGAGAGATGGTGCTCAGCCTGCTAGAAAGGTTGCTCTGATTGATAATAGAGCTCATTGTTATGACTTTCCAGTAAAATCTAATAGAGGCTTTAGATGCAGCCATTACATGAAATATTCTCATTAGTGACCGGATGGCTACTGTCTTATTTGATCTAGGTTCCACTTATTCATATATATCTGTTAAATTTCCCATGGGTTCATACATGGTTTGTGGTATGCTTAACTCACCTGTGTATGTTTCTACTCCGATTAGAGACTCTGTGGTAGTGACTCAAGTGTATCATGCTTTCTTTGTAATGTTTATGGGTTTTCAGACTTGGGTAGATTTGGTGATTTTGGATATGTTTGATTTTGATATCATCTTGGGCATGACTTGGTTATCCTCGTACCATTCTATTCTAAATTTTTATGCTAAAACTATGACCTTAGATATGCCTAAGATGGATAAGTTAGAATAGGGAGGTGTTTATAAGTCTGGACCTATGAAAATAAATACCTTCATTCATGCTAAGAAGCTAGTTGATAAGGGGTGTTTGGCATTTTTGGTACATCTTTGGGATGTTAGTTTAGATGTCCCCCTCTATTGATTAAGTTCCCACAGTGTCTAAATTTTAAGAGGTATTTCCCATCTACTTGTCTGGTATGCCTTCGGATCGGGACATTAACTTTTACATTGATTTAGAGTCAGGAACTCACCCAATTTATATCCCTCCCTATAGAATGGATTCAGCTGAGTTGACAGAGCTCAAGACTCATTTGGAAAAGTTACTTATTAAGGGATTCATTTGTCCTAGTTCTTTTCCTTGGGAGGATCTAGTGTTGTTTGTTAAGAAAAAGGATTGTAGCATCCAAATGTTTATAGACTACCGATAGTTGAATAAGGTTACCATCAGGAATAATTATCCTTTGCCCCAAATAGATGATTTATTTGACTAGTTATAGGGTACTTCAGTATTTTCCAAGATAGATTTGAGGTTAAGGTATCACTAGTTAAAGATTCTACCTAAGGATATACCTAAAATAGCTTTCAGGACTTGTTATGGACATTATGAATTCTTAGTGATGTCCTTTGGGTTGACTAATGCACCGGTAGCATTCCTGAGTTTGATGAATGCTATATTCAAATCTTGGATTCATTTGTGATTGTATTTATTGATGAAATTTTGGTTTAATCTAAGAGTAATGAGGAATATGCAGGTCACTTACCCATAATCTTAGGTATTTTGAAGGAGAAACAACTTTATGCTAAATTCTCTAAATGTGAGTTTTGGATGTCTTTTGTGGCCTTTTTGGGGCATGTGGTTTTTGAGAATGGGGTAATGGTAGATCCCCAGAAGTTTGAGGCTATTAAGATTTGTGCTTGGCCTAACTCTATAACTGAGGTTCAACGTTTTGTGGGTCTTGCTATCTATTACCGTAAATTTGTCATAAACTTTGCTTCTATTGCTACCCATTTGAGAAGATTGACATAGAAGAAGGTATTGTTTCTTTGTTCTAACAAGTGCAAAGAGAGCTTTCAAAATCTCAAGTCTTTTTTTACCACAGCTCTTATCCTTTCTTTGCCAGCTAAAGGTAAGGATTTTATTGTGTTTTGTGATGCTTCACTGTACAACCCGTTCCATCGTTACTAAAACTATCTATGGTAAAGGCATAAGAACCTTATTCATAATAAGTTATAGAATCAATTATTTAGTATGGGAGTACATTAGACATGAACTAAGGTTATACAATACCCCTAGCAAAAAGTTAAGTTGGAAGTGTTCTTACCAATTGCGTTTTGAGCTAAGTTTAAACTAGGGTCAAATTAAAATGAGCATATATACTATAATATAAATAGTTATGGGGCCCAATACCTAACAAATTAAATATATTTGAGTCTTCTTTCCAACACATCCGACCGTTCATCAATATGCCTTTGGAGTAAAACATTATGTCTATTTTACTGAAAACTATTCGGGCAGAAAACTTAACCACTGTAGCGGTACCACTGCAGTAGTAATTCTAACATTGCAATAGTAAATGAGCAGTTTATAACCTTATTTTTTATGGGCTCTTGGGTTTTATTTTAAAAACTGTATCCCAAAGCCCTAGGGGCAATTTTTCAACTTTTTGGGTGAAAAATCTTCGTTGAGATAAGTTCTTCAATCATTTTCTTCGTATTTCAATCCTTTAACATCCTAGAATTATTAGAACAATCTTTAATGGTGAAATTCTTGAGAATTTGAACCCTAAGTTCATAATATGTTGGGCAAAACCTATGGGTTAAGGTAATATCACCTAGAATTACTTTTAGATTATTACTTAACGATTCCTAGCATGAGTTAGTGATTCTAAAACATTAAATTTGATTCTTGGGAACCTTGAATTCTTTAAAAATGGAACCGTTAGCCTTGAAAATCCATTAATGGAGACGGGTTGAGTATGATAGTATTCATTAAGGGTTAATTGACCTTGGTAATAATTTATACCATGAATAAGGATAGAATTAGTAGGTTGAATTCCCAAAGTAGTTATTTGAATAGTAATTAATTAATTACTTTTATAATAGTTGGATTGCTATATTATTGAGCTAATGAAAGCATGAAAGAAAGGAAAGAGCAACCTTAGTGTGGCTTGCTTGTTCCAAGATCTTCGATCGAGGTATGTTATGGTTTAATATTTAGTAGACTAGTACTAGTTGCATATAATAACGGTAGTTGATGGGAGATTTCATGTCTACGCCTATGGGCATGGTGTTTGGATGAAAAAATTATAGAATTAATATAATAATGATATAATTGTGTATTATTGTCTTTTGTGTGGATCCCTTGTTGGGTTTTTGTATTTGTAAGACTTACTTGATGATTTAGGGATTTTAATATATGAATGAGAGGAATAATAGAAGAATTAGGTGACCTAATCTATAGAACTACTCTTTAACACCTTAAAAAGGGTGAACTCGATATTTTGTATATTTGACGTAGGACATATTTTTGCTAGAAAATAGTTAGGAGGATTGATTGTGATGAAAAGAGGTAATGATATGACTTAAGAATCTAAAGTAAAGTATGGCTAAGTGCTAGAAAGTAAGATGTGTAAAGGTGTATGACTCTAGCTAGAATTGTATGTTGAATAGAATCGATTGGTTGAATAATCGATTAAAAGGGACAGTGTCTTAAACTTAGTGATGACTTGAGTGTAAGGGTTACTAGTTAGTAATTGAATTTACCTATATCAATATGAATAGAACAGGGTTAGATTGTAAATAAAATAGGATGATGATTTAGAGTGTAGATATCAACCTTGGTGGAATGTAAACTCCTAAATGGATACTTGATTGATTGGTCTTCGAACCTGTTATGATTGATGATTGGGTTTGATAATGCTCAATTGAATAAGTGGTGAATTGGCCTTCGGACATACTTGTGATTTCATATGTTAGTGGCTATTTGTCGTTATCTGAAATGATGAACTTGTGATTGTTGACTGCCTTTATGTAGTTGTCATTAATTAGAAGTTCTGCTTCAATCGTTGTTTCTTGCATCTAATTTCAATTAAGTGTTTGTGATTCGCCTTCAGGCATTACTTATAAATATTAGCTACATCTTATAGTTGCATTGATATTATTGATGATGATATTGAGATCATGATGTTCATGATGTTGAAGTGACATTAATGGTGATGAGTTGATGATATTGATGATAATATTAAGATCATGATATTCATGATGTTGAGAATGATATTGATGATGATGATGAGATGATATTGATAATGATATTGAGGTCATGATGTTCATAATGTTGAGGTGATATCGATAATGTTGAGATAGGAACGATATGATATGTAGATCTTGCATACATACATTCATCTTATGCATTTGAATGCATATTTATACATATATTTATGTTGTGGCAAAACGTGTTAAATAATCTGCCTAAGTGTAATTGGTTCCTTAGGTGGATCAGTTGTTTGATGAGATACTATAATTCTTTGAGTGGACCGGTTATATTGATTATGGTGATTGTTCATTTTAGCAAAGTTTGAATATAAGGTACGTCCTGTATTATGCATAAATGCTATTCTTTTTTGTATATAATTATAGTTTCCCTTCTTGCAAAGTTGTTGATGCTATAAAGCTTCTTAGTTATTGCAATCTTGATGGTTAATAGTAGTATAATAGGGAGTGAGGGTTGTCATAAAAGAGGATTAATGAGAGAGAGAGAGAGAGAGAGAAAAGTATAGAGTTGTTATGACAAGGTGAGTGCATAAGACATGTGGGTTATGTTTATCCATGGTAATATGTTAGTTAGTCATGCCCTGAGGGTAAATTCATATTGCTTAAACAAACAAAAGATGGTAGGTTTGAAAGTTGTAGTAAGATAAGTATGTTCAGTTGTTGAACTTGAATGCTTGTCATGATTTCTTCTTGTTTGCTATATGTTGTTATATGCTTCTAACCCTGGTCGGCCAATGATACCTACCAGTACGTATGTTGTTCTGATACTACACTTACTATATCTCTAATTGGGGATATAGCCATGTTGCAGGTCAGTTGGAGTTTCTATAGGTACAGTGATGATTATTCTTCGGCAGCTCATGTCATTCTACTCATATATGGATGTTGCGTCTTGGTGTCATCTCTCTATTTGTTTAGTACTCTTGTACCTATTTATATTAGGGTCTGGGAAGTTGTTATTTATTCTGCAATATAATTAGTAACTAATATAATTGGATAAGAGATTTTATTTGATTGAAAGGATTAATTGGTGTGTTGACGTCTACATCAAATTTGTAGGAAGCTACAAGGAATCTTGGAATCTATGTCAATTTATTCTCTCCTATCCTGCTATATCAGTATTGTCGGTATCTAGTAGATTCCAATTGGTATCTCAATCATCACAATTCAAATTAGTTTGTCTTAATTGGTATCTCAATAACATTTGGAAGGTTAGAATAGTGTTATTCTAACCAGTAGAGGTCAAAAAGAGGCGTAGAACTTGTATTTTAATGTATGAATTATGTGTGATGTAGTGAATATTATAGTTGTTAGTGCCATTGGTAAGCATAACTCTTTTGTTAATGGATCGATTATGCTTACTGGAAAAATACTTATGTTTTAACTATTTTATTGTGTTATGATAGAATGCTAATATTGACTAAATTATTGCTTAACTGTTAGATGGATAAATTCCTTATGTGAAAGTTATTATTATGAGTGATATAAGATATTTTTTACAAAAGAACATCCGTGAATCGTAAAGGCTGGGTGTGATTCGACGTATGTCTTGATTTCTATGTGGTCTTTGATAATATACTTAGGATCCTTGTGTGGTATGAACTTGATGATTATAATTGGGACCTTGTTTGGTTCGAACCTTTGATGATTATACTTATAATCCTTGTGTGATCCCAACCTTTGACGATTATACTTAGGAGCATTGTGTGGTCTGATCTTTGATGATTATATTTGGGCTTGGAGTGCTATTGGGTCATCCTTGTGTGAATAACCCAGTTAATAAGTTGACTTGCTAGTGATGCCTTTATAAGTAATTAGTTAAACTGAGATGAACTTAGTTGCTTTGCACAACCTTGGTGACTTGTACGCGAGGTAAGTTATGTAGTTGTTATCACTAATGCAAGGTAAATTGACTAGGTATATAAAATTGGTTGTTTCCTATAATATGATAAGTAGAGATGATAATAATGGTTTTACTTGGTATTGATAAGTTGAACCTTAACTATTTGATTGAAAATGATGTAGCTTATTTGGTTAGGTGACTTAAATGATCTTATTAGGGTAAGGGTGTTGATGTTCTAAAGGTAGACTAACCAATTGTACAAAACCCATGGTGGCTATAAATGAATATAATCGGTTAAATTTTAAGGATGTGAATAAAGTGATAGTAGGATAATGTTCATAGGCTTAGTGAGGAGGTAGGGCTACTAGACTAAGCTTGTAGTTGACTTATTATGGTTTGATATTGCGTAAAAGCTTATGGCATGAGAATAATTATTGGTTAATAGTATCCCTTGAATGTGGTGTAGTTGAGTTGATAAGGTTGGTGAAATAAGTTAGCTTGGTTATGATTGATGATCGTAAGTTGTAGGGTCAACTGAAAGAGTAGAGTTATTAGATGTGTTTATTCATATTCATTTCCCTCCCATTGATACAGGATAATACTTGGTTCGTATTTCTCCTTGAGTGGTTGAGGTATGTTGGGGGTCGAATAGACTAATGTGAGTTGTGGTGGAGAATTTATGTGCTAATGAAAACCCATAGTGGTGTGATTAGTGATGTTGCGATGTTATAGCATTGGCTAGGGTGTAAGTACCCCCCCCCCCACTCATCCTTTTCCTCGTATAGGGATGACAACCTCGGAGTAGTGTGGTTTTGGTAAAAAATATGGCATTGTGTGGATTAGTGTTGAATGGTGGATCATAGTGTGTTGGTTGGTGAATTTTGGTGGTTAATGTGTTAGAGGACTAGTTTAGAAAGCCATGGCAATTTTTGGTACGTTAATAAAACTCCAGTTAAAGCAATTACCGTGAAAGGGTTAGTTCGTAATATTGAATTTCGAGAGGTGTTATGAAATAGACTGAACGGGGATAAGGTTCCAAGTTAAATAGACTGAACTAGGATGAGGTACTGAGTTACTACCTTGGCACCGCTATAGCGACAAAAGTACCGTTATAGCGGTAAAAGTACCACCGTAACTGTAACCTCAATTGGCCTGTGAGCCGGTCAACGGTAACTTTACTGTCGTAGTGGTAAAAATGCAGATTTTAGTTTTTCATCCCCCATTACTTTTGTTGTCGCCTCGAATGTTCGTGCATCATAATATCGTGCGGTGTTCTGGGTATTTTAGATGAACCATACATAAATTTTATTATGAATCATATTCATTGGGTTAGAATGATCATGCTTTGTGCCGAGAGCTTAGTGGCCTGTGGTGCATAGGCAGGTTGGGTAGCTGTTGGCGGTACTTATGGGGTGGTGGTTCAGTAAGGGTTACTAAAATGGTTTAGATTTGGATGGGAATTTGTGTCAATTTTTTAACCATTGGGTATGCTGAATTCCAAGAATTGTGCTAAAACTGTCCTCTTCAGCAATGACCGTTCGGGGATAAACGGTGGGTAAATTGGTATCTAATGTAATGACTTATTCCATCGTTACTGAAAATATCTATGGTAAAGGCTTAAGAACCTCATTCATCATAAGTTATAGGACCAATTCTTTAGTATGGGAGTGCACTAGACATGAACTAAGGTCATACAATACCCCTAGCACAAAGTTAAGTTGGAAGTGTTCTTACCAATTGAGGTTTGAGCTAAGTTTAAACTAGGGTTAACTTCAAACAAGCATATCTCCTAGAGTATAAAGATCTATGAGGCCCAATGTCCACCAAATGAAAGATCTTTGAGTCTTATTTCCAATGCATCCAACCGTTTGTTAATCCACCTTCGGAGTAAAATGTTATGGCCATTTTACTGAACACTATTTTGGCTAACAACTTGACCGCCTTAGCGGTACCGCTGCAGAGTAACTAGGAAGTTTATAACCTTATTTTTGAAGGTTTTTTGGGTTTTAACTCAAAAACTTCATCCCAAAGACCTAGGGGACAATTTTCAAACTTCTTGGGTGAAAATTCTTTGTTGAGGTAAGTTCTTCAATCATCTTCTTTGTATTTCAATCCTTTAACATCCTAGAATTATTAGAACAATCTTTAATGGTAAAATTCTTAGGGATTTGAACCACATGATATGTTGGGGAAAACCTATGGGTTGAGGTAATATCACCTAGAATTACTTTTAGATTGTTAATTAACGATTCCTAGCATAAATAAGTGATTCTAAAATATTAAATTTGATTCTCGCGAACCTTGAATCCTTTAAAAATAGAACCTTTAGCCTTGAAAATTCATTAATGGAGGTGGGTTGAATATGATAGTATTCATTAAGGGTTAATTGACCTTGGGTAATAATTTAGACCATGAATAAGGATAGAATTAGTGGGTTGAATTCCCAAAGTAGTTATTCGAAGAGTAATTGATTAATTACTCTAATTATTGTTGGATTTCTAGATTATTGAGCAACCTTGGTGCGGCTTGCTTATTCCAAGATCTTCGGTCAAGGGTGGTTATTGTTTAATGTGTAGTAGACTTAGATTAGTTGCATATAATAACTAGGAGATTTCATGTCTAGGCCTATGGGCATGGAGTTTAGATGGATAAAACATGAAATTAATATAATAATAATAATATAATTGTGTGTTATTGTGTTTTGTGTGGATCCATTGATGGGTGTGTGTATTTGTATGACTTACTTGATGATTTATAGAGTTTAATATGTGAATGTGAGTAATAATACAAGAATTAGGTGACCTAATCTATAGAACTAGTCTTTAACACCTTAAAAGGGGTGAACCCGATATTGTGTATATTTAAAGTATAACATATTTTTGCTAGAAGATAGTTAGGAGGATTGATTGAGATGAAAGGAGGGGATGATATGACTTAAGAACCTAAAGTCAAGTATTGCTAAGTGCTACGAAGTAATATATGTAAAGGTGTATGACTCTAGCTAGAACTAAACGTTGAATAGAACCGATTGGTTGAATGATTGATTAAAAGGTACAGTGTGTTGATCTTAGTGATGACTTGAGTGTAACGGTTACTAGTTAGTAACTGAATTTACCTATTTCAATATGAATAGAACACGGTTAGATTAGTGAATAAAATAGGATGATGATTTAGAGTATAGATATCAACCTTAGTGGAATGTAAACTCCTAAATGAATACTTTATTGATTGGCCTTCGGACCTATTATGATTGATGATTGGGTTTGATAATGCTTGATTGACTAAATAGTGAATTAGCCTTCGGACATACTTATGATTGCATGTGTTAGTGGATATTCGTTGTTATCTGGAATGATGAACTTGTGATTATTGACTGCATTTACTTGGTTGTTATTAATTGTAAGTTCTATTTCGATCCTCGTTGCTTGCATCTGAATTCAATTAGGTGTTTGTGATTTGCCTTCAGGCATTACTTATAATTATTGACTGCATTGATGGTATTGATGATGATATTGAGATTATGATATTCATGATGTTGAGATGATATTGATGATGATGAGTTGATGATATTGAGATCATGATGTTTATGATGTTGAGAATAATATTGATGATGATGATTAGATGATATTGAGATCATGATGTTCATGATGTAGAGGTGATATCGATGATGTTGAGATGAGAAAGAGATGCTACATAGATCTTGCATACATACATTCATCATATACATTTGAAAGCACATTTATACATATATTTATGGTGTGGTGAAATGTGTTGAAGAATTTTCCTAAGTGTAATTGGTTCTTTGTGTGGACCGATTGTTTGACGAGATACTATGGTTCCTTGAGTGGCCCCTTATGTTGATGACAGTGATTGTGCATTTTAGCAAAGTTTGAATATAAGGTACATCCTAGATTATGCATAAATGTTATTCTTGTTTGTATATAATTATATACGTGATTACATTATAGTGACCTTTCTTGCAAAGTTGTTGATGCTATAAAGTGCCTTAGTTATTGCAATCCCGATAGTTTAATAGTAGTATAATAGGGAGCGAGGGTTGTCATGAAAAAGGATTAATGTGAGAGAGAGAGAGAGACAGACAGAGAAGTATAGAGTTCTTATGACAAGGTGAGTGCATAAGAGATGTGGGTTATTCTTATCCATGGGAATATGTTAGTTAGTCCAGCCCTGAGGGTAAGTTAATTGCTTAAATAAACAAAAGATGGTAGGTTTGGAAGTTATAGTACGATAAGTATATTCAGTTGTTGAACATGTATGCTTGTCATGTTTTGTTCTTATTTGTTATACGTTGTTATATGATTCTAATCCTGGTCAGTCGATAATACCTGTAACATCCCGTACATTTCCGACCTTACTTGACAACCTTGAACCATGTTTACCCTAGGTTCGAGAGCAATACGTATGTACCTTGTATTGATATTAGTGGAAGATTCGATAGTGTGCTAGTAAATGTGTTTAGACTTTTGTAGGAAGCGTTTGTGACTATTGGGTGCAGTTTGGGAGTGATAAGTGAGGCCTAAACGACTTTCAAAGAATGGGTTGTAAAGGGTTTTAATGCTAAGAGGTAAGCTAAGGAGTTGAACTTGAAGTATCTAACTGAATCCGCAAAGAAAAGTCGAAGAAACGAAAAATTTCAAAAACTAAGGGTGGGGCGCACCCAGGGGCGCGCCAGGCCGCTTTTGGCCAGAATTTTTCTGGCCCAGGCAGCAAGGAGGCGCGCCAGGCGGCGTGCCAAGCTGGTTTTTGCCAAAAATTTTCTTCGACCATTAGTCTATAAATAGGACTCTTGGTTTATGGTATCATTATTCCATCATAGTAGGGCTACTCTTGAGTGAGTTTAGCATCCAAGTTGGGGTTAATTCGTCGTCGTAATTATTATATCAAATTTTGTTCAATTAAGCTATGAGTGGCTATATTTCTATTTTTGAGATGGAGGCTATGAACATAAGTCTCATGAGTTGAATATTGTCGTGACACTTATGGAATTATTTAAACAAGAGATATATGATAGATTACACATTGAATTTGGTGGGCTAAGTTGATATGTGTTAATGGGCTCAAAGGAAGGCCCAAAATGAATTATAAGACATGGCCCAATGGGTCAAATGACCCATTCTTGCTTTGACTAATCAATTATTGAGCCAAATGTCTAAGGATGACTTCAAGGGCCTATAAAAGTCACCAAAAATCAGAATTTATTCATTGTAACACACATGTATTTCAAGACTTTTCCAAGAAACCAAAAAGAGATATTTTCTCTTCACTTCAAACCCTAAGTCATCTCTTGGGCAAGATCATCATCTCTTAAGCTTGGGTAAGTATTTAATTTTATGTTTTAATATATTATATGCATGAGAGCATATGTAGATCATGATGGCTATGTCTAAAGGTGTTGAATAGTGCACTTTTGCTTTTTGGTAAAAGATGTATTATCCATGAGATTTGAACTTGAAAAAAGGACTTGAGATTTTGATGGAAGGGCATGGTATGAATGAAATATCAACATGTATGGTGTGGTTATGTTCCTTAACTTGTTATTTTTCTATAAGTATGAATTGTGGGATTGTTGTCGATATGTTGTTATGAAGTGTATTGAGGTGGCTTGATGGAGTAATTGTGACGCCGTGTTAATGAAGAAACGTAAAGGATGAACATGGTGTGAAATGCTATTGAGTTATGATGTTTTGGTCAATGTTGGGCATGTTGTGGTATTATTGGTATGACCATGTCTTAGATGGTATTGTAAGGGGGTAAATGACGTTATAAGGCAAACATGTAACTCATTATTCATCCTATGCACTTGTAAGGTAGTTGATTGTTAATGTAAGTTTCGTTATGTAATTGTGCTGTAGAGTGAAACATAAGGAAGGAGCTGGACTATTGCGTTCACGTATAGGATTGTATATTCATATTGAGGAGATAAGGTATGTAAGGTTACTCTTTTCGTATCCTTCTGCAGCATATAGTGTTCTCATTGAAGTTGTAATTGTTCCATTCTGAAGTGTTCTCAGGTATCCCAGTTCAGGTTGACATATAGTATTATTCACATGTGTCCTATTCTTAGACGAATTATGATTCACTTATCTCTTATTCATTGACTGAAGTTCCTAAGCTCTCAAATTGTTGTAACTACTATAAGAAACCATCTCAAGGGAAGTAATGATGTAAAGAGAATCTATTCATTCCTGAGTAGCATATCTAATAATGCTATGTTCCAAAGTTCCAATAATGTTTGAATCACTAAAGTATCAATCTCATGAAGTGAAGGAGTGAAGTAATATATATATATGTGTGCTTCAAATAATGTCATGATCCTCAATGTATCAATCTCTCACAAGCGAATGTATCAATCTCTCAAAAGTAAGAAATGAAGTAAGGTATTACCCTTCGACTGAAAGAATGAAGTAATGGATAATGGTTTCTGAAATCTTGGGTGGTTTCCCAGGGGTTAAAATACCTAGCATGGGTCGATCCCGATACATCCCAGGGACAATAGAAAGCCTAGCATGGGTTATCATAATTACATCCCAGGGGCGATATAAAAGCCTAGCATGGGTTAATAACATCCCAGGGGCGAAACGAAAGCCTAGCATGGGTTAATATAACATCCCAGGGGTCAAAGTACCTAGCATGGGTTAATAACATCCCAGGGGAGACATGAAAGCCTAGCATGGGTTAATATAACATCCCAAGGGTCAAAGTACCTAGCATAGGTTAATCTCATCCCAGGGGCGACAGAACAGCCTAGCATGGGTAGAGCAATAAAGATGAACATATGTGAAGACAAGAGAATTAAAGAACGTAATGTACATGGTTCCTCACATACAGAAAGAGAGTTTATTCACATTGACTATTTCTCTTATATTGACTCCATTGTTGTTATTATGTATGATGCAGTTTCATATAAGCCTTACATACTCAGTACATTCTTCGTACTGACCCCTCTTAGGGGACTTACTTTACTTTTTGTAGGCACAGGTACTAGTAAACCTCCACTGTAGGCTACGAGTCATCCGCGGATCATTAATGAGCTCCAGTTGGTTTGGGGCTTTCCGATTCATATATGTTCATGGTTTTGGTATTGTAAATATTGTATAAAGCGGGGACTTGTCCCGACTGTAGGGTGGTTATGTACATGTATTGGTTAGAGGCTTTGTAGACGTATGTGAGAAAATGAATGCAAGAGATGTATGACCATATTGACTTGATGGCCCTAACGGCCAAGTTTCATATATTGTAGCTATTTGCCATGACTTCCGCCATTGGTATGTTATATTATATTGTATAAGTGACACGAGATAGAATGCCATTCATATAGAGACATGCGTTCAAAGGTATATGAGTAAAGATTGGTTCTCTCGAGCCTCAACGGCTTCGGGTGCCAGTCCGTCCTGAATGGGATTCGGGTCGTGACAAAAATGGAATCAGAGCGGGTCGTCCTAAGGGTGTCTACAAATTCGTGTCTGAGTAGGGTCTTGCTTATGGATGTGTTGCGCGCCACATTTATAAGTAGGAGGCTACGGGACATTTAGGAGTTGTTTCATTTCTTCATTTCTAGATCGTGCAATAGAGCCAATGTGGTAAGTGAAAATTTTATCTGACCATGTTTGGTGATGATATTCAAAATCACAAGAGGACCATGCAAATCATATTGCAGCAAGTTTTATAGAATATTCTAAATGTGAAGTCTGGTTACAATCCATGTCGTTCTTAAGTCGCATTGTATAGGATGAAGGAATGAAGGTTGATACGCAAAAGATAGAAATGGTGAAAAAGTGGCTAAGGCCTACGATGCTTACAGAGATCCATCATTTTCTTGGGTTGGTTGGTTATTATAGGAGAATTTTTGAAGGATTTTCTTCTATCCCTACACCCTTAACAAAGCTTATACACAAGGCAATCAAGTTCCAGTAGAATGATGCATGTGAGAAAAGTTTCCAAGAGTTGAAAGGTAAATTAACTTCCACACCAGTTTTAAGTGTTTCCCGAAGGCATAATAATGTTATGCAATGTACTGTAATGCTTTCGGGGTTGGCCTCAGACGTGTATTGATGTAGCATGATAAGGTAATAGCATATGCCTCACGACAGTTGCGGCCACATGAGAAAAAAAAATTACCCAATACATGACCCTGAACTAGCAGTTGCGATATTTACCTTAAAAATATGGTGTCACTATTTGTAAGGGATTCATGTTGACATATATACTGGTCATAAGAAAGTGTAATATATTTTAAGCCTGAGGATTTAAATCTGAGGTAGCGAAGGTGGCTTAAACTATTAAATGATTATGACATTGGTATCTTGTATCATTCGGGAGAAGAAAATGGGGTAGCTGATACATTAAGCTGCAAAGTAGTAGGAAGTATTAATGGCCAGCTTACAGAAAAGAAAGATATATTTAAGAAATCTATATCAATTAATCAGTATGGGGTTTTGTCTTCTTGAAACTCCAGATGAAAGAATTACAGTGTACAATGCGGCAAAATCTTCATTTGTAGCCGAGAGAAGAAACAATATACATTCCAATTGAAAAAGAATGTACAATGAAGTTTGGCAAAAGGTACTTGACAATGAAGTTCGGCAAAAGGTACTTGAGATTACATAAGGGAGGAATACTTTCCTATCCAGGTAGATTATGTATACTAAATATATATGAGCTAAGGAAATGAATTATGAAAGAAGCACATCATTCACGTTATTCTAATTATTTGGGAACAATCAAAATGTACCATGATGTGGAAGGAATGTGTTGGTGAGGCAATATAAAGAAAAAGAACATTGCAAAATTAGTAGCTCATTGTCTGAATTGTCAACAAGTAATAATAGAGCATCAGGAATTTAGAAGTCATATGCCGATATCAGAAGGAGAGGGCTCAAATTTTCCATAGGTGATTGGGTATTCTTAAAGGTGTCACCAATGAAAGGGGTCATGAGAATTGGAAAGAAAGAAAGAAAAGTTGAGTCCACGTTATGTAGGTCCATATGAAATTAGCAGAAGATTTGGGCAAAGTGCATGTGAATTGCAATTACCCCAAGAACTTTCCTCAGTCCATCCAGTGTTTCATGTTTCGAAAATGCATAGGAGATTCATATTTTATTTCTCCCGTTGATGAAGTTCCATCAATGAGAGATCTCTATTACTATTTTGGTCCGACAAGTAAAGAGATTAAGAAATAAAGAAATAGTTTTCGTAAAGGTATTTTGGGAGAAAGTAACAAGTAGAAAAGATCATAGGGAAAGCTGAAGAAAGTACCCGTACTTGTTCCAAATAGAAGAAAAGGTTCAAAGTGCGAAAGTGAAGTAATAACAAGTGAGTATCTACAAGCATTAATTGTATATGTATAGATATGCTAATATAGAGATGCATTTATTGTAATTGGAACTATGGTATTAACATTCGAGGATGAATGTTTCTAAGGGGGGAAGAATTTAACATCCCGTACATTTACGACCTTACTTGACAACCTTGAACAATGTTTACCCTAGGTTCGAGAGCAATACGTATGTACCTTGTATTGATATTGGTGGAAGATTCGATAGTGTGCTAGTAAATGTGTTTAGACTTTTGTAGGAAGATTTTGTGACTATTGGGTGCAGTTTGGGAGTGATAAGTGAGACCTAAACGACTTTCAAACAAAGGGTTTTAATGCTAAGAGGTAAGCTAAAGAGTTGAACTTGAAGTATCTAACCAAATCCGCAAAGAAAAGTCGAAGAAATGAAAAATTTCAAAAACTAAGGGTGGGGCGCGCCCAGGGGCGTGCCAGGCCACTTTTGGCCAGAATTTTTCTGGCCCAGGCAACAAGGAGGTGCGCCAGGCGGCGTACCAGGCTGGTTTTTGCCAAACAATTTCTTCGACCATTAGTCTATAAATAGGACTCTTGGGTTATGGTATCATTATTCCATCATAGTAGGGCTACTCTTGAGTGAGTTTAGCATCCAAGTTGGGGTTAATTCGTCGTCGTAATTATTTTATCAAATTTTGTTCAATTAAGCTATGAGTGGCTATAATTTCTAATTTTGATATGGAGGCTACGAACATGAGTCTCGTGAGTTGAATATTGTCGTGACACTTATGGAATTATTTAAACAAGAGATATATGATGGATTACACATTGAATTTGGTGGGCTAAGTTGATATGTGTTAATGGGCTCAAAGGAAGGCCCAAAATGAATTATAAGACATGGCCCAATGGGTCAAATGACCCATTCTTGCTTTGACTAATCAATTATTAAGCCAAATGGCTAAGGATAACTTCAAGGGCCTATAAAAGTCACCAAAAATCAGAATTTTTTCATTGTAACACACATGTATTTCAAGACTTTTCCAAGAAACCAAAAAGAGATATTTTCTCTTCACTTCAAACCCTAAGTCATCTCTTGGGCAAGATCATCATCTCTCAAGCTTGGGTAAGTATTTAATTTTATGTTTTAATATATTATATGCATGAGAGCATATGTAGATCATGATGGCTATGTCTAAAGGTGTTGAATAGTGCACTTTTGTTTTTTGGTAAAAGATGTATTATCCATAAGATTTGAACTTGAAAAAGGACTTGAGATTTTGATGGAAGGGCATCGTATGGATGAAATATCAACATGTATGGTGTGGTTATGTTCCTTAACTTGTTATTTTTCTATAAGTATGAATTGTGGGATTGTTGTCGATATGTTGTTATGAAGTGTATTGAGGTGGCTTGATGGACTAATTGTGACGCCGTGTTAATGAAGAAACGTAAAGGATGAGCATGGTGTGAAATGCTATTGAGTTATGATGTTTTGGTCAATGTTGGGCATGTTGTGGTATTATTGGTATGACCATGTCTTAGATGGTATTGTAAGGGGCTAAATGACGTTATAAGGCAAACATGTAACTCATTATTCATCCTATGCACTTGTAAGGTAGTTGATTGTTAATGTAAGTTCCGTTATGTAATTGTTTTGTAGAGTGAAACATAAGGAAGGAGCTGGACTATTGCGTTCACGTATAGGATTGTATATTCATATTGAGGAGATAAGGTATGTAAGGTTACTCTTTCCGTATCCTTCTGCAGCATATAGTGTTCTCATTGAAGTTGTAATTGTTCCATTCCGAAGTATTCTCAGGTATCCCAGTTTAGGTTGACATATAGTGTTATTCACATGTGTCCTATTCTTAGATGAATTATGATTCACTTATCTTTTATTCATTGACTGAACTTCCTAAGCTCTCATAATGTTGTAACTACTAAAAGAAACCATCTCAAGGGAAGTAATGATGTAAAGAGAATCTATTCATTCCTGAGTAGCATATCTAATAATGTTATGTTCCAAAGTTCCAATAATGTTTGAATCACTAAAGTATCAATCCCATGAAGTGAAGGAGTGAAGTAATATATATATATATATATGTGTTCTTCAAATAATGTCATGATCCTCAATGTATCAATCTCTCACAAGCGAATGTATCAATCTCTCAAAAGTAAGAAATAAAGCAAGGTATTACCCTTCGACTGAAAGAATGAAGTAATGGATAATGGTTTCTGAAATCTTGGGTGGTATCCCAAGGGTTAAAATACCTAGCATGGGTCGATCCCGATACATCCCAGGGGCAATAGAAAGCCTAGCATGGGTTATCATAATTACATCCCAGGGGCGATATAAAAGCCTAGCACGGGTTAATAACATCCCAGGGGCGAAACGAAAGTCTAGCATGGGTTAATATAACATCCCAGGGGTCAAAGTACCTAGCATGGGTTAATAACATCCCAGGGGAGACATGAAAGCCTAGCATGGGTTAATATAACATCCCAGGGGTCAAAGTACCTAGCATGGGTTAATCTCATCCCAGGGGCGACAGAACAGCCTAGCATGGGTAGAACAATAAAGATGAACATATGTGAAGACAAGAGAATTAAAGAACGTAATGTACATGGTTCCTCACATACAGAAAGAGAGTTTATTCACATTGATTATTTCTCTTATATTGACTCCATTGTTGTTATTATGTATGATGCAATTTCATATGAGCCTTACATACTCAGTACATTCTTCATACTTACCCCTCTTGTGGGACTTACCTTACTTGCTGCAGGCACAGGTACTAGTAGACCTCCAATGTAGGCTACGAGTCATTCGCGGATCATTGATGAGCTCCAGTTGGTTCGGGGCTTTCCGAGTCATATGTGTTCATGGTTTTGGTATTGTAAATATTGTACAAAGCGGGGACTTGTCCCGACTGTAGGGTGGTTATGTACATGTATTGGTTAGAGGCTTTGTAGACGTATGTGGGAAAATGAATGCAAGAGATGTATGACCATATTTACTTGATGGCCCTAACGGCTAAGTTTCATATATTGTAGATATTTGCCATGACTTTCGCCATTGGTATGTTATATTGTACTGTATAAGTGACACAAGATAGAATGCCATTCATATAGAGATATGCGTATGAATGTATATGAGTAAAGATTGGTTCTCTCGAGCCTCAACGGCTTCGGGGGCTAGTCCGTCCCAAATGGGATTCGGGTCATGACAATACCTACCAGTACGTGTGGTTGTACTGATACTACACTTATTATATCTCCATTTGAGGATATAGCCATATTGCAGGTCAGTTGGAGTTTCTATAGGTATAACAGTGATTATTCTTTGGCAGCTCATGTCATTCTACTCATATATAGATGTTGCGGCTTGGTGTCATCTCTCTATTTGTTTAGTGATATTGTACCAGTTTAGATTAGATTTTGGGAAGTTGTTATTTATTCTGCAATGTAATTTGTAACTAATGTAATTGGATAAGAGATTTTGTTTTATTTAAGGGAATAATTAGTTTTAAAACTGTTGATGTATGTCTTCCACACTTAATTGAATGGTTGGGTGGTAAGTGTTCTTCTATCTAGGGTAGAAATAGTAGGTGCCTTCACGATCCGTTATTTGGGTCATAATATTCATGCTCTGGTTTGGGTGTTGTATTGATGCAGGAAAAGAATGTGATTGCCTAAGCTTCAAGGCAATTGAAGCCTCATGAGAGGAATTATCCAACTCATGACTAAGAGTTGGAAGTGATGGTTTTTACACTTAAGATATAGAGACACTACCTGTATGGTGTTAAGTGTGAGGTATTCACAGACCATCTCAGTTTACAACATGTTTACACTCAATGATATTTGAATCTAAGGCAGAGGCGATGGATGGATTTACTAAAAGATTATGATGTGACCATCCAATATCATTAGGGAAAGGCATATGTGGTGGTAGATGCATTGAACAAAAAAGTTGTAAGTATAGGCAGTTTGGCTTGTTTGTAAGTGGCAAGACGGCTTTTGGCTAGAGAGATCCAAACACTAGCAATGTAGTTTATGTAATTTGGAATGTCTGAAAGGGGTGGAGTGTTGTCTAGTGTGGAGGTAAGGTCAACATTCCTTGATTAAATCAAGGCTAAGAAATTTGAGGATTCTAAGTTGAATTCGAAACAAAGTGGCATATGGTGAAGTTCAAGATGCCACACTTGATGTGTGTGGTATGTTGAGGGTGAGAGGGCGCGTGTATGTGCCTTGTGTGGATAATGTGATTTTGAGTTAGCTTGCAGAATCCCATGGTTCCCGATACTTTATATATCCCGATGCAACCAAGATTATCGTGACTTGAGACAGCTCTATTGGTTTCCCTGAATGAAGAGGGATATAGTATAGCATATGGATAATTTCATAACTGTAAGCAGGTAAAGTATGAACATCAAAGGCTTGCAGGTTTGCTTCAAAAGATGCCCATTCTCTAGTGGAATTGGGAGAGGATTTCTATGGATTTCGTGGTGGGTCTTCCTAAGATCTTAAGGCAGTATGACTCAATTTGGATCATTGTTGACAGGCTAACAAAGTTCGTTCATATCATTCTGGTTAAGGTGAATTACAACTCAGAGAAGTTAGTCAAGATTTATGTTAAATAATTTTTTAGATTGCATGGGGTGATAGTATCTATCATATCCGATAGAGTTACGCAGTTTACCTTCAAATTTTGGCATAAGCTGCATAAGGAGTTGGGCACAAAGCTTGATCTTAGTACGATATTTCATCCTTAGATCGATGGTCAGTCTGAGAGGAATATTCAGGTACTTGAGGATATGCTACGAGCATATGGGGCTGATTTTGGGGGTCATTGGGATCAATTCTTACCATTGTGTGAGTTCTCATACAACAACAATTATCACTCTAGTATTGACATGGACCCATTTGAAGCCCTTTATTGGAGAAGGTGTAGATCACCCATAGGTTGGTTTAAGGTGGGTGATATGAAGCCTTTGGGCACAGATTTAGTGAAGGAAGCTCAAGAGAAAGTGAGGTTCATTAGGGACAAGTTGTTGGCATCCCAAAATAGACAGAAGAAATATGTTGATCGCAAGGTAAGAGACATGTATTTCAAGTTGGGTGAGCATATGTTGTTATAGGTGTCTCCATGAAGGGAGTTATGCAATTTGGTAAGAGGGGCAAGCTTAACCCCAGGTATGTCGGTTCGTTTAAGATTCTTGATGATGTGGGTCGGTAGCTTACAGGCTAGTATTGCCTCCAAGTCTGTCAGGAGTCCATCCAGTGTTTCATGTTTACATGCTTAAGAAATATCATGGGGATGGTGATTACATAATTAAGTGTGACTCAGTTTTGCTTGAAAAGAATTTTTGTTATGAGGAGGAACCGATAGCAATTCTTGACCGAGATGTTTGAAAATTTAGAACCAAGGAGATTAGATCAGTGAAAATCTAGTGGAAGCACCGTCCTGTTCAGATGGCCACTTGAGAGACTGAGTAGGATATGCATGACAAGTATCCTCACATGTTTGAGGGTTCAGGTACTTTTATTGTTACATTTTCCTCATTTTCCTTGATTTATCATTTGAGAATGAATGATGCACAAATTGGTATCTATGAAACGATTCTTTCATCATTATGGTATAGTCTAGCTTGTCAAAATTTGGGTTAAGATTCTCCCCGGATAAAGTGTTAGAAATTTCAAGCTAGGCTAATTTTGGATGATTCCAAGTGTGGTATGGTCTAGATAAATCTGGTAATGGATAGGTTGGTGATTATGTGATTTGAGATCCTATTATGGTAGCTATGAGGTTAAGGAGTTCGTAAAATTTTTCGAAAGTGAATTCGAATTAGTAGAATTCTGGATATAGCGTTTGACATAAAGGGATTAGTTAGGGATATCAAAATCTGGAAGTGTATTGCAAAATTGAAAAAATTCTGGGATTGTCGGGCTTTCTGCCTCGCCTTCTTCACCATGATATACCTGATCCATGCATAATATCAGGAAAAATGGATACAAATTTTTGACTGCTACTTAGTATAGGCAATAGGTCTGAAAAAGTACCTAAAAATATCAAATTTAGATATTTGTACCCTGTCGAAGTAAGAAACCATGGCATATGTGTTTGGAATAGATTCCATTTTGAGTAGAACAGATTCCATTTTGAGAGAGTTGAAAAAACACTATCTCGTTGAAAGGTTCTATACATCTGCCCTTTCTCAACGCATGATCTTTATAGCGGGAGGTAGGCCGCTATCACAGGACAGCTATAGTGGGAATTTTCCCGCTATAATGGGATTCAACTTTGGTCAACACCACCAAAACGGGCAGATCTCACTAAAGTGATGTTGCTATAGTGAGAATCGGGCCGCTACAGTAGGCTACGCGCATTTAAATGTAGTTCTTAGAATTAAAATATATTTCTCATTCCACTTTTGTTCTAGAGCAGAAAAGGGCGGTTTACGGCAAAAATCACCAGTTTCCACTCAAATTCCTTCGTTGAGGTAAGTTAATCCATCCATTTAACTAGTTTTTTGATAATTAATCCTTAGAATCACTAAATTTTGATTATAGGGGAGGATTTAGTGAAAACAAGGTGTAATTCTTGGGTTTTGGTCAAGGGTGGATAATTTATGATTGCATGCTTAAAATTCATTCTTATAAACATGAATTTGATAGAATTAAGGTGGAATAAATGTAGAAAAACCCTAGAATAAGAGAATGATCATGGTTTTGACCTTGGGGTTATGGGATTATGTTATAATTCCTAAATTTATTAGGACATTGTTTGAATTATGATTGCATTGTTATTTTTAGACCACAATCAAATTGAGATTGTAAGAAAAGGCAAGGCTTAAGTTTGTTAGAGCAGTGCAAGGCTTTGATTGACATAGGTGATGGTTGAATTATAGTTAAAGACTCAATGTAGTTTATGTGTGCATGTTAACTGCCTCTTTGTCTACTTGTTGCAATGCATGATGTGAACGTTAACTCGTTGGATAATATTACAAATTTTTTAATCACTTGAAATGAGATTGTGTAAAAAGACTTCTTTGAAAGTACAACTGTATCTCATATTGTGATTGTACATGTTGTGAGATAAGTTGATATTGTGAGATCAAAGGTCATCATCACTGAATTGGTGGAATTCAGAGAGTATAAAGATGGGGACGTTGGAATAAGGGTGATAGAATACTTGGTTTAGGATAAGGGTGGCAAACACTAGATGTCTGGATTATTTAGTACATAGACTGAGCTCGTCCCCTGCAGGTCATGGCTAGTGGGTATTTATAAGATCCATAGCATGTGTGTACACGATATTGGTGAGTTTGACGGTTCCATGAGTAAACTAGGTTATATTATGGTTGTTGTTTTGGATTCCATGAGTGAATCGATTTATAATGTTGTTGTTATTTGGATCCATGAGTGGTCCGGGCTATTGATATACTTAAATTGAGTAATTATATGTTGAAGTACAATGAAAGTGGAAGGTAATTGTGGTAAGGTTGAGTTAACTGTTATGAGTCCTGGTATTGACTTGGTTGAATGTTGTTCTGGTTCTATGCTTATCAGATTTATTTGATTATTGTTGAGACAAGACTAAGTAAAGGTATAAATGCTAAGTGCTACATGGTTGTACTTGTTTACTAATTGTTGGTTATGTATTCATATTTATTATTTTGAGTCGGCCTATGACCCTACCAGCACATAGTGGTTTTGTACTGATACTACATGTACTCTTCTTTTGTTGAGTGCAGAGCATATTCCGGCGGCTCCAACGAGACCTCAATTGTAGCCAGTGACCATTTTTGACTCAAGGGTGAGCTTTATCTTCCGACCAGCCATGAATCTTAGCACACTATGTTCTTGTCCATTTGTTTTGGACACAGACACTTTAGTTATTCTAGATTTTCGGGTTGTACCTACAGATTATCATGTTTAGATGTTTTTGTACAATAACTTTCAGTTTCTGGGGGTGTTTTAGATATTTGATTTATTCTGCATTGTTTTAACTATTAGAATTATTCGAATTATTGGTTGATAATGGAATTGCTCATTCATATTTAAGAACTGTTAAGTATTGGCATTGGGTAATTGGGGTTAGATGGTTCTCCCACCGGATTATTAGTGTGGGTGCAACTCGCGACTTGTTGGGTCGTGACACTTAGGCATGAAGATGCTTTTGGCAGGAAGCGTTTTAGTCCAAAATAACACTTTGTAATATAAATCCAAAGTAATCAGGCTCAAAGCAGGTATCATTCACCAAGGGATTGAAACCAAAAAAAATCATAATAGACATGTAAAGTTATCTTTTGGAAAAATAACATAAATATACACATTAACTTACCATATTCACACAAATCCCCACCCTTACAAAGTAATTAAAAAAATCCCAACTATCAGTTATGTATCTCAATGGAATGTATCAGGAACGAATTATGTATCTCTGTGTATATCAGTGTGAGGTTTGTTTAAAAGATAAAAACACTATGTATCTTTGAATGATTACAATGTGGGTAATTATGTATCTCAACGGAATGTATCGGAAACAAATTATGTATCTCGACATCCCAAAAAATGGGATTTTCTGTAAATATGTAAAATGTCGGGATTTTCTGTAATTAGGCACCAAATTATTGATATTTATGTTGTTTACCCTTATCTTTTACTTATGTGAGCAAACTGATCCGAGCACAATATGATACTGACTTGACATGTGAGCAAATTGATCAAAACATCACAATTATGAAAACACAAAAGAACAGAAAAAGATATAGCATCATCAATACCAAAAAAACACTAAACATGAGAATGTATCTATTTGAACATGGTTCCATTTGAAGACCTTTCTTTATCGTCGTTCTTCCTTTCTTTATCGTTGTTCTTTTTATCAACTTTGAATTTGATCCAATTGATGATTTCGAAGACACAGAAAATGAAAACAAGACATGCTATAACTGCAATGTAGGCAGGTTTCCACGTTTCTTCTTCTTGCAGTATTTTGATGCCTTTGAAAATGTTGACACAAATCACAGACAACAACGCATAGCCAAGAGCAAGATGGTATATACTCCAGTATGTGTGAAGTTGATCGTTCTTGTGGGGCTTATATCTCAGTGCCAGCGTCTGTATACATGATTAATTAGTGTCCATTTGTCAGTATCATCATTAAGGTCATTAAGGTTAGAGGTGATAAAATTAGTCCATGGAAATATAGTTCGTCTAATCTGTTCAAGTTTGGATGGATTATAGATCCGTCAATTTATTAGCTCGGCACATTTTAGCCCATTAAAAATTGAACTAGTATGTAGCTCAAATTGATTTATGAAAAATCTTGTTAAAATATTTTTTAAAAAAATTGATATGTTATATATAATTATAATTTAAAATGATTTTATTATGTATGTAAAAATTTATACGTAAAACAATAAATAAAGCAATTAAAACATAATAAGAATTTGATGGATAGGGTCATGACTCGCATTTTAGCTCATTTTGGTCCAACCCTTTTCTGCCCAAGTAAATTTTTGATAGATCAATAACCCGTTTATTTATTAATTTAACTCATTTTGACTCGTCCAAATTCAGTTCAGACTGCTTATTTGACACCTCTAATTAAGATTAGGACAAGCTTCTTAAAAACTAAATGTGCTTATTTTAGAAAATTAAGGTATTTGGACCAAATTTTAGGAAAAAGATACTCCATTTTTGAGTAGTGGTAGAAGTAATCTTTTAAAAGTTTTAAAAAAAATAATTTTCCCCCAAGTACTTTTGATACATTGGTGAAGCACAAAGTACTTGAGTAACATTGGCAAAAATATTGAAAGTGTGATCAAACGGGCTAGAAATCACTAAAAACATTAACTAAGAGGACCGTAGAATGCATATTTCTAGTACTTCTAATAACATCTCTTTTAGTTTTTTTTTTTTTCTCTTTTTGAAGAAATTGATAACGTAAACGAGTATTTTTACACAATCAATGTTCATAATAATGACTTTAATAAACGGTAGTCTTGTTGATTAAATTAGCAAATCAACTTTTCCCACTAATTATACATTTTAAAGGGCATGGAGAAATAGTAACTTTAAAGAAGGGGAAAGGACCCCGTATGGTTATTCGGTCAAAGTAGTTTCACCGAAATGACCGTTTCGGTCCTTTTTTAAAAATATTTCACTGCTATTGCTTTTTTCTTCTTTTTGTTTTTTGCTATTTTTTGACAAAAAAAATAATCTGCTTTTTTTAACAATTAAATAAAATTGTATAGAAACTGCATAATTATTGTACAAAATATGAATTTGTATAAGATTTCTATAGAAAATGTATAATTATTGTATAGGATATGTATAGAAACTGTATCATTATACAATTGTATAGAATGTGTATAGAACCTATAACATTTTTGTATAACAATGTATCTATCACGAGTATGTATGTTTAAAAAAATGTGTATTTGTTGTATAAAAATGTATCGATCATAGTTGTGTATGTATAAAAAATGTATCATTGTTATATAAAAATATATCTATTATGATTGTATTATATTGTACATATGTATCAATTATGTATCGCATTGTATCAAATATGTATTGCATTGTATCAATATATATCAGATTTTTTATATATGTATTTTATCGTATCAATAAATACATAAAAAAAATATTTTTTTAACGAAAACCAAAAAAAAGCAAGAAAAGAGCAGCAAAAAGAAAAAGAAGGTCAGCGAAATGGTCCAAACTAAAGGAAGTAAAAAAAAAAGGGCTATTTGGCCATGGCGTGGAAATACTTTGGCCTGCCATTTAGTGGTTCCATCTTTAAAGAATAACGGTCGGAACTCTAGAAGAGAATTTTCTTTTTAATTGCATTTACAATAAAAATGTTAATTTATCATAGTTAAGTGATGAATTCATGAGGTAAGAGTGCATATAATTAACGATAAATAAAAAAGAGTATAACAAAGATACGCATAATTTTTTAAAAAATTTGTTATAAAATTGAATGTTGATAAATAGACTAGTTCAGTATATGAAACATTCTATATTTATGCAGGATCTGAAAAAGAGCCGTACCATACTAAATATATGATATACACAATCTATTTATATGCAAGCATCAGTGACGAATATAATAAAAAAAATAAAAAGTTGATAGAGAGAGTGTGTGTTTACTTGTAGGGTGGCAAATGTGAAGATGGAGATGCCGTAAGCTCCATGTTTGGGAAAAGAGTAATATTTGGAAGAATTTCCAAGCCACATTCCAAGTGCCCAACCAGTTGCACCAATAATATATCCACATGCTTGACATGCCTTATGAGCATATTTCCATTGATCATGTTCATTCCAGTGTATTGGACCCTTTTTGAAATACCTAGCTATTATCACCCCAATAGGCAGTACTACACCCCAACCAATAATGCTAAGTATTCCATGAGCCTGTAAATACAAAAACAATTAGAAGAATTAATTCAACTAGTCGTTCATTCAATTGCTTAAATTAAAAATAGCTGACGAATATATATATAACCATGTGAAAAAAGCCTTTATATGCAAAAGTGACCTATTACTTTCTAAAACATAGAATTTCTTTGTTGTAGTTTCTAATAAAAGAACCTTGGAGGAAAAAAAACCACTCATTAAAATTTATCAATATTCTCATTCTATCTTCTAAAATAGTTTGAAGGACAAAAACTCAAAGGTAAACGTGTATTTACACTAAAGCAATACAACTTACATACTATGATTAAGTAATTTATGAAGTAAAAATATATATTTATTAATCATAGTTTAGTAAACGAACTCCATATTCAAACAAATGATATGCATGTATTAGCTTGGTGAAAGCACCCAATCTTGATAAGTTTTTACCTAGTTTGAAGGATGTCGTCGCATGTGCATGCATGCAACGAAAAAAAATCTAGTTTAGCCTCTATATATTGATAGTAAAAAGATTTACACTATCAGATCCCCTAAAAAAATTTAGATAGCTACACATAACCATAGCATAACTAGTGGGACTAATTACATGAAAAATAATTTAAGGTGTAACCTCTACAACATGCATGTTATATATAAAGATACAATAATGAAGTAACATTATTTTATTACTATTGCTTGTATATAAGTTAAATCCTAAAAAATATAGACATAACCAAGAGAAAAGAAAGAGTAATAAGGAGAATAATTCATAATTAGGCTTACAATTCTTGCGTGACGACGTCTAGCAGATCGAATACTTATAGCTACGCCAGTCTGCAAATCAATGGTCTCTGCGCTATCATAGTTTTTGAGAGTTTTTTCATGAATCTTGGGTTCCATTCCACTTGAATTTTTTCCAACTTGCCAAACATGATTAATGTTTGAAATATTAACTGTTTGAGGAAGATGTATAGTGGCTTCTATAATGTGATACTGAATATGTTCAAGAGAACTAAACTTCAAATTGCTTACATTCAAATCAATAGCAGAAGGTAAGAGATTGCACCCTATCTTGATATATTCTGTGACATTGTACTTCTCACCAAGAAATGAACCATTTGTTTGTTTGATGCCAATAAATGCTTGAGTCCCTACCATTCTTGGTTCTGGTCCAAAGTTCAAACCCCAGGCTAGCCACCCTGTTTCACTTTCTAATCTTGCTCCCACTATTATCTGTTGGAGCAGAGGCAAATTCAAAATTTATAGTCAATAAATGACATAATCGAAAATTCTATTGAGGGAATTGAAAGGAATGCAAGAATATCACACTTGATATTTGAACATGCAGACCCGACTTTTGAACCATTTTTACCATTATACTACAAACTTCCCTCAAATCAAAAGGATTAATTAACAAATTTACGTATATACAAAATTAACAAAAAAAAAAAAAAATACATCACCAAAGGGGGTCTTAACAAGAAAATTTCCATCAATAATAAAGAAAATAAATAGTAAAAGCCATTCGACAAAACGAATTTAAGATAGAAATAGGAAACAAGAGAATTCATGAGGCTATAAGTATCAAAATAAAGATAAAGATGGCTGCACCAAGTTGATATTTTGGTATTGTCGCCGCAAAGAAGAGCTTCCGAATTTTTTAGAGAAGATGGGATCAAAACTTAATCAAGAAATAATTTTTAGCTTCGAAATTCATTGAAAGGGCAGGGCAAGAATAATCATACAAAAATGACCTCATCTTCAGACGCCTGCTCCGATCAAAAAGAAAAAAAAAAAAAAAAAGGTGCTCGAAAATGGTCAAAGTAGTTGAATAGGAGGATTAATATGATTATAGCCCTTGGTATGTTATCCAACACACAAGCATACAATCTTTTATGCATGTGTATATTTATGGATCGAGCCGAAAGTAATAAGATCAGTTGAATTCATAAAACCAACCCTAGATCAGCCTCTGACCTGGAGAGTTTGAGTCGTGTTCTCGATTTTCCATCCAAATTCTACTCCATTACTATGCCAGTATCTCTTGCATAATGTAAGATTTCTGCTGAGGGTTTCAGACAAAAAATTCTCAGTGCAACTATGGGCATGAACTGTAAATGAAAAAAAAGATAAAAAGAAGATTGAGTTTGAGACAAAAAATATTAAATAAGATGGAGGCATCTTCACTTTTTTTTTTTTTCTTTTATTTCATTGGCTTTTTGTTTTTCATGTTTCTTCCTCAACGTAGGTATATATAAGAGCTAATTTAAAAGGGGGAAAGAAAAAAGTTTAACTTGAGTCTTGAGCATGCATCCATGAGTTTTCCATGGAATGAGAAAATTGGAGTTCAAAAGAAGTAATGTATTTGTTCTGTTTTCTTTATTCATTCTTTTTATCACTTTTTGTTGGATAAGGCCTGACGTTCTTTTTATTGAAAAAAAAAATTAGAGTGCGTATCATCAATGGTTGTGATGAAATGATAGTTCTTTATACTTAATCGGAGATCTCGCATTTGAGTTTTGATGCGTAGCTAATAAATAGTCTTTATTAGGAAATGTTTTACCCCAGTGTTGGATTTTTCTGCACGATTTCTAATCAAATCAAGTCCCAATACAGATATCGAACATCGAATAAGAAATCAAAAAGAGTTTGACAGGGTAAAAGCAGTGTTTCAATTACTCTTCTAAGGTTTTTCACTTTAAATCTCTTTCTTCTGTTGCTTTTCTTGTTTAAAATGCTTTTACCAAAGAAGATGCGGCCTCATGCACCCTTTACTTAATTGTGCGTATAGAGAACAAAATGTAGCAATGTGTTTCACGTATTTAGTGTATAGGAAGGAATTACACTCCAAGGACAAACTAATTAAAACGTGTTTGTGCGTGTGTTTTACATGTATATAGTTGGTTCATGGTAGGTGAATAATAAAGTATCAGATCTATGTATTTAATTTCTTTACTTTTCGTCTAGATTGGCTTGGTTTTCATTTTTATTATGTTAATAAAAGACTCCAAAAGTTCTAACTATTATTTATCTATATCTATCTATACTATATTAAAAGTTTAAGGGTCTTAAAAATGTTGTTTGAACGTTTTGCCTTCATTAAAAGACTCTACACAAAATCACTATTTTCTTTATATTTAAAATTTTAAAATCAGCTACAATTTTGGTTATTAAATATTTCCTTATTTGACTATATCACAAATCCTAAAATTTAGAGTTTTAATTTAATTAAAAGTTTACCTTATATATTGTTCATATGTCACGGTTGTTTCATTCCAACGTCAATTGATTCCAAGTCGGTAAGAAAATCTATTTTCTACCCCAGCTGAATAAACGTGTTTTGTCTCTTGGGTGGTACTGGTTAGGGGTGGCAAATGGGTGGATGGATTGGATTTGGATAAATTGAATATGGATTGAGCTTAAATGGATTGGATTGCAATCCATCCATATATTATATGGGTAAATATGGATTTGGTCAAATATGGATTGAGTAAAAATAATGATTTCCACCCACTTTAACTACTAAAGCCATAAAACTTTTAAAATACATGCATATCAACTTGATTTTTTTTACACCACACCCCCTACCCCGACCCCCACCCTGCCCCCCACCCATCCCCCATCCCCTACCCAGAAAAAAATTAAAAAAACAATTCTCACACCACACCCCATATTCTACCCCCCCCCCCCCCCCACACACATCACATACCCCCAACCCAAACCCTATCTCACCCCAATTCTAAACCCGAGACCGGACCTTAACTGGGGAGCCGAGACCCGAACCCGACCTTGACTCGAGATTCGATCCCAATTAGGGACCAGAGACCCAACACCGACTCGTAACCCAAGACTCGACACCGAATCGTGACCCGACACTGACTCGAAACCCGAGACTTGACCTTGACTCGAGACCCGAGACCCTACCCTGACTGGGGACCCGAGATTCGAGACACAAACCCGACTCCGAAACTGAGATTGGAGATCCGAGACCCGACCTCGACTCCGGACCCGAGATCCGACCCAAACTCAAGACCCGAGACCCAACCGCGACTGAGACCCGAGACCCGAACCCGACTCGAGACCCAAGACCTGACCCCCACTCCGTACCCGAGACCCGACCCCGACTCTAGATCGGAGACCCGACCACCACTCCGGACTCGAAACCCAAGGCCCGACCCCGACTCAGGACCCTAGACCCGACCCCCACTCCTAACCTGAGACCCGACACCAATTCAGGACCCGAGATCTGACCCCAAATTTGTAACAGAGACCCGACCTCGACTCGGAACCAGAGACTCGACCTCGACTCAGGACACGAGACCCGACCCTGACTCGGGACCCGAGACCCGACCCCCACTCCGGGCCCAAGACCCGACACCGACTCATGATTCAATACCGACTTGGGGCCCAAGACCTGACCCTGACTCGGGACCCAAGACCCGACCCCGACTCGGGACCCGAGATCCGACACACAAACTCGACTCCGGACCAGAGATCCAAGACCCTATTCCGAACCCGAGATCTGAGACCCTACCCCGACTCCGGACCCGACCCAAACTCGGTACTCGAGACCAGACCCCGACTTGGGACCTGAGAACCAATCCAAACTCGGAACCAGACCCCGACCACATCTCCAGACCCGAGACCTAATCTCGACTTGGTACCCGAGACCCCTCCCCCAACCACCCCCTAATTTTCTTTTTTTAAAAAAATAATAATTTTTTTAGTGCAATTAGAGATTTTGAGCATAAGTGGGTGTCTATGGGTTTATATGTATACTCATATTTTACCCATTTTGTCCATATTTGTATAAACTTTTAAATTAGGTTGAAGATCATATTTACCCATTTCAAATATGAGTGATCCAATTATTTGAATATGAGTTAAATGGACTCATTTCACCAATATGGGCTGAAATTGTCACCCCTAGTATTGGTATGTTGTCATGTTGCTTATTAGAAACTACTTAGAAAATTAAGGGGTATGATATGGTAAGAATTCATAGTAAAAATTTTTTAATTGAGGAGTTTTGTATATGTGTTAATTTGACTATTACATTATGTGTATTAAGTATTAATTCTGTTATTTTCAATTGTTCGTGTGGTATAATGTACACATGAGTTTATGATTCAGGAACTTTTCATAATTAGAATTTACTTTGCTTTTTGATGGTGGTAGCCATGCCAACAATGTTTATCTTTCAAAATCATGGAAAAGAGGCACATAAGACGCATCCGAATATCTGCTAAACATGAATTCTCTCAAGGAATAGATCATCGACCATCAGAGGACACTAATGAGTGGAGTTCTATTTATAGCCAAAAAGAAAGTGGAGACAAAAGTAAGCAAAGTCAATAGTATAATTTTTTTCTTTTTGGATATATACAGTAAAACATCTCTAATTTAATATTTTTGGAACCCTGAAATATTATTAGTTTGTAGAGTTATTATTTAATCGATAAATTAATATTTATTAATTTAAAGAGTTTTTTCGAGATTCAATGAAGATTAATCTTGATTACATCAAAATCATTGTATCTTACTAATTTATGTATTATATTTATTGAATTAATGTAAAAAATAAATTCATTATACATAAAGTGCATTGTATCGACACTGCAGAATTCGTTTGGGGATGAAGCCTCAAGGAATTTAAATGAACCCACTTGTGAAAACGACATTCATGAACTTGATGTCATGATTAATGATTTTGGTTACCGCAATAAAATGGATGTCAATAGCTTGTTGGATTATCCGGGTGAAAATGATAAATGTTCAAAGGTCCATAGCTTAGAAGAAATTGTGGATACCATTGGAGAAAACAATGTTGATGATGAAGTTGAAGACGATACAATACATTTGGAAACATTTACGCATAAGGAAGAACTTATCGCGTCTAGAACACTTCACAATTTTTTAGTGCAGATTGAGAAGACAACACTGAAACTTGTGGATGCAATAAAAAAAGTTAGAGTTGAGTTTCAGCTAGATTTAAATTTTAATAACAAAACAAAAAACACTATAACCATATTTCACTAAATTGTCTTAGTTATTTTTGTAATTTTAAAAAATTATTAATTTATAATATTAGTGGGACCATATATTTATATAGGGGCCTTTCGAAAATATATTATCTTATTATCTTATCGAAATCGGTAATTTTTTCCACTGGCCCAAGTCGGGACTGGAAAAATTAGTTATCGTAGAGAGTATAAATTTATCGAGTATTATAGGTGCTTCAAACATTAAATTTTATGCTATTGTTTTTCTTTTTTCTTTTTCCCATTTTTGGTGTCTCGTTCTACTCTTGATCATTTAGGTAAGTAACGTTGTTCAATATATTAATATTATTAGTTATTTAGATTTCACACATGTTTCAATTTGAAGATAAATACATATAATTTATGCTATGTATAAGAATACACCAGTCGTTCTTTTCGTTTAAAGATTGAAGTTCTAGATTCATCGATTTTCATGCACCACTATATTACATCACAAACAAGATAGCATTCTTCATGGTCTATCCATCGTTGTTATCGAGCAGCCAACAAGGTAGCAGATCTGCTCGCAGCTACGGGTCACAATACACGCAAAGACAGAATCTACACCAACTTTGAAGAACTCCCGAGGCAAGTGAAAAGGCATGTTAATATGGATAAATGGAGATTTCCTAATTTTAGAATTAGGAACAAAAAGATCAAGGACATCAAGTATTCTGATGTGGTTTCTCATACTTAAATTTACCTTAAACTTTTGGAAGCTTAACTTGGATCATGAGAGTCTTACTCTCATCTACAATATAGTGACCTTTGGTCCTAATTTTTGTGAACTCTCTAAGACTAGGGATTGTATAAAAAGTAATGAAGCAATGGTTCTGCTTTACAATATGTATATGAGGTTACACTCTTCATACCTCTAGTGCATGTATTCTCCTTTTGTTTATTAATATACAAGGTGGGGTCTTGCCTAACCCCCACGCTGAAGGTGGCTTTATTTTTTATTTTTTATTTTTTTTAAAAAAAGATAGCATTCTACTATCAATATTAAGAGAATTAATAATCAAAGAGTCCGAAAATATATGATAAGAAGAAAATATATTGTAAAAGATCAATATTCCTAAATATATGATAAGATGGAAATATATGGTAATATTAGGTTTTCATGGCTGCCCACTCAGTTTTAATACTTTTTTTGTGTATAATAATACCCTTCGAGAATTGCTAGTTATACTCGAAATTAATTTTTAACATAAATCATGAATATAATGTTGCATATATTGCAACTTTAGTTGCAACATCATATATTTTATTCTTTTTGTATGTAATCTTTTGTACTGACGGAAAACACCCGTGCAACACACGTAAACTAAACTAGTTTTTAGATGAACTAATGTTATTCTATGTAGGTTACATATCTATAGGGGTTCTACAAGATCAGTCGTGCTAGTAAAGGCAACCTTTTAAATTTTCTGGATAGTGAGAGATAATTAATTTTTCTGGTAGCTATTGGTTCTAAATTATCCTTCCCTTTGCTTTGTCGTTTCCCATAGGCAAAGGGAGTGTCCCTAAGAAGAATAGTGAGTTTGTCTAGTAAGGATTTTCAATTCTAGATTGTAAATATGAACAATATAATACAAATTCTAAGTAAAATATTTAAGGATTGTGGAGCTATATAATTTTCACAAATAGTGAAATAATAGTAATTTAATCAAGAAAGCATATGTTAGAATTTATGGTATTTTCGTGATCAATCTTGATATTATGATAAAATCTTTTCAATTAATTGTTCTTAATACTCCCCCATTCCTAAATAAGTAAAGTTTTTAGCTTGAGCACATCCGAAAAGAAATTACTCATTCCTAAAAGTTAAAAATCATTTTTACTAATTTACTCTTATTAAATACATTTAAAAATACAACTCTTTAATAGCTTTGTTACATAAAATTGTTTATTTAAATCAGGATAAAATTAAAAGAAGAACTCTCTTTCCTTTATCTTACACAAAAACTCTAATGACAAAACGTTGTGCTCTTATTGGCGAAGAGAGAGGATCCTTACCTTGAGAGTTTTTTTAACCACTTATTTTCAAGTTCCATTAATGTGAAGATGTGGAGAGGGTCGCCATATTGTCTTGAAACTAATTGTGATATTTATGCAGGCACAATAGATCATCCAAAACAATCGACAAGAGCATCCAAGGAAACAGGGAGGCCACTGATAGACAAAGAAAGAAGAGAGACCATAATGGTCGGGCAAGGCTCGGGCAGCCAAGCTCCTCCTCAAACCGCTGCCCAGCCGGAGAAAGAAGGCAGCATTGGATGAAGTGGGTGAAATCCCACGGGAAAGCATGGCTCAAGAAGTTCTCTATGGAGAAGTACCACTCTAAGGTGCGGATCAATAAGGACAAACTTTGAGAAGAGTTCCTACATATTTCGGAAAGCATCTATCAAAGGAGCCGCGGTTTATCTTTGTTGACCCCGACGACTATGATCTCAGTACTGTCCAAGAGTTTTACACAAAAACTGGGCACTAATTGAAGAGCCCAATGAAGTCAGTATCAGGGGAATGTCGGTGTTCTTCTCGATAAAGATGTTATGTCAATATTTGGGAGTTTCTATCATCCTCTGGCCCCTTTTCCTTAGATCTATGACCACCATCCATATAAATCCATTCAACATAATTTGTATGGTGTGAACTCCACTTATAATGGGTTCAGAGGAATGGAACCGGGACCCAAAAAACTTTAGCGATGACCTATTTTACTAGAGAGGACCTGGGTGTGGTTGAAGATTGTTTGTACTAGGCTACTGTCATGTGAATACATCACAAGGGTGTCGTAAGATCGAGTTTGCCTGGTTGATAGGCTTATGTTAGGACAATCGATTAATGTGGGGCAGGTTATGAGGTCTATGATGAGCTAGGCTAGGTAAGGCCCTAGCAATAGGTACTTGAGGAGCCCGTAGATTACTGGCCTATTATATCTTAGCATTATAGGATGTGACTACGAGCAAGGGACCAGAGGATGTGTAAGGAAATATAATGGGCACTAAGCGCCATGCCCATGATAATAGATTTTTCGAGCATCTTTATGGCATGATGGATCTGCAACTGAGGCTTGATGGTAGAGCAACCATAGCATAGGAGAGATCACAACTTGATGAGTGGCATTCTCTCAGTGCTCATGAACAGATAATGTACAAGATTGGTTTGGCCTACAAGAAACAAAATGATGTGCCCAATCCATAGGCAATAATTTATGATGATGATGAGGTCCTAGAGAGAGAGAGATGGGAGAGTTGGGATTTTACACATTTTTAAAACTTAATTTGACAAAAAGACACACGTCTCAAATAATTGAAAAAAGAGACACTTTTAATGACATACAAAAAAAAGTGGCAACCCTAGCACATAAGTTTAAAAATGTTCACTTCAGACCCCCCACTTCAACTCCTAAGTTTTAGAAAATACATTTTAGCCCATGTCCAAAAATATAAATATTAGATATTAAATTTTAAAAAATAAAATATATAATAAATCTTCCAAAACAAGCTGATTTTTTCCCCTATATCGTGATTTTCCGGCGATATTCAGCTCATTTTCCAGCGATTTTTTGATAATTTTTTCGGCTTCACACCACCCCCTCTCCACTGTTTTCATCCACCTTCCCACTGTTTTCACCCCTCGATTTTTAGTCAAAAAGCTTTAAAATCACTCCCACTTTTTCGAAAGAGATTCTATCTTCATTAGCTACATTCTAACACTCATTAGCTTCTTCCAAAGCTATACTCCATTGCATCATTCAGGTGGTCATCGTAAAAGCGATCAGGCCAATTTTGATCAAGTACTGTACGGAGATCTGGTCAGAAAATGACGACTACAATCTAGTAAGTCTAGGCACATAGACTACTACTTCAGTCTATTCGATATTATCATCTAGGTATATCATGTCTATTGTAAAATACGTAGTTATTGCTGGTGAATATTTGGGTGAATGGGAGAAGATTCCTAAATGTTGGAATTGGAAATCTGTATCTAAAGAGACAATGTCCATTGCCCTTCGTCGCAATAGTTCATACAACGACATGGTTAAAAGCGTAATGGAGAGTGGGGGCTTAAGTTGCGATCCAAGCGACGTGGTCATTAGTTACTTGATGAATGGGAGGGGGAAAATCCATCCAACGTTCATAAAGAATGATAGGCACGTGGAATTCTACATGCTTAGTGTTGATTCCGATCATTCTAGGCCTATTTTAAGGATTAAAGTTATTGAAAGGTCCTGAGAACAAACTTCCACATCAGCCCCACCCCCGCCTCCACCTCTACCCCTACCCCTGGCAGTGGATAGTAACTCAATGAGAAATGAGTGTATGGGTGATCATGGAACGGATATGAACATAGATGATTCTGAAGAATTTGTAGAAGAAAGGAGTGATGGAGGCGTCGAGGGGCAGCCCGGATCACACACAATTCACTTTTTCTCAGGTGTTTAGAGCCTACTTATCGGTGGATGGTGTGATCAGTTGCGTATGGAGCATCGGGTAGGTTTCAGATCTTCAAGTACATTGGTGAGCACACTTGTGGCATTGAACATGTCACGGGAATCCACAAGAATGTCACTGTCGATGTCATTGCCTCACTTTGTTTGAACTTTTTCATTGACAACAAAGGTCCAAGCCCGAAAGAGATCGAGAGGATCGTCTTTAGGGAGCTACATTGCATACCAGGCTATTGGAAATGTTGGATTGGAGGTGTTATTGCGAAGAACATAGTTTGAGGGACATCAGAGCATGGGTATGCCGTGTTGCCTACTTTTTCGTACGTTTTCAATAGCCTCAATCATGGGTTTATAAATTCCCTCATAATTGATGAGGATTCAGGCATGTTTATGTACTACTTTATGGCGTTTGCGGCCTCCATCAGGGGATATGCATATATGAGAAAGGTCATTTCCATTGATGCCATGCATTTCTCTGGAAAGTACTACAGTATGTTATTGTCCGCTGTCGCACAAGATACGCAGAATCATATCTATCCCATAGCATATTGTGTGGTAAACAAGGAGAATGATGTGTCGTGGAGCTTCTTCTTCTAGAAGCTTAAGTCCATTGTCGTCGACGAACCATAATTGTGCATCATCTCCGATAGACATGTATGCATAGATAATGGCCTTGCAAAGCACTATCAGCATGCGCATCATGGAGTGTGTATGAGGCATCTCAGTGAAAATATTCAAAAAAATCACCATTTTGGAGATTATCTCTATGTGTACTACCATACAGCCAAGGCATACACCTTGGATGAGTTTAATTATTACTTCAACTTGCTTAAAAAAAATGCCATGATGCAACAGCTTTCCTCGAGTATGACGTTGGATTTGAAAAGTGGAGCAGTGCACACTTTCCAAGAAACAGATTCAACGTCATGACTACAAACATTGCTAAGTCATTTAACACAATGTTGGTCGATGAAAGAGAGTACCCAGTGGCCGCCATCTTCAATTCAATCGCTCACAGGTTTGGCGAACTACTCAGGAAGAGGTATGCACAGGTGAGCAATTCAACGAATACATTCATTCCCTAAGCCGAAAAGATCCTAAGGAAAAATATGACCGAGGGCGACACCTTGTATGTGAATAACATAAATGGAAGCACCGACGAATTCACCGTAATTGATTCTGTTCCTTCCTCCAAAGTCAATCTATCGGAAAGGTAATGTTCTTCAAGGCAGTACAACTTGATGAAATTACCATGCGCTCACGCGATGGAAGCCTTGTGATTAAAGCATGGGAACGATTATGGTAATAACATGTACAACTACTCTTCGCCCATCTATTAGAAAGAATCATACCTCGTTGCATACTTAGAACCTATTTGTGTAGTCCCTCTAGAATCAAAATGGATTGTGGCGCAAGAATATATAGCAATGCAGGTGCTTCCACCTGATTTCGACCCCAAACTAGGGAGGAGGAGGGTGAAACGCGTTAAGGATGTCTCGGAGTCTTTCAGGCCCAAAAGGAGGAATAAGTGCTCCATGTGCAAAAGGGAAAGACATAAGAGAACAACATGTAGTCTTAATGTAAGAAGATAGGATTTGCATTGAAATTTTTGTTTTGTCAAAGGCACTAGACAAGTTGTAATGCCACTGCCACAGTTCTGTTTTCAAATGTAATAAAAGTGCAGTTTTAATCGACTTTAATTATTATTTATTTTCGACTTTAATTTTTTTGTTATATAATGTTGAAGCAGTCAATTATACACTACATACCCTCAACTAGCTAAATATATAATCAATTATGTGTGTGGTCTACATAGGAACCCCTAAACACATAATCTGTAATAGACCTTTGTCGTGGTCTTTTGACGAAACCCTGTTCTAAATACACTAAATAATGCAATATCATCATGACACATGAGAAAAAGTGCCTATTTTAAATGAATCTACTGACATGCATTTTCATTTCCACAGGCATCCTCGTCTACGTATGCCCTACACATATCGAGCAACGATTGGTTCTCCTATTTCTCCGCTGGTCTATTTAAGAAACCTAGAGGTCTATTTATACTTACTTATCTTCCTCAAAAAGAACAAATAAACTACAATAATGGCAAGAAGGACTTATAATCTCCGACCCATGCAGAGGATGCAAACCACACGCAACCAAGATCTACTCAAGATGAGGAGCGACCTGGATTTTCTATTCCAGGGCCTTGCCACTGATAAGCACCTCCTGGAAATGGAGTTCCAGTGGATGGTTCACTTCCTTCGGGTCATAGCGGAAAGGCTCCGACTGGATCCTAATGGCCTCATAATTCCCCCAATATCCCCATAGTGTATTGTAGTCTAGTTTTTTTAATTGTTGTTGTTGTTGCTTAGAGTTCATTGTGGAAGCTTTCATGGTGGTTTGGTTTTTTAAATGAAAGCTTTCTTTTTTAAACTTTTTACTGGATTTTGTCCCTATTAGATGTATGTAATAGCAATGAACTTTTAAGTTTAATATAAAATCTTTCATTTATGTTCAATTACTGTGTTCAAGTATTATATTGTGTTTCATTTCTGTTCAATTTCCTCTTCAAGTTTTATATAACATAATCGATGCTAGACCATTTCTATGGTATTCCATAAACCCTACAGATGTATTTTAGACCTACACACCATACGCTCAAAAAGGGGCAGAGTAATTGAACATTTAACTAAAATTGACAAAGGTCGAAACATTCAACAAATACTAGACTATAAGAATAATATATCATATACCGAAGCCATTGTTGATATAATAAATTGTACAATACATTATAGATATTTTTATTTATCGATACTTGACATATGCAAAGGTCTACGATCGACTGATTGAATATATGAACAACTTAAAATTATGACTAAAAAGGGATAAATTAAATAAAATAAAATAAAAGTAGGCCAATTAACCTCATCCAAATATTGTAAAGCAATTTAATTACATCTATTGTGACTCTATATCACTTTTGAATATGTTCAAGTGATATTTAAGGCATGCAATTATCCTAAATCACTAAGATAGGACTAAAAAAGGGGGAAATTAAATAAAATAAATTAAATTAACATCATTGAAGCAACGCAAAATAACTAAATCACATAATATGAGAGTACACAATAATTGGACATCCAATCTAATGAGTGTAAGGAAGAGTGATGCTTGTGAGTGTTCATAAGACAAGTAATGTTTGAGAACAAGTAGACCTTCTCAAAGTATACATTTGTTCTGAGTAATTGGTTGTTACTACCATTGATCTTCCTTACACTTATTAGATCGGGGGTCCAATTGTTGTGTACTCTCATATTATATGATTTAGTTATTTTGCGTTGCTTGAATGATGTTAATTTATTTTATTTTATTTTATTTCCCTCTTTTTTAGTCTTATCTTACTTGTCAATATATTCATATGGTTGATTCTAGACTTATAAAGATATCTTGTATATATTATGTTTCTGGTCTGTAATAGACGTCTAGGTCTATTGTATACCTACATATTATAGATTAATCTACACATCGATACGAGACTGTTTAAAAGGTCTAGGCTCAACCGATTGAGTTTATTCTCAAGTAAGATAGGACTAAAAAAGGAGGAAATTAAATCCATTAAAATAAAATAAAACAATTTAACATCACTCAAGCGACGCAAAACAACTAAATATCATCATATGAGAGTACACAACAATTGGACATCCGATCAAATGAGTGTAAGGAAGAGCAATAGTAGTAACAACCAATTACTCACAACAAAAGTATGCTTTGAGAAGGACTACTTGTTCTCAAACATTACTTGTCTTATGAACACTCACAAGCATCACTCTTTCTTAGACTCATTAGATCATGTGTCCAACTATTGTGTAATCTCATATTATGTGATGTAGTTGTCTTGCATTGCTTGAATGATGTTAATTTATTTTATTTTATTTTATTTTATTTTATTTCTCCCTTTTTTAGTCCTATCTTAGTGATTTAGGACAATTGCATACCTACAATATCACTTGAACATGTTCAAAAGTGATATCGAGTCACAATAGATGTAGCTAAATTGCTTTACAATGTTTGGATGATGTTAATTGGCCTATTTTTATTTTATGTTATTTAATTTTCCTCTTTTTTAGTCCCATCTTACTTGAGAATAGACTCAATCGGTTGAGCCTTGACCTTTTGAGAAGTCTTGCATCTATGCATAGATTATTCTATAATATACTAGAAGATATGTTTAATTAATAATGGCATAAGTAGATGATATACTGTGTGCATAGTCTACTATGTATTGAATGTTTCAAATTTTGTCAATTTTAGGAAGCCCCAACTGCAACTTGTTTAAAATTACAACCCTTTTAGACCATATAAGGGGAGGGTGTACAATAAACCACAAAGATCGATTGTAGACCACATAATTATTTTAGACTACCTTTGACGTAAATAATAAACCATTTGTATGGTCTACACTCATGCCCCTACGGTTAAAAAGTACAAGTCTCCAACGGTCACATTTTTGCAAGCCCTACTATATAAATGAATGGGACCTCTTTGAACTCCTCCATGTTCTTTTATTCATCCATTTCTCATTTTGTTTCAATAAAAACAATGTCTTAGTCATCTCAAACATCCAAAAATACTTACATTTGTCACTGCGGTAATTTCGCTATTTTGAAGACATCATAAACGGACAAGAAGCCAGGTCAAAAATTCTACAGTTGTGCAGTTGGAAAGGTGCATTATTTAATCAAAAATTATACATTATTTATTTGCATTAAGTAATAAATTCTCTAATTTGTCGTTTTTATTTTAGGATAATGGTGGATGCTCTTATTTTAACTGGATTCCTCCCAAATCCGAGGAATCAAAATGTCAAGGCGCTGCAAAGTTTGAAATATTGCAAAGGCTCAGAGAATCTGAAGAAAATAAGAATATGCTTATGACATTATATAGAGAATCGGAACACAAGATAGATCACTTAAAAAAATTGTTGAAAGACGTTGAAGTAGAGAGTGATCAACTTAAATAGAGGTTGATTGTGGTTGAAGAAAAAGAAAAAGGCTTAAAAATTATGATGTATGATTTACTATTAGTATTGGATTTTTGGAAAAGTGTAACGGGGGTGTAGTGGGATTGAATGTATTATGCATGCTTTACTTTTTATTGTGTATGATTTACCTTTTATTAATCGACTACTCTAAACTTATATTATATATGTGTTGCCTCTTATTCATCGACTACTCTACACTTATATTATATATGCTTTACCTTTTATTCAGAGTCTTTAATCAACGATGACAGCCATCTATAAATATTGACATTGAGTATATAAATTTCAAAACATTTATAATAAACATACTAAAAAGTTTCACACTATCATGAAGCAGTTTCATAAGGAAAATTATTCATTATTACCCATCCAAAGCTAGAAAAATTTAAATTATTAGTCTCAACCATTCCCTAATAAAAACTTCATTGTCTCAACCCCAACTTCGTAAACAGAACACCAAATAAAAAAATTATTATCTTAAAAGCCAATCAAATAAACATATCACACCCAAATAAAAAATTATAAATTTTTTTTAGATTCCTCAATTGTCTTGTCTCCCACAAAGTCATCAACAACGTCCTTAAGAACTTGATCCGTATCAACTTCACCTGATGCATTCTCTTATTCTTCTTCCACTGTTGCTTTCTTCTTTTCTTCTTCTTCCTTCTCTTCTTCCTCAGCTGGTGCCTTCATTTCTTCTTATTCTTCCACTATTGTTTTGTTCTTTTTTTCTTTTTCTTTCTTATCTTCCTCTGTTGGTGCTTTCTTTTTTTCTTCTTCTTCCTTCTCATCTCCCTCTATTGGTGACTTCATTTCTTCTTCTTTTGTTCTTCCATTAATTTTGCCTTTTTTTGTTCTTTTTCATTCTCTTTTTCCTCTGATTCTGCATTTTTTTCTTCTTCTCTCTCTTCTTCCTCTGCAGCATTTGTTTGTTCAACCTCTCCTGCTTTCACTCCATCTTCTTCTTGTTTGGTTCTTCAACAACTACTTCTTCATCTTTTTCTTTTTCTTCTTCCTTCTCTTCTTTCTTGTCTTCTTTCTCATTATGCTGCTCTACTATCTGATTGATAGCCACATCGGTTGGTTCATTAAGGATCATCAACTCATCAGCATTGACAGAGACCTATTCTAGAGTTGCTGCCATAAGGAGCACTCTTTTAATACCACCACCATCGTGGACAACCCTTACTGCTAAATGCTCACTAGGGAGCTACAAGTATTTAAGGTCTATAATAAACTATGGTATCTATTAATAAAGCATGGCATATATTCTATTATAACAAACAATGATTATATAAAATATACAACTTCTATAATAAACAGAGAAGATATTACCTTGTTCTTCTTCTTCTTCTTTCTTCTTCTTCTTCTTCTTCTCCTTTTTTGCTCTCCTTAATCCCTTTTCTTTGACGAAGTTAACCATATCCTTCACTGCCTCCTCCAGTATAAACACGCGCTCTTCCAAATTTTTGGCAATTGGTCTTTTTTCCGCTGCTCTCCGTCTGCTCGTCCCTGCACAGTGAGTGATATGTCTTAACACAGGATTTCCACCTAAATCCTTGTCATCGTACCCGTCCTCACCATCCACTGATGTGGTTATCACAGTCACACCATGAAAATGGGCCTTCAAGCCATCGATGAATAGGTCATTCGCCTCATTCGTGAATTCTTCAAATTTCATCATGTATTGTTGCTTCATTTCACATACTGTTGGGATGAGGTATGGGTGCACTATATAGAGACAAATAGACAAATGTAATTATTAGGAAACTCATTATTATTAGTAGATAATTAAAAAACATAATTGCATACCTTTGTGCTCCATTCGTTCACATATGGATCACCTTCGATTAATTTATCGCCTTTCGATGTGTGCCATCTGAGCAATCGGGGAATGAACAGTAGGTTTTCTCTTGATTTTACATTTACCCTACCGAGTTCAGGAACCACTTCATATATCCAAATCTGTGGTCAAAAAGAAAAATAAATAAATTAGTCAGTCTATAATATATAGCATAAATGAATGCCAGTATAGAATAAACTAATTTAAGGGTTGATAATCAATACCAGGAATGCCCAGGGGAATTTATAGAGCGCGTACGATGCAGCGTTCTTCTCCACATAGATTTTCTTCTACTTGGTGAAGTCTATCCACTTCTTCAGATAGTCTAGAGTCAATATGAATTACTCCTTACCCCAAGGGTACCTCTCAAAGAAGTTCAGGCTATCACCATCTTCAACATATCTATATCCACGAATTTTGACCCATCTCATGCAAGTAATATGCAGTGCACAAACCAAATCAAGCAACATTTAAACTTGTCTTCCTTGTCCTTCCTTCCACCCCTAACAAGCTTCAACAATCTCTTTCCAGAAACACTCTTCTTTCTCGTAACCCATTTGAAAAAATCTTCACCGTCCTTCATAACTTTGAGATATTTTGAATCACGTGGATATTACCCAAAATTTAACCCCGTGATTAGTGTAAAATCCTTCAGGACAAAATATGTCGGCCTGCCTGTCATTGATGTAGAATCACATTTCATGAAACATGTGGTCCTCCTGAACTCGACGAAGAAGTGTCTAGTGGACAAGCTATCCATTGAACTTCAAATGTTCTGGCAAGTCCCATAAGCAACAAAAATAGTATTTCTTGAACCTTGACTTGAGACGTTGATCAAGCATGACTTGTTTAAATTCATAAAGTAATTTCAATCGAGACCTAATGGATATCTTAGCCAGAAAGGATCCAACATTATCCATGACTATCGCGAGGTTGTATTTCTTGTCAGAAATAAACCTTGTAGGCAAGATCAATGCTTCCTCATCTTCATTCTCTATCCTACACTTAATTTTCTGATCATCTCCACTGGAGCTTAAACTCTTTCATCACTACAATTCATATTCTCTACCCATTTTTTCTTTTTCGAAGCCCTTTCAGCTTCTACAGCTTTGCATTTATTACCAGTGCTAATCTTTCCACCCCTACCTCTAGCCCTGTTTTTTAATCTACGTACAAAAACAATTGAACAATCAACTGTCATATCAAAAAAATACCTAATCGATCTAACAGTCTATTAACAAAACAACAGCACAAACAGATGAATGTAGAATCAAACAAGAAAAAAAACTATCTAAAACACCATTACAGTCAAGTACAATTGAAAAACAAACCCAAAAATTAAATAAATACTTAATCGACTGAATGGTCTATTAACATAACAACAACAATGTATGAATCAAACCACAAGAATAGGTATCTAAATGTAACACCCTGTACATTCCCAACCCTACTTGACGACATTAAATAATATGTACGTAGGTATCGAGAGCTATAAGTATGCATTTGGTAAGGCTATTGGTGAGATAATTGAATTCGGCTCTTGTTATGTGATTAAACTTGCATAGAAGGTGTTTTGAAATTTTCATTGTGCATTTGTGGGGTTCAAAATGAGTCTAATAAGACCCCTAAACAAAGTATAATAAGGTTAAGAAGTGAGTTAAAGAATAGGACTTGAAGTATCTAACCAAACCCGCGAAGAGAAGTCGAAAAATGGAATTTTCAAAAATTTTAAGGAGGGGCGCGTTTGGGACCATGCCACTCCGCTCTGGGCTAAAATTTTTAGCCCATAGGCAGTATTTTGGCGCGCCCAGGGCCGTGCCACCTTGGGTTTTCCACTTTTTCAAAAGTTGGAAATTTCTAAGTCCCAAGGGTATCCGGGGACGTACCGAGCCGATATTTGATACGTTTATTCTACAACCAAGAGTATATACATGAAATGAATGAAATATTACATTGGTATGATAAAATTACTCGAGAACGAATTTGGGGTCAAAATGACAGTTTTGCCCTTAAGGTCAAAATAAGCCAAAAGTGGCTAGAATCACTTGTTTTTGGGATTGAGGCTACGGATATGAATAGCATGAGTGAGAATATTATTTTAATACTCATACGATGACTTAAACACGATAAATTATTGATTTTATTGGGTTAAGTGAATTGGGCCCAAAAAGGACCCAAAAAGGAAAAGAACACATGGCCCAAAAATGGGTCAAATGACCCATTCTTGCAAAGACCTTATAGACTTAGCATTAAATGCTATAAATTTGGCTAAGGATGGAAATAAATACTTATATAAAGGACCACAAAATCTGATTTTTTATTCACTTGAACTCTCATGCTTTCTAGACATTTCTCAACATTTCTCTTGTTCCAAAACCCTAAAGCAAATAGTTCCTTTGGACTCTTTGGAGCAATATCATCCTATTCCAAGCCTTGGTAAGTATTTATTCTCATGGATTACCATATTATATGCATGTTATATTATGTATATTATGCTAGTTATGTTGGCAAGGTAGTGAATAGTGTATTTTTGCTTTTGATGAAAGATGTGCCATCTTGGTGATTTGAACTTGAATTATGGCTTGTGCCTTTGATGAAAGATCATGGTATGTATGAAATATGAACGTGTATGGTGTTATTTTGTTATTAAACTTATTATTTTTCTATAAGAGCAAATTGTGGGATTTTGGCCGATATGTGCTATGAAGTGTATTAAGGTGAATTGATGGATTGTTTATGATGTGGTGTGGATAAGAAGGTGTAAAAGAGAAGTGCTATGGTGAAATGTATTGATTATCATGTATTGGTCAATGTTGGGAATATTGGAGGATTTTTGGAATCATGATTCTATCAATGGTTTTGTCAAGGGGAAATGACATGTGTCAAGGCAAACATGTACCATATTGATGTTATATGCATTTGTAAAGTAGTCGTTGGTTAATGTGAATTCCGTTATGTATTTGTATTGTAGAGTGACGCATAAAGAAGGAGCGGGACTATTTTATGCACATCTAGGATTGTATATCCATATTATCCATAGTGAGAGTACAAGGTATGTAAGGTTACTCTGTCCATATCTTGCTACGGCAAATAGTATCCACATTGCTATTTCTCTAGTCCTATCCCGAAATGTGCTAAGGTATCCTATATCCGTTTATCAATAGTCATTGTCATATATTTCCTACTCATGGATCATTTGTGAGTCTCATGTCTCATAATCATGGTTAATGTTCCAAAAGCTCAAACAAAATTATGTTCCAATGTTCTAATAGTGATTATGCTTATGTCTTTCGTTCATAGATTATTGTCCAATAGTTCCCATGGTGTTATGATTCTAATAATGTTATGTTGCCAAGTTATTCACATGTCTCTCACTCATTGGTTAATGATCCAAAGTTTCCAATAATGTTATGTCCCAAAGTTCAAGTGATGTTATAACTATCAAATATCAATCTCAAAGTAATGAATAAAGTAATGCAAATGTGGTCAATGATCAAGTATGGGTGGCAAGTCTAGGGGCGTAAGCCTAGCTCGACTCAATCCCGATGTATTGATTTATGGGTGGCAAGTCTAGGGGCGTAAGCCTAGCTCGACTCGATCCTGATGTATTGATTTATGGGTGGCAAGTCTAGGGGCATAAGCCTAGCTCGACTCGATCCCGATGCATTGATTTATGGGTGGCAGGTCTTAGGGGCATAAGCCTAGCTCGACCTAATCCCAACATGATGATATGTTATGAAAAGACCCACTGATCAGTCGGGTCCCGGGTACATTGTGACATATGTATTGACAAGTGAGCATTGAATGTAAAGAAAGTAATGAAAGTAATCAAAGCAATTCACATGGCTTCCTAAAATACAAAATGGTGACTTATCTACATAGATTATTCATATGTTGTGAGTTCATTGAAATATTCATGTACTGTACAGTTTCATCTGAGCCTTGCATACTCAGTACTTATTTCGTACTGACCCCTTTGGGGAACTTACCTTACTTGCTGCAGGCGCAGGTACCAGTAGGCCTCCCCAGTAGATTGCCAGTGTTAGCGGTTCTTTGGTGAGCTCCAGCTAATTTGGGGATTCTCTGAGTCAAAGTATATATATGTTTTGGTGATGTACATATTGTGTAAAATGGGAACTTGTCCCGACTTATGGCTCAGTTGGTCAATGCTCTTGTTAGAGGCTTTTGTAGACGGATGTGGGTGTATTAGTGTAAAAGACATATGTTGTTTTGACTGGATGGCCTCAACGGCCAAGTTTCATATGTATGTATAAATATGTCCCATGTTTTCCTTTATTCGTCTTTCATGTTCTTATGCAATGGTGGTTATGATTATGATATGCATATGATTGAACATAGGCAAAGGTTAGTTCTCTCGGGCCTTATCGGCTACGGGTGCCAATCATGTCTCGATGGAATTCGGGGCGTGGCAAAAGTGGTATCAGAGCAGGTCGTTATAAGGGTGTCTACAAAGTCGTGTCTGAGTAGAGTCTTACTTATCGATGTGTTGTGCACCACATTAAGTAGGAGGCTACGGGACATTTAGGATGTTGTTTCTGTTCTTCACTTCTAGATCATGCAATAGAGCCAGTGTTGTCACTTGAAGTGTGTCTGATCATGGTATTTTGTTTTTCTTTGGTATAGTCAAAATGCCAATCACGATAGGTAGAGGTAAAGGGAAGCAGGTAGATGTGCCTGCTGGAGAAGGAATGAGCATATTACCACCTGACCAAGCTAGTCAAGGTGGAGCAAATGCTAAAATATCATCGCGGTCTTCATCTACCTTCCCAGTTCCAGAAGAGCCAATTGGTAGAGAATTACCTGTAGAGCCACCGATGAATGCCACGGATCAGGATCTTAGGAATGCTGTACATATGTTGACACAGTTAGTGGCAGCACAAAGCCAGGGACAAGCTGGTGTAGTGACACATGATGATGATGCGGCTAGAATGGCGAGTCGCAGAACACAGGATTTCCTAAAACTTGACCCTCCTATTTTCACTGGGTCAGATCCAAAAGCAGATCCACAGGACTTCGTGGATCAAATTCAGAGGGCCTTGGAAGTTATGCATGTGACAGGGGTCGAAACAGTTGAACTTGTTGCGTATAGGCTGAAAGGAGAGGCAATATTGTGGTACGAGGATTGGAAGAAATCCCGTGATATTAGTGCAACTCCACCTACGTGGGAAGAGTTTAAAATTGCTTTCCTTGATCATTACTTGCCCTATGAGATCCGTGAGGCATGTGCGGATCAATTCCTAAATCTCCGTCAAGGGAATTTGAGCGTGAGGGAATATAGCTTGCAATTTAATTCCTTAGCTCGATATGCGCCAAATGTTTTGGCTACGATGACTGACAGGGTCCATAGATATGTGGACAGACTAGAGCCATATTTGGTATGGGATTGCACTATTGCTGCCTTGAATAAGGACATGGACATTGCTCGAATACAAGCCTTCGCTCAGAAAATGAAAGACCAACGACAGAGAAGAAGAGTGCATGAATTTAATAGGGGACAGTCCAAAAGGGCTAGACCTATGGGACCACCTATGATGTCCCATGGAGGATCTAGGCCCCGCATATTTCCTAGACCACCTAGACCGTCGTTCTCTTATTCCACAGGGGGTACTCACTCACAGTTTTGAGGGTGGTCTAGGGGTGGTCCATCGGGGCAGAGTAGCGGAGTTCATGGGTCACAGGCAGCAGGTTTTCCTCATTAGCAGTGTTAGCACTGCGGGCGTATGTACACAGGTACATGTCGGTCAGGGACGAATGTCTGCTTTTGGTGTGGTATGCCGGGGCATATAGCGAGGGATTGTCCACAGCGGAGCATGGGTGGTATAGACGACCATCTGGGTTGGCTGTTGCGTCATCAGCATCGATTCCTTCACAGGGCCGAGGGGTATAGCCTATTGGTCGTGGTAGAGGTGCCAGAGGAGGAGCCAGTACTAGCGGGGTCCAAAATCGTACTTATGCTTGGGTGGACCGCCAGAATTCATAGGCTTCCCCTGATGTTGTCACAGGTACATTATCCATATTCTCACATAATGTCTATGCACTGATTGACCCAGGTTCTACATTTTCCTATATTACCCCATTGATTGCTGCAAAATTTGCAAAGGCACCAGAATTATTAATTAAATCAATTGAAGTGTCTACACCGGTTGGTGAATGTATTGTTGCAAAGAGGGTATATCGTCACTGTTTGGTAACTGTGTGTGGTCATGATACATTGGCCGATCTCATTGAACTAGACATGTTGGATTTTGATGTGATCATGGGAATGGATTGGTTGGCCTCTTGTTATACTATGGTAGATTGCCGGGCCAAGAAGGTACAATTTTGTTTTCCGCAAGAAAATGTTCTTGAATGGCAGGGTAATGTAGGGGTACCACGAGGGAGATTTATTTCCTATTTGAAAGCCAGAAAAATGATTGCTAAAGGTTATATATGTCATCTAGTACGGGTGAAAGATACCAAAGAGGAATCACTAACTCCGCAGTCGGTCCCAGTGGTCAATGAATTTCTAGATGTATTCCCAGAGGATCTTCCAGGTTTACCCCCAGAACGGGAAGTAGAATTTGGCATTGATGTGATTCCAGGCACTCAGCCTATTTCTATTCCTCCATATAGAATGGCTCCAGCAGAATTACGTGAATTGAAGGAGCAATTGAAAGATTTGCTGGATAAGGGATTCATTAGGCCTAGTATGTCCCCATGGGGTGCACCGGTGTTATTTGTGCGGAAGAAGGATGGCACCTTAAGAATGTGCATTGACTATCGGCAATTGAATAAGGTAATGATCAAGAATAAATATCCCCTCCCTCGCATTGATGATTTGTTTGATCAGTTACAGGGTGCCAGGTGTTTTTCAAAAATTGACTTGAGGTCGGGTTACCATCAAGTTAGAGTTAGAGAAGAAGATGTACCCAAGACAGCTTTCCGAACACGGTATGGCCATTATGAATTTTTAGTTATGTCATTTGGACTAACAAATGCTCCAGCTGTGTTCATGGATTTGATGAATAGGGTGTTTAAGCCATTTTTGGACGTGTTCATCACGGTATTCATAGATGACATCCTAGTTTATTCGAGATCACCGGAGGACCATGCTAATCACTTACGACAAGCGTTACAGATTCTTCGTGAACGGAAGTTGTATGCAAAGTTCTCCAAATGTGAGTTTTGGTTGAAATCAGTCGCGTTCTTGGGCCACATTGTGTCAGATGAAGGTATACAATTTGATACACAAAAGATCGAAGCAGTGAAAACTGGACAAGACCTACTACACCCACAAAAATTCATAGTTTTCTTGGACTGGCAGGGTATTACAGACGGTTTGTGGAAGGTTTTTCCTCTATTGCTGCACCGTTAACAAAGCTTACACATAAGGCAGTAAAATTTCAGTGGAATGACGCATGTGAGAAAAGCTTCCAAAAGTTGAAAGATAAATTAACCTCCACACCAGTTTTGGTGCTTCCCGAAGGTACCGAAGGCTATGTAGTATATTGTGATGCTTCCGGGGTTGGCCTCGGATGTGTGTTGATGCAACATGGTAATGTCATAGCATATGCCTCACGACAGTTACGGCCACACGAGAAAAACTATCCCACACATGATCTTGAATTGGCAGCGGTAGTTTTTGCTTTAAAGATATGGCGTCATTATTTATATGGGGTTCATGTTGATATCTATACGGATCACAAAAGCTTGCAATATCTCTTTAAGCAGAAGGAACTCAATTTGAGGCAACGAAGGTGGTTAGAGCTTTTGAAAGATTATGACATTGATATTCTTTATCACCCAGGCAAAGCAAATGTAGTAGCTGATGCATTGAGCCGTAATGCAGTAGAAAGCACTAGTGCTCAGTTGAATGAAAAGCGTGAGATAATCAAAGATGTGAATCAATTAGCCAGCTTGGGAGTTTGCCTTATTGAATCCTCAGGCGATAGAGTTATTGTGCAGAATGCAGCAGAATCCTCCTTAATAACTGAAGTGAAAGAGAAGCAATTTGCGGATTCTATTTTATTGCAGCTAAAGGAAAATGTGCAACAGAATTTGACCAAGGCATTTGATATTACACCGAAAGGGGTACTTCAATGTCAAGGGAGACTATGTGTACCGGATGTAGATGAGCTGAGGACACGAATTATGACAGAGGCACATCATTCGCGCTATTCTATTCATTCGGATTCTACTAAAATGTACCATGAATTGAAAGAAGTGTATTTGTGGGGAAATATGAAGAAGAATATTGCAGAGTTTGTTTCTCAATGCCCGAATTGTCAACTAGTGAAAGTGGAGCATCAGAAACCGGGAGGTTACATGCAATGTATCAATCTTCCAGTCTGGAAATGGGATATGATTAACATGGATTTCATTACGGGTTTTCCTCGTACATTGCGGAAGTTTGATTCTATATGGGTTATAGTGGACACGCTGACCAAGTCAGCGCATTTCCTACCGGTCAAGACGACCTATACAGCGGAGGATTATGCTAAGTTGTATGTGAAAGAGATAGTGTGGTTGCATGGTATTCCTCTTTCCATTATATCAGACAAAGGAGCACAGTTCACAGCATATTTTTGGAGATCTTTTCAGCAGAGTCTGGGTAAATGGGTGAATTTGAGTACGGCTTTCCATCTTCAGACTGATGGACAAGCAGAACGTACTATTTAGACACTTAAAGATATGCTACGAGCTTGTACGTTAGATTTTCAAGGCAGTTGGGATGACCATTTGCCTCTTATTGAATTTGCATATAACAATAGCTATCATTCAAGTATTAAAATGGCACCTTATGAAGCTTTGTACGGAAGGAAATGTAGATCACCAATAGAATGGTTTGAAGCAGGTGAAACTGCTTTACTTGGGCCAGATATCGTTTATCAGGCTATGGAAAAGGTTAAGGTGATCCAACAACGGTTACAAACGGCTCAAAGTCGCCATAAGTCATATGCGGATGTTAGAAGAAGAGGTCTTGAATTCGCCATAGGTGATTGGGTGTTTTTAAAGGTGTCACCGATAAAAGGGGTAATGCGGTTCGGAAAGAAAGGGAAATTGAGTCCACGTTACATTGGCCCATATGAAGTTATTAGAATATTTGGGCAAGTTGCTTATGAATTAGCACTACCTCAAGACCTTTCTTCAGTACATCCGGTATTTCATGTTTCGATGCTTCAAAAATGCATAGGAGATCCATTTCGTATTGTTCCCATTGAAGATGTTCAAGTTACAGAGGATCTTACTTATGAAGAGGTACCCATTGCTATCCTAGATCGACAAGTGAAAAGATTGAGGAATAAAGATGTAGCTTCCGTGAAAGTCCTTTGGCGAAATCAACAAGTAGAGGAGGTAACATGGGAAGCGGAAGAGATGATGAAATCCAATAGCCCCATCTATTTAAAATGGATCAAGAAGTTCAAAGTGCGGGAGTGGAGCAATAACAAGTGAGTCTCCATGAGCCTTAAAAGTTTATGTATATGTATGCTAATGTAGAGATGCATAACGATATTGTTAACATTCGAGGACGAATGTTCATAAGGGGGAAAGAATGTAACACCCCATACGTTCCCAACCCTACTTGACGACATTAAATAATATGTACGTAGGTATCGAGAGCTATAAGTATGCATTTGGTAAGGCTATTGGTGAGATAATTGAATTTGGCTCTTGTTATGTGATTAAACTTGCATAGAAGGTGTTTTGCAATTTTCATTGTGCATTTTTGGGGTTCAAAATGAGGCTAATAATACCTCTAAACAAAGTATAATAAGGTTAAGAAGTGAGTTAAAGAATAGGACTTGAAGTATCTAACCAAACCCGCGAAGAGAAGTCGAAAAATGGAATTGTCGAAAATTTTAAGGAGGGGCGCATTCGGGACCGTGCCACGCCGCTCTGGGCTAAAATTTTTAGCCCATAGTCAGTAGGTTGGGCGTGCCACCTTGGGTTTTCCACTTTTTCGAAAGTTGGAAATTTCTAAGTCCCAAGGGTATCTGGGGACGTACCGAGCCGATTTTTGCTACGTTTATTCTACAAAAAAGAGTATATACATGAAATGAATGAAATATTACATTGGTATGATAAAATTACTCGAAAACAAATTTGGGGTCAAAATGACAGTTTTGCCCTTAAGGTCAAAATAAGCCAAAAGTGGCTAGAATCACTTGTTTTTGGGATTGAGGCTACGGATATGAATAGCATGAGTGATAATATTATTTTAATACTCATACGATGACTTAAACATGATAAATTATTGATTTTATTGGGTTAAGTGAATTGGGCCCAAAAAGGAAAAGAACACATGGCCCAAAAATGGGTCTAATGACCCATTCTTGCAAAGACCTTATAGACTTAGCATTAAATGATATAAATGTGGATAAGGATGGAAATAAAGACTTATATAAAGGACCACAAAATCTGATTTTTTATTCACTTGAACTCTCATGCTTTCTAGACATTTCTCAACATTTCTCTTGTTCCAAAACCCTAAAGCAAATAGTTCCTTTGGACTCTTTGGAGCAAGATCATCCTATTCCAAGCCTTGGTAAGTATTTATTCTCATGGATTACCATATTATATGCATGGTATATTATGTATATTATGCTAGTTATGTTGGCAAGGTGGTGAATAGTGTATTTTTGCTTTTGATGAAAGATGTGCCATCTTAGTGATTTGAACTTGAATTATGGATTGTGCCTTTGATGAAAGATCATGGTATGTATGAAATATGAACGTGTATGGTGTTATTTTTTTATTAAACTTATTATTTTACTATAAGTGCAAATTGTGGGATTTTGGCCGATATGTGCTATGAAGTGTATTAAGGTGAATTGATAGATTGTTTATGATGTGGTGTGGATAAGAAGGTGTAAAAGAGAAGTGTTATGGTGAAATGTATTGATTATCATGTATTGGTCAATGTTAGGAATATTGGAGGATTTTTGGAATCATGATTCTATCAATGGTTTTGTCAAGGGGAAATGACATGTGTCAAGGCAAACATGTACCATATTGATGTTATATGCATTTGTAAAGTAGTCGTTGGTTAATGTGAATTCCGTTATGTATTTGTGTTGTAGAGTGACGCATAAAGAAGGAGCGGGACTATTGTATGCACATCTAGGATTGTATATCCATATTATCCATATTGAGAGTACAAGGTATGTAAGGTTACTCTGTCCGTATCTTGCTACGGCAAATAGTATCCACATTGCTATTTCTCTAGTCCTATCCCGAAATGTGCTAAGGTATCCTATATCCTTTTATCAATAGTCATTGTCATATATTTCCTACTCATGGATCATTTGTGAGTCTCATGTCTCATAATCATGGTTAATGTTCCAAAAGCTCAAACAAAGTTATGTTCCAATGTTCTAATAGTGATTATGCTTATGTCTTTTGTTCATAGATTATTGTCCAATAGTTCCCATGGTGTTATGATTCTAATAATGTTATGTTGCCAAGTTATTCACATGTCTCTCACTCATTGGTTAATGATCCAAAGTTTCCAATAATGTTATGTCCCAAAGTTCAAGTGATGTTATAACTATCAAATATCAATCTCAAAGTAATGAATAAAGTAATGCAAATGTGGTCAATGATCAAGTATGGGTGGCAAGTCTAGGGGCGTAAGCCTAGTTCGACTCGATCACGATGTATTGATTTATGGGTGGCAAGTCTAGGGGCTTAAGCCTAGCTCGACTCGATCCCGATGTATTGATTTATGGGTGGCAAGTCTAGGGGCACAAGCCTATCTCGACTCGATCCCGATGCATTGATTTATGGGTAGCAGGTCTTAGGGGCATAAGCCTAGCTCGACCCGATCCCAACATGATGATATGTTATGAAAAGACCCACTGATCAGTCGGGTCCCGGGTACATTGTGACATATGTATTGACAAGTGAGCATTGAATGTAAAGAAAGTAATGAAAGTAATCAAAGCAATTCACATGGCTTCCCAAAATGCAAAATGGTGACTTATCTACATTGATTATTCATATGTTGTGAGTTCATTGAAATATTCATGTACTGTACAGTTTCATCTGAGCCTTGCATACTCAGTACTTATTTCGTACTGACCCCTTTGGGGAACTTACCTTACTTGCTGCAGGCGCAGGTACTAGTAGGCCTCCCCAGTAGATTGCCAGTGTTAGCGGTTCTTTGGTGAGCTCCAGCTAATTCGGGGATTCTCTGAGTCAAAGTATATATATGTTTTGGTGATGTACATATTGTGTAAAATGGGAACTTGTCCCGACTTATGGTTCAGTTGGTCAATGCTCTTGTTAGAGGCTTTTGTAGACGGATGTGGGTGTATCAGTGTAAAAGACATATGTTGTTTTGACTGGATGGCCTCAACGGCCAAGTTTCATATGTATGTATAAATATGTCCCATGTTTTTCTTTATTCGTCTTTCATGTTCTTACGCAATGGTGGTTATGATTATGATATGCATATGATTGAACATAGGCAAAGGTTGGTTCTCTCGGGCCTTATCGGCTACGGGTGCCAATCATGTCTCGATGGGATTTGGGGCGTGACACTAAAACACCATTACATTGAAAAAAAAAACTAAATTTCTAGGCACAATATTCAATGAAAATCAAAAAAAATTCAACATGCAATCGGCAACGATAATCAAAACCCAACAAAAATCCATCAAGAATCAAACGAATTTTAACTTAAAAAAAAAAATAAAATCTGTAAAATCAAGCCCCATTTATTCAAAAAATATCAAATTTTTTTGGTAAAAATAAACTCAATCCACACAAACTGAAAATACAAAAACGCAAAAAAATCCATCAATATGGAGCACAAATTAGTCGAAAAATGGAGAGAACTTACCTGAATTGGAAGAAAAATGAAGTTTGAGCTTTGGAGAAGAGAAAAGTCAAAAATGGAGTTTGGAGAATAGAGAGTGGCAAAGACGAAGAGGTGAAGAGATACTGTAGAGAGAGTGAAAAGAGAAAAAATTAATTGAAGGGTATTTTAAGGAAAAGTGGAGGGGTGAAAAGTATTTAAAAAATACTTAAGGGGTGGCAACAACTTTTAAAAGTTTACAAATGGACCCATGTCCCACACCTTTTTTATTTTCTCTTCCCAAATTCTAAAAAATAAATGAAAAACAAAAGTGGTGGACACTTTCTCAATTAAGTTTTGAAAGTGTCTCTTTTCCCAAATCTTCTCAAGAGAGATAATGAGGATGATGATACTGAGTTTGCCCAACTGAGGATGAGGCCAAGTAGGCCAACGACTAGATAGGGATTTCCTTCTTCTCCACCTTTGTTCTAGTTTTGCTATATTCCAAGCATTGAGGACCGTGGAAAATTTTAAGTGTGCGGTGGGGAATAGAAACTTATCATGATTATTTGTTTAATTTTTAGTTATGTATTTTTTGACTTTCTAGGATACAAATTTAACCCATGATTTGTAATAATAAGTAGAAAGTAATTTATTAGTATTTAAATATAGTGTGTCATGCTAGCATTAAATTTGCTAGTGCAAAACTTGATTTTTATTAACTTGATTTTTATTTTCGGTTCTTGTTTTAGGAAGCCCTTTGAACTATATATATATTTTTTTAGTCATAGTTAGGAACTTTTTTCTGACGATGGATGGATGACAACTGCTCTGAGAAAAATTAGTCTTTTGGCAGGAAAAAGAGAACCCGGAACACCAACCTACATACGCTAAGACAACATTGAATAGCTCACGTAAAAACTTTGTGCATGAAAAGTAAAGTATTCTAATTTTATTTGAGACCCACATGCTCTAAAATTTAATCTAGATGAATAAATTGCTTAAAACTGCTTTTATTGAATTCAGTTGTGTTGTTAGGTGTTACTACCCGTATAGTGATTTTTGGATTTTTATGCATTTTGACTATTTTACCTGTTATTTATGCTCTACGAGAGTGAGTGGCATGGTTTTTTAGATGGTTGGTTAAATTATTTATGTAAGTTTTTTATTTTGGAAGGTTTTGAAGCTAGTAGGATTCAGTTTGGTTAACGTTTGGAGTTTTGGGCATAGTATAAGAATTCTGTCAGTTTCGTTAGCTCTAGAATTTTATTTTTAGATTAGTAACTTTGCTGGTTCACGTCTCGAGGCGTTCGAATGTATTTTGAGTAGTTGGTTGAAAAGTTGGAAAGTTTTGGTGTAGAGTTGACTTCGATCAACATTTATTGATAACAACCTCCATTGGTGAATCCGATAATTCCATCGATTTTGAAATATCAATTTTAGGTTAGTAGCATAGTTAGATTGTGTTCACGGGCTTATGGACAAATTTCGAGGGTCCATTCAAGAGATTTATGTCTTTGTTTTTGAACTGCTGGTGCAGTCTTGCAGCCTTCTTTACGTTCGCGAGGCTCCTGTCATTATTCTGAAGAAGGATTTAGCTGACCATCACAATCGCAACTAATGACCGCATTTATGAAGAGTTATGGGAGGTTCAATCTAGTCTAGGTCAGTTATTCATCATGATTACAGTTAAGTTATCATGATTGTGATGGCTCGAGTCAGCTCCATGTCGCGATTGCGACTACCGATCAAGTTTACAAAGAAGGGTATCGCTGGGATAGATTTAAAATGCCATATTTGGACATCAAACCCCATAACTCGATTTTGAAGCTTTCAAACTTATTTGGAAAGAATCAAAAGGGAAATTTCAAGCTTTCTTCATCGGATAAGTTTCTACATCATTATTTCAACATTTCGTAATGATTATTTTATTATTTCACCTTCAAATCTTTGTTTTCAACTTGCAATTTTGGAGTTTTTCTGGTAAAGTTGAAGAAAGGTTTTTAAATGATTGCAAGGTCGATTTTAACTCCATTTTTGGTGAATTTCATATTTGAACTCCTCAATTTATGAATAAATTGATTTTCTAATAAAATTCAAGTTTTGCCCTTAGGGGAGCGGGGTTGACATTTAGACCCAAAATAAGAGTATACGAATATGGTATCATTGGACTCGTACTTACACGTAAAACTTATTTTTGATAGATTAGAAGTGTTCTGAGGTCATTCAAAAAGGAAAGACCAGTTTTTGATTGTTAGAGACTTACGGTTTGACTTAGAGGTAGGTTATGACTTAACTTCTTTCAGACTTTACTTGGGTGGGGAATTATCATATAAAACATGTTATGGGTTGGTAATTATAACGTTATTGTGACTTTGGAACATTTGTCAATGAACAAGTGACATGGAAAACAATTGACATGTGGATATCAACTTCCAACAACTTGAAGAGAAACACTGTACAACATTTCGGAGTAGAAATAAGTTCGGTCAAGATATGGACAATAGGTGGGAACAATAGATGTGGTCAAAGAATACAGAAAAGAGAAACCTTACATACCTTAGCCTTTCAATTTTGTGACTACAACAATTCCACCTTTCCTTAAAGTGCTAGTCTACAATAAGAATACATAATGGAATTCACATTAAAAACCAAGAATATTACAAGTTCACAATGTGATAATTAAACCATCCAACATCCTCAATACATGGTATATCATCCCACCTCCCTTCCTACTACCATATCACTTCATTCCACCTTACCATAATATAATTTACTACCTCACAACACCAACGACACCAAAATAGTCCACAACCCAATATAAAAGACAAATCCTTTACCAGTTTAAGTAAAACAAATAAAGTGGACTACTAAACACCTTTTAATCATATCCAACATGGTATCCATACCCTCTTGTACATATAATATAGTAATATACAAGAGGAAACATTTACCAAGACTTGCAAGTGAAAGCTTTGTCCAAAAATCCTTCAAGCAAAGTAGGGTTATTAGGGTTTAAGAGAGAAGAAGGGTATTTAATGAAAAATCTGATTTTTGCAAGTGAGAAATGGTGATTAAGTTGATATTTTCAGCCTTATATAGTCCCTCTAAATCAGCCCCTCTCAAGTCTATCCTTAGCCACATTTGTTGACCAAAAAGGTCCAAGTTGACTTGTCCCTTATGAATGGATCATCCCTCTTTTGGGCCCATGTAGTTTTATTTCCTTTGGGGCCTTAATTAAGTCCATAAACCCTATATTAATTCAGCCCAACACATTTAATGGATAATACACCCACTCTAGGGTTTTTCAATTCCAAAACCAATAATATATTTATAACTCGGGAACAATGGAACATGTCCTTCAAATCGACGTACTAGCTTCCTTTGTCACATAGGGCAATGCAGGGGTACTTATATTTACAAGGATAATCCTTTCCAAACCGAAACAGGACGACATAGTCGATAAATTTCCACGGTGCCGTGACTTGGTGTCGTGGACCAAGTCATGCCACGTGAATGGGTGTCATGGCAATCAGACAACATTTTAAAGTCTCTGAATTTCATCCACGGCAGCAACCCACGTCATGTGGGTGGAGTCACGGCACGTGAGTCCCTGCCGTGGGTCACCCCTGTGACTTGATTCTTTTCTCCTTCGCAGGCTCCATTCCAGTACATGCTTCTTCCCTTTTTCCTCCAATTAGCCTCATATCCAAGTTATTGTATTTATTTTTTTTCATGTGACCAGAACGGCTCAGGTGTTACACTATTGGATACATTTATTATATCTTACTTCATTATTACTTTTGTGTCCATGCATATTCACTCATCTCATGGATTATGGACAATGATTGATAGAAATACTGATTTAGTCCCTGTTCAAGTTTGTGCAAGACTTATTGAAATCTCAATCCGAGTCTGGGTATATGATACTAATTTAGTTCTGGTTTGAGTACGGGTCTCGGTTTGAGTTCAGGCATAATATATAGATCTCGTGAATCCCCATGGGTTCCACCTTGCAGCAAAAAATATTAAAGGGGTGTATATCAGTAGACATTGGCCATTGCATATCATCCCATATCATTGCACTGTATTATCATTTGGATTATTATTATGGTTAAGATAACTGTGTTATTTATTGATATTGAACTCCTGGGATTTTTCTGCATGTAGGGTTATTTTAGTATTCTTTATTAGCTATAGTTCTACTTAAGATCAATCAACATATGATGTCGGTTGAGTTCAAGTAGACCATATTCACTCCTACTTTTCTATAGCCTTCTGACACAGATCTTTATTCAAATAGACCCTGCGGCTAGTGATCGTGCATGCCTGAGGTCTTCAAGGTTGTGGTGAGCTCCCCAAATCAGATATTATCTCAATTTTATCTTTCTTAGTTCTGTATTATTTTGGATCTTCAAACAATTGTGTATATTCTGGATTTCTAGACATTTTGTATTACATTCGCTCTTGTACTTATGACTTCTTACTTTTGGGATTTCACATTTACTTTATTTTGTTAGTTTGAGTAAGTCTTGTAGTATTACTATTACTTTTAGTTGAATGTTTATAGTTGTTATTATTTCCTTCATTACTTGTTTCTAAATTATTGAGTCAGGCTTACCTACCATAGTTGGATTGTAGGTGTCATCACAACTCATGAGATTTTGGGTCATGACAAGTTGGTATCAGAGAGCTAGGTTCACCATTCTTATGAGTACAATAGCAAGTGTCTAGTAGAGTCTCACGGATCGGTATGATAACATTCATATTTATCTTTGGGAGGCTTTGGAATATTCTTATGAAAAACTCAATTCTTTGATTCCTTATCGTATGCATGTTTTCACTTCTTGGATTCTAAACTTTGTATTTTATTCTCTCAAAAAATGGTGAGGACAAAATTGGTTGCTACTGAGAATTATGCACCTACACTCACTGCTAGGGTTCCAGCTAGGGGTCGAGGCTGTAACAGATGTAGAGCTGGTGTGGATGTACTAGGGAGTCATCTCCTGAGCTAGAGGATGAGTTTCAGGATGCAACTTATCATCTAAAAGGAGTGGGGCCAGTGATCTTAGGCGTATTTATACAATTAAATGTCATTATCTACACATGTTTTGCTTAGTTTTGAGGATAACTTGGTGTGTTTAATGAAGTATAAAGTGTTATTTGTGTATTTGTGTGCTAAGTTGCACATTTAGAGTGTTTAAGGTGCATTTGAAACAATTCAAGAGCCAAAATGATCAAATAGAGTTTAGACAAGATAACTATTTAGGCTAGCCTAAGCTATGCTTGATCTAGTGTACTTTGATGAGCTATATTTTATTGTATGTATTAGTATTTGTTATGAGTTGTTGTAGACGACCATTGGATCAGATATTAATGATGAAGGAGGCCTATACAAAATCCACAATGAGTGGGGAAATAAGGAACAAGCTAGACGAAAACAATGGGACCAAGATTGGATGAAATCTCACGTTTGAGAGCCCCCTTGTGCCGCACCCCCCCAAGGCATGGGTTTTGTCCATGTGCTGAACCCCCTACAGAATGGGACTACTGTTTTGTCCTTGCTATGGCCATGCGAGGCACCCCACTGGGCCATGCGATAGGCTATGCAACGCAAGCCCCCCAAAACCAACTAAACTTGGTTTTCTACTTGGTTTAAGTTGAGGGCAAAGGGGTAAATGCATATATTGTGTATGGGGCAGCCTATGGACAACCTAGAGGAATATATAAAGAGAAATTAGCCACAATTACAAGGCATATTTGTATCACACACAAATTGAAGGACAAACAAGACATCAAGGAGCTTAAACTAGGGTTCTTTGCTCTTTAACTTTTCTTTTAGGTTTACTTTATGAATTCATTGATGTTGATTCTTTGTAAACCTATGAGTGGATAAAAACCCTCTTTCCAGGTTTGAGGCTATGAAATTATTGCTTAATTGTGGTTTATTAGTTTTATTATCATGTCATGTGATTGTTCTAGCGTTCTTGCTTTACTATTCTAAAGAACCATGAACTCTAGGATAAACCTAAGACTCAAAATGAATTTACCATAGTATTGTAGGTATGAAATGAAGAACATAGAGAGTGTGGATTATATCTTCAATTGATTAAATACTAATTGTTAGAGGATGATTTGCGGTTAGGATAGAGATATACCTAACTGCCCCACTTGGTTAATAAAACAGGAAAATAATGTAGTGCATCCGATTTAGAGACTCATATCCCTGCTCAACGATGTAGTTGTGAGAATAATTTGGGTAGAAGACTTAGAGGGTGACCATCCCTGAGTTATACTATCAACCTCATAGATCAATAATCACGATAAACACCAACACCGTCTAGAAACCTTAGTTATGCATAAATGTGAAGTACATACTTCAACCCTAGAACTCTCCATCTATTGTTTACAATCCAAATTTCATACCATTTTTATTTCCATTACTTAGTTTATAATAACAAAACTCAAACTTGTTTTGGTTATAAATCGCACTTGTTTAACTTCGATAGTAATACTTGAATTAGATTGTTTGCTAAACACCAAATCCCTGTGGGATCGATATTTGACTCACAAGAGCTACTTAATTACTTGCACAACTACGTACACTTGCATGTGTAGTTGGACGCAACAGCCAGCTCAGATTCCATAGGGTTTTATAGCCACCCAGTATTACAAGATACTATGGTTTGACTCTTGAGTTATTTGAAGGCATTGTGTCAGGGGCCCTACCTATTACCCCGGATGGATCTCAAACTAGGGATGGAGTTCAGCCTCTTGAATAGGTGTACCAGTAAACTTGGGAGGACCTAATCTCTATAACCGATCAAAAATCTTCTGTTCATCAACCGTCAACAGTGGTCTAGGCATAATAGATTGAGAAACATGTCTGAATGGCAATGCCTCAACACATGGAGCCACAATAGAAGTAGGTTGTGCCTTAGGAGTCTGAAAACCCCAAACTGTTACCTATTCAAGAGGCTGAACTCCATCCCTAGTTTGAGATCCATCCGGGGTAACAGGTAGGGCCCCTGACACAATGCCTTCAAATAACTCAAGAGTCAAACCATAGTATCTTGTAATACTGGGTGGCTATAAAACCCTATGGAACCTGAGATGGCTGTTGCGTCCAACCACACAAGCAAGTGTACGTGGTCATGCAAGTAATAAAGTGGCTCTTGCGAGCCGAATATCGATCCCACAGGGACTTAGTGTTTAGAAAACAATCTTATTCAAGTATTACTATCGAAGTTAAACAAGTACGATTTGTAACCAAAACAAGTTTGCATTTTGCTATTATAAATTAAGTAAAGAAATAACAACGATATGAAATTTGGATTTTAAACAATATATGGAGAGTTCCAGGTTGAGGTGTCTACTTCACATTCATGCATAACTATGGTTTCTAGCCGGTGTTGGTGTTTATCGTAATTATTGATATATGAGGTTGATAGATTAACTCGGGGATTGTCACCCTCTAAGTCTTCTACCCAAATTAGTCTCACAACTACATCGTTGAGTGGGGATGTGACTCTCTAATTTGTATGCACTAAGTTATCTTCCCATTTTATTAACCAAGTAGGGCAATCGGATATATCTATATTCTAACTGCAAATCATCCTCTAACAATTAGTATTTAATCAATTAAAGATATGATCCACACTCCCTACGTTCTTCATTCCGTCCCTATAATCCTATGGTCAATTCATTTTGATACTTAGATTTATCCTATAGTTCATGACTCTTTAGAATAGTAAAGCAAGAACGCAAGAACAATCACATGACATGATAAACATATAAACCAAACTAATAAGCCATAATTAAACAATCATGTTGTAGTCTTAACCCTAGAAAGTGGGTGTTTATCCACTCATAGGTTTACAAAGATTGACCATGAATGAATTCATAAGGTAAAACTACAAGAAAAAAAGTTAAAGAGCAAAGAACCCTAGTTTGAGCTCCTTGATGTCTTGTTTGCCCTCCAATTCATGTGTGATCTAAAGATGCGTTGTTATTGTGGCTAAGTTCTCTTTATATAGTACTATAGGTCTTCCATAGGCCTCCCCATACGCAATATATGCATTTACCGCTTTGCCCTCAACTTAAACCAAGTGGAAAACTAAGTTTAATAGGGTTTTTTGGGGGGAGGGGGGAGAGGTTGGGTCACATGGCCTATCGCATGGCCCAGGGGGGTGCATCGCATAGACATTGCAATTATATACCAGTATCCCCATGCTTTAGGGGCTGCGGTTCATAGACACCACTCATGTTTTAGGGGGTGCGGCGCAATGGTGCTCCCAAACGTGAGATTTCATTCAATCTTGGTCCCATGCTTCTTGTCTAGCTCATTCCTTGTTTACCCACTCATTGTGACTTGTGTGTAGGCCTCGTATAGCTTACATAGCTGCTATAATGGTATCCTACAACAACTCATAACAAATATTAGGCCATACAACAAAATAAAGCTCATCAAAGTACACTATATCAAGCATAGCTTAGGCTAGCCTAGTTATCTTGTCTAAACTCTATTTGATCATTTTGTCTCTTGAATTGTTACAAATGCACCTTAAACACTCTAAACATTCAAATTAACACATAAATACAAAAATAACACTTTATACTTCATCAAAGACTCCAAGTTATCCTCAAAACTATGCTAAACGCGCGTAGATAATAACACTTAGGTGTATAAATATTCCTAAGATCACCACCCCACACTTAAATTTTTGTTTATACTCGAACAACTCTTTACACTAATCACAATCAAAGAAGACTCTAGAATCACTACTTGAACTAAGACACTCAACCTAGACTACAACGACTACACAAATAGCAAGTTCTACATTTGGCATGTCATATTACAATTGAAAACACATGAATACTACTTCAAGACTTCCTAGTCTCAAGGATTGACTCTACCACGTTGGCAAACTCAGGCACATTACTAAACAAAGAGATCATATAAGTCACTTATCCATCATTAAACATGAACCCTTACCACAAGAGAGTCACCCGTATTCACTCACAAACACACAATTTTAACATAAGAATGGGTGTAAGAATAGAATTTTGCTCACTCTTACAAAGAATTATCATGCCACATACGATGAACCATAAATTGACCTTAGTGTAATATTTCACTAATATAAGAACATTAAAATTCAGGATCAAGTAGGACTTTACGGGTTGTATTGTAGGCTAACGGACGGGCAGGTACTATTGTCATGCCCCGAATCCCATCGAGACATGATTGGCACCCGTAGCCGATAAGGCCCGAGAGAACCAACCCTTGCCTATGGTCAACCATATGCATAACATAAGCATCACCATCATTACGCAAGAACTTGAAAGACGAATAACAGAAAACATGGGACATATATATATACATATGAAACTTGGTCGTTGAGGCTATCCAGTCAAAACAACATATGCCTTTTACACTGATACACCCACATCCGTCTACAAAAGCCTCTAACAAGAGCATTAACCAAAATGAACCATAAGAAAGGACAAGTCCCCGCTTTACACAATATGTACATCACCAAAACATATATATATACTCTGACTCAGAGAAGCCCCGAATTAACTGGAGCAAACCAATGATCTGCAACGACTGGCAACCTACTGTGGAGTCCTACTAGTGCCTGCACCTGCAGCAAGTTAGGTAAATTTCCCAAAAGGGGTCAGTACGAAATAAGTACTGAGTATGTAAAGCTCAAACGAAACTCTATAATACATGAACATATCAAGGAACTCAATACAAATAATTAATCAATGTGAGTAAGTCACCATGCTGCATTTTGGGTACCATGTGTATTGCTTACATTACTTTCATTATTTTCTTTACAATCAATGCTTGCTTGTCAATACATATGTCACAATGTACCCAGGCCCCGACTGATCAGTGGGTCTTTACATAACATATAATCATGTTGGGATCGAGTCGAGCTAGGCTTATGCCCCTAGACTTGCCACCTATAAATCAATGCATCGGGATTGGGTTGAGCTAGGCTTATGCCCCTAGACCTGCCACCCATAAATCAATACCTCGGGATCGAGTCGAGCTAGGCTTATGCCCCTAGACCTGCCACCCATACTTGATCATTGACCACATATGCATTACTTTGTTCTTTACTTTGAGATTGGTACTTTGATAGTCATAACATCACTTTGAACTTTGGAACATAACATTGTTGGAAGCTTTGGATCATTAACCAATGAGTGAGAGACATGTGACTAACTTGGAAACATAACATGATTAGAACCATAACACCATGGGAACCATTGGGCAAGAAACCATGAACAAGAGACATAAGTATAGTCACTATTGAAACATTGGAACATAACCTTATTTGAGCTTTTGGAACATTAACCATGAATATGAGACATGAGATTCACAAATGATCAAAGATTAGGAAATTTATAACAATGACCATTGCTAACCGGATATGGAATACCTTAGCATATTTCGGGATAGGACTAGTGACATGTCAATGTGAACACTATTTGCCGCAGAAAGATACGGACAAAGTAACCTTACATACCTTGGATTCGCAATACGAATATATAATCCTAGAGGTGCATACAATAGTCCCGCTTCTTCTTTATGTGTCACTCTACAATACAAATATATAACGGAATTTACATTAACCATCAACTACTCTTCAAATGCATGTAACATCAATGAGTCACATATTTGCCCGTAAACATGTCATTTCCCCTTGACAAAATCATTGATAAAATTACTATTCCAAAATTCCATAATATTCCCAACATTGACCAATACATGATAATTGATACATTTCACCACAACACGTCTCCTTTACACTTTCTTATCCATACCACATCACAAATAATCCATCAAATTACCTTAATACACCTCATAACACATATCGGCCAAAACCCCACAATTTTTACTTATTGAAAATAACAAGTTTAATACCAAAAATAACATCATACATGTTCATATTTTGTCCATACCATGCCCTTTCATCAAAGGCACAAGTCCTAATTCAAGTTCAAATCACCAAGATAGCACATCATTCACCAAAAGCAAAAATACACTATTCACCACCTTGCCATCACAACTATCATAATATACATAATCTCCCATGCATATAATATTTTAATCTATAATAAGAAATACTTACCAAGGCTTGGAATATGATGATCTTGTCCAAAGAGTCCAAAGGAACTATTTGCCTTAGGGTTTGGAACTTAGAGAAATGTTGAGAAAAATATCTTAAAGGCATGAGAGTTTTGGACGGTAAAAATCTGATCCTGGGTCCTTTATATAGACCCAAGTCATACTTAGCCATTCCTTTGGCATTTAATGTGGTCAAAGTGGAAGAATGGGTCATTTCGCCCTTTGGCCATGTCTTTTAATTTCATTTTGGCCCTAAATTTAGGCCCAATAACATATATCCATGTAACCCATCAAATTTCATGTATTATTCACCATATATCTCATGTTTACATACTTCCATAATGTCACGACAATATTCTCTTACGAGATTCTCATTCGTCGTCTCGATCGCAAAAATAGGAATTCTAGTCGCCCTTGGCTTCATTAGACATTTTGGATCACTATTCATGTTTCATGATTTGATCATGTAGGAGTATGTAGGAGTGTATTAAAGTGTTTGAAGCTTTAACAATTCTCAAAGAACTCCAAAGAACCAAAAGAAATCATCCAAGAATCGTCGTAGAATTGCGTTATAAAACGAGTCCGGAAAGGCATAATGTTTGTGCCTTGCGCCACTAGCTGCAAAGCAGGCTGTGGTGCAAGAAATGAGGCCCCTCTGAATTCATGTGGCTTGCGCCACACCCCTAAAACAGGGTAGTGGCGCAAGTTTCAGTACCTTGCTGAATTTTTCAGCCACTTCTCCAATACTTGCATATCGTCCAATACCTTATCAAAACACTACAAAATACTTACTTAGTGATCTTAATCATCAAGTAAAAATGGCTCCAAGTCACCAAATGAGGTTAGAATGTGTACGGGATATCACCCAAATGCTCCACGAAACCATAAAACACCTCCTACAAAGGTCTAATCGCACATTTTAGGTCCGAAACACATACTCATGGCATCTCAACACCTAGGTAGATATGACCCCAAGGTATCAAGTGAGGTTAGAAAAAAAATACGGGGTGTTACATTCTCCCCCCCTTAGAAACATTCGTCCTCGAATGTTAACAACATCGTCTTATATACAACAAATGCATCTCTACTTTAACATACGTATACACATTCACATAATGCTCTTAAATACTTACTTGTCATTGTTCCACCTCCGCACTGTGAACCTCTTGGTCCATTTGAAATAGATGGGGATACTTGGATTTCATCATTTCTTTGGCTTCCCATGTGATCTCCTTTACGTGTTGGTTTCTCCAAAGGACTTTTACGGATGCTATGTCTTTATTTCTCAATCTCTTTACTTGTTGATCTAGGATAGCAATGGGAACCTCTTCATAAGTGAGATCCTCTGTAACTTGAACATCCTCTACGGGAACAATACGAGAAGGATCTCCTATGCATTTTTGAAGCATTGAAACGTGAAATACCGGATGGACTGAGAAAAGTTCCTGGGGTAGTGCCAACTTATACGCAACTTGCCCAAATCTTCTAATGATTTCATATGGGCCTATGTAACGTGGACTCAATTTCCCTTTCTTTCTGAACTGCATTACCCCTTTCATCGGTGACACCTTTAAAAATACCCAATCACCTATGGCAAATTCAAGCCCTCTTCTTCTAACATCAGCATATGACTTGTGACGACTTTGGGCCATTTGTAACCACTGTTGGATCACTTTCACTTTCTCCATAGCCTGATGAACAATATCGGGTCCAATTAAAGCAGTTTCACCCGCTTCAAACCATCCAATCGGTGATCTACACTTCCTTTCGTACAAGGCTTCATATGGTGCCATTTTAATACTTGAATGATAGCTATTGTTATACACAAATTCAATAAGAGGCAAATGGTCATCCCAGCTGCCTTAAAAATCTAACGTACAAGCTCGTAGCACTTCAAGTGTCTGAATAATACGTTCTGCTTGTCCATCAGTCTAAGGATGGAAAGCCGTACTCAAATTCACCCGTGTACCCAGAATCTGCTGAAAAGATCTCCAAAAGTGTGCTGTGAAATGTGCTCCTCTGTCTGATATAATAGAAAGTGGAATACCATGCAATCGTACTATCTCTTTCACATACAATTTCGCATAATCCTCAGCTGTATAGGTCATCTTGACTGGTAGAAAATGCGCTGACTTGGTAAGCCTATCCACTATGACCCATATAGAATCAAACTTCCGCAATGTACGAGGCAAACCCGTAATGAAATCCATATTAATCATATCCCATTTCCAGGCTGGAAGATTGATACATTGCATGTAACCTCCCGGTTTCTGATGTTCCACTTTCACTTGTTGACAATTTGGGCATTGCGCGACAAATTCTGCAATGTTTTTCTTCATGTTACCCCACCAATACACTCCTTTCAATTCATGGTACATTTTAGTAGCACCTGGATGAATGGAATAGCGCGAATGGTGCGCCTCTGTCATTATTCGTGTCCTCAGCTCATCTACGTCCGGTACACATAATCTCCCTTGACATTGAAGCACCCCTTCTTGTGTAAGATCAAATGCTTTGGTCAAATTCTGCTATACATTTTCCTTTAGCTGTAATAACATAGAATCCATAAACTGCTTCTCTTTCGCTTCAGCTATTAGGGAGGATTCTGCTGCATTCCACACAATAACTCCCTCATCTGAGGATTCAGTAAGGCGAACTCCCAAGCTCGCTAACTGGTATAAGTCTTTGATTATCTCCTTCTTTTCCATCAATTGATCACTAGTGACTCCCGTTGCCTTTCGGTTCAATGCATCCGCTACTACATTTGCCTTCCCTGGATGGTATAAAATATCGATATCATAGTCTTTCAAGAGATCTAACCATATTCGTTGCCTTAGGTTGAGTTCCTTTTGCTTAAAGATATATTGTAAACTTTTATGATCCGTGTAAATATCAACATGAACTCCATACAGATAATGACGCCATATCTTTAAAGCAAACACTACCGCTGCCAATTCAAGGTCATGAGTGGGATAATTTTTCTCATGTGGCTGCAACTGTCGTGAGGCATATGCTATCACACTACCATGCTACATCAACACACATCCGAGACCAATCCCGGAAGCATCACAATACACTGCATAGACCTCTGTGCCTTCAGAAGTACTAACACTGGTGTGGAAGTCAACTTATCTTTCAATTTTTGAAACCCTCTTTCACATGCATCATTCCATTGAAATTTAATTGCCTTGTGAGTCGACTTTGTTAATGGCGTTGCAATAGAAGCAAACCCTTCTACAAATCTTTGGTAATAACCTGCCAAACCCAAAAAACTGCGAATCTCTGTGGGTGTTGTAGGTCTTGGCCAGTTTTTCACTGCTTCTATCTTCTGTGTATCGACCTGGATCCCTTCATCTAACACAATGTGACCCAAGAATGCAACTGATTTTAACCAAAACTCACATTTGGAGAATTTTGCATACAACTTACGCTCACGGAGGATTTGCAACACTTGTCGTAAATGATTAGCGTGGTCTTCTGGTGATCTTGAATAAACAAGGATATCATCTATAAATACTGTCACGAACACGTCTAAGAATGGCTTAAACACCCTATTCATCAAATCCATAAACACAGTCGGTGCATTTGTTAGTCCAAATGACATAACTAAAAATTCATAATGGCCATACCGTGTTCGAAAAGCTGTCTTGGGTACATCCTCCTCTCTAACTCTTACTTGATGGTAACCCGACCTCAAGTCAATTTCGAAAAACATTTGGCACAATTTCGAAAAACATTTGGCACCCTGTAACTGATCAAACAAATCATCAATGCGAGAAAGGGGATATTTGTTTTTGATCGTTACCTTATTCAACTGTCGGTAGTCAATGCACATCCTCAATGTGCCATATTTTTTGCGTACGAATAATATCGGTGCACCCCACGGGGACATACTATACCTAATGAAGCCCTTGTCCAGCAAATCTTTCAACTGCTCCTTCAATTCACGCAGTTCCGCTGGAGCCATTCTATATGGAGGGATAGAAATAGGCTGAGTGCCTAGAATCACATCAATGCCGAATTCCACTTCCCATTATGGGGGTAAACCGGGAAGATCCTCTGGAAATACATCAAGAAATTCATTGACTACCAGTACTGACTGTGGAGTTAATGGTTCCACATCATTATCTTTCACTCATACCAAATGACATATATATCCCTTGGCAATCATTTTTCTTACTTTCAAATAGGAAATAAATCTTCCTCATGGTGCCCCTACATTACCCTGCCATTCTAGAACATTTTCCTGCGGAAAACAAAATTGTACCTTCTTGGCCCGGCAATCTACCGTAGCATAACACAAAGCCAACCAATCCATTCCCATTATCACATCAAAATCTACCATGTCTAGTTCAATGAGATCGGACAGTGTATCATGACCACACACCGTTACCATACAATTGCGATAAACTCTCTTTGCAACAATATATTCACCCACCGGTGTAGACACTTCAATTGATTTAATTAATAATTCTGGGGCCTTTGCAAATTTTGCAGCAACCAATAGGGTAAAATAGGAAAATGTAGAACCTAGATGAATCAGTGCATATACATTATGTGAGAATATGGAAAATGTACCTGTGACAACATCAGGGGAAGCCTCTGAATTCTGGCGGTCCACCAAAGCATAAGTGCGATTCTGGACCCCGCTAGTACTGGCTGCTCCTCTGGTACCCCTACCATGGCCCATAGGCTGTACACCTCTGCCCAGTAAAGGAACCGATGCTGATGATGCAACAGCCGACCAAGCCGGTCGTGCTATACCACCCATGCTCCTCTGTGGACAATCTCTCGCTATATGCCCTGGCATACCACACCAAAAGCAGACATTCGTTCCTGACCGACATGTGCCTGTGTGAATACACCCACAGTGTTGACACTACTGATGAGGAAAACCTGCTGCCTGTGACCCATGAACTCCACTACTCTGCCCAGCTGAACCACCTCTAAACCCGCGGGACTGAGAATAAGCGCCTGCCATGGAATGAGAAAACGATGGTCTAGGTGGTCTAGGGAACATATGAGGCCTAGATCCTCCTTGGGACATCATAGGTGGTCCCATAGGTCTAGCCCTTTTGGACTGTCCCCTGTCAAATTCATGCACTCTTCTCCTCTGTCGTTGGTCTTCCATTTTCTGAGAAAAGGCCTGGATTCTCGCTATGTCCATGTCCTTATTCAAGGCAGCAATGGTGTAATCCCTAACCAAGTATGGCTCTAGTCTGTCCACATATCTATGGACTCTATCTTTCATCGTAGCCACCACATTTGGCGCATCTCTAGCCAAGGAATTAAATTGCAAGCTATATTCTCTGACACTCAAATTTCCTTGACGGAGATTTAGAAACTGATCCACACGTGCCTCACGGATCTCATAGGGCAAGTAATGATCAAGGAAAGCCACTTTAAACTCTTCCCACGTAGGTGGATTTGCACCAATGTCACGGGATTTCTTACAATCCTCATACCATAGTATTGCCTCTCCTTTCAACCTGTACACAGCAAGTTCCACTGTTTCTACCCCTGTCACGTGCATAACTTCCAAGGCCCTCTGAATTTGATCCACGAAGTCCTGTGGATCTGCTTTTGGATCTGACCCTGTGAAGATAGGAGGGTCCAATTTGAGGAAATCCTGTGTGCTGCGACTTGCCACTCTAGCTGCATCATCATCATGTGTCATTGGACCAGCTCGTCCTTGAATCTGGGCTGCCACTAACTGTGTTAACATATGAACTGCATTTCTAAGATCCCGGTCCGTAGTATTGACTGGTGGTTCTACAGGTACGCTTCTCCTACTCGACTCTTCTGGTACAGAGGGAGTGGAGGAAGCTCGTGACACAAATTCATGCTCAGTATCGCCTTGATTAACTTGATCAGGTGGTCGTATACTGGTTCCTTCACCAACAATTCTATCTATCCGCTTACTTTTACCTCTTCCTCTTCTAGTGTTCGGCATTTTGACTATACCAAATAAAAACAATTACCAAGATCAGATACAATTCAACTTACAACATTGGCTCTATTGCACGATCTAGAATAAAGAAAAAAAACAACATCCTAAATGTCCCATAGCCTCCTACTTATAAATATGGTGCACAATACATCGATAAGTAAGACTCTACTCAGACACGGCTTTGTAGACACCCTTAGAACGACCGGCTATGATACCACTTTTGTCACGCCCCGAATCCCATCGAGACATGATTGGCACCCATAGCCAATAAGTCCCGAGAGAACCAACCCTTGCCTATGGTCAACTATATGCATAACATAAGCATCACCATCATTACGCAAGAACTTGAAAGACGAATAACAGAAAACATGGGACATATATATATATATATATATATATATGAAACTTGGTCGTTGAGGCTATCCAGTCAAAACAACATATGCCTTTTACACTGATACACCCACATCTGTCTACAAAAGCCTCTAATAAGAGCATTAACCAAAATGAACCATAAGTCGGGACAAGTCCCCGCTTTACACAATATGTACATCACCAAAACATATATATATAATCTGACTCGAAGAAGCCCCGAATTAACTGGAGCTCACCAATGATCTGCAACGACTGGCAACCTACTGTGGAGTCCTACTAGTGCCTGCACCTACAGCAAGTAAGGTAAATTCCCCGAGAGGGGTCAGTACGGAATAAGTACTGAGTATGTAAGGCTCAAATGAAACTCTATAATACATGAACATATCAAGGAACTCAATACAGATAATTAATCAATGTGAGTAAGTCACCATGCTGCATTTTGGGTACCATGTGTATTGCTTACATTACTTTCATTACTTTCTTTAGAATCAATGCTTGCTTGTCAATACATATGTCACAATGTACCCGGGCCCCGACTGATCAGTGGGTCTTTACATAACATATAATCATGTTGGGATCGAGTCGAGCTAGGCTTATTCCCCTAGACTTGCCACCCATAAATCAATGCATCAGGATCGGGTCGAGCTAGGCTTATGCCCCTAGACCTGCCACCCATAAATCAATACCTCGGGATCGAGTCGAGCTAGGCTTATGCCCCTAGACCTGCCACCCATACTTGATCATTGACCACATATGCATTACTTTGTTCTTTACTTTGAGATTGGTACTTTGATAGTCATAACATCACTTTGAACTTTGGAACATAACATTGTTGGAAGCTTTGGATCATTAACCAATGAGTGAGAGACATGTGACTAACTTGGAAACATAACATGATTAGAACCATAACACCATGGGAACCATTGGGCAAGAAACCATGAACAAGAGACATAAGTATAGTCACTATTGAAACATTGGAATATAACCTTATTTGAGCTTTTGGAACATTAACCATGAATATGAGACATGAGATTCACAAATGATCAAAGATTAGGAAATTTATAACAATGACCATTGCTAACCGGATATGGAATACCTTAGCACATTTCGGGATAGGACTAGTGACATGTCAATGTGAATACTATTTGCCGCAGAAAGATACGGACAAAGTAACCTTACATACCTTGGATTCGCAATACGAATATATAATCCTAGAGGTGCATACAATAGTCCCGCTCTTTCTTTATGTGTCACTCTACAACACAAATATATAACGGAATTTACATTAACCATCAACTACTCTTCAAATGCATGTAACATCAATGAGTCACATATTTGCCCTTAAACATGTCATTTCCCCTTGACAAAACCATTGATAAAATTACTATTCCAAAATTTCATAATATTCCCAACATTGACCAATACATGATAATTGATACATTTCACCACAACACTTCTCCTTTACACTTTCTTATCCATACCACATCACAAATAATCCATCAAATTTCCTTAATACACCTCATAACAAATATCGGCCAAAATCCCACAATTTCCACTTATAGAAAATAACAAGTTTAATACCAAAAATAACACCATACATGTTCATATTTTGTCCATACCATGCTCTTTCATCAAAGGCACAAGTCCTAATTCAAGTTCAAATCACCAAGATAGCACATCTTTCACCAAAAGCAAAAATACACTATTCACCACCTTGCCAACACAACTATCATAATATACATAATCTCCCATGCATATAATATGTTAATCCATAAGAAGAAATACTTACCAAGGCTTGGAATATGATGATCTTGTCCAAAGAGTCCAAAGGAACTATTTGCTTTAGGGTTTGGAACTTAGAGAAATGTTGAGAAAAATATCTTAAAGGCATGAGAGTTTTGGACAATAAAAATCTGATCTTGGGGCCTTTATATAGACCCCAAGTCATACTTAGCCATTCCTTTGGCATTTAATGTGGTCAAAGTGGAAGAATGGGTCATTTTGCCCTTGGGCCATGTCTTTTAATTTCATTTTGGGCCTAATAACATATATCCATGTAACCCATCAAATTTCATGTATTATTCACCATATATCTCATGTTTACATACTTTCATAATGTCACGATAATATTCTCTTACGAGATTCTCATTCGTCATCTCGATCGCAAAAATAGGAATTCTAGTCGCCCTTGGCTTCATTAGACATTTTGGATCACTATTCATGTTTCATGATTTGATCATGTAGGAGTATGTAGGAGTGTATTTAAGTGTTTGAATCTTTAACAATGCTCAAAGAACTCCAAAGAACCAAAAGAAACCATCCAAGAATCGTCGTAGAATTGTGTTATAAAACGAGTCCGGAAAGGCATAATGTTTGTGCCTTGCGCCACTAGCTGAAAAGCAGGTTGTGGTGCAAGAAATGAGGCCCTTCTGAATTCAGGTGGCTTGCGCCACACCCCTGAAATAGGGTAGTGGCGCAAGTTTCAGTACCTTGCTGAATTTTTTGGCCACTTCTCCAATACTTGCATATCGTCCAATACCTTATCAAAACACTACAAAATATTTACTTAGTGATCTTAATCATCAAGTAAACATGACTCCAAGTCACCAAATGAGGTTAGAATGTGTACGGGGTATCACCCAAATGCTCCACAAAACCATAAAACACCTCCTACAAAGGTCTAATCGCACATTTTAGGTCCGATATCAAATGTTTCACCAATGACACTATAAATCACATACTCATGGCATCTCAAAACCTAGGTAGATATGACCCCAAGGTATCAAGTGAGGTTAGAAAAAAAATACGGGGTGTTACAACTATTCTGGCTAGTAATAGTGACTATCTTCCCTAAGCACTTTAATACACTACACTTTACATTAAACCCATCTCCAACAAACCTATATTCAACACTTTTATCTTCACACTCTGTTTTGTTTTGCCCCATCTCTTTAAGTTAGCTTACACATCTTTAGTAGGGAGTATTTGCCATCAACACATGATTCTCTTATTTTGATCAATTTTTCTTTTCATTACATTACTCCCCACCAATCAACACATAAAACTTTTAAACACCCCCATCTTTATTACTTCAGGGCTTCAACTTCACTTTTTTATTCTTTAGTTTTACATTCCTTAACATCTTAATTTTTCAACTAAGCGCTTAGGAGTTTTGGATCAATTCACGGCCAATTGAAAGAAATGGAATAAGCTACATATGACGCCACCAAATAATGTGGTAAAGTCTCAACGGGGCTAACTAAGTTCATGCATCAAGGGTAGATAAAGCAGATATAAAACATGGCTGTCAATGAAATGCCTATATCATCTCCTATACTAGACATTCTTTATTTCGCTTTTAAAACACAGCGGACAAGTTCTAGACATCAATATGCAAACATGTAATATAACAAAAACCTCACTCACACTTGACGCATGTTTTAACTTAAGAAGGATCCCTATACACTCTCAATCAAGCAATTGCAATAATTTAAATTTAAGTCAACATCACACAAGAGTCAAATCAAAGAGCCTAGGTGCCTCACAGAAGTCATTCAATTTTCACATCATGCCTTAGAATTCCACACCAACTTGCATCAAATAATCATGTGTAGCACCTAGCAAGAGCATATCTATTTATTCTAAAATACAAAATTTTAAAATTACTCCTAAAAATCAAAAAGGACCCTCGAAAAAGAACCAAAAAGAAAAATCGAGGGGTGGGTGAAGTGTGCTTCTGCTAAACAGAAAAAACAACAAAATTGAAAATAAATAAAAAAAGATAAAATCTTTTGTATTTTTTTTTAAAGATTTAGTCAAAAATTTGTAATTAAATCAAAATCAAAATCCTATAGTGCACTTTACCCTAAACAAATCGAAAGATTCCCACCCCACACTTGAGATAATGCTATATCCCCAAAGAATAAATTAAATTAAGAACAAGGGTTAGAAAATACTACCTGAAGCCTCTAGGCCTAGCTAGAAGCATGTAACTTTCTCAAATTTCCATCATAGGGGCCAGAGGACCCTACATTTATGCTTTCATCATGCTCCTTAGCTTAGATTTTTGTGTACTTAGAGTTCCCCGAATCTATAAAACAAACAAACAAAAACAAAAATAAAGGTGACACTATATAAAAATAACTAACTCTATTGCAATCATGGGTTACCTCCCAAGCACTGCCTGATTTAATATCGCGGCATGACTCACATTACAACCATCATTCACAGTCTCTCAATCTCTTCTTTCCTTTAGACCAGAACTTTATTCTCTTCTTTACTCTACTAATAATATCATCAGCATTCGCTCCTTTACTCTATTTATCCCCTCATGTCGGATCACATGCAAGTTTTTCAAGCTCAAACTTACTGACCAAATTAGGCAATTCTATGAGAGAGACTGAAGTGGTAATTGGAATATTGCACTCACCACCCCACACTTATCCACTTTCGTAACTTTAATCATGGATAGATCTATATAATGTGAGGGTGTGTTAAGCACCTCTTCATCATTCAATCTCATCTTGAGTGTGTCCTCTCTAACATCTATCAAAGCTCCACCAGTAGCCAAAAATGGACACCACCCAAATATGATTGGTACCCTGTCATTTGCCTCGTAGCCAAGAATAATAGAGTCATTAGGAATAATAAACTTACCAACCTTAATGAGAACATCCTCAATAATTCCTTTGGGGACCACTTTAGTTCTGTCTGCTATCTGTAGCACAATTGATGTGGGCCTTGGCTTTCCTAAGCCTAGAGTTATAAACACAGACAGGGGTATCAAATTGATGCTTGCCCCCAAATCACTAAAAGCTTGAACAATATCACTTTCACAAATTTGTATGGGGAGGGTAAAACTCCCAGGGTCCTTGATCTTTTTGGGCATCCTGATCATAACCATAAAATTGCACTCTTCTGTAAGTACTATAGTCTCAATATCACCAAACCTCCTTTAGTTCTCCACCACATCTTTCAAGTACTTAGCATACTTGGGCATTCCTTGAAAAACATCTAACAAAGGAAGGTTAATGTGACATTCTTTTAATGTGTCAAAGAATTTTTTAAAACAAGAATCCTCTTTGGATTTTTAAGCTTTTGAGGGAATAGTGGAGGTGGTATGTTTTAAGATTGCTCAACAGACTTTTCATTCGGGTGCTCAGACTTTCCCCTTTTCTCAGCTTCTTTGATTTCAACTTGCTTTTCCATCTACTTAGGTGTGATCAACTCTTCTTACACCTCATGATTTTTCTTTGTAGGTACGTCAATCAAATCTCTACCACTTCTCAAGGTGATTTCCATAACTTGCTTTGAAATTTGCTCTGTATCACTAGGCAAACCCCCTTGAGGTCTTGTGTTTTGGGCCTAAGCCAACTGACCCATCTGTGTCTCTTAATTCTTTTGAGTTAATTGCTAATTTTTGATCTCCGCAGTCATTTGTTCTTGGTTGGCTAGAATCCTTTTCAAAGCCTCTTCTATATTGCTGGCCTGAGTATTATTCTGAATACCTTGCTACTGCTGAATCTGTTGAGGTTGGACTTGATTATTTGCCCATGAGTAGTTGGGATGACTCTGCCAGTTACGATTGTAGGCATTACCATAGTGCTAATTTCCTTTTTACGCATTGCCCACAAAATTAACCAACTCAGGATTCGGTCCACATAAATCTGCAGAGTGACCACTACTACCATAAATCTCACACCAAGTATATACCTGCTGAACTGCACTAAACTAGTCTTGAGGCTATGAAAAGCTCAACTTGCTAAGCTACCCAATCACTTGATTTCGAAATAATGACAATTGAGCAGCGAAAGCAGTAATACTATCTACCTTAATCATACCTACGCACTTCTTTACCATATCTCAAGATGCATCACCATGCCAATTAGGATTACCTTGTGAAATATGGTTAAGAAGAGTGTATAATTCATCATATGTCTTTTCTAAAGCTTGACCACCTGTTGTTGAATCTATCAAATTTTTTGTGTTTGAATCAAGACTTTCCACAAAAGTATGGGCCAGTACATTATTCGATTATTGGTGATGAGGGCAATCTCTGAGGAGACCTTTGAATCTTTCCCATGCTTGGTGTAAATTCTCCTCAGGCTTTTGCTTGAAACTCAATATTTCACTTCTCAGCCTTACAGTCTTACCGAATGGAAAAAATTAAATGAAGCACTTCTTAGCTAGGCCATCATATGTCGTAATGGAATTTGAAGGTTCTACCTTCAACCACCTCTTTGCTTCTCCCAAAAGTGAGAATGGAAAAAGAGTGAGCCTTATGTAATCTATGGAGAATCCTATGGGAATGAAAGTGTCACTGATCTCCAAGAAGTTTTGTAGATGGACCTGTGGATCCTCATGTGACAAGCCTATAAACTGCTCGTTTGTGTGCAACAATTGCACCATGTTCTGTTTAAGCTCAAATATGCAAACTGCATTCGGTTTGCAAATACTAGAGGTTACATTGGTTGTGAGTGGGGTTGCCACTTCGCGCACTGTCCTGTGGGCTTGTTGTTCATCACCATGACTACATGAATAGTCTCATCCTGTTAAACTTACGGGATTGGATAGAGAAGTGTTGCTTCTCTCCTTAATTAGTACAAGCGTCGCTCAGGTTTGGTAAGCGGTTCGACTAAATCTATTTCCCTTACTAGCTTACTTAAGAATTAAACCTGTACTTGGAAATTTAGTAGCCGAGACAAAGTTGGCAGCACTTATCAAACAAAATAGTAAAACTAAAAATTAGAAGGTTGCTAATTTCTCAAATCCCCGGCAATGGCACCAAAAACTTGTTGCGTCCAACTACACATGCAAGCGTACGTAGTTGTGCAAGTAATAAATTAGCTCTTGTGAGTCAAATATCGATCCCACAGGGACTTGGTGTTTAGAAAAAAATCTAATTCAAGTATTACTATCGAAGTTAAACAAGTGCGATTTATAACCAAAACAAGTTTGAGTTTTGTTATTATAAACTGAGTAATGGAAATAACAACGGTATGAAATTTGGATTGTAAACAATATATAGAGAGTTCTAGGGTTGAAGTATCTACTTCACATTTATGCATAACTAAGGTTTCTAGTCGGTGTTGGTGTTTATCGTGATTATTGATCTATAAGGTTGATTGTATAACTCGGGGATGGTCACCCTCTAAGTCTTCTACCCAAATTAGTCTCACAACTACATCGTTGAGCGGGTATATGAGTCTATAAATCGGATGCACTACATTATTTTCCTGTTTTATTAACCAAGTGGGGCAATTAGGTATATCTCTATCCTAACCGCAAATCATCCTCTAACAATTAGTATTTAATCAATCAAAGATATGATCCACACTCTCTACGTTCTTCATTCCGTACCTACAATCCTATGGTAAATTCGTTTTGAGATTTAGGTTTATCCTAGAGTTCATGGTTCTTTAGAATAGTAAAGCAAGAACGCTAGAACAATCACATGACATGATAAACATATAAATAAAACTAATAAACCATAATTAAGCAATCATTTCATAACCTCAACCCTGGAAAGAGGGTTTTTATCCACTCATAGGTTTACAAAGAATCAACATTAATGAATTCATAAAATAAACCTAAAAGAAAAGTTAAAGAGCAAAGAACCCTAGTTTGAGCTCCTTGATGTCTTGTTTGTCCTCCAATTTGTGTGTGATACAAATATGCCTTGTAATTGTGGCTAATTTCTCTTTATATAGTCCTCTAGGTTGTCCATAGGCTGCCCCATACACAATATATGCATTTACCCCTTTTCCCTCAACTTAAACCAAGTAGAAAACCAAGTTTAGCCGGTTTTGGGGGACTTGCGTTGCATGGCCTATCACATGGCCCAGGGGGGTGCCTCGCATGGACATATCAAGGAAAAAATAGTATTCCCATTCTGTAGGGGGTGCAGCGAATGGACAAAACCCATGCCTTGGGGGGTACGGCACAAGGGGGCTCCCAAACGTGAGATTTCATCCAATCTTGGTCCCATTGTTTTCGTCTAGCTCGTTCCTTGTTTCCCCACTCATTGTGGATTGTGTATAGGCCTCCTTTATAATTAATAGCTTATACAATGGTTGCCTACAAAAACTCATAACAAATACTAATACATACAACAAAATATAGCTCATCAAAGTACACTAGATCAAGCATAGCTTAGGCTAGCCTAAATAGTTATCTTGTCCAAACTCTATTTGATCATTTTGGCTCTTGAATTGTTTCAAATGCACCTTAAACACTCTAAACATGCAACTTAGCACAAAAATACACAAATAACACTTTATACTTCATTAAACACACCAAGTTATCCTCAAAACTAAGCTAAACATGCGTAGATAATGACATTTAATTGAATAAATACGCCTAAGATCACTGGCCCCACTCCTTTTAGATGATAAGTTGCATCCTGAAACTCATCCTCTAGCTCAGGAGATGACTCCCTAGTACATCCACACCAGCTCTACATCTGTCACAGCCTCGACCCCTAGCTGGAACCCTAGCACTGAGTGTAGGTGCATAATTCTCAGTAGCAACCAATTTTGTCCTCACCATTTGTTGAGAGAATCAAATACAAAGTTTAGAATCCAAGAAGTGAAAACATGCATACGATACGGAATCAAAGAATTGAATTTTTCATAAGAATATTCCAAAGCCTCCCAAAGATAAATATGAACGTTATCATACCGATCCGTGAGACTCTACTAGACACTTGCTCTTGTACTCATAAGAATGGTGAACCTAGCTCTCTGATACCAACTTGTCATGACCCAAAATCTCATGAGTTGTGAAGACACCTACAATCCAACTATGGTAGGTAAGCCTGTTTCAACAATTTAGAAACAAGTAATGAAGGAAATAATAAAAACTGTAAACATTCAACTAAAAGTAATAGTAATACTACAAGACTTTCTCAAACTAACAAAATAAAGTAAATGTGAAATCCCAAAAGTAAGAAGTCATAAGTACAAGAGCGAATGTAATACAAAATATCTAGAAATCCAGAATATACACAATTGTTTGAAGATCCAAAATAAGACAGAACTAAGAAAGATAAAATTGAGATAATATCTGATTTGGGGAGCTCATCACAACCTTGAAGACCTCAGGCATGCACGATCACTAGCCGCGGGGTCTATTTGAATAGGGATCTGTGTCAGAAGGATATAGAAAAGTAGGAGTGAATATGGTCTACTTGTACTCAACCGACATCATATGTTGATTGATCTTAAGTAGAACTATATCTAATAAAGAATACTAAAATAACCCTACATGCAGAAAAATCCCAGGAGTTCAATATCAATAAATAACACAGTTATATTAACCACAATAATAATCCAAATAATAATACAATGCAATGATATGGGATGATATACAATGGCCAATGTCTACTGATATACACCCCTTTAATATTTTTTGCTGCAAGGTGGAACCCATGGGGATTCACGAGATCTATATATTATGCCTGAACTCAAACGGAGACTCGTACTCAAACCAGAACTGAATTAGTATCATATACCCAGACTCGGATTGAGATTTCAATAAGTCTTGTACAAACTTGAACAGGGACTAAATCAGTATTTCTATCAATCATTGTCCATAATCCATGAGATGAGTGAATATGTATGGACACAAAAGTAATAATGAAGCAAGATATAATAAATGTATCCAATAGTGTAACAACTGAGCCATTCTGGTCACATGAAGAAAAAAAAATACAATAACTTGGATATGAGGCTAATTGGAGGGAAAAAGGAAGAAACATGTACTAGAATGGAGCCTGCGAAGGAGAAAAGAATCAAGTCACAGGGGTGACCCACGGCAGGGACTCACGTGCCGTGAGTCCACCCACGTGACGTGGGTTGCTGCCGTGGATGAACTTCAGAGACTTTAAAATGTTGTCTGATTACCACGACACCCATTCACGTGGCATGACTTGGTCCACGACACCAAGTCACGGCACCGTGGAAATTTATCGACTATGTCATCCTGTTTCGGTTTGGAAATGATTAGCCTTGTAAATATAAGTACCCCTGCATTGCCATATGTGACAAAGGAATCTAGTACGTCGATTTGAAGGACATGTTCCATTGTTCCCAAGTTATAAATATATTATTGGTTTCGAAATCAAAAAACCCTAGAGTGGGTGTATTATCCATTAAATGTGTTGGGATGAATTAATATAGGGTTTATGGACTTAATTAAGGCCCCAAAGGAAATAAAACTACATGGGCCCAAAAGAGGGATGATCCATTCATAAGGGACAAGTCAACTTGGACCTTTTTGGTCAACAAATGTGGCTAAGGATAGACTTGAGAGGGGATGATTTAGAGGTACTATATAAGGCTGAAAATATCAACTTAATCACCATTTCTCACTTGGAAAAATCAGATTTTTCATTAAATACCCTTCTTCTCTCTTAAACCCTAATAACCCTACTTTGCTTGAAGGATTTTTGGACAAAGCTTTCACTTGCAAGTCTTGGTAAGTGTTTCCTCTTGTATATTACTATATTGTATGTACAATAGGGTATGTATACCATGTTGGATATGATTAAAAGGTGTTTAGTAGTCCACTTTATTTGTTTTACTTAAACCGGTAAAGGATTGGTCTTTTATATTGGGTTGTGGACTATTTTGGTGTCGTTGGTGTTGTGAGGTAGTAAATTATATTATGGTAAGGTGGAATGAAGTGATATGGTAGTAGGAAGGGAGGTGGGATGATATACCATGTATTGAGGATGTTGGATGGTTTAATTATCGCATTGTGAACTTGTAATATTCTTGGTTTTTAATGTGAATTCCATTATGTATTCATATTGTAGACTAGCACTTTAAGGAAAGGTGGAATTGTTGTAGTCACAAAATTGAAAGGCTAAGGTATGTAAGGTTTGTCTTTTCCATATTCTTTGACCAAACCTATTGTTCCCACCTATTGTCCATATCTTGACCGAACTTATTTCTACTCCGAAATGTTGTACAGTGTTTCTCTTCAAGTTGTTTGAAGTTGATATCCATATGTCAATTGTTTTCCATGTCACTTGTTCATTGACAGATGTTCCAAAGTCCCAATAACGTTATAATTACCAATGTACCAATCTCACAAAAGTAAAGAAATGAAGTAATGCGTATAGTTGTTTGATGTTTAATGTTGAGAATGGGTGGTATCCCAGGGGCGAAAGTAAAGCCTAGCATGGGTCGATCCCAATATTAAGGGTGGTATCCCAGGGGTGAAAGTAAAGCCTAGCATGGGTCGATCTCGATTTGTGTATGTATGAGGAACGTATCCCAAGGGTTAAAACACCTAGCATGGGTCATCCTTTTTTTTTCCACTGGTTAGCTGGTCAATTGTTTATCATATGCTTACAGTTTCTTAATGCCAAGAAGAATAAAGTAAAGTAAAGTAAAGTAATAAATATACTGTACATGGTTCCACACGTATAGGACGATGGTTTATCTGTATTGATTATTCACTTGTATTTGATCCCATTGAAGTTGTTATGTTTTATGCAGTTTCTTATAGCCTTACATATTCAGTACATTCTTCGTACTGACGTCCCTTAAGGGACTTACCTTACTTGTTGCAGGCGCAGGTGCTAGTAGACCTCCTCAGTAGGTTGCCAGTCATTTGCAGATCTTTGGTGAGCTCCAGTTGGTTCGGGGCTTTTCGAGTCACAGTTGTACATTTGTTTTGGTATTGTAAATGTTGTATAAAGTGGGGACTTGTCCCGACTTTAAGTTTTTTATATGTATGCATCTGTTAGAGGCTTTGTAGATGTATGTGGGAATATGAATGTAAGGAATGTATGCTTTTGACATGGTGGCCCCAACGGCCAAGTTTCATATATATCACACGTTTCTATGACTTCCGCTATTAGCATCTTGTAACTATATGTGGTGGTGAGGTTCCTTGAATGACATGCATATGAATGGACATGGATGAAGATTGGTTCTCTCGAGCCTTATCGGCTTCGAGTTCCAGTCCGCCCCGTTGGACTTCGAGGCATGAGAAATAGTCTCAATATCAAAATTAGTCCATGAACATAGGCTACAAACCTCAATACCAAGCTAGGAATCTAAGGAGAGGTTGCATAACCTTAGTTTGGTTGAGTCATATGATGTAGATTATACTACTTTTTAGATGACGGGGACAGTGCAACAATGGTAGAGATCTTATTTAGGTTGTAGTCCAGTGGGTTCCCCTCTTATGACATGGACACAATTTTTTAAGGTCTTTCTTGAAAAGTATATACCCCATAATTTGAGGGTGAGGTTAAGAGATGATTTCAATGATCTAGACCAGGGTGCCTGATGTTGCCCAAACTATACCTCCATAAAAGTATAACACGATCGCTATAGAAAATATAGAACCCAACTAGGTTGGGGTCGATCCCACAGGGAATAGGACAAAAATTTATCGTGTATTTGTCCGAGTAATTGGCAAGTAAGTAAAAAGGGAAGGGGGGCGTTGTAAACAAATAGTAACAGTAACAATTGTTGAATTTTGGATTTATGATCAATATGAGAAAGGCACTAGGACTGTGATCCCCAAGATTCCTTAACTCCACCGGTTACTTATGCTGGCAAACTGTCCCTCTGCGTTGTATGAAAAACCTAACATGATAGGTTCATCTAAACATCTCTCGACCTTGGTTAGATGAACTTCACTCTTCTCCGCTCTGTCTCTGAGTGTCGTGCTACTAACCCTTGTTCTTAATCTCAGATAACTATCCCTGTTACGGCTCAAGTTATTAGATGAAGGTTGATAGCTTCAAATCTCTGTTGTTATTCCCTTTTCCCAATCTCTACTTCTGTCTCGAGTAAGTTTAGAATACAGGTGAGCTTCCAACATTTGCAATCGTTAGAAGATCAACTATAACGAAGGAAACAGCAATACATGCAGTTACACCGGTTCAGAATCGCTTCGCACTTAACCTATTTCATTAATTACTCATGGTTCACAAAATCCTAGTTATGGGATTTAGCTACTCATGATTGCAAGAACACAAGAAGAATTCAATGATGAAAATATAATTATGAACTCACAAGAATGATAAAACTCTGAAATCTCAATATAAATCAAAACCCTAGAATCGATGTTTGAGATTACAAGATCAATGGGTTTATGAACCTCAAAACAATATAATAGGATCCTTAAATAATGTAATAATTAACTCCTAAACATAGGACAACCTAAGGGTATTTATAGTTACAAATTGAATCCTATCCTAAACAAAGTAGAAGAAAAAAAGTCGGCAACATCCCAAAGACCGTGTCTTAAGGTCGTGGAATCAACCCATGGACCGTGAGTCCAGATCGTAGGAATCATGCATCACGGTACAATTGCAGAAGTTTATCCACGGTCGTGACTCATGGAGACCGTGGGTGGACCTATGGACCGTAGGTCTAGGTCGTGGGTCACTTTCGTTGATTTTAACTCTGCTTTTTTGTCTTCAAAAACTTCCTTTCAGTGCATGCTTCATCCTGTCTTCTCTATTTTACCTCCAAAACATATTTTCCTACAAGATAGAATAGAAAATACATCATACCTACCAAACATACCCAAGTTATTGCATATTTTCCTTATTTTAGGCATCGAAAGTGCCATGAATCATGGTACATCAGTACCATGTCAGCTACTAATTACGAGACTAGATTTCATATCCTGCTTAGGCATGCCTTGATGAGCATTTTGATAGAGGATGAGTGGGTTAGGAAGTTTTTGAAAGGGTTAATTACTCTTCTTTAGTTGGCTATAGCATAATTAATGACTACTGGGGGAATCTTTTAGTAGATAGTGGACCATGCTAAGAGGATTGAGTGTATATGTCATGATGCCTCTGGAGATAATTGATGTGTCGGCATTTTGACAGTACATTTGAGACTTTTGACTATGAATAATTGCAAGTTCTCAAGCAACACTTGTTAGATTTAATTTTTTATACTTCTAGTGTGCAGAATAAGGTGACAAGATAGAAAATAGGAGAAATAAAGCTAAAAGAGGAGTTGATGGAAAGTTTGACATGACGTCAACAAGGTGATAGGCCGTCAACCATATCGTCAGCACTAAGCAGGATTTCATGCAAGATGAAGTTGAGTTGATGTCCAAGGTGATGAGCTGTCAACCTCCTAACGAGCTACCAAATACCTCGCCAAGGCTAGACAGAATCCAGCATTAAGTGAAGTCAAGTGATGGCCTAGTTGATGAGTCGTCAACCTCTTGATGAGTCGTTAACTTCGTCGTTAGATGCAAGGCGGACAGATCTGGGTTCTTATTTGAATTTGAAATTTCCCTTGACTCTAAATAGCCACTGCTAGGGCTTATTTCTACATCTTACAATATAGAGACAAAAACATTATTGTTCTTTAGTTATTTTTCTTTGGTTTTAGCAATCTCATTCGGATTCGGAAGACGATTTGGTTATTGAATTCATATTTGCAAGGGTAATCTTCATCTATGATTTATATTACTGTATTTACTTCCAAAGTTATGAGTGGCTAAAACCCCAAAACTAGGGTTGTGGGATCCATGAAGAATTAACATCTTTGGGGTCATTAATCAGGGTAGAATAATGCTTAGGTTTGTATTGTCAAATCTTTCATTTTAACTGACTTCTAATGGTTGCAAACATTATAACATATCTTAGCATCAACTTTCTTGAGAAAGAGGTTATAACTAGGAAAAGATTTGAGAATAATGATTCAAGATTTCAACCTTCTGTCTAATGGGTAATGCCATAATAAGATTAGCCAACTTAGGGTAACTATTGAGCTTTACTTATTAATCACTTGTAGTTCGAAAGAATTCAAGTGAATATCATCTAAATAGGTTGAGAAACTATTAGATGTAGTGAAAGAGACAATATCCCTGCATGCTTCGCACTAGAAGGATTTGCTATTGTTAGTGACCTAGTGGTGTTATGAAGTCATGGTGATCACAAACCTAGTCATTTTTATTACTTGACTACTATCACTGAAATTCTGATAACTGTTACTTAAATACATTTGTAACATAAGAAATAAAATTTGTGAACCAATTCCCTTTCAAGGAAGTAATTGACTAGTAGTCCATTTAACCACTTAAGGCATAGCTTTCACATTATTTGAAATATATATTTTAAAATGACCTTTTATACTTCTAATCGAGGTGTAATTTAGGAGTATCAAATTTTGGCACCGTTGCCGGGGAATATGATTGACAATTAAGTCAAGTGTGTTGAATTGACTCTTATTCTTATTTCCTAATTTTACTTTATTTGTTGTTTCTATTTACTACATGGTATAGGTCACTACGTGCCAAATACCAAAAGTTGTGGTGAACCGCTATCACCTTACAACCTTGAACTTGAGAACACTCTCAGAAGAGCAATGAATACACAAGAACATGAATCAGGAAGGCTACAACTGTTTGTTGTTGATCAGGTTCATCAATAGAACCAAAATACACCCATCAATGAGAATGATGGATCTTTGGGTGATGATATTAATGCATAAAATATCGATAATATTTCCCCAACCAACCCATATCAGTGACAAAGGGCAAGAGGATAATAGCAACAGGTTATGCCTTTTGAGGTTGATGGTGAAGCTAATGATGACTTGGATGGGGTTGGTGCTACTAGGACCATCGACATTCCAGCACTAACTCCATGAGGAAAGTTCAATATTACCAGCACTATGATTAAATTGTTGAACCTCAAGGGTTTGTTCAGAGGTGTTGCTAGTGATGACCCGAATTTGTATTTGATGAACTTCATGGGGATTTTCAAGTCTTTTGAATTGCCAGGAGTTAGTCAAAATACCATCCAATTATGGTTGTTCCCACTGTCTTTGTCTAGGGATGAAATCTTATGGTTGATAGATCTACAACCTAATTCTATTACCAATTGGAGTCAGTTGAAAGGAACTTTTTTAAAAAGGCTCTTTCCACCCTCTAGGATGTTGCAGCTAAGGGATTAGATCAGTAATTTCAGGAAGCTACCTGGTGAAGGATTACATAAAGCATGGCCATATTTTAAGAAGAAGTTGACTCAATGCCCCAACCATAAGCCAACAGAAGAGCACTTGATGCAAACTTTTTATAAGTCTCTAAATTCGATCACTAAACTGATTGTTGATAATGCTACTGGGGGAGCCTTTATTTCCCTCACATATACATATGAGACTATAATCTTAGAAAGTCTTACAAATATCGACAGAGCTTGTCCTACTAGAGATTCTGAGGTTATAGATGGTACTTATGTTGTGGGTATGTCTACTGAATAACGTTGAAAAGAGGAAGAATGTGATCAAGACACGGCCCATTTGAAGACACAAATGGACTTTCTTATAAAACACTTGTTGGCAGGTGGTACTGAAAAGGAGAAAGTTATAGGTTCTCAAAGTAATGATGCTGAATCAGACTCTAAAGAGGAGGCAAACTACCTGAATAATCAGACGGGAAGTTTCTAGGCTAACGCCCAAGGAAACCAAGTTCGGAACTATCAGAAAGATAATTCTTATGATAAGACTGGTTACAAGGATAGGGATCAACGTAACTAAAAGAGAGAGAATGACAAAAATGGTCTTTATGTGCCGCCTGGAAATCATGATCGGACCTGTAATGATTCAGGAAGCTCAAGAATGGAAGATATGTTGGCTAAAGTGCTATAAAGGGTCAAATCAACTAACTCTGGGTTAAATAAATGAAGAGAGAAATCTCTAACATTAGTCAAATAATGGACTCATATTCCACTTTCATCAAATAGTTGGAGTTTCAAATGGGTCAAATGTCTGCAATAATAAATCACTAGCAGAAGACTAGGACATTGCCTAGCAACACCATACAAAACCCTAAAAATGATAGCCAAATCATGGTTGTCACTTCTAGAAGCAAAATGGTATTTCTTGATCCTATGCCCATTATTAATGAGCATGAAGAGGTTATTGTTTCTAATTCTGGAGTTATAGTTATGTCTGTGATTTGTGTTTTTGATGAGGAAGATATTGAGGTGCCATTGATGAACTTTGATGGTGATGACATCGAATATTATGATGAAATGGTGAAGGTAGTGGTTTGGATAGTCTCCTATTCCTACGCTCCAAAGAAGCTGGACTTGGAACTAAAAATAGGCCTACCCCTCCAGCTATACCTTTGACTGAAGAACCACCAATTTTGAAAATGAAAGTGTTGCATAGTCAGTTATGCAATGCTTTCTTGGGAGAGAATAGTACACTCTATGTTATTATGGAAGCCAATTTGGTTGAGTGGAAGTTTGAGGCACTTGTGTCAGTGCTTAAATGGTTCGAAAGGGCAATAGGGTGGATCATTATCGATATTATTGGGATACCTCCTGGGATTTGTACTCTTTAGATCCAACTAGAAGAAGATTTCATTCCAATCATTGAACATCAGCATTCTTAATCCACCTATGTAAGAGGTGGTAAAGAAAGAGATCATCAAGTGGTTAGATGCAGGAGTAGTATGTCCAATTTCAGATAGTAAAGGGTAGGTCCAGTATAATATATTCCAAAGAGGGGAGGTATGAAGGTGGTTCCTAATGAATGGAATGAGTTTATCCCTCTTAGACAAATCAAAGGCTGGCGTGTATACATGGGCTACCAAAAATTGAACTCTTGGACACTTAGAGATCATTTTCCAATGCCTTTCATGAACCAGATGATGGATAGATTAGATAGACGAGGGTTGTATTTCTACTTAGATAGATATTCTGGATACAATCAAATTTCTATTGCACCATAAGACTAGGAGAAAATGACATTCACATGCCCTTACGGTATGATCGTATTCAAATGCATGCCTTTTGGTATATACAATGCTCCTGCCACCTTTTAAAGATGTATGATGTCTATCTTTTTGGATATGGTGAAATACACTATGGAGGTGTTTATGGATTATTTTTTCATAGTGGGTGACGGGTTTGAAGGTTGCTTGGTCAATCTTGACAAGGTGCTACAGAGATGTGAAAAAGCAAATTTTGTGTTGAACTGGGAGAAATGCCATTTTATGGTGAAGGAGGGAATTATTCTAGGTCACAAAATTTTTGAAAAGAGTATTGACATTGACAGAGCAAAAATTGAAGTGACTGAGAAGTTACCTCCACCAATCTCAGTCAAAGGGGTGAGGAGTTTTCTTGGTTATGCAGGTTTTTTATCGCAGGTTCATAAAAGACTTCTCCAAAATTGCAAATCCTCTTTCCAAGTTGTTGGAGAATGAGGTCACATTCCTTTTTAATGACGCTTGTTTGAAGGAATTTCATTGTTTTAAGGAAAAGCTTACCTCTACTCCCATTATTGTTGCTCCGAATTGGTCTCAACCTTTTAAAGCAACGCTTGATACAAGTGGGGTGGCACTTGGTGAAGTTTTGGGATAGAAGTGGGAGAAAATCTTTCACCCGATTTATTATGCGATAAAAGCACTAAATGGAGCACAAAAGAACTACATAGTAATTGAGAAAGAATTGCTTGCAGTAGTATATGACTTCTAGAAATTCCAAGCATACTTGCGTGGTATAAGAGTGGTGGAGCACACTGATCATTCTTCCTTGAGATACCTCATAGCAAAGAAAGATGAAGACCACAGCTGATTCAATGGGTTCTCTTACTTCAGAAATTTGACTTTGAAATCAAAGATCGTAAAAGATGTGAAAACCAAGTTAGTGACCACCTGTCTAGACTTGAAGGTGCGAGCAAAGTGGCAGACGAAGTAGAGATTGATGACTCCCTTTCAGATGAGCAAGTATTGGTGGCTTTTCTTGATCTTGTGCCTTGGCTTCCTGATTTTTCTAACTACCTTGTTAGCGATATGATGTCGAAAGATCTAAACTATCATCAATGAAAGAAATTTCTAAATGACGTGAGTAATTATTTTTGGGATAATCCATATCTATTCAGGCTCTATACTGACGGCTTAATACGAAGATGTGTTCCCAAATTTGAAATGAAGAGTATACTGGAAACTTGTTACTCATCCCTTGTGGAGGGACAACATGGTGGTGTGCGTACGGTACAGAAAATATTATAATATGGGTATTATCTGCCCACAATCCATCAAGATGTGCAAGAGTTTGTGAAGGCTTGTGACCAATGCTAGAGGCAAGGAGCTATCTCGCGGAGGCATGAGCTACCCATGACCTCGATCTTAGAAGTAGAATTATTTGATGTTTGGGGTATTGACTTCATGGGTTCCTTTATGATTTCCTTCAACCAAAAATACATATTGGTGACGGTGGATTACGTATTGAAATGGGTGGAAGATGTGGCACTACCAACTAATGAAAGCAAGAGTGTGACTGTATTCCTGAAAAGGAACATTTTCTCTAGGTTCGGTACTCCAAATGCAATCATCAGTTATGGGGGGTCACATTTCTATAATAAAGTATTATGTGCTTTTCTAGCAAAGTATGGAGTCAAGCAACATAAGATAGCCACTTCTATCATCCACATATGAGTGGTCAGGTGGAAGTAATGAATCGAGAGATAAAGATGATTCTTACTAAAACAGTGAATGCCAACCAAACTGATTGGGATCGAAAGCTTGATGATGCCTTATGGACATATAGAACTACATACAAAAACCCCATTGGGACATCACCATATTAACTGGTTTTTGGTAGGGCATGTCACTTGCCAATAGAGCTTGAGCGTAAAGCCTTATAGGTGCTCAAAAAGCTAAATCTTAGCTGGAGTGATGCCTCAAACTTGATGCTTGAGTAGATGAATAAGTTGGATAAGTTACGATTGACAGTCTATGAAAGATTGGGCATGTACAAAGAGAATATGAAGTTGTATCAAGATCATAGGTTTGAAAATCAAGAATTCAGTCTAGGCAACTTAGTATTGTTGTTCAACTCTAAGCTCCGGTTGTTTTCGAGCAAACTCAAATCCAAGTGGTCCAGCCCATTCACAGTAACACAAGTGATCCCTTTCAGAGTGGTTGAATTAGAAAATCAAAAAAGGGAATGCTACAAAGTCAATAGGCAATGTCTCAAACAATACTTTGGAATAGTTGAGTAGGTAAAGTTGATGGAATTGATGTACCTTGATAAAGTTTGAGTAATCAAGGTACCCAAGTCATGCCATGACATTAATTCTGACGCTACTAAGAGGCAACCAATGAATGTTATTCGTAACTTGATTTTTAACTAAGCTATATACCTTGGAGTTGGTTGATGTGTTGTCGAAATATACAGGTAAAGAAGCAAAGAGGCCAGAGCTAACTGTTAAAGGTGATGGCTTGGGTGATAACTCGTCAGACAATTAATGGCTTGTCAATCTAAGCATCACTGATGACCAACAAAAAGGTAGATTCTAGATGAAATTGATGGCCTGCATGATGCTTCGTCAATAAGGTAATGGGCCATCAGCTCAAGTCATCACCAAGTGCTTCAAAGGGCAGTATTCTGCCTAAGGCTGACAGCACTCTTGACGAGCCATCAGTCACTTGACAAGCCATCACACTTCATCAGGACCAGGTAAATGTTGTTTTTTAAATTAATCGACCCCAATCCATCTACGTAATCAACTCACAACCAACCCATTACAATCTGACCCAAACCCACACGTCTCTGACCCAATCCAACTTTATCCAACTCAAACCCTAAAACACTCGATCCAATAGTTAAGGAATATAAAAGGAAACCATTTCAAAATCATCGATCTCCCTCTTAATTTCTTTCTCTATCCACTTCACCTGGACACCTACAACCAAAACTCTCCAACTCTCATAACTCTATCTCCTCCACCATATAAATCATCTACCCAACTCAATTCCCATCAAAACCAACCACTACCTATATGAAAATTTCTTAAGGAAGTGATAGTGCAAAATTTGATTCTCTAGTCTTTGTTTTTCATTCAATCAGCACAAAGGTATGCATTTATGCAAATTATTCTTGAAGGATAGTTTTATTCTACTTGTTTTATTTTTGTCTATTTGTGAGTATGTCAACCACTTTTTCTTCCACTCTGACTCAAAATTTTGGGGGAAAAGTTTGTTGCCCACCAAATGTGGATAAAAAGAGTGGAATTGTAAGGGTGAAGTCTGATTAACCCTAATTTACATGTGGAAATTGTTAACACCTCATTGCACTATGAGATTTACACCATTCTTGAGCATGTAACCTTAAAGGTATGATAGAGGAGTAAACAATTTCAATAGTACTACTCACCCATGCCTGCATTGGACTCTATTTAAGTTGAAAATAGGTTTGATGAGCCGCCAAACATGTTATGGATAGTCAACTATATTGTTAACTCAGGAAAATTTACCTGTCAAACTGGATAAGCTTGATGATGAGGTTTGATGAGACGTCAAGTCATTGATGGGCCATCACCTCAAGTCATCAACTGGAGCTTATAATCTGGATAAGCATGAAATTAAGGTTTGATGAGATGTAAAGTCATTGATGGGCCGTCACCTCAGGTCGTCAACTGGGCTTGTAATCTAAATTAGCATGATGATGAGTCTTGATGAGACATCAAGCCATTAATAGGCCATCACCTCAAGTCGTCAAGCATGTAGATATACAATAAATACTTTTAAATTATTTTTCTTTTTGTAGTCTCAAAGCTAACATTAGTCCTCCACAGGTGCAAATACTTCCCAAGTTTCAACCAATATGAGGTAGGGCTCATAAGATATCAGTAAGGACTACCTCGACTCAAAAACTTTTTAATGAACCTGATACTGAGGTTGAGGAGGTAGAAAAGGCTACAACACTAGACAGAGTACAAGGCAATAAGAAATCATTCCCAGTCTAATAATGGAGATGACTCAGCAGGCAATGAGTCTAGCACGCAAAGTGCTAGTTCAAAGGATGATGAAGAGAGTGGAACTAATGCCACTAATAGTCCAGAGAATGAACCTGAACTAGTGCGGGTGATATAATCAAAAGAAAAACCCAAGGTTCAGAGGAAGTATCTGATGGCAAGTAAAAGGGTCGAATGAACTCTATTAAGATGGTCTCTCTTCAATAGGAAAGCAGAATGTCAAGAGACCTATTACTGAGGTGGTTCAAATTATTACTTTCGAGCTAGCAGAGTATCCTGATATTCAACAGTGGTTCAATCACTATAAGTTTGGTTGGACTAGCATAGCACCTGGAAATATTACCCAACTATGGTTCGTGAATTTTATACAAACTACGCTACCACTCTAGAACACAGCTGCAAGAAAGGTCATAAAGTTACTGAACTACCCAACTTGAATAAATTTAGAATTTGAGAAATTCTGATAGACATTTCAGATTAAACAATTAACCACTTCCTACATGGGTAAGATTTTATGCCTCTAGGAAATACTCCAGATTTTGTTCACTAGATGGCTAATAGATTGAATTAATGTCCTTGGTTGGCACAGGTGTTTACTGAGGGGGGAACACAAATGATTAACAAATCTCAGTGCAAGAATTTACAAGTCCATATTGTCTTTTAAATCCAAGTTCTGGTAGGTATTAGTGTGTTTCAGGTTAATACCAACGGAGGGGACAAGCCTCTAGGTAAAGATCGGGTAATGTTGGTAGCTAGCTTAATGTATGGTTTTCAAGCTAAATTTTGGTGAGACCATAGCTGATGAAATGAGAATAAGTGCCACAAAGCTCGACACCTCACTACCATTCCCATGCTTGTCACTCAGTTATGCAGAGAGGCTCAGCTTTCAGTATTAATTAGTATAGATTTCGAAATAATGGTAGTAAAGACACATAACTTTGAGTGATCTCAGGATAAAGAGAAGATTAGGCTACAACTGAGTAAGCCTGTAAGTTTTGCACTTGATACTCAAACCATAGGGGATCCCCCTACCACATAAAGTATGCAGCTATCTATTTCCATAGTTCCACTCACTACCTCTATTGTTGGCATGACCTCGACTACTGAGTCCATAAAATGTAACACCCCATATACTTTTGATCCTACTTGACAACTTTGAACCATGCTTACTTAGGTTTCGAGAGCCATAAGTATGTATTTTGTAGTGTTATGGATGGAACATTTGATATTGGGCTAGTAAATGTGATTAGACCTTTGTAGGAGGTGTTTGTTATTTTTTGGAGTAGTTGTGGAGTGAAAATTGAGGTTTGAAGGACTTTCAAGCAAAGGATATTAAATCTAAGAGGTAATCAAAAGATTTGGACTTGAAAGATCCAACCAAATCCGCAAAGAAAAGTCGAAAACAAATTTTTAAGGTGGGGCGCTGCAGGTGGCGTGCCAGGCCGCTTCTGGCCAAAATTTTTTTGACCCAGGCAGCAAAGGGGCGCGCCAGGCGGTGTGCCAGGCTGGTTTTTGCAAAAAAAATTCTTCGACCATTAGTCTATAAATAGGACTCTTGGGTTATGGTATTATTATTCCATCATAGTAGGACTACTCTTGAGCAAGTTTAGCATCCGAGTTGGGATTAATTCTTCATCATAAACAATTTATCAAATTATGTTCAATTAAGCCATGAGTGTCCAAAATTGTTGATTCTTGAGATTAAAACTACGAGCATGAAACGCGGGAGTTGAATATTGTCGCAACATTTATGGAATTATTTAAACATAAGATATATGACGGATTAAGCATTGAATTCGGTGGGCTAAGTTAATATGTGTTAATGGGCTCAAAGGAAGGCCCAAAATGAATTAAAAGACATGGCCCAATGGGTCAAATGACCCATTCTTGCTTTGACTAATCACTTATTGGGCCAAATGGCTAAGGATGACTTCAAGGGCCTATAAAAGGCACCAAAAATCAGATTTTATTCATTGTAACACACATGTATTTCTAGACTTTTCCAAGAAACCAAAAAGAGATATTTTCTCTTCACTTTCAAACCCTAAGTCATCTCTTTGGGCAAGATCATCATTTGACAAGCCTTGGTAAGTGTTTATTCTTATGATTTAATATATCATATGCATGAGAGATTATGTAGATCATGTTGGTTATGCTTGGAAGTGTTGGACATGGCACTTTTGGTTTTTGTTAAAAGATGTGCCATCCTTGTGATTTAAACTTGAAAGGAGACTTGAGGTTTGAATGAAAGTGAATGGTATGGATGAGATACCAACATGTATGGTGTAATTATGTTCTTTAACTTGTTATTTTTCTATAAGTGCAAATTGTGGGATTGTGGTCGATATGTTGTTATAAGGTGTATTGAGGTGACTTGTTGGATTAATTGTGTTACGGTGTTAATGAGAAACTATAAAGGAGAAACTTGGTATAAAATGCTATTGGTATGATGTTGTATGTTGTGGTCAATGTATGGCATAATAGGGTATTGTTGGTATAACAATGCCGTAAATGGTATTGTAAAAGGGAAAATGACATTTTAAGGCAAACATGTAACTCATTGTCGTCTTATACATTTGTAGGGTAGTTGATTGTTAACGTAAACTCCATTATGTACTTGTGTTGTAGAGTGAAACGTAAGGAAGGAGTTGGACTATTGTATTCACGTATAGGATTGCGTATTCATATTGAGAAGACAAGGTATGTAAGGTTACTCTTTCCGTATCCTTCTACAGCATATGTTGTTCACATTGACATTGTACCTGTTTCATTCCGAAATGTCCCAAGGTAGCTTATTTCAAGTTGTCATATCATATTACTCATAGGGTCAATGGTGATTCACATGTTTCATAGTCATTGACTAATGTTCCAAAGTTCCAATAATGCTTATTCACATGTCTCTTATTCATTGGTTATTGTTCCAAAGCTCCCAACAATGTTATGACTACAAACGCATCAATCTCTCATAAGAAAAGGTATCAATCTCTCTTAAGCAAATGTATCAATCTATCCCAAGCAAATGAATAAATCTCGCAAAAGTAAAGAATGAAGTAATGATAATAATGGTTTAATGGTTTATGTTGAGAATGGGTGGTATCTCATGGAGTGAAAGAAACACTCGCATGAATGACGATCCCACTATTATGGGTGGTATCTCATGGGATGAAAAGAACATCCACATGAATGGCGATCCCGATTATTAAAGCATGGGTGGTATATCATGGAGTGAAAGACACACTTGCATGAATGACGATCCCAATATTACGGGTGGTATCCCATGGGATAAGAGGAATATCCGCATGGATGATGATCCCAATTATTATGTTAATTTCCCACTGATCGGTTGGGGCCCGGGTATGATATGAATCAATGATGGATGGCAAATGAACGTAAAAGTAAAGAACGAAATGTATGTAAAAGCAAGGAACAAAATGAATGTAATGTTCACGATTCCCAACATACAGAACGATGGTTTATCCATATTGACTATTTTCTTATAATTGATTCTATTGAGGTTCTTATGCATTGATGTAGTTTCTTATGGCCTTACATACTTAGTACATTCTTCGTACTGACCCCCTTGGGGGACTTACCTTACTTGCTACAGGCACAAGAGCTAGTAGACCTCCACTATAGGCTACGAGTCATTTGCAGATCATTGGTGAGCTCCAGTTGGTTCGGGGCTTTCCGAGTCACATGGATTTTGGTTTTGGTATTGTATTTATGTTGTATAAAGTGGGGACTTGTCCCGACTGTAGGTTGGTTATGTATGTGTATCTGTAGAGGCTTTGTATACGCATATGGGAATGTGAATGTAAGGGATGTATGATCATTTTGACTTGATGGCCCTAACGGCCAAATTTCATAAATAACATGTTTTCCATGACTTTCGCATAATTGCATGAGACATAATGATGTTCATACGAGGATATGCATAAGAATGTACATGAGCAAAGATTGGTTCTCTCGGGCCATATCGGCTTCGGGTGCCAGTCCGTTCCGAATGGGATTCGGGGCATGACATAAAAACAACTATTGTTGCAGCCCAAACTTTGGAATATGTGCTCACACTCCAAAATTTCAAGAAGTGGGTTAAGCATTCACAAAAGTTTGAATAATAGTTGAAACTCTTTGCATAATAGTCTGAACTATTAGTTAACTGAGCCATACAAGCTTCACTGGTGTCAAATGCCAACCTCCATGGCCACATTGATGATATGGAGGGAAGTATAAATAAGATATTAAAGTCTATGACCATACTGAATTTATCCAAATTTAAAGTTGAGTTCAAAAAAGGCCCGCCCGATCTGATATCACAGAGCTGTAGAATAGACCTACCTTGGTGTTCCTGACTCCGAATGATGAGGAGTCAGAGGAAAAAAAGGAAACTTTATATGATTTGATAGGAAAATCTTTAAAATCCAAAGGCAAGGGTAAGAGAAAAAGATGATCTATAAAAGGCTGAGAAAAGAAGGAAGAAGCAAGAGAAGAAATATCTCAAGGAAGCAAGAAAGAGAGAAATGGAAGACCAATAGAAGTAAGAAGAAGTTTTGAGGGTTCAAGCTGCAGGAGCATCTTCTAGTGTCCCACCAACAGTAGTTGTTGGCGCTGAGTTAAGTGTGGAGTCTTCTACTCTACCACCTACTATATTGAGTGGATCAGTCATCCTAGCACCATTGCCGCAGATATGTCTTCCATCTATCTCTTTAATATTTCATTCTTGTCTTATTGGGGGCATGCATACCTTTTTTATGGGGGTCGGGTACTTCCCACATGAGGGTTTTTATTGACGTGTTTCTTTTTTCCTATCTAGTAGAACTATCATATTTAGGTTATTTTTAGTTTTATGTGTTGTTTTGTATAGGCAAAAGAAGTTTAGGGATCTAATGGGAGTCATGTTTGAAGAAGTTGAAAATGGGGACCCCTATAAATTTGTTTTGTAATGTGCGTGTTTTTGTTTTGATATATTGACTACTATAGATCTTTGCATGGCATTAGATGTATATGAATGTGGTAACGATCACTTAAGATTGAGCATGAACCTGATAGTTAATGTTTAATTGTGCTATTCTGTGCCAAGTGTGTGTGAGCTATATTTATTTAGTTCTTGCTCTGTGGATACAATTCATAACTTGCCCGATTAGTCTTTCGTAGGTAATTGGATAGAAGATTAGGAAAGGATGGTAGGCCTTGTTTATTTTAGCCCACTCAAGTGAAATGACAGTCCAAATAATAATGATGTATCCCTTGTTCTTGAAGTTTGTGCCAATTGATCCTTTTATTCATTAGCCGATTCACCTTCTCCATCTTTCTTAAAACTCTTGTCTTTGGCCCTAGTTCTCCCTTGGACATTATCCACCTCAACTCTGGAAAATAGTCTAAGTTTAGGGTGGCAACTATGAAGACTCCCTGGAACCTTTGTTTTGGCCCTGATTTAGTTTAGGACATCATACACCTCAACTCGGGCAAATCACCTAAGTTGAGGGTGGCCATGTTAAAGGAGTGTGAAAATAAAAAAATGGAGTATGAAAAGAAGAAGCTGATGATAAAATAGAGATGCGGGTGTGGTTTGTGCAAAAAAGAAATGAAAAGAAAAAAAGAGAAGAGAACCGCACCCGAAGTGAAACCAAGGAGTGAATAAATAAAGAAGATTGAAAATAGGGTTGGTCATAAGTGGAGAAGAAGTAGTGTAGTACCAAGGAGGGTTTATTAACTAATCCCAAATGTACCATGCCTACCCCCAAGCCTACGTTACAAGACAAAAAAAGTCCTTGAGTGATCCTAGTCTAACTGCCCAAAAACTGAATCATTGAAAATAAGGACAAGACTATGATATTGCATGTGTATTTCTTAAACTTCTTTGTGAGAGTGAGAGATTTGATTCCAGTCCCAATTTAATTCGATCTTTTGTGTGGGGGACTTTTTTGTGGTGAGGACATATGAAAAGCGCAGTTAATTATTGATTGTTAGGCTGACTGCTATATGTGTATTCAATGTTGCCCATTTTTATAATAATTTCATTCATAGATGCTTATTGGTATAGTTGATGAATAGTTCATGCACACTGATTTTGTTTTAAGGAAAAAATAATGGGGTTGGGTATCATGTGTATGACTGTCGGAGTGTTCCTTAAATTTTTGTTGCTTGTATAGTGTGGTGTTGTTTAGTTGCTTGAGGACAAGCAAACATTCTAAGTTGAGGGTGTTGATATGTTGGCATTATAACGATACATTTGAGGCTTTTGACTATGAATAATTGTAAGTTCTCGAGCAACTCTTGTTAGACTTAATTATTTTTACTTTAGTGTGTATAATAAGGTAACAAGGTAGAAAACAGGAGAAATAAAGCGAAAAGGAGCAATTGATGGTAGGCTTGACGCGACATCAACAAGGTGACGGGTCATCAACCATATTGTCATGCCTAAGCAGGATGCATACAAGCTGAACTTAAGTTAACGGCCAAGGTGATAAGCCGTCAACCACATCACTAAGGATAGAGAAAATCTAGCATTAATTGAAGGCAAATGATCGCCCAGGTGACGAGCCGTCAACCTCCTGACAGGCCATCAACTTTGTCGTCAGATGCAAGGCGGCTCGCTCTAAGTTTTTATTTGAATTTCAAATTTCCTTTGACTATAAATAGCCACTGTTAGGGCTTATTTCTATATCTCACAAGATAGAGACAAAAACATTATTGTCCTTGAGATATTTTCTTTGGTTTTAGCACTCTCATTTGGATTTAGAAGACATTTTGGTTGTTGAATTCACCTTTACAAGGGTAATCTTCATCCATGATTTATATTACTGTATTTTCTTCCAAAGTTAGGATTGTCTAAAACCCCATAACTAGGATTGTGGGATCCAAGATGAATTAACATCTTTGGAGTCATTAATCGGGGAAGATTTGAATAGTGCTTAGGTTTGTATTGTCAAATCTTTTATTTTAACTAACTTCTGATGGTTGCAAACATTAGAACATGTATTAGGGTTAAATTTCTTGAGAAAGAGGTCAAAACTAGGAAAAGAATTGAGAATAAGGATTCGGGATTTCCAACATCCGTCTAATAGGTAATGTCGTAATAAGATTAGCCAACTTAGGGTAATTATTGAGTTTTGTTTATTCATTACTTATAGTTCAAGAGAATTTAAGTGAATATCATCTAAATAGGTTGAGAAACATTTAGATATAGTGAAAGAGTCAATAGTCGTGCATGCTTCACACTAGAAGGATTTACTATCGTTAGTGACCCGGTGGTGTTATGAAGTCAAGGTGATCACAAGCCTAGTCATTTTTATTATTTGATTACAATCACTTAAATTCTGATAATTGTTACTTAAATACATTTGAAACATAAAGAATAAACTTGTGAACCACCCCCTTTCAAGGAAGTAATTGACTAGTAGTTCATTTAACTACTTAAGGCTTAGTTTTAACCTTATTCCCTATGGGATTCAACCCTAACCTAGTTGGGTTATATATTTTACAATGACTGCTTACACTTCTAATCGAGGTGTTATTTGGATGTATCAGTAGTGGCAAGAGGGTTTGTAGACAAGGTGGTTTTAGTGGTTGTTGCGACCCAGCTATACACGCAAGTGTACGTGATCGTTCAAGTAATAAAGTGGCTCCTTTAAAAGATTCGGATATCGAACGCAAGGGACTTTCGTCAACAGAATTCAATTCTAGACGTCCAACAATAATTAAAAACTAGTGTTGCGAAAAGGAAACAGGATTTGTCACTAAAAATTAATTGTTTGCGAACTATGAACTCCTATCTTCGCTACCGTAACTTTAGTTTTCGCAAATATGCTTGAAAAATCAATAAAAAGTGAATTCCCAGGGCTAAGGCATTTCGAACGTCGTCTCTTGAGCATAATTGTCATTGGTTTAAGCAATTTGAGTTGTTTATCTTGGTTATTGATCCCGAGGTTAATTTTACAATTATATTCGTCTCCAAAGTATAATCTTCTACTAGAAATTAGAAACCTAACTACATCAGTGAGCGGTGATAAGCTTAACCAATTCTAGTACATTTAAGCGTTCTTCTCGTAATTGACCAAGTGTGGTGGAGTAGGTACCTCTCGGTCCTAACCACATGTCAATCCCTTAGAATTCCTTCCCCGAGAAAGACCACACCTCTTATATTCCACGTTCTATCTCTTAGTTTCTCTCTCGAGCTCACTTCAAGACAAGGAATGTATTTCAATGGTGATCAAGCATCAAAATAGTGAAATTTAGAATATATGAATAACCAATTTATGATAAACTTCAGCAAAAACCACTAAAATTAACCCAAGAGATTCATGTTCTTGGCCTTAACCCCAAGAATGAGGGATTTTAGCCACTCATAATGTTAATTAACATCCAAAAGTAATAAAATAACATAAAAAGAAATTAAAACTGAAAAGATGAAGAATGAAACCTAATTTCAATGCCCAAAAACACCCAAAGCATCCTTGTCAAGATGGAATGTGATACAATAACTCAAAAGCCCTATTTATAGAGTGAATTTTGAGGCAAAAATTAGCCAAAAAGCGGCCCGGCACGCCCTTGGGCTCGCCTGGCACTTAGGCGAATTTTGCCTCTACAAAGGCGCGACCCAGGTGGCCTGGCACGCCCTGAATCGCGCCCCATTGCTGCCTGCCAGAACAAAAATTTTCACAAAAGCGGCCTGGCACGCCCCTTGGCGCGCCAGGCCCTTAATTTTTGATTTTCCTCTTTCATCGACTTTTCTTTGCGGATTTGGCATGATTCTTCAAGTTCAACTCTTTGGCTTGCCTCTTATCTTCAATATCCTTTGCTCGTAGCTTCTCCAAGCCTCGCTTTCCACGCCAAAAATGCTCCAAATAGTCGCAAATTCCACCTACAAGAGTCTAATCATATTGGTTAGCACAATATCACATATTCCATCAAAACCATACAAAATATATAGGTATTGTTCTCAAAACTAAGGTAAACATGGGTTAAAGTTGTCAATAAGGCATATAAATACGCCTTAGATCACCACCCCACACTTGAACCTTTGTTTGTCCTTGAACAATAACCGCACTCAAACCCGGGCGACTTAAGACAACCGACACACAATAGGTATTCTTGCATAGCTACACAACCACATTCATCAACTTATGCACCAACATGCTAGTATCACCCAAAAAAAAATAGCAAACTGAAACAGTCTATCCTCACAAAACCACTTTACTAGTTGCAAATTCATGCATGACACATTACCAATAGATCGCCACACTTAGCTAAACATGCACCCTCACCACAAGAGAATCACCCAATATTGCACACAAAGTAATTATTAAATGGGTGCATGAATAAAAGTTCACTCACTCTCAAAAAGAATTCACATGCAACCCAAGATGAACCATAAGCTTGCCCTTAGTGTAATACTCCACTAATATCAAAATGTTAAAGCTCAAGATCAAGTAGAACTTTAAGGGTTGTAATGTAAGCTAAGGGACGGGTAGGAACTATTTGGTCAAGAATAGTGACTATCTTCTCTAAGCGCTTTAATACACTACAAATTACATTCAAATCACCTCCAACCACCCTATTTTCCACCACTTTTATTTTCCCAACTCTCTTTTTTTTTGCCCCCCTAAGCTAGCTTAAGTATATTAGGTAGGGAGTAACTGCTATCCACCATTGATTCGAAAACTAAATTTTTTTTTCCTTCTCATTACCATACTCCCTACCAACACACCCATCTCTTTTTCACACACCCAAAGGATATATACTTGGGGTTTTACTTAACTCTTCCTTCTTCAATTCTTTTACACTCCTTCACCTCTTAATTTCTTAATTAAAGCGCTTAGGAGTTGTTTTGGATCAAATTGTGGTTCATTGAAAGAAAAGGACCAAGCTACATATAAAGCTACCAAAGAAAAGGCTAAAGGCTCAACGGGGCTAACTAAGATCATGCAAAAAGGGTAGATAAAGTAGGCATAAAACATGGCTATCAAAGAAATGCCTATATCATCTCCTAAACTCAACATCATTTACTTTGCTTTGCAGACACACCGGGCAAGTTCAAGACATCATTATGCACATGGAATATCACAAAAATCTTACACACACATGGCACATGTTTAGTTCAGCAAGCTCACCATAAAATATCCGAAATCATGCATAGGTTCAACATTAAGCAACTTAGCCAGTCAACTAAGTGAGAATTAGGCGTCTAAACACTTGCTATTGAATATCCTAGCATGTTTAACACATGTATGCACAATTGTTTAGCAAGCAAGAACACCCGACACTACATGACTAATTCGCTCTTAAGACGGTCGTCATCCATCCATCATAGAGCAAATCCCTTAATCCTATGACTAAAAGCGACTCAAAAAATAATAAACACCAAAAAACAACATAAAAATTAAAATCTTTTTGTGGTTTTCTACGGTTCAAAGGGACTCTCCTTAGTAAAAGAACCGAAAACAAAGGCTAAGGAACCCAAAATAAAGGCATACAGAAGCACACATATACATACATACAAAGGAAGCCCATCACACCCTACCCCACACTTAAAAGATTAGCATTGTCCCCAATGCTACAAAAATAAACAACACAAGAGTAGGGTGTAAGAAGCTCCCTAGTCAGTCAAGGAAGACGTCGTCCTCCGTCTCATGTACCTCTAGCGGTGTATCATTCGCCTCCACCTCGTCATCATCAGAATCGGTCTAGCGGGCATCTTCATCTGTAGGGACATCATCATCCACAGGCTCAACAAAATCAGGCCCAATTCTCAATAATGCCATGGCATGCTCGTTAAGAGGATAATCCCTCTCAACCTGGCTCAGCTCTTCCTCCGTAGAGGGCCTAACCCCAGTCCTGTGCCGTAGCATCTCCAACCCATACATACGGGCTAAAATCCCATCATCTCGAGCATGACGCTCCGCTAAGGTGAGAGTGGGGCCGAGTGCATCAGGTGCCCTGGTTTGGGTGACATCCACAGGGGTCTTCACCATAGGAGGATGCTAATCAAAAGCCTCCTCGGGCACTTCGAATGCTCGCATAAATTTAGTCAATAACCCACCAAAAGCATAACGAAGACCTCCATGCAAACGAGCTCGGTGCATAGCCGACAGCACTACAGACCCTACATTAATCTCCACATCAGTTATGAGAGCATACACCAGACAGACACGATCCCGCATGACCTCCATCATGTGGCTACCCGAAATCAAGCAACAACACACAATATTCAACCATATTCGCGCCTATTTAGTCAAATGAGCAAAGGGTAGACTCAAGTGGTACCCTCTTTTGTGATGGCGCAAACATCTCACAGTCGAACGCTGGCCGCAAAGAGTGTGTCGAATATCAGCATAGGGGGGCCTAGCATTTAGCCTGAGGAGGTCGTAGGGACTAGACCGAGTGTGTACTCCCAATAATCCCGTAATGCCCAAGGAATCAAGGATAACATCAGTCCCTCGTACAACCAACGAGCTGGTAGGTTACAATCCCCTCACCAGATGGAGGTTACAATCCGTAGCTCTGTCGAAGATGAACTACATACCTAATTGCACAATCCAAGCCAATATCCTAGGGTAAGTCCGAGCTAGACTGGCCCTATCAAGACATTCATCTGCAAAGTATTTAGCTTCAGTGTGGCTTTTGTACCAACTCTTGTAAGCACTAGATACAGTATGAATCCCATACTTGCGTTTCTGGCCTTTCGAGGCTGGGGGAGCCGCGGGGACCTTACTTTCTGACCGACGTCGCTTGTGAGAGCTATAAGCAGCCACATTAGCATCCGACATTGTACCTGTAGCAAAGATCCACAAGCAAGTCAATTTCCCACGTAAAGATAGCTAAACAACTCAATGGGCGTTGGCTTTAAGGGCCACCCCACACCTAGTTGCTTAGCACCATTCAAAATATATGGGTATAGGGTACTCAAACTTCCCCTTATCACTTAAAGCCCAATTACCAAGTCCAAAACGTAGACCAATTGCCCATACCCAACACAAGTTCAATAATCCCATATATATCATTAGAATGCTCTACTTGTTTTACTCAAGAATTCAAACAAGACTCATACATATTCAACAACATATAAGTTGTAGCAAGTGATATCAACTACCAACTTGCTCAATTAACACCAATAAAGAGAAACCCACTTCCAATCATTCCAACTAAAACAAGATTATTAAACAAAATTTCATATGCCTTTCAAGTTTATTGTAATGACACCCCATAAACTCTAACCATATCATACTAATCAAGTCAACACACCAAGAACATATTGGGCATCACAAACGTAATCCAAGAATACTCCAAATTCGCATCATCCTCATAGCAATCTAGAGAGAAAAAGCGAAGGAAACATACCTTGATAACTTGAAAGGAGTCTTGTAAACACAACCCAAGAGGAGAAGGCAAGAAATCGAGCAACGTGAGGGCAAGAGTAGAGAAAAGGAAGAGAGAATTTTTGATGCTTTGGGAGTAAAATCGTGTATTTGGTTGTGGAGTTTGGGAATATTTGTGAAGAATAAGGAAAATTAGGGATTTAAAAGAGAAGGGGTGGGGGTGGGGCGGGTCATGGACCCAAAGACTTAAAAAAAAAATTGTGCCAAAAATATAAGGCGGTAGCGGCCTGGCACGCTACCTAGCGCGCTACCCCACTGCCCAGTCAAGAAAAAAATGGGGCACAGGTGGCCTGGCACGCCTTGTGTCGCGCCTGCCTTCTGCCAGGCGAGAAAAAAATTTTGGGGCAGGCGGCCTGGCACGCCCTGTGTCGCGCCTGCCCATTGCCACAGGATAAAAAAATTTTAGCAAGTGAGCCCTAGCATGCCATGTAGCGCGCCTAACACTTAACATTATACCTGAGCGATTTTCCATATTTTTCACATAATCTTGAGGCTTTTACAAGTCCCAAGACTCAAAACTTTACTCCAAAACATGTCCTACCTGCCCGGCACCTTCAAATAATCATCTATCCGCCAAGTTTACCTTTTTCTTGTGGATTTCCACGTCAAAATGCTCCGTGCCTCTGCATAAACATAAGATCCTAGAACTAAGTTAGAAAGGGAAAATTTTAAAAGAGATGGGTTGCCTGCCATCAAGCGCCTTAGTTTTGGTCTGGGCACGACTCTTCTTTTTGTATTTTTACTTTATAAATCCTAACTATTACAACACATTCATGGGTTACCTCCTTTGTAGCGCATGGTTTAATGTAGCGGCTCGACCATACTTAGCTCAATAATCATCAAGGTGAAGCACGTCCTCCTTCTGCTTTACTTCCTCACCAAAATAATGCTTCAATCTCTGGTCATTTACCATAAATCTCGTACCATCATTTTTGTTCAAAATTTCCACCGCACCATGAGGCATCGTGCGACTTACCTCAAAAGTCCCACTCCATTTAGATCTTAGCTTGCCCGGAAACAACCTAAGTTATGAGTTAAACAAAAGTACCAACTGGCCTGGCTCGAAAGTATGGGGGAGAATATGCTTGTCATGCCATCATTTCGTTTTCTCCTTGTAGATCTTCGCATTTTCATATGCATGGAAACGAAATTTTTCCAACTCATGGAGTTGCAACAACCTCCTGTTACCAGCCAACCCCGGATCTAGATTCAACTTCTTTACCCCCTAATATGCTCAGTGCTCAAGCTCAACGGGGAGGTGACATGCTTTCCCAAAGACCAAATGATAGGGAGAAGTCCCTATAGGAGTCTTATACGCCGTTCGATAAGCCCAAAGAGCATCATCCAGCTTGAGTGACCAATCTTTCCTCTGAGTATTCACAATCTTTTGCAAGATTTGTTTTATCTCACGATTAGACACTTCCACTTGGCCACTTGTTTGGGGATGATACGCTGTTGAGACCTGGTGTCTCACACCATACTTTGCCAACACACTCTTCACCCAATAATTAATGAAGTGTGAACCTCCATCGCTAATAATAGCTCTTGGAGTTCCGAATCTTGTGAAGATGTGTTTTTGAATGAACTTCACCATAACCTTGGAATCATTCGTAGGGAGAGCTGCAGCCTCTACCCATTTAGACACATAATCCACTGCTACAAGTATGTATAGATTTCCATTCGACTTTGGGAAAGGGCCCATAAAATCTATCCTCCATACATCAAAGACTTCAACTTCTAGGATATTATTTAGAGGCATCTCATGTCGCTTTGCAATCGTCCCTATATGTTGACATTGATCACAACTTTTCATAGAGGCAAGAGCATCTTTAAATATAGAAGGCCAGAAGAAACCTGATTGCAATATTTTTTAGGCTATGCGTTCACCACCATGATGACCACCATAAGGTGATGCGTGGCATCTCTCTAACACTTGTTTCACTTCCGCATCCGGAATATATCGTCTTACTATTTGATCAGGCCCTTGCTTGAATAAATAAAGATCATCCCATATATAAGAACGTGCCTCATATGCCAGCTTCTTCTTCTGTTGAGGACTCGAATCAGGAGGAAATTGCCCACTTACCAATAGATTCACAATGTTTGAATACCATGGAAACTCATCAACATCCAAAACTAACAATTGCTCGTCTGGAAATTCCTTACAAATACGCCCATCATCCACTACATGTGTCGAGCTTTCAAGTCTAGAAAGATGGTCAGCAATTTGATTTTCTGTCCCCTTTCTATCTTTAATCTCTAAGTCAAACTCTTGTAACAATAAGATCCATCTAATAAACCGCGGCGTAGCATCCTTTTTATTGAACAAATATCGTATTGCAGCATGATCCGTGTATACAATGACGCTCGTGCCCACCAAATATGATCTAAATTTATCAAATGCGTACACCAACGCTAGCATCTCTTTTTCAGTCATCATGTAATTTACTTAGGCTGCATCGAGGGTCTTGCTCGCATAATAAATAGAATGAAATACCTTATTCCTCCGCTGACCAAGAACTGCACCCACTGCAACATCACTTGCGTCACACATGAGCTCAAATGGTAAAGCCCAGTCAGGAGCAATAAGTATAGGTGACTCTACCAACTTCTTCTTCAAAACTTCAAATGCCTTCACACATGATTCACAGAATACAAATTTCACATCTTTTTCCAAGAGCGTGCACATGGGCGTGCAATTTTGGAAAAATTTTAAATAAATCTTCTGTAAAACCCAGCATGTCCCAAGAAACTACGCACCCCTTTCACCGATACAGGTGGAGGTAACTTTTCAATAACTTCAATCTTTGCCCTATCAACTTCGAGCCCCTGCTTTGACACTTTATGCCCAAGAACTATACCTTCCGTCACAAGGAAATGGCACTTCTCCCAATTGAGAACAAGATTAGTTTCTTCACATCGAGCAAGGACTCTATCAAGGTTTTGCAAGCATACCTCGAAAGAGTGACCAAAGACTGAAAAATCATCCATAAAAATCTCTACGAACTCCTCCACCATGTCATAAAAAATAGCCATCATGCACCGCTGAAAGGTAGCCGGTGCATTACACAATCCAAATGGCATACGCTTGAAAGCATATGTTCCGTAAGGACATGTGAATGTAGTCTTCTCCTGATCTTGCAGAACTATAGCAATTTGATTGTATTCGGAATACCCATCAAGAAAGCAATAATACTCCTTCCCGGCTAACCGATCCAACATCTAATCAATAAAAGGGATTGGATAATGGTATTTCCTAGTAGCATCATTGAGTTTCTGGTAATCCATGCAAATTTTCCACCCAGTCACAGTTCTTGTAGGAATCAACTCATTATTATCATTCGTGATCACCGTCATACCACCCTTTTTTGGGACACATTGTACTGGGCTCACCCACGTACTATCAGAGATAGGGTAAACAATGCCCGAATCTAACCACGTAATTACCTCTTTCCTTACTACTTCTTTCATCACCGGATTCAAGCTTCGTTGGTGTTGCACACTCGGCTTATGCCCTTCCTCCATGTAAATTTATGCATGCATAAACCTGGATTAATACCATGGATGTCAGACATCTGCCAACCACTAGCCTTCTTTCTTCTTTTGAGTATCAATAATGCCGCATCAACTTGTTCCATTGACAAATTTGTTGCAAGAATAATAGGAAGGGTCTCATTGTCACCTAAGAAAGCATATTGAAGGTGACATGGAAGTTCTTTCAATTCAAGCTTCAGTGCCTCCTCAATTGAGGGCTTGGTTGGAGTACCAAGTGGACGATTTAAAGGTTCCCATCTACCCTCTTTAGCATAGATACCCATAAGATCAAGAACCTGCACCATTTCACTAGCTTCCGCATCAACAAAAACATCTTACCCCATCAAAACTTTTTCCAACGGATCTGTAGACAAAGTGTGGATGCTTTCAACCGCCAAATCTATAGCTGTAATAGCTGACAAGTTCTCATAAATTTCTGGGATCTTCAAAGCCCTATATACATCAAAGACCTCAACCTTATCATGAGCTCGCATAGTTAGTTTCCCGGCTGCTACATCAATGATCGCACCTCTAGTGGCCAGAAACGGATGCCCCAAAATAAATGGGACTTCCGGGTCAGGCTCAAAATTTAGCACCACAAAATCAACCGGAAAGATCAACGAACCCACTTGAACCAGAACATCCTCAACAATACCATCAGGTCTAGTCACGGATCGGTCTGCAAGCTGCAAAATAATAGTAGTAGGCTTAGGACGACCCAAACCCAACTCCTTGAAAACCAAAGTGGGCATCAGATTTATACTAGCCCCCAAATCACACAATCCACGAGCGCAGACACGATCTCCCAGAGTAATTTTCACAGTGAAGCTTCCAGGATCCTTCAGCTTGGTAGGTAACCGGTTTTGAATACGAGAACTACACTCCTCAGTCAATGCAACTATAGCATACTCTGTCAGTCTACTCTTGTTTGCCATAATATCTTTCACAAACTTGGCATACTTTGGAATACCCTACAAGATATCCACAAGAGGCAAATTAATGTGCATTTGTTTAAGTAGTTCAATGAACTTACCAAAGCATTCATCTTCCTTCTTCTTCTTGAACTTCTGAGGGAAAGGAGGAGGCAACTTTACACTATGTATCACTTTATCATCTTTGGAGCTTTTGGTAGACTCCACTTGTTCGTCTTCAATCACCACTACTTTTGGCTCCAATTCTTTCGCTGGTACAATCGCATCCTCTAACTGCTTACCACTACGAGTAACAATAGCATTCACCTGCTTTGGATTAGGCTCGGTATCACCTGGAAAACCTCCTTGGGGCCTTGTATTTTGTGCATTAGCTAACTGACCAATTTGTTTCTCCAAATTCTGAGTAGCCAACTGATTGTTCCTCACATCTGCTGCCAGCTTAGCTTGCTCTGCCATAATCTGTTTTAACATATCTTCCACGCTCATATCTCCAGACTTATTACCCACTTGATTTCCTTGACCTTGTTGTTGGTTGTATTGTGGTGCATATCCTAGAGGCCTATATTGATTCTGATTACCTCCCCAAGATAAGTTCGGGTGATTTTTCCACCCAGCATTATAAGTATTTCCGTAATTCTGGGCTCCAACTCCACTTTGGGCATTACCAATAAAATTTATGAAATCCAAATTTGCACTGCACAACTCGCTGGTATGATCCTCGTTTCCACATACACTACACATCACAGAGACCTGTTGTTGTACTGCATTTACAGGAGCTTGTTGCTGCCCCAAATTCAAACAACTGAAGTAATTGTTCATCATGTTTTGCATAGCTGAAATTTAGGCAGATAATGCCGTGACTGTATCCACATCTAGTTTCCCAGCAACCTTCTTTGTAGAATTCCTCGAATTATCACTATGTCAGTCTGGATTTCCCTGTGAAATATGATTCAACAAAGCATATAATTTATTATAAGTCTTCTCTAAAGCTTGTCCACCTGTAGCTAAATCAAGTAGAATTTTAGTGTTGGGTCGAGAGCCTCAATGTAAGTATGCACCAAAACTTCATTAGCTTGGTGGTGGTGAGGACAATCCCTCAACATGGATTTGAATCAGTTTCAAGCTTGGTACAAATTCTCATCATCTCTCTGTCTGAAACCCAATATCTCACTGTCTTTCTAGACGGAAAGAACCTTATCAAGAATTTTCGAGCAAGATCATCCCAAGTAGTGATAGAATTAGCCGGCTCTGCATCTAACCACCTCCTTGCTTCCCCCAACAGAGAAAAGGGGAACAAAGTAAGTCTCACATAATACGAAGACACACCCGCAGGAATATATGTGTCACTGATCTCCAGAAAATTATGGATATGCCTCTGCGGGTCCTCATGAGCAAGACCTGTAAACTGTCCACTTTAGTGCAAGATTTCCACCATATTCTGTTTAAGCTCAAATCTACCTCCAGCCGCCGGTTTGAGAATATTGAAGGTCACATTAGTGGCGAGTGGGATTGCCACATCGCGAACTGTTCTAGCTGCCATTACTTTCAACTCACATCTCTCCGCAACTGGTTCTTCAATTCTTACGGGATTACCTCGTACGCCTTCGCCAGCCAGTTCGACTTGCGGGATTGGGTAATCTGCAGCCTGTCTCCTCAATCTACTGAAATATCTTTCAGGTTCAGACTGCGGGGCTACCAAATCTTTGTTCCTTGCCAGTGTTCCAATGAAGTAAGCCTGCAAAATAGAACAGCTAAGATCAAGTTGTCAATACTTAGCTGAAAATTAAAGTACAAACGTCAATAATTGAAATCTATCTATTTGAAAATCCCCGACAACGGCACCAAAAACTTGTTGCGACCCAGCTATACACGCAAGTGTACGTGATTGTTCAAGTAATAAAGTGGCTCCTTTAAAAGAGCCGGATATCGAACCCAAGGGACTTTCGTTAACAGAATTCAATTCTAGACGTCCAACAATAATTTAAAACTAGTGTTGCGAAAAGGAAATAGGATTTGTCACTAAAAATTAATTGTTTGTGAACTATGAACTCCTATCTTCACTACCGTAACTTTAGTTTTCGCAAATATGCTTGAAAAATCAATAAAAAGTGAATTCTCAGGGCTAAGGCACTTCGAACGTCGTCTCTTGAGCATAATTGTCATTGGTTTAAGCAATTTGAGTTGTTTATCTTGGTTATTGATCCCGAGGTTAATTTTGCAATTATATTCGTCTCCAAAGTATAATATTCTACTAGAAATTAGAAACCTAACTACACCAGTGAGTGGTGATAAGCTTAACCAATTCTAGTGCATTTAAGCGTTCTTCTCGTAATTGACCAAGTGTGGTGGAGTAGGTACCTCTCGGTCCTAACCACATGTCAATCCCTTAGAATTTCTTCCTCGAGAAAGACCACACCTCTTATATTCCACGTTCTATCTCTTAGTTTATCTCTCGAGCTCACTTCAAGACAAGGAATGTATTTCAATGGTGATCAAGCATCAAAATAGTGAAATTTAGAATATATGAATAACCAATTTATGATAAACTTCAGCAAAAACCACTAAAATTAACCCAAGAGATTCATGTTCTTGGCCTTAACCCCAAGAATGAGGGATTTTAGTCACTCATAATGTTAATTAACATCCAAAAGTAATAAAATACCATAAAAAGAAATTAAAACTGAAAAGATAAAGAATGAAACCTAATTTCAATGCCCAAAGCATCCTTGTCAAGATGGAATGTGATACAATAACTCAAAAGCCCTATTTATAGAGTGAATTTTGAGGCAAAAATTAGCCAAAAAGTGGCCCGGCACGCCCTTGGGCTCGCCTGGCACTTAGGCGAATTTTGCCTCTGCAAAGATGGGACCCAGGCGGCCTTGCACGCCCTGAATCATGCCCCATTGCTGCCTCCCAGAACAAAATTTTTCACAAAAGCGGCCTGGCATGCCCCTTGGCGCGCCAGGCCCTTAATTTTTGATTTTCCTCTTTCATCGACTTTTCTTTATGGATTTGGCATGATTCTTCAAGTTCAAGTCTTTGGATTGCCTCTTATCTTCAATATCCTTTGCTCATAGCTTCTCCAAGCCTCAAAATAGTCGTAAATTCCACCTACAAGGGTCTAATAATAGTGGTTAGCACAATATCACATATTCCATCAAAACCATACAAAATATATACATATTGTTCTCAAAACTAAGGTAAACATGGGTTAAAGTCGTCAATAAGGCATATAAATACGCCTTAGATCAGTGGTTCATCATTCTAGTGCAGAGACTTCTTAGGTAGGGTCAGCTTATAAGCCTAGTTGTCCAGTGCATGCAGCATTATAAATTACACATGGTGTTTATTCAGGGTCTACCATTTTAGGTAGTCAGTGCTTGCGTCAGATGTCTAAAGGTTCTTATTATGGGTTTTTATTTCATGGCGGATGTTCTGGTTTATATGGCCATACCATCAGCTTTCTGTAGTTAGTGGATATTTTGATTACTGATAGTTTGGTCATTACACTTGAGAGTATCTGAGGCGTAGGTAGGGTCATTCATAGTAGGGTTCTCAAATACATACTTATCAAGCATCGGCATAACAGGCTAGAGGAGGTACACAACATGGTAGATATGGTTCCCATGGTGCTAGTGGTAGATCCTAGGCGACTCATGGTGGTGGTCATAGATTTGCTCATTCTGGGGGTTGATATGGATAATGTTTTGTATTCCCGGGTAGACCCAAGGTAGAGGCCTCTGATGCAGTCATTATAGGTATTGTCCCAGTTTATCATTGGCCTGATTTAATATTATTTGATTTTGGATCTATTTTCTCATATTTGTCTGTGTATTTTTCGTTGGGTATTTATATGATGTGTGAGCCATTTGTTATGCTTATTTATATTTCTACCTCGATAGCAGATTCATTAGTGGTTGATTGGTGTACCAATCCTGTGTTATGACTATTTTGGGTTATGATACTTGGGTGGAGTTGATTATTCTAGACATGATTTTGATACAATTTTAGGTATTGGCTCTCTCTATAGTCTTGGATTGCCATGTCAAGACAGTTACCTTAGTTATATTGAGTGTGCTGAGGTTAGAGTGGGGTACTCTGAGTTTGTATCCTGAGGGGATTATATCCTTTCTTTAGGCTCAGCGGATGGTGGATAATGGATGTTGTTATTACTTGTCATATGTGTGTGATACTAGTGCTGACACACCTTCTTTGGAGTCAGTAAGAATAGTTAGGGAGTTTATGGATGTGATTCCTTCTAATTTATCAGGTGTTCCTCCAGACCGATACATTGATTTTTCTAATTACTTGGATTCGGGCACTAAGACCATCTCTATTCCTCCTTATAGGATGGCTCTAGTATAGTTGAAGAAATTGAAGCACCAGTTGCAGGATTTGTTGAGTAAGGGGTTTATGAGACCAATTGTTTCACCTTAGGGATGCTCCGGTGTTGTTTGTGATGAAGAAAGAGGGCTATGCACATCTATATTGATTACCAGTAGTTCAATAAGGTGACCATCAAGAATAAGTATCATCTTTCATGTTTTGATGATTTGTTCAATCAACTTAAGGGTGGTTCAGTCTTTTTGAAGATTGAATTGAGGTCACAGTACCATCAATTAAAGATTAGGGCTTCAGTTATCCTTAAGACATTTTTTAAACACGATATAATCATTATAAGTTCTTGGGGATGCCACTTGGTTTGACTAATGCCTCAGTGGCATTCATGGAGTTAATGAATGGAGTGTTTTGGCCTTATCTTAATTCTTTCATGATTATGTTCATCGAAGATATCTTGGTGTATTCTAAGAATAAGGCGGATCATATAAATTATTTAAGGATTATGCTCCAGAGGTTAAAGGATAAGAAGGTTTACACCAAGTTCTTAAAGTATAAGTTTTGTTTAAGTTTTGTGTCTTTCTTGGGGTGCGTAGTGACCAAGGATGTATTATGGTTGATCCGGCCAAAGTAGAAATAGTTCGGGATTGATCCAGGTCTACTTCTCCATAGAGATTTGAAGTTTTTTTAGGTTGGCTAGCTATTATAGAAGTTCATTGCAGAGCTTTTCTTCTATTATAGCTCTTTTGACTAGATTGACTTAGAAGAATGTTTTTTATTAGTGGTTTGATGAGTGTGAAGAAAGCTTTCATAAGCTCAAGACTTTATTGACTTTAGCGCCTATCTTGACCTTACTTATAGAAGGTAAAGGTTTAATGTGTATTGTGATGCTTCAAGAGTGGACCTTTGTGGTATGTTGATGCAGAAGGATAAGGTGATAGCTTATGCTTTGAAAAGGTTGAAGAACTACCCTACTCATTACTTGGAGTAGGAGGCAGCAATATTTGTTTTGAAGTTATGGTGGTATTACTTATATGGAGTTCATTGTAAGGTGTTTAGTAATCATCACAGCCTTCAGTATATTTTCATCTAGAAGGATTTAAATTTGAGCCAGTACTGGTGATTGGAGTTGTTGAAGGATTATTTACTTGACTATTCTCTATCATTCGGGCAAAGCTAATATAGTGGCAGATGCCTTGAATAGAAAGGTGGTGAGCATGGATAGTCTTGCTTTGTCAGTAGCTAAGGAGAGACCTTTGGACATAGATGTTTAGCATTTGGCCAATTGCTTCGTGAGGGTAGATATTTCAGAGTAGGGCAAAGTTCTTTCTTGTGTTGAGGCACAGTCATTGTTGTTGGAGTACATCAAGGATAGATAGTTTGAGGATGGGAAGTTGTGTATCATTCGGGATAAGGTGTTGAGTGGTGAAGATAAGGAAGTGATTCTTGATCTGGAGGGAATTTTGAAGATCAATGGTCGGCTTTGTGCTTCTTGAGTGGGTGACTTGACTAGACTTATCATGGAGGAGTCTCACAATTTGAGGTATTCTATTCATCCTGGTGTGGTAAAGATGTATCATGACCTAAAGCAACATTATTTGTGGGGTATGATGAAGAAGGATATCATGGAGTTCACAACTAAGTGTTTAAATTGTTAACAAGTAAAGTATGAGTACCATAGAAGAGGTGGCTTGACTCATAGGATGCTTATACCATAGTGGAAGTAGAAGCTCATCACTATGGACTTTTGGTTGGTTTGCCTTGGACTTCGGGGAAGGTTGACTCTATTTGGGTGATTATGGATAGATTGACCAAATCAGCTTATTTTGTTTTAGTGAAGGTGAACTAAAATGTGGAGAAGTTAGCAAAGATCTATATTTGAGAGAGTTAGATTGCATGATATGCCTATTTCCATCATTTTAGAAAAAGGTACTCAGTTTATTTCGCACTTATAGAGTTCTATACAATGAGAGTTGGATAGTCAGTTGGAGATGAGCACCACTTTTCACCCTCAGACATACGGTCATTCTGATCAAACTATTCAGGTTTGGAGGATATGTTTTGAGCTTACGCGATTGACTTTGGTAGTCATTGGGACTAGTTTTTGCTTTTAGTGGAGTTTGCCTACAACACCACCTATCATTCCAACATTCAGATAACATCGTTTGAGGTTTTATATGGGAGGTGGTTTAGATCATTAATTGGTTGGTTTGACTCCTTTGAGGTTAGACCTTAGGTATGGATTTAGTGAGGGATTCTATGGATAGAGTGAGGTTGATTCAGAATTGGCTCTTGGTAGCCCAGAGAAGACAGAAGAGTTATGCAGACTAGAGGGTTCGTGACTTGGTGTTTGCAGTTAGTGAGTGGGTTGAAGGTATCATCTTTGAAGGGTTTGATGAGATTTGGAAAGAAAGGCAAGCTTAACCCAAGGTTTATTGACCCTTTTGAGATCTTTCAACATATGGGGAAGTGGCGTGTGAGCTGGCTTTACTCTGAGTCTTTTAGTTATGCATCCAATTTTCATGTCTTAATCTTGAAGAAGTATCATTCTGATGTTTCTTATGTGATTCGGTGGGATTCGATTGACTTGGATCAGAATCTGACTATAGAGAAGGAGCCTAAAGCTATTTGGATAGATGAACTAGGAAGTTGAGGTTTAAGAGCATTGATTCAATGAAGGTTCAGAAAAAGCATCATCTGATTGAGTAATATACTTGGAAGATAGAGTCAGACATGCGGAGTAGATATCCCCAGTTTTTTTACGGTTCAGGTACCTACCTTAGTGTTACATTTAAGGATGAACGTGTGTTGTAATGGTGGCTGATGTAACAACCCGAATAGTAATTTTTAGATTTTTATGCATTTTGAGTATTTACCCCCTCCCCATAGTTGTATTATTTTGTTGATGATCTGTGGTAGTGGGTGGCATTGTTTCTGAAGTAGTTGGTTGAATTTAATGCAAGTTTTTCATTTTGGAAGGTTTTGAAGTTAATAGGATTGACTTTGGTCAATGTTTGGAGTTTTGGGTGTCTTATGGAAATTTTTTTAGCTTCAAAATGTCATTTTTAGGTTAGTAGTGTTGTTGGTTCGGGTCTTGAGGCGTTCGGATGAGTTTCGGGTAGCTGATTGGAAAGTTGGAAAGTTTTAGCATAGAGTTGACTTTGGTCAACATTCATTGATAACGACCTCCATTGGTTAATTTGATGATTCCATTGTATCCGAAATATCGATTTTAGGCTAGTAGCATAGTTGGATTATGTTCACGGGATTCCGAATGAATCCCGAATGTCCATTTGGGAGGGTTTTATCTTTATTTCAACTCCTGGTGCAAGCTGCTAGTGAAGTCTTGCATCATTCTTCGCATTCGTGAGGCTCCTTTCGCGATCACGGTGAAGGATTTAGTTGACCTTCGTGATGGCGATAGATTTTTTAAATTAAAAAAAATCACGATAGAGGGCCCATATTCACAAAGGGTTATGAGAGGGTCGGTTCGGTCTGGATATGTTGTTCATCGCTATTGCAGTTGGGCTATTGCGATTGCAACTGACCCATCGTGTTCGCGAAGAAGGGTACTGTTGGGATAGATTTAAAATGCCATTTTTTAACATCAAACCCCATAACTCGATTTTGAAACTCGTTTTGGAGAGAATCAAAAGGGAAATTTTGAGATTCTTCATCGAGCAAGTTTCTAAATCATTGTTTTAACATTTCCCAATGATTATTTTATGATTTCACCTAAAAACTTGGTTTTTCAACTTGAAATTTTAGGATTTTCATAGTAAATTTAAGGAATGGTTTTTTGATTATTTCAAGATCGATTTTAACTCCATTTTCGATGAAATTTTAGATTTGAACTCCTTAAGTTATCGGTAAATTAATTTTCTAATAAAATTCTAGTTTTTCCCTTGAGGGCTCGGGGTTGACTTTTAGATTGACTTTTTGAACCTGAAGTAAGAATATACTAATATGGGTATCGTTGGACTCGTATTTATATGTAGAACTCATTCTTGATATATTGGGAGCATTCGGACTCCGTTCGAAAGGAGAGGCTAGTTTTTGATTGTTAGAGATTGTGGTTTGGCTTTGATATAGGTTATGGCTTACCTCCTTTCAGACTTTGCTTGGGTGGGGAATTATTGTGTAAAGCATGTTATGTATTGGGTGAATTTTTGTATCTGAGTACTAAATGGGATAGATTATTATTGTGATGCCTAAATGGGGTTTATATTTTTTTAGTGATATGTGACTTAGATCCCTGGCTTTGTATTAAGGCTTGTAGCTTGTATTCATGGACTGATTTTGATACTGAGACTATTGGATACATTTGTTGCATCTTTCTTCATTCTTACTGTTGTATCCATGCATATTCATTCATCTCATGAATTATGAAAAATGATTTACAGAAATATTGATTTAGTTCCGTTTCAAGTCTGACCAAGACTTATTGAAATACCAGTTTGAGTCTGGTTATATGATATTGATTTTGTTCTGGTTCGAGTCCTGGAATGATATATGGATCTCGCGAATTTCCCATGGGTCCCGCCTTGCAATGAAAAATATTTGGGGGGATAAGTAGACATTATTCATTGCATGTTATCCCATATCATTGCATTGCATTATCATTTGGATTGTTGTTGTGATTGAGATAAAGTGTTATATTTATTGATACTGAACTGAAGGGACTATTTTGCTTGCAAGGTTATTTAATATTCTTAATTCGATATAGTTCTGTTTAAGCTCAGTCGGCTTATGATGCCTACTGAGTACAAGTAACAGTATTCTCTCCTACTATTCTGCATCCTTCTATGTAGATCCTTATTCAAGTGGACCCCACAACAAGTGATTGTGCATTCCTGAGGTCTTTGAGGCTGTGGTAAGCTCCATAGATCGGAGATTATCTTGATTTCATCTATCTTAGTTTAGTCTTATTTTGAAGATTTGGTTTTTCAGACAGTACATCTTCTGGATTTTTAGACATTCTATATTAAAGTCGCTCATGTACTTATGATTTCTAAGTCTTGAGATTTCATATTTACTTTGTTCTGTTCCTTTGAGGAAGTCTTGTAGTATTACTATTACTTTCAGTTCAATTCTTGAAGTTATTATTATTGTAGTTATTGATTGTTTTTGAGTTGTTGAGTCAGGCTTATGTACCACGGTTGAGTTAGAGTAGGTACTATCACAATCCATGGGATTTTGAATTGTGGCATTAGATAGAGAGTTAATAGGCAGTCAGTTTAATCATTTGTGTGCGATGTATGGTAGTATTTAGCTATATTTCATGCTATATGTAGATATCTAAAAATTATCAGTGTGTTTGTAAAGTGAAACAAAGTGTTGATTCATAGGAGATGATTTAGACATTTTTGTAAAGTCAAGATTTTGACCAAATATTTGTCTACCCTTACAATATCCATTATCAGCCCCTTTGAGCCTTTAGTTCTATTTATTTGGTAGCCCCGTAAATAGTCATTCCCTTTTGTGGATTAGCCTTGAAAAATTTACTCCCGAAATAGCTAATGCACTTTAAAAGTTGAATGCTTGGAAGGAAAGAAAAAGATGAAGGTAAATAATGGGGGTTGGGATAAAAATTAAAGAAAGAAAGTTGATTGGTACCCTCGCATTAAGTTAGAGTATATTGTTAATAAGGAGTAGAGATTAAAAAAAAGAAAGAATATAAAGGTTGAAAAATAAAGTGAAGTAGAAATTACTCCTCAATAGCAATTTGCAAAGAATGGGTTGATTCTTAAAGATAAGGGGAAGGTAAAAAAAAAATTGAAAAATGGGAGAAACAAGGAAGTGTGTAAAGTTAATAAAGTTGAGTGTCTTAAAGTGCTTAGGGAAAATAGTCACTAGTTTTGACTAAGTATTTTCTACTCATCCTTTAGCTGACATTACAATCCGTAAAGTCTTATTGATCTATGTTTTGAGACTTTTGTTTATAGAGTACGACACTTTAGGTAAGCTTATAGTATATCTTGTATGTATGAGAATCTTCTTTGTGATAGTGAGCAATATGTTCTTTTCATATATATATGCCACGGTAATTATATTGCTTTGCAAAAATGGGGGCATATCTCATGAGTGGTGAGGGAACATAAATGGTGAAAACATAGTGAACTAGTAAATTTCTTCGTTTAATGATGTGATTGTTTTTGCCATGTATTATGTTGGTAAGTAAGTTCCAAAGGATACATCATCTTAATAAAATTGTCATTGCGTTGTATTGGTAAATGCACTTCATGATTGAGAATTGTAACAATGTTTAAAGTGTCTTGGAGATTTAGAAATGAGTAGACCTGTTTGATTGCATGGTTGGGTGTGTAATATGTCATGAATGTATAATAGTTTATTCGAGGACGAATAAAGGTTTAAGTATGGGGTGATAATTATAGGCATATTTATATGCTTTTTAGCTATGTTTTGCCTACATTTACGCCTTATTCCGAGAGTAAACAAGTTAAATACTCTTAAATATCACTCATTCTTGTGTTTTAAACTAATCCATGTGCTATGTTGATTTGTATGTAAAAAGAGAAAAAATGGCTAAGTATTATGAGAAGAAAGGGGAGCCTCGCCGCACGAAGCTCGGGGTGAGCATCATTGCCTTGCGGCGCGAGGCCAAGAGTGAAGGCCTGACGAAATTGTCAACTTTTTTAAGTTTAGCAAAAGCAAGAGGAAGAAAAAAATACAGGGTCTTGTGGTGCGAGGTCTGCTTGTTAAGGCCAAATTTCTTCTTTGTTCCATCTTATTTTGGGTGAGCCCTCTTAGTTATTTCCCCTACTATAAAAGCAACCCTTAGACTTTTTGAGGAGATATTAAAGTTTTGGAGTACAGTACATACGGAGAATAGCTTCTACTAGGGTTACTTTTTTTCTCTTCAATTTAGTATTATTTCTTGCTATGAACATGAATTCTTGCAAGTGTAATCAAATTATGAGTGGCTAAACAGTCTTGTTCTAGGGCTATGGTCGAGTATAAACATTTATGTCACAATCTAGTTATTTTTGTGTTATTATCATTTGAGTTGTTCGTTTAATCTTGTACTTACAATTCTATTGTTTCAAGATCAATAGGATAAATATATATTCTATAATGGAACTCGAGAGAGGGAAGTTAAGATCGAAATGGGTTATTAAATGGAGTAAGATTTGTTCCTTCAAGAGTAGATTTGCTAGTAGGATAGAAATATACTTTGTTTGCCCTATTTACTTCCAATACGAGAGATATAAATGCATTTCTGTTAGCTAACATATCATCACTTAACAATATAGGTATGAGGCTAACGGTAATAGAGGATTAGAGGCTCGAGAGACTATGATCATATTATCAACCCCATGAATTTGTAGCTCGATAGTAATTAGCATAATAAGTAAAGTGGAAACATGACATGATTACGTAGAGTGCCATAGCTATGTATCTATATTTGTGTTAATCAAATCAACAAACTCGATCACTTATTATTGTTTTGCTTTAGAACAGACATTTGAAGTAACCAACTAACAAACTCTTTGTAGAAAACAATTGTTCTATACCTGATAGCAGTTACATCTTAAAACTGTCAGTCAGAAGTCTATGTGGGATTCCACTTCTGATTGCAAAGTAATTGTTGTATTACTTGACAATCATGTACACTTGTGTACACTAGAACCACGACATGTTGCACGTAGATTATGCACATTCTAATGTTTTGAGTTTTAAATTTAAACGTACTATCAAATTTAATAATTACTCCCTCCTTTCACTTTTACTTGTTCACTATTCCAAAATAGATTTTTACTTTTTCTTGTAACTTTTAACATATTAAGAAAAGACAGTTACTTTTTCTATATTTTACCCTTAGCATTAATAATTTATTCTCCAAATTATTTTTTAATATCTAATACTAAACATCAATTAATAGAAATAGTGTGGTAAAATAGTTATGTCAATCATTATTTTCTTAATGGGAGTGCTAAGTCCAAAATGACAAGTAAAAGTAAACGGAGAAAGTATTTCTTACAAGTTGTTCACCTTTGGGCAAAATGTCAATACTCGCTTTGAACATAATGATACTTAAATATGAATTTTACATAATTTGATAAGGTCAATGCGCCAATTACTAATAGATACTCCCTCCGTTGGTTTTTACTTGTCACTTTTTGACATTTCACACCCATTAAGAAAATAATGATTGATATGACTATTTTACCATGCTACCCCTATTTATTGATGCTTAGAGTAATATGTCTTAAAAATGATTTGGAGAATTAAGCAACTAATGATAGGGGTAAAATAGAAAAAATTCTTTTGTCTTTTCTTGATATGTCAAAAGTGACAAATAAAAATAAAAATTCAATTAGAAAAATAGTGACAAGTAAAAGCGAACGGAGGGAGTACTATTTTGGATATATAAAAGACAAACGACACTTCTTAATTATCGACTTAATGTTCAGTGATTACAGGATAAATGATTAACCTTTATGATGATCTATAAATGTTTTATAACCAAGAACTTCAATATTTTCATAAAAGAATATTCATTTTGTGACGTTTGTAAGCATCGCAATTTATGGATAATTGAGCATATGCTCAACTATTATTTCGGAATTAAGTATTCACAGAAATTCGACCACTTTAATATCTAAAGGATCATATTAATAATAACAAAAAAAAAAGTTAAAATTTATTTTTCCCTTATGCTATTATCATGTAATTGACCAAGCCCAAACAAAGTGAAACAGAGTTGCTTCAAAAGAAAACTCGAGAGAAATTTTTTAGTCATTTATAAAAAAAAATTAGTTTTATATTTTTTTATAAGAGATTTTTATTTTTACACATAAAATTTTATTTTTATACATAAGATCTAAAAAATTATTTTCTTTCTTTCAAATCTAAAAGGTCAAAAAATCTCATTTCCTCATAAAACAAACTTGAACTTACCCGTCACACAAATTGAAAAGGAAGTTAATTTTATTCTATGATTCTTTCACGGGAGTTCCCAAAATATCTGTACAACATCTCAACATGTGGATTTAAACCCACAAGCAGACTTCTCTTTCGTCCCAAGGAGATTCTTTTTCCTACTGAATTTTGGCCATATTTTTTTTAAAAATACTACTCCCTCCATTTCATTTTATGTGATTTAATTAGACCGGATACGAAGTTAAAAATTAAGGGAAGACTTGGTGATAGTTATCAAATTGTCCTTTATTAAAAATATACTACTAATATTTTTAATTAAGTGAACCTTATAAATGGGATCAATAAGGATAAAAAAGTAATTATGCTTTTAAAAAGTTATCAAATAAAAAAATGAGACATTCTTTTTAGGACAGACCAAAAAATAAAGGTCACATAAAATGGGACGGAGGGAGTAGCAATTATAATATGACTTCGTGCCAGAACCTTCATTAGGCCAACCAAATATTCCGATTTTAGTAGCAAGTCAGAATATGATAATAATAAGAACATTTGTCTTTAAGTGACAAACAATAATTTTGAATTCCTACACACTACAAAAAAAAATGAAATTAGCATGAGTCCAACTCAAGAAAATGATTTAATGTTTATTCAATCCGTAAAACAAGAGGGATTGCATTGTGCCTTTAAAATTCTTAGTCTATTAGATTAATCTTCGCCAATTAATTCTGAAAAAAACCTTTTCTGCACACAAACTATTAGACCTAGAGGCGGACCCACATAGACTTCGGTGGGTGCTCGAATATCCATTGTTTTTGATAATTACTCACTCCTTTCACTTTTACTTGTTCACTATTGCAAAATAGATTTTTACTTTTTCTTGTCACTTTTAACATATTAAGAAAAGACAGTTACTTTTTCTATATTTTATCCTTAGCATTAATCATTTATTCTCCAAATTATTTTTTAATACCTAATACTAAACATAAATTAATAGAAATAGCGTGGTAAAAAAGTTATGTCAATCATTATTTTCTTAATGGGAATGCTAAATCCAAAATGACAAGTAAAAATAAACGGAGAAAGTATTTCTTACAAGTTGACTTAAATGTATTTTAATATTCACCTTTGGGCAAAACGTCAATACTCGCTTTGAACATAATGATACTTAAATATGAATTTTACATAATTTGATAGGGTCAATGAGCCAATTACTAATAGTTACTCTCTCCATTCATTTTTACTTGTCACTTTTTGACATTTCACACCCACAAGCAGACTTCTCTTTCGTCCCAAGGAGATTCTTTTTTCTACTGAATTTTGGCCATATTTTTTAAAAAATACTATTTCCTCCATCCCATTTTATATGACCTGCTTTGACCGAATATAAAGTTAAAAAATAAGAAAAGACTTGGTGATGTTTACCAAATTGTCCTTTATTAAAAATATACTACTATTATTTTTAATTAAATGGGACCTTATAAATGGGACCAATAAGGATAAAAAAGTAATTGTGCTTTAAAAAGTTATCAAATAAGAAAATGTGACATTCTTTTTGAGACAGATCAAAAAAGAAAAATCACATAAAATGAAACGGATGGAGTAGCAATTATAATATGACTTCATGCCAGAACCTTCATTAGGCCAACCAAATATTCGGATTTTAGTAGCAAGTCAGAATATGATAGCAAGTCAGAATATGATAATAATAACAACATTTGTCTTTAAGTGACAAACAATAGTTTTGAATTCCTAAACACTACAAAAAAAAAATGAAATTAGCATGAGTCCAACTCATGAAAATGATTTAATGTTTATTCAATCCGTAAAACAAGAGGGATTGCATTGTGCCTTTAAAATTCTTAGTCTATTAGATTAATCTTCGTCAATTAATTCTGAAAAAAACTTTTCTGCACACAAACTATTAGAGTTAGAGGCGGACCCACATAGACCTCGGTGGGTGCTCGAATATCCATTACTTTCGATGTGAAACCTATGAATTTATATAGAAAGTTGATAAAGAATAATCAAATAATAAGGTGAGCATCCACAGACACTAGGGGGCATTGGGTGTTGTGGTCTGTTAGATTGTCTGTTGCATTTTTAGCTCCCTATTCACAATTTTCATTGTCCTTCCCTTGTTGCTTCTCTTTGGTTTTTCTCCTCTTTATTTTTTTATTTTTTTTTTATTTTAACTTTCTTTGTCTATTTTTATCTTCATTCCTAATACTCTATTGAATAGGTATTTTACAAATAAAATTGTTTAAACAAGAATATTATTATTATTATTATTATTATTATTATTATGAAGAAAAAGATTGAGAATTTGTGTATAGAATGACAAATATGACAAGTAATAGTTATTATAGTTTATATTGAGATATTTTAATACCAATTTAAGTAATGGCTATGCTTCTGCACTTACACTTGTTATTTAGTGGTTGAGCATTACTAATCAGATATAAGATTTAAATTTGATGAGTCGAAATATATTTTCTTTAAAAAAAATTGGTGAACTTTTATTTATTATATATCTACACTTTGAATAAAAAAAAATATAGGACTAAGTTGAACCCCTTAATTATATGTTACAATACGTCATGTGCTATAAATTTAGCAAACACACATTACCTTCAAATCCTAGATCCGCCACTAATTAAAACAACTAAGATAATACTAGTAGAATATAAAAAGGTAAAAAGTAAATAACACGCTTTATACTTATATGATTCTTTATATGATTCTTTCTTTTGCTAGGAATTTCCTTTTCTGGTGTGATTTGTCTTTGTCATTTTGTAATTAAGTAACACAACATTTTTGGACGGGCGCCTCTCTATTTTCTGTTATCTTCAATTTTTTCAAGCTTTTACTTGAATGTAGGACGGCTCAAACTCGTTAGTGGTTTAAAGCCAAAAATGAATCAGAGGTCTTATGTTTTTGAAGAAATTAATATTTTTTAAAAATTCAAATTCTACTCTTCTGATTTTTTAAAATGCAAAGTTATTAATATATTTTTAACAAAAGTATTTTGAGTTGCAAAATTCTTTTCTTTTAATTTTTTTTTTATATATATATATAATTTTGTTCACTTTTGCTATAAATAGTACTCCTTAAGTTTCAATTTGTTTGTTTATTTTGACTTGACAAGGAGTTTTGAGTTTAAGAAAGTAAAAAAAACTTTTAAATCTTGTGGACTTAAACTAAAAGATATATAGAACATACCAAAATGTTCTTCAATCTTATGATCTTAAACATATCATGAAGAAAGTTGAAATTTCAAATTTGACAAAAAAATATTATTTTGAAACAGACTAAAAAGAAAATATAAATGAATTTGAAATGGAGAGTACAAAAGATTTTTTTAGAAACCCGATAATAGTTCATTATTGCTAAAAAAAACGAGGCCCCTCAAATTTAGGGGCCTAAGGCGGTTGCCTAATTTTCCAAGACATGGAGCCGGCCCTGCTTGAATGAAAGACGTGTCATGATTGAGATTTGATTAATCAAAGTAATATTCTAATCATGCTTAGGATAATATATTAGTAATTACTTATCAGATTTTTTACTTCCAGATAATTTCTTTTTTTCCCTAGATTTCTGAACTTTCCGTTATTAGTTTTGTATTTTAAGATAATCTTTATTTGGCTATTTGTTGGGTTCCCATTTTTTTTAATTTGGTTCTCTTTTGTTTTTAATAATTGACAATCTGTCAATCAATGGCCATTGAAAATTGACATTAGACAGATACTTTTATTTAATTTTTAATATCATATGTTGATTTTATTTACTCTTACTGTATTTTCTCCCAGTAAACTTAGATTTTTAAAAAGATACCCAAAAAAAAAAAAATGCCATAACATAGTCGGGAAAAAGAACTTAAATACGTGTGAATGAGATAATGTAAAGCTAATATTATGGGATAGTCAAAAACTTTAGAAGCAAATATATGGAATATTTATTATCCTAACCATGATTAGAATCTTACTTTAATTAATTAAATTTTAATCATTTATTTTAAATTATAACATGTATTCTCCATCTCGTAATAATTTGGAGAAATGGAGATATTGAGAAATGGAGGGAAACTGGATCCAAGATTTTCCTAGATAACATTTCGATTATCTAACTTTTAATCACATTGAATATTTCCTTTCGAGTCTTTTTTCTGGAGATACCATCCAAACTCAATCCCATCGATGTGTTCCTATATCTTGCAATTGATATGGCGACAACATATTCTCTGCAGGAAATGATTGCTTTCTTCTTTTAACAAAATTATTCTCCCAAATGTTGCACCTTTAAATTTCTCTTTATGATTATTCATCTTAATATTCAGTTAGTATAAATCGTCCAGCAAGCAAGATGCTCGTAAGCCCCTAGGTAGCCATAATTAACTTGTGTCTCGAACAATGCCCCAAAGTTCCTTATCTTTCTTGATCGACCACTCAACCAGTTAATAATTGGACGTCTCATGTTCTTGTGATGACGCACTAGATACAGTAGCTTTAGCATCGTCTGCTCTCTGGAGCAACTTATATCCTAATCAATCAACCTTATCATATTCAGATCAATTTTTGAAAACTTGAAAATATTTGAAAATCAGATTTTCAAAATCTAATCAAATTTCATGCCAAACAGATTTTTGATTCAAAATCTATCACTAAACGCTAGCTAAATTTTGCCTGCACTACTACACAAGTAGTAGGTGAGCCTGGTTACCAGACACGGCCTCCTCTATTTTGGGGGTGTGGAGGGAAGCAGAGGCTGAATTCAGAAATTGTAATGTATCAGCAAGTATAGCTGTATAGGACAGTCGAAAAGAAAAGGTTCATTTTTTTTATGTTTCTGGAATTTAATAATGTTACTAATATCACAATTTCAAAAGGAAACAAAATTGATCAAGCAAACATTGCTCAAAGAATATGTTGATAAGATTTCTGAATTGAAGACAACCATCTTTTTTTTTCTTTTTTGACAAGTGAAGGCAAGAACCAATTCCTTGAGCTGCAGAAACAGTTTGACCCTTTTTAGAGTAAGACTTTTCCTTTGCCAAACACTGATGTTGAATATTTTTGTGACTTTCATTTTAACAGAAGACGAAAACACCTTTGTCCGATGTGACCATCCTTTTTGCAGCAGCAGTACCAACAATCCTCTCAAGCTGAATCCAACAGAAAGTAGAACACGTGGTAAGAACACCACACGGAAACCAAACACTTGGAAAAAAGTTTGAGATGAGCACTATGACAGGGCAAAGGGGAAAAGGTCAAAGAAGCATGAGAGCAAGATATGAACTCATAATTGTATATGAGGATTTGAAGCCATACCCGAAGCTGGTCAAAACAAGAAAATAGCACAGTGCAAGCAGACCCTTGTAGCATATTTACAACCTGCAGGAGAAATGAAAAAGATAACTTGGTAAGACTCGCGCTCATGTGAACAGCCATATAGGAGGGCGAATTAGAGATGATCACCTCTGGGTAAAATTCTTTCTGTTCTGGAAGCGAATAAATGATCAAGTTCTGAATGCCACGTATCTAATTTACAAGAAAAGTTGAACACATAAAAATAATCATTATTATGCAAACATTAAATAAAAAGGCCAATAATATCGTTAGATGAATCTAAGGATATATACAACCAATAATTATGAAAGAAAACAAGATTAATAGCAACATTAACTACCAAATGGCTGTGTAATTCAGAAGAAAGTTGGCAACTACTGCACGATACTGTTTAACATAATTATGTTACTATGAATATGATATCAAAAAAGAAAATTTAGTACTCTTTGTTTACTCTTTTGACACTAGAATCCCAAGACTTCTCAACATTCTGCACAGGGATGACACCTTTTTACACCAACGTGAGCATAGCACAAATGACCTCTTAGAGTGTTGTACGAATCAACATTCTTATCTGACAAGCCTACTTGATCACGAATTCAGCCCCAGGAACAAAATACAGTACTATCCCTAGAAGCAGTCCTCGTTTTTCCATAAAACTAGACTTGTAAAGAGTAGAAAAATCCATAATTTCATCAAGCAATTTAGAAGGTATACTTTCAAGTTCAAGATAACTTCCGTAGCACAGTGCTGTTAGTGTTGAAGATACTTTTATCTTAGACATCCAGGAACTCTCATATTCAGCTACCAGATATAAGAAGAATTACAATCCTTCGCCAGAGACAGCTTGTAGGCTTGCAGCTTTATCTTACAAGTTTTTCTATTTCATTAGTTTTTCTGGATGAGTAGTTTATTCCACTTCATTCTCAAACATGTCAAATAGAAAACAAGTAGATTAGTTACCATAAATCTAAGTAAAGAAATGTTCTTAACACAATCTCGTCTGTTCCTCACAGTATACTAGTTTGTGACTGAATATCGCCTTGATCATGCTCCTCTAAGCTTCATTCAAGGAAACCATTCATGAAATGGATCTATCAGCTGAAAGAAACCACTTCCAATCGGCAGAAAACACATTAAACACGAATATTATCTTATCCCATTTAACAGAGATTTGGAGATTGTTCATGTCAAGACTGAAGGAGCCAGGAATAACTATAAAAAGGATTTTATAAGCTGATTAAAATTCCCAGCTACAGTGCCTTGGACTATCTACAAATTTCTCCGCAGAATCAGATATATATATAGGGGTGGCAATGGGGCGGGTGCAGTACGGGTTTTTTCTAAACCCGAAAATTTAAAAACCGCCCCGACTTGCATATCCTTTTAACCCACATAAACCTGTCCCACACCATACCCACGCAAACCCGCACCGCACCGCCCCACTTTTTTTTTTTTTTGAAAATTTTTTAACTCCAACGCTTGGAAGGGAATTTACAAACAGATAAAAAAATGGAAAATGCATTATTGACATTTTTGACTTCCTTCTACCTTTAGCTTTTGGCCATAAAAAATAAAGATAGTTATACTGCTTACAGAGATAATAGCTTCTTTATATAACAAAACTATTCAAAGTTCAAACCAATAAAGACATCATATACATCATCTTTTATATTAAATTTTATCATATTATTATGATAAAGTTGCACCATAAAATTGGAACTTCAATTATCAAAATTAAATATTTTAATATTCATATCAAGGATGGATGACAGTGGAAAAAGAGAAAAAACTTGATGTAAAAACATATTTTCTAGAACATGTTAAATCATAATTCATAAACTTAAAACTAAATTTTCAATTGTTTATATTAACTCTTAAAATAGAAAGTACATGTAGTTACAGATATCCCAATAGTGTACAACAAAATTCAACAGAATGTGTATATCTTAACCCACAACCGCCCCATAACCGCAAGATTTTGAAAAAAAAAAAAAAAAAAAGATTTGAACCCACACACACCGCACCTGCATAAATATAAACCCGCACCTCCACATTGCCATCCCTAGATATACAAGGTATAAACTAAAAGCATACAACATTATCCAAGACAAATGCAAGAGCATTCTCTTATAAGCAGGAAAAAGAGCAGAGAGAGTAAGGCAGCACGAATAGCATTCAAGAGATAGAACCTTGTATCGGTGATAGAAGTGAGCTCTTTCAGTGTAAAGCATGATTTTCTTCTTTCCATCGAAAAACCACACTCGCGCACGAGATATGTCACTCTGCTCAGTGTACCTAGAAACAAAGGCAAACAACTGAACCTCAAACCAGAACAGCAGACTTACATAACAAGTAGACCTCAATTTTATTATACACAGAAATGCAAAGCAATCTGAACACAAGATGTTACTCACTCTCCCAATAGACAATAGGATGCTTCTTGTGACTTCAAAAAATTCCTTACTCGGATAAACTCAAAGTAAGAGCTAATAAATAGCATTATACCACCCTGCAGAACACACACAAAAAAGGAGTCAAGGAAAGACCATTTCCTACAGCTGAATGCTTAGGAAAATGAATTCGTTTCCCGAGCTCAGACAAACAAACCTGAGTGGAATCCTTTATCTTGGGGAACACCTGGAATAACAAACTTGATCAGAGTGGACTTGACCATACATCAATAATACAGCACAATTGTAAGACCAACTGATTTGATTGATGATGTTAACTTTGGTGTGATTATAGGGTGGTTGTTTTTTTTGAGGAAAAAAAGAAGTACAATTCCATAACTAATGAGTAAATGACAAATACTGAAGAAAGAGAACTTGGTCTCTCTTTACATGGAATAAAATAGTACAAATGCAGGTCCTAAATAGCTCAGGAAACTAAAAAAAGAAATGGGAGGTAACGAGATTGTATTGGATAAAATCTTTGTTTATATGTACCACCAGATTTGAAACTTGAACAAAGATTAGGGGCAGTGCCTTAAACAATCTTTTAATACAGACACGAAAAATGATTTTTGAGTATCTGGTTGCAAAATAATCATTTATACAAATACATGCCCATCTGAAGGCAGAGAATCAAGTTGCTATCGACTTATCTCTAGCTTCATCAGGAAAAGGAAAAAAGAGTTGCATTTATGTTATAAACTAACATGATAAAATAAGTTTCAGAAAAAATGATAAAATACAGGCTCTAAGAAAATCAGAGCCTAAAGGATGAATCATTTGGTGGCTCTATAACAGCAGAAATAATGAATCAGCCAATGGGAAACTGCACCTACGTTTAACTCGAAAAAATGCGATCATACAATGTAGTACTGTTTGATTTAGATTAAAAGGGCAGCTTGGTGCACTAAAGCTCCCGCTATGCGCGGGGTCCATACTTTCTATTCGGGTTACTGATCATCCGATTAGCAATTGACGTACTCACTTCCATCAGAGTTTATCTCCACTTTCATTATTGTTTACCTTTTTGAGGGGCAGGGGGATTACAAGTTACAACAGCCACACAATGATTTGGTTAAGGAAGGTTTGATATAAAAAAATTGATTAAAGGAGGTGAAGCAGGCATTATGACCGGGAGCCTAGTAAAGAGGATCTCATTCTTAACAAACTTCTCCTGAATAGGTAAGAGGTTTCATTTTTTAAAACATATTTTATTGTCTGGGAAAAATACATTCCATCTTGTTAAAGGGGAAGTAGGGGCAAGCTCTTTGTCTGAACTCCTGGAAAGATATCACCACAATTATTTTAGTCAGGACATCATGAAGAGAAATGATCAATAATGTGGAAGTACAACAGACCTTTTTTGTGAAATAATCAAACCGAGCATCATCAGCATCTTCTGCAGTATTCGCATCAAACCGCTCATAAATCTGCAAGTTTGAGAAATAGCAAGTACCCATAAGAGGAGAAAGGAATCTATTGTACTTCCACAGTAACATGATTAATCAAATTCATGTAAGCAATTAAAAAATAAACAGAAGCCAGACAAGATTCAAACTTAATAACACATGGAGCTAAGAAAAAGAATTGGACTGCAGGAAAGAGGTAGTGCTTAAGACATAAAATAAATATAAGTATCCCATCTTTGTTGAACAAAATTTTTAGATGAGGTGATCGTAATATCAACATAATCAAAACGTGACATAACTACAGACCCAGAACTCGATGTATTGCCTTTAGATAAACTGAAATTCTAACACTGAAAATTCATCGGTTGCTATATTATTAAATATAACTATAAGACCATACATTTATTACTCACCTGCTGTATTTGAAGTACTACCTTTGGTAGAACACCTTTATACTCGCTAGCCAATTTGACCTGAAAATACAGCAGTTGCATAAGCAAAATATTTCTCTTTTCTGAGCATTCACAGAAATAACATGCTGGAATTTCATATTGATGTTTTAGGACTGTACAGAGGACTTTCTAGCAAATTTTTGTCACTTTGCGTAGAATTTTCGAAGAGCAGGAGCACTAGGAATTTCAAGGTAATGTCCAGGACTATGCATCATTTTTATACTAGTGGAAATCCAATGCTTTTTCCCTAATGTATGCAATTCTTCAAAAGTCAAATTAAGTAAGAACAACATATTGAACTCAAATTAAAATTTTCATCTCCCACTATTAAAAAGTATTGTATAATGGAAACTTATTCATCATTTTGCATAAGTTTCGGCACATCTATCATCTTCATTAGAAGAATGTTAGTGGAAGGAAGAATAGAAAAGTCAAGTGGAGGATGTTTTAGATTAAGTGAAGGAAAAACACTAACTAAATACAGCTTCAAAGTGCCCCCAGACTTTGGTCTAGTGATAAGAGCGCAACGTGGTGTGGTTTAGACACACTTCACTGGTTCGAACCCTGCTACAGACAAGCCCAGTATTTAAGATTAAAGAATAGAGGGTATGTCCATTCTCCGTCGAGTTTTGAGCTGTGCGTCATTGGTCTTCGCAATTCCAATAAAAATTACCTCTGTCAAAAAGAAATATTAGAGTTTTCAAGTATAGGTGCAAATCACCAGTTAATAGGCGATTGATTAGTCCAGCCACTTCAAATGAACATGATGACAAGAAGGCTATCAACGTCTTAACATTTTGGGTGAACAAAATAATTCTATCAGACTGGTCCAGTAATTTTATTTAACAAGTGGACCAATAATTTGACCCTTTTTTCTTTTGTAGATCAAAGTTAATTTGTACCCTTCTGAAAAGCATATTCCTCTTTTTTGCGCTAGATGCTCAAACTATGCCCAAATACACCAAACACAAGGAGGCAATAACCGAGGGAAAGAAGATGAAAAAAAGAACTGTCAAAAAGTAACGACATAGCACTCTAAATCAGGAACAGAGCTCAAGATAGAAACACAACACAATAGTATTAAGGGTTACTACTATTCGAAAGTTTCCCATCATTATCACCAGAGAAAAGAGGGTCATTATTTCTATGCAATGCCAAATGGACAGACCTTTCCTTCATGGTTGAGGCAATGATGGTTGAATAACCCATTGATGTCTGCATAGGACAGAAAAAAACTATAGCTCTTAGGCCCTATTATAAAGACAATTATCAAGAATGACACCAGAATTTAAAAATTATATCATTAACACCGATCATTACAGCCTGCACCACACAAAAGTTGTGAACTTGCCTGGATTTATATGAGAAGATAAGATTATTGATTGCCGATAGAATGGCGCTTGACCGTCTAAACACCTACAAGAGATATTCACAAAACCAAATTATTAGCAAAAAGCATCAGTCATTTCAAGGGAGTGCAACATGTTCTCAGCTTGGCCCTCATATTCATCCTATATTTGTGTGGTCCGCAATGTTTTACATGAATCCACGTTTAGAACACACCCACCTCTTTTTTTTAAAAATGGGGTGGATACCTGAAGCTAGCAATAAGGCGAATAAAAGAGCAGTGTGAAAGCATACCACTGCCTAATGCGCATAATATCTGTCCCATGCTGCTCGGAAGGTATCCGATTTAATTGTTCAACAATTGTATTCACGTGTGACCAATTCTGCGAGTACAAAAGATATGAACAGAAGATAGTAAAGTGTAGACATGCGCCAAATCAATCAAAGGGGTACAGATGAACTATCAAAGTACCTGCATCAATATGACATCTGCGTGGTCAACAATTAGAACCTGCTCAAATGGTAATTATACCGTTAGTTGATAAAAAGGCAATGCGTGTTGCTAAAAAAGATAAAAACACAGCCCACAACTTTCTAAGCTACTATAAAAATTACCTCTATAGAAGACAGATAATCAACATTTTTATCCTTATATAATTCTGCCTCCCCGATTTTCTGAAGGAAGAAAATCAACAAAAAGTTAGTTACAGCTTTACTTATAACAGTTTTCGTACTTCACATTACAGCTCCATAGCATTAGGATTAAGAGAATAAGCTTTGAGCATATCAATTGATATACTGAAAGTGTCTGAAACACGGTATAGAAATGAGAAGAACAGAGTTCTGCGGTTAAAGAAGGATGCATGATGTTTACTTAGCCCTGTATAGCATATTACAGATATAAGTCCCTCCTCAACAAAAAAGACCAGTAAAGAGGTGACAATTTACAAGTTCCATTACTTAAACTTAAGACTTTGAATTTTAGAGAACTTCTCATTTCTGTTTTCTGGAAAAGGTAACCTGTATAAGTCAAACATAAGAGACAATCAAGGATTTCATGAAAGATCTAAAAACCATAAAATGACAAAGAACAAGAGGATCAAACAATTGCATGTATTAGCAAACTTACAGTGATTAAGCCAAGAGGGGAAGCAACAATCATGTCTGACGAGTAGAAGTCACCGTACAATCTTATGCTCCTCCTAAAATAAAGACATGCATATAATTTGCCTTTGCAAAAATATGACAATAAAATAATCCATATAGATCTCTCCATAATTTTGACATTATACTGTGGAGTTACTCATATCTATGTACACAGTTTCATTAACTTATGAGTGTTTGCTAGCATGTTCTACCCTACTCTGAAGGAAAAGAATTAGTGTCTCGATTTGTCCATCTTCATGTATTGCATATATTCCATGTTGAACTATGTTCCGCATCCATGAATGTGTAGTCAAAGCTTACTTAGATTAAAGACAAGTAAAAAGGGTCATCAGTCAAAGTGGAAGCATACAACCACAAGATGGCCCATGAAGATACATGACATTTTTGAAAATTGTGGGTTTCATTTAATCACTTTGTTTTCTTTTTATAAAATTGTGATTTATTTAGCAAGATGTGTATCAAGGGATGCCCACCTGGTGGGATTACACTGGGTATGTTGTTGTTGTTGTTGTTGTTGTTGTTGTATCAAGGGATACTATGACATGCAGCATACAACATCTTAAAAATAAATAAACCAGGAGGATATGAATGCAAGGGAGATAGATGAATTAACTTTTCTCATAGGAACCTGCTGAGTAATGAGCAAATTATGTGTCCTTCGAATAATGCTTACAGCAATACATAGAGAATCAAAGTTGAAAAGTACTTGGACAAAGAAATGCAGCTTTTCAAGGTGTAGTAAATATTTGGGCAATTTCATCAGAGTTACGAAACATACCTAGTGAATTTAATTCCAATCATGAAATGATCATTGTTATTTCCCCCAAATAATGTTTGAAAATCAGATGGTTTTGAGTTCCTTTTTGATTCAGACATTTCCTCAACATCTTCATCGACCTTGTCTTCGGTTACTCCAGCTCCAAATTCTCTATAGAAACGTTCATGCTCCTCTACATTAGACTGAAGGAATCACCACCACATTAATAAAGTATGAAGAAGGTATATCTCCGTCTAAAGCAGGCCCACATGATGCCAAAATTAGCAATATCATCTTGGTCAAGTGGCGGCTAACTGAATAATGTCTTTACCTTAATTATGGGCTCCACTTTACGATCTCTCTCTAAGTATAACTATTTCACATCTAAAAAGGCCAAAATATTTTTCTACAAATCTAAACATTCACATCAAGCCCTAAAATAAAGGCGTAATAGGTCATTATACATGCTAGTCTTCTACACATAGATACATTTGGCAAATTAAACATGTAATTCCTTTTACTGCTAATACCTACTCACTAGCAGCTTCATCAATAAAATCATACCACTACCGATTTTTTTTTTAAAAAAAAAAATCCCTACTCATTAGCATATCATTGCTAAACTGATTAAGAATAGTTATGCATATAACTGCAAAATAAGATAGCACATTTGATATATCTTATCTCACGTAAGGTGTCTGGAGCAATTGGCAAGGTGTTTGATTCCCAACACTAGTCAATATATCTTACTAGGCAAAGTTTTGTACACTTTCCAGCAACTAACTACAATTTCTAGGTCAAGCGGCAATAGCATGAATAACAATACTCTTGCTTAGTTCCAAGCTCCAACAAGGTTAGATATCATTTCATGAAACCTGCTGTAGAAATCTTGGTAAGGCACTGTTGAGTTTATTTTGCATGAGAATTCAGAAAATGGAAAAGCTACCTTGTATTTAGGAGGTGTCAAATCGATCAGCCGCTTGACTACCCGAAATGCAACACTTGCGAGAGGGAGAAGGATCAAAACCTGAACCAATCACAAGAAAATGATCAACACTCTTAAGTTTCAAAGTGCTTAGTGAAAGATGAGGATACGAAATCGACCACCAAGAAATGCAAGATCATAGTACAAAAACTGATACAGAACAAACAACAGATGTAACCACAGAAGTACAATCATAAAGAAAATTAAGCCAAACCATCAAGCAATTTATTTGAAAAAGTTGATCACGCTCATATTTAAATGAAGAATATAAAACTGTAAGTGGACCTCAAATGCGCTATTGGTTCCTCAAAACTCAGGTGATTGTCAACTGTACTTTGCTATGTCTAAAGACAATTGAGCAGGTGGTTAGTGTCAGGGGGCAGAAAATAAGGAAAAACTTATGATAGAATGACTAAAGGTAGTGGGATGTTGAACCTAGTTTATCCATAGGGATCTAACCCATTGGCATAATCAGAACAAACTTTTGAAAGATACATAATATCCCTAGTGAAATACAAGTAAAATATAAAAGTAGAAAAGAAGAAAATGAACTATGATCATACAATAAGTAGAGAAGGGCATATCAACAGTGGGAAGAGCACTCCACTTCTAACCAAGAAGCTGGAAGTTCGAGTCACTGAGAGAAGAAGTGGGAAGAACCACCAGTGGTCCCTCATGAGAGGGTTTGGGAGGGCATATCCCATGTGCCTAACTCATTAAGGAGCCTCTAGAAAAAGAAACTATCAAGTAGGAAAGAGAATTTGCTAGGCTATCCGGTTTTTCTGATTCTTTGGAGATGGGAAATGTTGTGGTTTAACTTCCTTAAGGCTAACTATCAGGAGTGATGGGCAGAAAATGTGATGTTGAAGTGTCTCTTTGAAGGCCTAAGAGCAGGATTGGATGGTTATAGTTGTACGTCAAATAGTTTCCTCTGCAATAATCCAGCTCCACCATAACTACTAACTATGATATAACTTTTAAAGAAGAACTTCAACAGCCAATACAAAAGGTAATGCCAGCAAAGTGCAGGTACGAAGAGTAGGACGGGATTTTCTCTTTTCAATGAAATCACACAATTTCCCATTACCATACAAATCTTATTCTAGGAATAACCTCAATTTCACACATCAAAACGGGACTATCGATAAATTTGAAAACAAGACAAGGATGCACCTCCAACAAAACTACCAAGCTTAATATCTGGTACTGGTGTTGGGAAATATCCGGTGCGAGTACACCAAGGGGTTTTGGCTAATTTCTAGTGTATTTTGAAGAACCAACACAAAAGTAGCTACATCCTTATCATACCCCTTATCACACCCGATCGACGGGTATGCCAAGGCAAATGAAGAATCCGGTAACACAGATAACAAGTGTCTATCTCACACAAATTCATTTTCAGAAGAATAAGAATGAAAATAGGAAAATACCTTAGGGCGAGTAAACCCACGGTCAAGAAAGGCTTCATTGTTAAGGACATCAGCATTCACATTCTTCTGAAGCTTAGCTAGTTTTGCCTCGTTCTTCTTTACAAGATCCCTGGTTCTGAAGATATGATTGAGCTGCATAACACGATTCCCTCAAATAATCAAAGACATGTTTGCAATTTGGATATGAACCACATCACTCAAACTTGAACAAGTAAATTATGGTGAAAAGAAGTGAATGAGATGCTCTTACAGAATGCATAATATAAGCATCCTTGGTACTTGAATCTTCTTCTAGACCTTTGAGATAGAAGGGTTTCTTGTTGTGGTGCAGAATATCCCGGTAGCTGTTGCCTACAAGAATAAAGGAAGTAATAGCAATTACAACACTAATAAATAGCAGAACATGAAACAGAATGTGATACATGGAAAACAAGATAAAATCCACCAGGTTAACCACAAAAGGGGTGCTACATTAGGAGTTTGGTAAGAGGAAAAAATAAGTAGAATATTATAGCGATTCCCAAGTGGGAACAACAATTAATATTAACTAAAAGAAACTAAAGAGAAGAAACGAAAATGCAGATAAAATTTTAGGGTTTCATTCAACATGAACCGAAATAGCTTCTACAGCCGGTACTCAGAGTAAGGAGCATCATCTAGTCAGATTCTAAACCTATTCTAGAATGAGGATACATTTGCAAAGTAACAATAAAGTATGGTCTAATATGTAACTTCTAAACCTTGGTTGACTTGATCGACACCTAAAATTTATATAGACTGATCATATTACGATGCTCGTACTGCAATCGTAACAAATATCCAATTCACCATTATTACTCCTTCGTTGAAGAAAATACACATCCTATCTCATTCTTGTTTTCCTCCCTCAACAATCACCCAAAACCAAATTCCCATAATCTAGATAATTTTGATGAATTACAAAACCAATGTAAGCACCTTATACTGCAAGTAAGAACGTCGCTTCCTGTAATTTTTGTATGCTTCGGTTTTATGAACTTTAAACTTGATGGAATGAAGCAATCACGAAACCATACATAATGCTATGCTTGGAGGTTCCTAGGACGACAGCATTTTGTGTCACCGATGCATACATACGGTGCAAATTATTAGATATGGATCCAACTTATTGGTTTAGTTGGAAATATCACATCAGAATTAAAATTGAGTATGTTGCTAAGCATGAAGCATGTATACTTTTGATGAGTCAAGTTTAGTATAGTGAAATTTTGTGCAGCAATATGAGAGAATGTTCACCTACCAAGAATAACAGCACTACAAGTGGATCTCAATGTTTAATGGACCAATTGGCAGATCAATCGGAGATTTTTAGTCTTCTTAGTTTGGGGGGAGGGAATAATTATAGTGTTCGAACCAGCTTAGGCCCATTTGGTAAACCTGCCCACAGAAACCAGCAGAAGATGGGGTCACACTGAGGTATGTTGTGAAGATTCAAATTTGGAGATCCTCTATTCTCCACTGAGCCACCTCCATTTCCTATCCTACATCCATTTCTTTTTTGATAGGAAAAATAATAATTTATGTGGCTGCTGGGATTCAAGGCAGGTCTCCATGGCCACAACATGGACATCCTCCATCCATTTTCTTCAATTTTACTTCCTTTCTGTTCACTGTTTCCTATGCCCAGCTACATGTACATAAATATTTCACTTAGGAACAATTTTGCTTTATGATAAGATTTACAAAATCAAATACATACATATATAACAACTCCACAAGTATTTTCACCACCAAATGAGATAGTTGCTGATAATGCAGCCTAAGACGCCTCTCAACCATTGATTCTTTTTTGCTCGAATTTTTCCACAAGATTAACTCAAATTCATTTTTCTACTTTAACTTCACCATATCATGCCTAGTACTAAACACTACTTCAGACAAGAATAGATAGTGCTATTAGTAAAACCACAACTATCAATGCGGAACCATATAGAACATCAGGAAATAAGTGACACGAAACTTTTATTGATAAACTGAAAGAACATCGGGTTCCTGAGTCACACTAATGATCTACTCCAAGGGTTGCTGACTGTGACTGATATATCTTGCACAACAACATACCCAGTTATAATCTCACAAGTGGAGTCTGGGGAGGGTAGAGTGTACGGAGACCTTACCCCTACCTCGTAGAGATAGAGAGGTTGTTCCTGATAGATCTTTGGCTCAAAAGAAAAAAACGCATTTCCAAGCAGTTTGAAAAATATCTTGCACAAGTTGTTGCAAAAAACTAAGAAACAGGTACATAGTCCTATCCACGATTGATCAGACCACAGGCAACAAACATTTGATAAGTAAAACATCAGTAACGGACCAAAACCAACTTGTTGGCCTTTACTTACAGATGGAGAAAAATAATCTCTGCTTTGATGAATCAAAATCTGCCCCCCCAGACTTCTCATAGATACCTAACCAATGCTTGTATAGTGTTGGCTTCAAGCCATGAAACAAAAAGCTGTCCAGCTCCTGCAAAGTAGCAATGGGACTTTTTATTTGGGAAGATCACTGTGTTAAAGCAATTTATAAAATTTAAATAGCTGAATCTATTGCTATGGCAAAGAGCAGTCCAGTTAGGTATTGCAAGGTTTGCCTCTATTGAGCAATGCAAGCAAAAGGCATTACTTCACGAACCTTAATACAGTCACCGAGGGAATTCGACCTAAACTCATTGATTAAGCATCAAAAACATGGTACACAGGTAACCGAATACAAATATAGAAATGAGCGCTCTTGATTGTAAGTATCCTTAACAGATTTATGTTGTTTATCCCAAAAAGAAAAAACACACACTTGCTCGCACATACACAAGTTTAGACTAATGGATATTAAAAACGACAAATTCCAAAAAGAACTGCAGAGTAACCAAACACACTGCAATAAGAATCACTGCATCTGCAAGTTTGAAGGTTGAAAACAAAAATAATTGGAATTGACAAGTATCTAACAGAAAGCCAAATGCAAGAATCAAGATGAACCAATTAAAAGAACCCAGATGCAAGATGATAATTGACCCACAATCCTAAAGAAATCCAGAAGCAACAATGTGAATTAAAGCAAATCACAGACCACATATTACTTGAACATAGCCTAATAGACCTTCTGCCCAAGAGAAAGAACGAACGAAGATCTACAACAACCGAGTGTGGAGACAGGTTTGAGCAACAACCGAGTGTGGAGACAGGTTTGAGCACTATGAAGCAATCAACAATAGAAAAAGGCAAGCATAGCAATATGCAAACAAGACAGCTACCTTCAGAAAACACTCGCCTGTCCCCCTCCACTTGTAATTTGACATGGCTACCACCCATTTGTAAGTCCATTTCTTTTTCTCTAGCTTGTCAACCTCTTCTTTGGATAACTTGTGATCCAAATGAGAGTGAAATGAACTGCATGCACGGAAAGACATGTTAGATTAACAATTTCATAACTTCTTTTGACTACCAAAATCTTTCCTCAATGATCGAACTTACTTTTGATGAGGTAAGATTTTATTAAAGAAAACATATGAAGCTGATACAAACTACTGGGAAAAAGAAGAGAAAAAAAAAAAAAAGCAAGCTGAACATGATTACACCAAATTCCTAAATCATGTAACTTAAAGATAAATATTCCCTCCTTCCAGAAATACAAGTGATACAGGCAGTTATAATTTGGTTTTGCTCCATAGTGCTTTCGAAACACCTTTTGTTCCTTCCTTTCTAAATAATGCATGTTATGCATATAGGGATTGATCTCCAGAGTTTCTTCAATACGCTGCTTCTCAGCATTCAAGAGCTTCTCTGAATTTCCCAGGGATAACCCACTCTATTCCAAAGACATCCAGAAACATGGAATAGATCTGCCAAGTAAACTTGCAATGTAAAAATAAATGTGGACATAAATGCTCCACAGAGCTAATATGTTGTACATACTATCATATTGCCTCATATGTCACAAGACAGCCAAAGCATGCAACTTTGATTGGCATTGCAGTCTTCCAAATCATATTCCAGCTCTATAAACACATCTGCTAGCATGATATCGAGAAAACTAACACCACAAAATAAACTCGGAAATAGATCAAGAAAAATGTAAATAATCATTCATAATGTTTTCCTTAACAATTAGTATATCTCTTCGCTGGTTATATTTATCGTTCAGTACGACTCGATTCAAGTAGAACTCATGGGCAATGAGGCGCACGCCCTTAGTACCTTGCCCTACCTACGATCAACTTAAGCAAGGTGAAGCCCCCTCCCTAAACATTTTTGAGTTTCAGGGCTTAAGCACTTTAAAATGAGCTTTTGGCGTCATGGAGTTTGATTTGTCCCAAGAAGGAGACATGTGCATTATATCAAGAACATAATCCAACACAGTCATGAAACATAAACAAGTGAACTAACACAAACATTGGAGTATGAAAGGAATATAAAGCAAAAGGAAACAAACTCAATTAAAACTCGTTGGACCTCGTGCTTGCACAAGCCCCTCTTGCATGTTGACCATTTACTCTCAACTCTTGTTCTTCATCTGAACCAGAAGCCTCCGAATAGTCATCATCAGTTTCAGTACCTCCAATCCGTCCCACGGGGTTTCCCAGACCACCTCCATGTAGACTAGCACCAGGTTCGCTAAGTCTAGAAGCCTCACTATCACTGCCTATTTCCAAACACAAAATTGAAAGGGAAAAAAAAAGGACAAACTGATCAGTAGCCGCTACTACCACAAACAGATATACAGTCCAAAATAAAGTTCCACCTCAAAGGAAAGAAGTGCTCAAAAATTCACATATAATAAGTCACAAGATATAGTTCCACGTTACGTTATTTGATTGTCTCCCTTTTTAAGCTCAGAAAAGAAAGTTTGAAGGCAAAGAGACAGAAAGAGATTTGGGAGTTTCTTTATTCATTACTTCCCATACTAATACAGCACATAGCACTTCATAAGGTAAAGTTTATATTCCTATGACCTTAGTGAGAAAGAGATGTGAATATTATGAACATTTATAGGACTCCTATTAGTCACCCAATTTTCAAAAAATATTTATTTTAAAAAGTAGTATTTCTTTTTCTGAAGTGTCTTTCAGGAAAATATTTTTGAAGAATAGAGTTTGTGTTAGGTTAATCAATTTAAAAGTACTTTTGTCAGTATTAGTGAGAACGGTCTAAGGCACTAGCAGGACTCCCTTTGCAAATAAAGTATGATTCATTCTCTACTGCTTAATTTTATTTAGTGCAGCCGAGTATCATGAAGTTCCTGAATCTTAGGAGTTTTCCCCTTTTCATCAATAGATAAATAATTAACCAAGTTAGAAGGAATACTTTCTGAAGACAAAAAACATAAAAGAAGAAAACAGAACATTTCTCCACCATGCATGTTTAGGGCATATTAGGATATATTACATTCATTATTTGCAAATACTCCACGCAGATAGTATTTGAACTTTAAGTTGAACACTGAAAATACAGGTTTAATGATTTAAGGGGTCGTTTGGTAGAGTGTATTAAAAAAATAATGCATGCATTAGCTTTGTGTATTACTAATACCTTGTTTGGTACACTTTTTCATCCTATGTATTACTAATGCTTGCATTAGTTATACACTCTATTGTGTATTAAGTAGTGTATTACTAATGCATGAAAATCCTTGGTATTAGTAATGCAATGGATTCTAATGCATGCATTAGTATGGTTAAAGTCACAATTATCCCTCAAAATCTTTTCTACATCCTTTTCATCATATTTATGGAGGGTATTTTTGTAAAAAGTAATTTATTTTTAGAAATTATGCAATTCATGTTATTTTTAATACACCAAACCAAACACTGCATAAGAAAAATGCAAGCATAACTAATACAAGCATTACAAATGCAAGTATTACTAATACACCATATTTTGCATTATTCTTATACACTCTACCAAACGACCCCTAAAGGTGATGTGACATCCATGGCCAAACATAACTTCAACTTAAAAACACCTTGTTTTCAATTTCAACTTCAAATACTCTTTTCTTACAACTTCAACTGAAATTTTTCAAACAGCTACTAAAATTCATAACAGACACTTCCTTTCTCTCAGGATAAAACAATTTTTAAGACAATAAAGACACTCTCAGATCTTACTTCTCTTATTAGATCGTCAATGCAAATACCAGCTATGTACACAAAATTTAACATGTATCAGTATATCAGTAACCAATAAACCCAACTGACACCAAGTGACAAAATCCAGGAGCAGCAAACCGTTTTTGACTAGAAAAGCAGATACTAAACCCGCAGAAAATGATATTATTACGATCGAGTTGGGTACCCCCCAACTCTTGTGTTGCATCAATGGGGAAAGAATCCTAAATTCATTGATCTAGCAGCAAACATACTTCTGTTCATTGAGAACATAAGAAACCCCAGCTGACATAAAGATCTCTCTCTCCATACAGATAATCCCTCTGGAATCAATATTTTGGTCACCTACTTAACAAGTCCTGACTTTAAAGCTTATGCTAGAAAAAACAAACTATGATGAATTGACAAGAAAGGATAGATTGTTGTACTGGTGCCTGCAACCTAAGATCTTTGTGAATATGAATGGCACGCTGACGACACAGAAACTGTTGTGGTACTCTTCCCAGTCAAAAATTGCAGGCTTTGACTCTCTTAATTGTCTTCACTGTTCAAACATCATACCTAACCTACTAAGGAAGAAAAACTTGACTAAGAAGAAGCAAAAGATCCAACCTAATTTGAGATCATCCACAGAGTTGACGTTTCTGAAAGAGCATTTGTTTCCCATCTCACTTATATGTGTTAAAAGTTCCATTCTTGCCCAAAACTACAAAGAATCAGGAATAACCATCTAAAGGAACTCAAAGACTATGGAATTTAAGAGCAAAAGAACATGAAACATCCAGCAATAACTTTCGATAACTACAACAACAAGCAATAACTTCCACAGTAACTAAGAGTAAGATGCCAAAATTCTCACTAGTCCTTAAGGCGTTACCTTCATTGTCATCATCGGAAACATCATCTCCACTTTCTTCCGACTCCGGGTTATAGTCTTCTTGTCTTGTCCTATAATTGCACGCAGTTCATACACCATTATCATGATATAATATAAGCAGCTTCATGGTTTCAAAATGCATGAGAAGAAGAGATGATTAAAACACCTACTACAACCATTAGAACTCTTTGCTTCAAAGAAGGTTCCAATAATCTAACAAAATTTCAACAACCACAAAGAACCTAAGTAGATGAAGCGGAATCAATATTGTGGATTCATATAGTTGGCCTCAACTAGTTTGGGATTGACGCGTAATTATTGTTGATGCACGTAAACCATAACCAATTATTTGCAAAATTATTATCCCTACAAGGTACTGACTTGACGCATAAAAGATGCATGAACAGCATGAAATCCTCATCAATCATGATGTGCAACAAGCCTAATCATTTCAAGTTGAACACACACCTCAAAGGTGCAACGAGTCTTACTTTATTGGCTTATCTAGGCAGCAGTTGGATATGGTACAGAGAACGAAAATATAAAAGTTCCTTCTTTCCTAAAGTACCTTATGTGATGGATTATGTTTTCTTGTTCTGTTTCTGTACCAAAGATGTCGACTTTTCTTTAATTCAAAATTACAGAGCAGAATAGTTCAACATGAAAAATAAAACCAGAAAAAAAAAGGGGGCGGGACAGCCCGGTGCACTAAAGCTCCTGCTATGCGCGGGCCATCTCCTTCCTTGGAAAAATAAAACCAAATACAAAAAATTAAAGTATTCAAAACTTTTCGTTTTCTTCAACAAAACAAAGCTGCAGTTGACACTTAAAAGAAATCATCACAAGTATTTGCTAAGATATAAGCAAGGAAAAGAAGCAGCTTTTGTTACCTCATTGTCTCCAACAAACTATCATACATAGTTGGCTCCTTATAATCCATAACTTCTTCTTCTTCTTCTTTTTGTGCTTCCATTTCTTCCTCTGAAGCTATATCCGGATTTGCTTCTCCCGAATCATCTATCAAGTACCAACCAACCACCCCAAAAAAAAAAAAAGAAAACTTTCAGCAAATAAGATACCACAAAATTAGGAAAAATCAGCCCTTTTAATTACTCTCGTTATCCCATTTCATATATCAACATTACTATTTTGGCCAAACAATTTCTTCACCATTCAACAACAACACAGGTGATATAGCTTCTTTCATTTTTCTCAACATACGACGAAGTTTACTTATTTTTTATTGAAAATAAATGAAGAGTCAGATCTCTGTACGACTTTTGAAAATGAAGTTGGGGAAATTGTCTTCCGTTCTGTCACACCAAAAACTCAGACAAACCGAGAAAGTTCAAAGAAGTAGTGCATGTCAACTGAAAATCTATGAAGTGAAGACGAAAAAGACAGAAATAACAAACTAAAAATATGCAGCCTCTTAACTTCAGCATCTTCAGAAAAATGAAAGGAGATGTATTCGGACCTACCACAATAACCAATATTTTAGCCTTTACGTTGTTCTATATAGCTTTTTCTTACTTCGGTAAACACTATTCCGATGAATCACAACAACTCCTTTTCTTCAATTCACGTCAAGATTCAACAAAATCCACAAACCCAAATTCTTAATATGTCTCAATTTCTCCTAATTTCAACAAATCTTTCTATCCATCGTCTCTATTCCCCAAAACCCACTGGAAAAATTCAGTTACCAAAAATATGAAGTAACCAAATCAAAATTGCAGCTGCAGAGATTCAGAATCCAAATCGAACAAGAAGTTTTCATCATCAGATTTGACATAAACGAAAAGCACAAAAATTTCTATTGAAGAAGGCATAGTTGAATCCTTTTCCTAATTTAGATGTAAAAGCAAAAAAAAGAGAGAAACGGAGAAGAAATACCAATAGACGAACAACAACTTGACAAGAGAAGAAACAAACTCGGAGAACAGAACTGTGGACGTGCGGTGCAATATGCTTAGACCTCGACTTAATTTCTTTACTATTATTTTCTCAATTTCTTTTTTAATATTTATAATATCCACAAATGAAGTATTTATAGTTTGAATGAGTTAGTTACCTGAGGAATTTGGAGATGGGCTTCTATTGAGCTTCTCTTCTCTGCCATAGCGACAATTCTTCTTCTTCATCATATTGTGGTTCTTTCTAGAAGGATTTTGTTCTAGTCTTCTCTTCATGCCTTTTATCAAATTTCACACAAAAGAGAAAAGAAACAGATAATTACAACCTATTCTCAACAAAAAAGAAAAGAAATTATTACAAGAATTTGACATTGAAAAACAAATAACCTCGTTTTCTTCCAAATCTCTGCTGGTTGCCCATCCTGCTGTAATTCAAATGACAGAGAATGATTTATTTATTTATTTTGGGTAAAAGACAGAAGGTTTTGCGAGCCTCTATTCCAGGGGTTTAAGGGAGGAAGAAAGAAAAAGAAAGAAGGGTTTTTTATGGTGTGTGAAAATCCGAATTAATTTTTCCTTTTTTTCCTATTTTTTCTGTTTCTAGTAGGGGTGGGCATTCGATAATTCAGTTCGGTTTTGATTTATTTATTTTGATTTTTGGTTATAGGTATGTGTGTACCGAAAACCGAACCGATTTAGTTCGGTTCAGTTCGGTTCGGTTTCGGTTTATAAATTTGGTTTTTTCGATTTTGGAAGAAGAAGAGGAAAAACAGAAAAAATAAAACGGTATCTGAAAATGGAATCGTCGTTCAATGTGAGTTTGGAATCACCACTGGTTGCGTCATTGTTCGAGTGTTGGTGAGTTTGGAATCACCGTTGTTCGAGTGTAGGTGAGTTTGGAATCGTCATTGTTCGATTGTTGGTGAGTTTTTCGTGTGTAGTGAATTCACTGAATTAGGATTTAGGTAATTAATTAGGTTTATATTTTAAGTGGGTTGTTAGTGTTGGGCTTAGATTTAACTCATTTAAGTGGTTTATTGGTGTTGTATATAAATAAATTACAAATTTCATTATATATATATATAAATTAAAAAAAAATAGAATTATATTTTAAATTTTGGTTTAACAACCAAATTACCTGAACCCTATAACCGAAAACAGAATCGAAATACCGAAATTATAAAAAAAAAAAAAACGAAAACGAACCAAGAAACCAAAAAACCGAATTAATTCGGTTTTTTAATTTTTCGGTATTTATGTCCATCCCTAGTTTCTAGTATCTGCTACTACCTAGATTTTAATCACCTATTTTGATTTGACATGCAATTTAAAAAAAAAATTAAATTAAATTTTATAATTTTAAATTAAAATTATGTTAAATATATTAAAATATTTTTTAATTTTATAATATTAAATATATTACTTAAAAAATTAAAATTAAAGTATTGCCAGAAAAAAAAAGAAATAATTTTTTTTAAAAAAAAATAGGCCATTCTATTTTAAACAATGAAAATATATAATAAGCTAGGGTTTGGTCAAATAATTTTGGTGAGTTCTCAATCTTCTGTTTATTTTTATTCTACTTACTTTCTTTTGTTGCAATTATTATTGTGGTTTTCTACACAGTTGACTTAGATTATGATCGGTTTGAACACCAAAGGGTCTCATTGCAACAACAGTCCGAACCATGCATTAGTGAAATTTACAATTCTTCGTTCAAATGACATTTACTGTAGAATCTCCTGTCACTATTTAACAGTTGTTGCAAAGCTCTTGTAATATGTTTTTGTTAGACTGAAACCTGGAAAGGGAGAACTGATAACTTTGATTTTACCCTCCTGGTTCTTTCTAATGATCAGAATTGGTGAAATAAACATGCTTAAGGTTGTGCTGTTTGGTTCTGTTTTTTCTGGCTTATGGACCATCACATAGAAGGCCGAAAAAAGAGTGTACTTTGTTGCTTAGTACAATGATTTTTTGCGTAATGAATGATGTATTGCGCAAGTTTGTTCTTGCTCTAAAGGAAGTTATTGTGATCTGTGAATTTGCCTCTTGCCTTTGTATTGTGATTGCTTTTCTTTTCAGCTATTCTTATACTATATCAGGTGTTTCAAATTCTTGAATCACTACATTATGTTAGTTTCACTTTTAGCAGGGTTGGTGTCATAGGCTTAATCGAAGAAGAATCTTACTATAGCTTAAAGATGAGAGAAATATAGAGCAGGTGAAGGATCTTGAGTTCTCATTTGTGCTACATAGAGATAAGCTCTCCTGTGCCAGCTAATATTTAACTATATATAACAGTGTGTTACCGCGTTTTTTGGAGAGGAGAGTGTGTGTGTGTGTGTGGCGGGGGGGTTTGAAATAACAACATATTGATATATGTTATTTCGTATGGTGTGATTCTTATATGAAATTTTGATTAGACAAAGGATGGCTGCAATTGAAAAATTTTGGAGCTTTGAACAGCTTAAGAAATTTGGGGTATACAAATTTTGGATTACAATGGCTCTCAAGTAATAATTACTTCATGTGCATTGTTATAATCAAAATAAACAAATATTAAAAGGGAACACGGAAGAAGAAAACAAAAAGGTGTAGCTATATTACAGAAGAAAAAAGCAAAGGCGCATAGATACATCATTCTAAATTTAGTATGTCACAATGAGCTTGACAATAGAGCTAGCATATGATAGCTGAGAAATGCATGTTCAGTACTGAGTCACTTGGCTTGTTGACAATTATTATTTTTTAGACATCTATACAAGATTCAGAAGATTTTACAATTTTACAATAGGTTGTGGGTGTATGTTTCCTTCTTGAAATATTCCCTGTGTTGTAAGAATTGTTGTGATCCTTTTTTTACAACATGTTGATTTTCTTATCTTCATCCAATAGCATACCCAACATAATCCCACAGGTATGCTTAATCCCACAAGTGGGGTCTGAAGAAGGTAGAGTGTACACAGATCTTAATCCTACCTCGTGGAGGTAGAGAGGTTATTTTCTAAAGACCCTAGACAAAAAATTCTTATCCTCCAACAATTACAAAAAAGAAAGAAAACATTTCTTATGCCTTTTATCCTTGTGCAGGGCTTTGTTTTTATGGATCAATTCCTTTTTGGGAGTTGTCAATTTCTTATTTGCACTGAACTTGAACATTTCGTCAAGTAGAGGTATGAACTAAACTACTATTTGCACTAAACTTGAGCATTTGGTCAAGTAGAAGTATGAACTAAACTATTAAATCTCAAGTAATAATTCTAGATTTAGGGAGCATGATGATGTCATATATTTGGAGGGGGCAGATGTTTTCTCCTATCCAGAGGATGAAAGCGTTATTGACCCACTTTTGGCACAACATCTGGCACATTTTGGTATTGACTTCTCATCCTTGCAAAAGACTGAAATGACGACTGCTGAGAGAGAACTAGACCAAAAATATTAATTATGATTGGAACCGGATTCAAGAAACGAGCGAGGATGTTGAACCACTTTTTGGACCTGGTTACACTGGATTAGTCAATCTCGGTAACAGTTGCTACTTGGCTGCTACAATGCAGGTTATGTTCTCAACGCGTTCTTTTTGTTCAAGATACTACTTGGATCAACGTCTGAAAGAAGCTTTCAGCAAGGCTCCTGCTGATCCAACTGTAGACCTTAACATGCAGCTGTGAGTAATTTGGATCTGTTCATTTACCAGTTCACCATTTCCATTACTTCTCAATTAGCTATTGCATTACTTGTGCACTCTGTTGCAGCAAAAACACGTTGTTTAATAAAACATGTCATGTTTGATACTGAGTTGTGCTTACGTTTCTCATTGTTACAGGAAGCTAATCACTGCACACACTTTATGCATTTGCAAACTGAATTGATTCAGTAGGGTTCCCTAAGTAATAAATTTGAGAAGATAGTCATATCCAGGAAAGCATATTTGCTAGAATGAATGATACCGAACCCCCAGCCTTCTTTCCCTCCTTTTTTTTTTCTTTTCGTGGTGTTTTGGTGATGTTTGTGATTTCGGATAGATAGTTCATAGTATTACTCTGTGGATGTCTTGTTTCTTTTATCATCTAGTGGTGTGTGACCCCTTTTTGTTGTTTATTTTTATGTTTTCTATTTGTTATACTGTTATTTGTCCTGAGCCGGGGGTCTATCGGAAACAGCCTCTCTACTTCATTTGAGGTAGTGGTATGAACTGCGTACACTTTACCCTCTCCAGACCCCACTTTGTGGAAATACACTGGGTATGTTGTTGTTGTTGTTGTTGTTGTTGATGATGTCATATATTTGAGTAACCACATGATTAACGCCCTCTTAATTTTACAGCTGGTTAATTAGACGTGGACATAGATTTTAGTAGTTGAAACAAATGCTATGAAATTATGGGCCTAAATAATAAATTTCCTTGCCACTTAATGACATTCCCATGAAAGTTAAAGAGTAATTATATCTTAAACTAAATGGTTTAAGTAAAGAATTTTAAAAGGTACTTCCCCTCCATTTTATATGATGCCGTTAATAGCGACATGATATATACCATTAACAAACATGATAAGCAAAATATGAAGTAGATCATACTTTGTTATAATAGGATTATATATATTTTTCATGATACTTCATCAACATTAAGGTGGTTAATTTACTATTTCGATGTAGATTTAAGAGTATGCACCAGGGAGCTTGGTATGATGGTGGCTTATGCTAGCAAGTTCGCTGAACAAGAAGTCAAGCATCTGGAATTTTCTTGTGATAACGGTTAGTCTCACAAAGAGTGGATCAAGGTTTTTATATATTAAAAGTTTCTAAAATTGTGTTGAATGTCAATATTTGACTCTGCATGTTATATCTAACTTCATGTTAGCTTATTTGATTTCATTTGGAAATCAGTTAAGACATGTAGTTCACTTTTCACCTCTTTTCTCAATCAAAACGTTCATGTGAAATTTTTTCATGAAAAAAAATGAACCTATTTCTTTTCAGTTAATTCTAAGTTTGTTTAAGTGCATATAGACGTTAATTAATTCTAAGTTTGTTTAAGTGCATATAGACGTTAATCACATGGTTTTGAGATGTTGAACAAATTATTTCTCTAAAACTGTCCATTTGGATAATTTTCCTTCTTCTATGACTTACATGTAGGTTAATTTGGTAGTGTGTTATTCCGGACAAGATATTTAACAAAAGTTCGAGATTCCATAAAGAAGGGGGAAAATGCTGGAGTTCCAAATGCATTGCATGAAGGCTATAATGCAGCACCTTAAGGTCCATGCTTCATTTTTACTTGGTCTTTTAATACACTTGACCAAGAGACTTGGTAATGCTTCTGTCACCCCGCAATCGAAATGCCATGAAGTGAACTTATCGTGGACCACATTGTTTAGTTAGATAGATGAAGTCTGCTGATTTTATTTGTTTTAACTGAAAACATTGATATCCATGAAGCTACCAAGTAAGTTGATGTGCTAATAAGAAAGTGCATTAGAAAATGTTGCTTGGACATACTGAAAACCGGATTATTTAAATAAGGAATATGGTAAGACCATGCTTAACATCCAAAAATATGATAGGAATTAGGAACCACATAAATTCTATAGGTGAATGCACTTTATATTTCACCATTTCTTTGAGCGGGCAAAAACTTTTGATGAGATGCGTGACCCGAAAAAGAATTCTTAGCTATCCATCAGGTGTAATATTATTGTGTAGAACCTGGAGGAGTAAAGAATAGATTGTGTTGCGAAGCTTCACCTGGTAACAAGTTCAACTCCCTATTTCTCATATGCAGTTATTCTGAAGGTTCACGTTAGTTATGAGTTCTTAATCTGCGTTGAACACTGATATTTGTCATTTCCAGTTCTGCTGAAGTGCTTCTTTACTATGACCAAATTATCTTACATGAGTTAAACTCATTTGTGTTGTTTAAAGCTATAGTAACATTTGGACAAGAACTTTTAGTAGGCTTGATAGAAGTATTAATCTCTGAAACTAGGTTTACATAAGACAGAACACGACGCAAGAAACAAATGAAACAGATAAATGCCAACTGCCTTACAAGTTACCAAACTTAGCAATCGCAGCAGACGCTAGAAAATTGTAATCAGAAAAAGAAAGATTTCGTGCAAGAAATCTGATCATAGAAAGAGGAAAAACCTCAAACGGGCAAAACCAGTGAAGCCCGAGAGAATTAAGAAAACTCGCTCAAAGAAAAATAATACTTTGAATTCTTGAAATAGCGAAATAGGAAGAAAGTTGCAGAGGGCAGCGAAGAAGAGAGAGCTAGAGTGAAAGTTGGATATACTGAAGTACAAATGATTTGGTAAAGCAGAAGAAAATGACAGGTGTTATTCCACCAATAATATAATGTAGGCCCATTTGTAGAGTACAATTCACTTAGATTCATATCCCTAAATTGATCGTTCGAGCCTGTAAATTTTCCAGTTCACTGTCTAACAATAGATTACTAAGGAGAGAAGTTATATATCAAAGTAGTCCTCACAGTTTAGCTACTTAACACATGGTGAGATCAATTTTCCATGTCACAAAGGTGAAGAAGAACAACACTGTCCAAGTTTTACTGTTAAATCTATTTCGTGATAACTGAGTCATCTTATTGTATATGTGCCTCCTATAGCTTAGTTAGTATGTTTTTCCTCATTTCTTGCCTTTGGTTTTGGCAATGTGTTGAAATAGTAGGAATGTTAGGATTCTCTCTTCGGTTCATTTAAAGCGTACTTCTCATAAGAAAACCAAAAAAAAAAAAAGATAATAAATCTCCTCCCTTTGCCTTCTTCTGCCTTGGCAGTAGCTCAGTTTTTTCTAAGAATTTTATGAAACATTAATTTCATGTAACAGGTCCCGAGATCGTGGTTGAAACCAAGTGGAAACCTGTTGGCAGTATTTGAAGAATGGAGTGGTGACCCAAGGGAAATTTCTTCAGTTAGAACTTAGAAGCTCAAGTGAAACTTGAAAATGTATGTGAAATTCTTTTTCCATTAACTTTTAAGTTTGTTTTTTGAAACCGGTAACTTCGTTAACTTTTAAGTTTTTTGGACCAAGTGATGCTAAATTATCTGTTGTCCTGATTCAAAATTCTGCAATTTTTCAGCTCATTAGTTCAAATTGCAGCCCTAAAAGAGAGTTCTACGCTTCTTCCAAAGGTTCAAAGGCACTACTAATGTTGAGATAAACGATGTTGGAGAAATAGTTAGCTACCACTCATTCTTGATACTTAAATATTTTGTTGTTTAGTTTGGTTAAATGATTCCAGCTCTTTTTGTTGTTGTTAATAATCGTGGCGTCCTGGCCAGCTTTTCGCGCATCTCGACTAATCCACGGGACCTGCCACCTCCCACGAGATGTTTCCTGGCTGAGAACTATTCTGTTGCAATTGAGGTAGCTGAGAGTTAAGACTTATTTGATGAAATGAATTGAGTGTTGCTTAACCATTTTGTGAAATGATTTGCAGTCTGGGGAAAAAAAAATTCAGGACACTTGGATCTTTCTTAGACATGCAGTAGTTTGGCATATGTTGTTAGCTTGCTATGGCTTGGTCTAATTTTATTTGTGGTCGTCTATGCAGAGAAGGATGCTTCACTTTTCAAAGTCAATTTTTCTGTCATCTAATTCGTCATTTATGCATTTTCATGCCTCCAGTCCAGCCCATATCCAATAATAAAAATAAAAAAATGAGGCAAAAGAGGAAGAGAAGAAACAAGCGCAACTGAGTTTTCTCAATAATTGGACAGAGGGTATACCCGGATGAAACACGTGCTGCCAACGATAGCTGCTAGAATCCATGTTCTATATACTTCACCTCTTTGTATTTGTTAGACCACCAACATAAACAATCCCACAACTTTGGTCTTTCCAGCAAATGTGATGGTGTAGCTTTGTTCCACAACTATGTGTACATTGTGGAGCATATTATGTAAATATTTAATTTGATGATGATGCCTCCTTTTTTACAACTACTCCTGAACAAAAAAAAAAAGAGGTCAACTTCTCGACAAGCTGGATCTCTTTTGTGTAACAGTATTACAAAAATGCCTGTGTTGGCCATTTAGTACACTGAATAATGAGTGAAGCTTTTTGAACGACGAACGTTAAGTCTGTCACTTAACATTTGAGCTTATGTTTAAGGTGAGTCTTTTAACTGTTTAGGTGTACATGTACAACAATCCATCGTTACTTTCTTTTCAGTTGAGTATTGAATTGCTCATTATACTTTTGTCATCAAAATTTTGGTACTGTTCTCTCAGCTCTCTCTCCGTGCTTCTTCTTTTGATTTTTTTTTTTTAATTTGTTCTTGTCAATCTATTGATTTTCTTTTCGAATTTTATTGGTGACTTTTTAGATTCCTCAAGGGAATGGATAATTGCAGAGGTAGGCACTAGAAAATTAGCAGATTCAGTATCACTATTGTTGTTTCTGATAAGTTTTCCCCTTTTCTTCTTTTTTTTGCACTGATTATATACCGATTACTTCTGAATTCCTTTGGATGTTTGGACATTTTTTCTTCAAGTTTAGTTCGTCTACTTTTTTCACGTAATCTCTTGCTAGATAGATATATTTTACATGCATGTTATTGATTCTGTCTAATCTGCACATGTATATGCCTTTTTCTTATAATTTGCTCTTTGATTTTGCAACTAGGTTTATTTAATCCAAGTTATCTTTGTTTCACATTATATTTCACTACTATACTTTCCTTTACATGTACGGTTGTAGTCTTGCCTTTTTCAAATTCACGCATAGAGAGAGTTTTAGTGCACCGGACTGTCCTTTTATATTTTAATGATGGTTATTTCATTGATTTTTTTTCCCAATATATGTGAAAAAGAAAAAAACTTGGGAAAGATTCAAAGGGCATTCCCCACAATCTTATGCCTTACATTCAGCAAGTAGATGTTGGTAGATTGTCAGTTGTTGTTAGATTGCTAGAGCTGAATGTATATTGAGCATTTTTTTATATTTAGAATGGAAATCTCGGAGATTGGATAGCTTGTTCGCGTTCATTGTTTCATGTGAGATGGAAACATAAAACTTAACTTGTAGCCAACAAATTAGACGCTTCCATTTTTTAAACGAGTAGGTGTAGGTAGGAGCAGGTAAGCGTAAAAGTTGCTAATTGAGAACTTTTGGTAGTAAGGACATGAGAAATCTGTGTTCTTTTTGCGTTTTCTCAGGTTTGCAAGTTTGAAACTGTCTAAAAAATGAAACATGTATGTAGCTTTTTTATAAAATGTCACCTTTCTTAAAAAAAATGTATGTAGTAGCTTTTTTTTTCGGTTATCTAAAAATGCATGTAGTTTTTTATTTTGTCTCATAGTTGTCTTGCTTGGTCACGTACGAGAACATTATGTGAACAAACAATGTGATGGAATTGTCCAAATCTATTATTTTTTAAAAAAATTTGATAGAAACATTAATGATTTGATTTGATTCCTCTTATCTATTGAACCCTTGTATTGTACCTGATTATTGTCTTGAATTAGTTATTTTTTCAATGGCTTACTAGTTCAGCCATGAGTTCCATGATTCGTTTTGATAGTTTGGATTGGAGAAAAGAAGATGCTAACTAACTTTGTTGCTTTGTATTATCAATATTATTTTTATTTTTTGGATGTTTTATGTTCTGTTATGTATGAGTGGATGGAAACTAGAAAAATATTGCACCTTTGCATATTGTAAATGTGGAAACGGAGATTAAGGCTTTTGATACCAGGGTCACAAAACAAGGACCAAAGAGTAAAGAAAAAGATGACAAAATCTGGAATTTTTTTGGATAAATAACTATATAGTAATACCAAGTGAAAATATATGTACAATGCTCAACTGATTATTGGACAACTGCCCCAAAATATCAGTATCAAGAAAATAAGACTTACTTTTTTAGCTACATAATTCACAAATAGTAATTGAGTTCCTTGAACCTACTTCCTGAGCTAAATCTGAAGCTTAGCTTTGAGGAAAAGAGTCAATGATTTTAGGCTACTATTTGAGTTCTTATAAGTTCCTTAAAGTGGATGTAGACAAAGAAAACTTCAGCAAGCAAAGAAGTGCTTTCAACTATTAGAGTTCGTAGGACTTATCGGTCATTGATTTTTTTTCGAGTTTTGACTTTGTTAAGTATCGATTTGGTTGAAGAAATGTCAATAACAATAAATTTGCTTAGTTGCTTGCTTATGATGGGGCATCGTGACCTTGATTCTTCTTCAAGCATCTAAAGGTGGAAAAAAAAGGCTTCCATTTGAAGGTGCTAGAGCAATAAATGTATAGAATTGGATTCTTAGAATAAATCATCTCGGATTGTTGCCTGTGCATACTGCAATTTTCTTTAAGTAGAAAACTAGAAATTCGACATTAATGTATTACTACTTAATTATTCATTTAAGTAGATGAAAATTACTTTCTTTCCTCCGTTCATATAATTTTATGAAATCGTTAATTTCATGTACCATGTCCCAAAATCAAGGTTGAAATCAAGTAAAAATTCGTTGGCACTATTTAACAAACGGAGTGGTGATTCAATAGAAATTTATTTGATTAAAATCTCAATTAATTTTGAAAAGGTATGTTAACTTTTGTTTCGATAAGCTTAAATTTTTTGAGCAAAGTGTTGCTACAATTACCTGTTGTACTACTTTGGATTCAAAATTCTGAATTTTTCAGCTAATTGGTTTCTGCTATGTTATATTATTGTCTATATGACGATAACGGGAAGTTACCTTACGGTACTTTTTAATTTTGTTTTTACTTAATAAAGACAGTTTATGCTTTTTTGTATTCAGTTATTGCTTTCCTTTTTATTTATATGCAAAAAATTAGTACGGTTCTTTTAAGAATTTATGAATTGAATTTTAAATTTTGATTTAGTTTTGAAGAGTTAGCTGCTACACTACTTGATAAGAAATATTTGTGTATATTTTAAATTATATTTATGAAAGGTACCCTGCGAGTTTATTTAAAGCTTAAGTCTCATAAGAAAATTAGAAAAAGATTTAATAATTAATGTCATCCTTTGCCTGCTTCACATGGGATTCTTTGTCCTTCATTATGTAGAAGCAGCTAGAGATAGAAAAAAAGTTAATCTCTATAAGTAGAATAATGCATTATGTCATATTAAATCATACTTGAACTTATTTGCATTCTGAAAAAAAAAAATAAGGAATACTTTAATTTGATCCTTCTGAGAAGTGCAGTAGTTTGACATATGTTGTTAGCTTGCTCTGGTTTGGTCTAACTTTATTTGTGGTAGTTTATACAGAGAAGGATGCTTTACTTTTCGAAGTCAGTTTCTGTCATCTAATTCGTCATATGGATTCTCATGCCCATTGTCCATCCCACACCCAATAATAAAAAAAGCAGTTCGGTGCACTGAAGATCTCCTTATGTGCAGGGTCCGGAGAAGGACCGGACTACAAGGATCTACTGTAAGCACTCTTACCCTACATTTCTACCAGAGGAAGAGAATGAAATAAGTACAACTCTTAAGTTCTCTTGTAAATCATTGAGCAGAGGGTATACCTTGATGAAACACAAACTGCTACTAGAATACAGATTTTAATAAACTTGTAAAATCACTTCTTGTGTTAGTGAGACAACCAACATAAATAATCCCACAGCTTTGGTCTATCTAGCGTAACTTTGTTCTACAAATAAATGTACATTGTGGAGCATATTATATTTAATATTTAATTTGATATTACTGCTTCCTTTTTTTAACTCCTGATACCATTAAACAAAAAAGAAGAAGAGATTACCTTCCTGAAAAGTCGGATCTCTTTTGTGCAACAGTATTGCAAAAATATTCGTGCTCAGCAGAGACACAGGCAATATAGTATTATATACTATGTATAAACGAGGGATCCCACAAATTTGTAGAAATTTCAGTACTTACAAAAATTTTACTGTATTACCAACGAGTTATGTGGCTGCTGAAATTGTTTTTTTGTATAACTATTTTCATCCTTAATTTATTTTTTAAGTAGGTGTTTGGTCATGGAGATCACAAAAATTCATTTTCTTTTTGGAATTTCAAAATTGGAGTTGGAATTGCGTTTGACTATAGTTTTTGTAGTAAAAATTTTAAATTTAAATATATTTTTTTAAAAAATAAAATAAAATATAATTTAAATGGAATTATTTTATGAATATAAAAAAATTGGGATTTCTTTTTTTAAAAAAAGTGAATAAAGTAAAAGTTTAAATATCACTACCCAACCCATCGAATCGTGCCGGGCACCTACCTACACCTTCCCCAGATTGGAGAACCCTGAATATCCACCATGCAACCAATGCGGAAGTTACTACGATATACCCTCAATTTAATGTCCATCTTATGAATAACTAATCAAAGTTGAAATGTGATTGCTCATTTAATTGGTTTCATAACTTGTTTTAATACATCAAATATAAAAAAATAAATGCGGAAAATAACTACAGGTGATTCACCAGAACCTAGCCTAAACCGGTACAAGAGCACTAGATAAGAAGTAGGGGCATCAATGACACAACATCCATGCAGAATAAAGAGGACAGGAGATGTTGCTGAGTGATCGGCATCACTGCTAAAGAAACTCCAATAAACCTGCACCATGGCTATACCCCCGATTGGAGATATAGTAAGTGTAGCATCAGTACAACCACACGTACTGGTAAGCTTCATCGGTCGACTAGGGTTAGAAGCAAATAACATCAATAATAAATAGGGAGAAATCACAACATCAAGTAAAGTTCCGGTTTCGAATCCCAAATTAAACAACTCCTATTACCACACATTAGCATCTCTGTGACCTACACTTAGCATCTTTGTGACCTACCTGTTATTTAATATTTTCGTATAATTTTGTCCTTTGACAGCTATTGACACTCAATTTTGACCTCCCGATATTCCTCCCGGACTGCTATTTTATCAAAAAATATTAGTTTTAAACTTTTAATTATTATTTTTGTATCAAATAAATTCTGACATTTAGTATTCATGATTTTAAGGTATGCAATTTATTTTTTAAGAATTAATTTTATATTCTTATATAATATATAATTTACTAATTTAAATATAATATTTTATATAATTTTGTAAATATTTATTAAATTATTTCCGCAAATATGCATACTCATAATTTACAAACATGTAGTCCATAGTTTATTATTATTATTATTATTATTATTATTATTATTATTATTATTATTATTATTATTATTATTATTATTATTATTATTATTATTATTATTATTATTATTATTATTATTATTATTATTATTATTATTATTATTATTATTATTATTATTATTATTATTATTATTATTATTATTATTATTATTATTATTATTATTATTATTATTAGTATTAGTATTAGTATTATTATTATTAGTAGTAGTATTATTATTATTATTATTATTAGTATTAGTATTATTAGTATTAGTATTATTATTATTATTATTATTATTATTATTATTATTATTATTATTATTATTATTATTATTATTATTATTATTAGTATTATTATTATTAGTATTAGTATTAGTATTATTATTATTATTATTATTATTATTATTATTAGTAGTAGTAGTAGTAGTAGTAGTATTAGTAGTAGTATTTAAATTTTGCATTCATAGATGCCTAATATATTTCAAATCATTTTTTTCGTTGATTTTTAATAATATATTACATGTCATTAATTTTACTTACGTAATTTATTCATAATGATTTTATGACATTGATTAACTTGATACTATTTTATTATATATTTAATGATTTATTACTATATTTATTAAATAGCAGTCCAGTTCAATTCAATTTTTCCTAATTTATTTGAATTCTAGCCATTTTTATACCCAATTGTGTGTCAATTTTAGCCCAAATTAATTTTAATTTGACCCCAAATTGAATCCCTAATTCAATTTTAATTGACCCAATTTGGTGACCCATAATCTGACCCATCTCCTTGATTTTAATCTCAACCATTCAATCTTATATGATCAACGGCTGAGATCGAGCCCGTCATTTTATTTCCTTTTGTAATTAAAAAAACCCCAAATCCCCTAAACCTAATCTATTTTCCACACCCACCAGCCGCACCCTTTCCTCTCTCTCAACCTTTCTCTCTCCCCTCATCTCTTTCTCTCTATCGTCGTCGCCGCCGTAGTGATCACCGACCGGCCGGCGGTCAACTCCACTCCACCACCGCACCACCACATCTACACCATCACCCTCACAACTCCTATCCTCCCACGAATCAGCCGTCTCCCCTAACCTCTGATCTCCTCTCTCCCCACTGGTCCTAACCAATTCATCCCCACTGTTCCGACTAACCCTAACCACCGAAACCCAACTAGCCGCCCTTCACTCTTCTTCTCCGCTCCACCGATGACTACCACCACAAGCTCCAGCCCGCGGTGGCCGGTGAGAACAACCCAAGCCGACGTTTCTCTCAACTCCCAGCGTCGCGCCTCCGTCGTTTTTACGACGTCGGCGATCCCAATGCCAATGGACACGAGCAACGCCACCACCTCTTTCTCCTTTCTCCACTGCCCATGCTGCCTCATCTACTCCGACAAGCCGTCGGACGGTGGAGACTTTCCGTCACTATCATCTTCGGTGAAGGTAAGACTCCAGACACGTTCGTGGATGATTCACGAGAAAATAAATTCGAGATGTAATGAAAAATTAAAGGTGGCCGTCTCGTTTTGATTAGGATTAAAGCTTTAAGACAGATTCTTATGAATCCGTCCCAGGTATGACTCCCTTTATTTTTTTCATTGTGCTTAATTATTGTCTTTATCGCCTCAATTCACCTTTTCTTTCTTTAGACAGATTACTAGATGTGAAATTCATGATGTTTGACTTCGAACTTTAGCTTGATTCTTTCATTTTTATGTTTATTCACAATTTCGGATCAACATGTTTGAAAATCCCCAATTTTTATGAACACCGATTAACCCTAATTTCTAGTTGGATATTGATTTGAAAGATTTTTGAAGCCTGTCTCTTTTGCTTGTTGATTGATTACGGTGGCATCGACAAGGTCGAGTCTTGCTATGAGATTTAGAGTTAGAGTTAGAGTTTGTTTTCTTGAAAGCTTTTGCTATCTCGATATTTGTTTGATAATTTGAATTTGTCCAGTCTTTCATTACCACCGTGAATTTGAACGTGCTCTGTTGATTGTTTGTTTGGTAATATGGCTATTGATATGTTGGTAAATAATTTGATTTGGTGAGAAGAATCTTCCATGATTCATGCTCTCTATCATCCTCTCCTTGATTGGTAATTAATTTACAGCTTTGATTGATCTGTGTTAAGTTTGGCTTTAATTTGCATCATGATATGGGCCTTTACTTTGACTAAAAAATGATTTTTCTTTCCTTATCAAAATTTAGACAACTTTTACTATTCAAATATTTTTGGCAAATTGATATGTCTTGGGGTTTATTTATTGAGTCTCCTACCTTGTTTAGCACGAACAGATTTCTTTTACTTGTTTATTTATGGTAAATTTGACAAGATTTTCTCTGCTAATTGATTTGGCTAAGCTAAGTAAGGAATTAGAATTTTTCTAATTGCTTCTCTGAATTTTTTCTCTCCTTTAATAACTATCTCTTTTTCACTATATAAAGGGGACCTCTTCTCTTTTTTTTTAGACAGACTTTTGGCTCCTCTCTTACATATACTCAAAAGGTTTTAAAGCATTTTTACTGCATATACCTTAAAAATATATACTTTCAAAGTTTGTTGGCTCTTGCTAAAGGATTGACTACAAAGCTTCTCTTGTTGTTTGCTTTATTATTTTGCTACCAAACCGGTTAGTTTCTTAGACGACGCATTTGATTATTACATGTTAACTATAGATGCTTCAATGCTTGTCCTATTTGTCTCTTAAACTCTTAAGTTGTTTAATGTGATTATCTGTAAGGTCATTGTTTGGTTTGTGTGTTTTCTTAAATGGTTGTCGTAGGATTATCAGATGTCTGTTTTTCGTGTGCTTGGGGTATGTTGATTTTGTTTTACATGTATTATTCGGGACAGATGAAGAGTTGCTTTAGGTCGGAGGGGTTGTGTTTAAAGTTGTCTAAATGTCTTTATTTCTTCTTTTTATTTTTGTTGTCTTTTATATTTATTGGATTTGTAATAATTTGTATAAACTCTCTACATATAATAAAAGATTTTGGGAACTGTTTAGGGGGTGGGGATTATGTGATTCGCTTAGATACCATGCCTACCTATAGGATCATCAAACAAATTTCAACATGTTAATTAGATTATGTTATCGCTTAGGCAATACATATTAGGAGCATTAACTAAGTTATTTTATCACCTAGAAATCATGTTATAAGATTATTAATCAGTTTTCAGCATGTTAAAATTAATCTCGAGCATGTCAAATTTTATTTATAGCGTGTTTAATTAATTTCAGCACTTTCACTTTAATTCCCAACATTTAAATTTATTTTTAGCCATTTCAACTAATTTCCAGCAAATGTTTAATTAATTTTCCAGCACTCTTAATTAATCTTTTTTTTGCAACTGTTAATTAATTTCCAGCATTTAAACTGAAATTTCAGCATATTTCAATAATTTCCAACATATTAAATATAATTTCTAGCATATAAAAAATTAATTTCCAGCATGTTAAAATAATTTTTTCCAGCATTTTAATTAATTTTCAGCACATTAAAACTGTTTCTAGCAACTGTTTAATTAATTTGTCAGCACTCTTAATTAATTTTCAGCATATATAGAAATTAGTTTCCAGCATTTAAATTGAAATTTCAGCATAATTTCAATAATTTCCAGCGTATTAAATATAATTTCTAGCATATAAAAAATTAATTTCCAGCATTTCAAAAATCATTTTTTAGCAATCTTAACTAATTTTTATGTAATTATTAATTAATTTTCAATATACCTAAATTAATTTCCAGTATTCCTAATTTAATACCTTGCGTTTTATTTAATTTTCGACTCATTTGAATAGCGTTCCTCGCCTAGAAATCATGTCTATAAGTGTAATAAATGTTAATTAATCTACTACATTAGACATCATGCCTATAGATTCTAATTACAATATAAGTAATTGTTTAACATGTTTATCGCCTAATCAACTTTAACGAATCAAGAGGTTTGTGTGAAATCATTATGTGCTACTTGTTTGTCTAATGTGTTGTGTCTGACACGAACCCCGAGTCTAATTAGGTAGCCTAGGCTTCTTCTTGTCTAGAACCAAATCCCAAATAGTAAGTCCACCGCCTCTTGAACATTAAGTCGGGACGGGTAGGCATTTTAGGAAACATTCAGATATGATGGAAGTTGCCCCGAGCAGAATTCGACAATGCGATATACGACATTGTCATCCGTTAATAAGTCGGGCGCTGATCCGAATAAGATAAAATTAACTCTTGTCCAAACCTTTTAAAACTTCAGTTGTATTTTACTCTTTGTATGTTCCTTTTTGCTTTGGGATAGTCTAGGTTTATTTTTTAAATATTTTTTTTTTATATATAAATTGTGTCTCTTCTATCTTCTTGCTTATCTGATTTGTCTTTACGTATTTTATTATGTTATACTTAGATAATGGCTAAAAATTAAATTGTTTGTTTAGTTTATTAATTATTTATTTTTACGTTTAGTTATTATGTAGTTAATAAAATAATCGAGTTCGGCCGATTAGTTATTATATAGTTATTATGTTTAGTTTAGCTTTTTGCTTATCAAATAGAATTTTTCCACGTAATATATGAGTTCGGTCGGGACCCACAATTGTGGACCTCGAAAGGTGCCTAACACCTTCCTTTCGAGGTAACTTGAACCCTTTCCCAAATTTCTGGTTGACGTAGACTAATTAATTAATCGTAATTAGTTTAAAATGGTACCCTAACGCACCTTAATTCGTTAGGTGGTGACTCTTCACTCTAAACCATTCCAAAAAGAGTTGTCACGACGAATCCCGCTTTTCGCGAGAAAAATGGAGTGCGACAACAGCCTATTCCAACCTATACCTCTTTCTCCAATACCGGCTCATTCTTATGATACCTGTAATTCTTTAATCCACATCTACCCAAGTCCCTTTGGCACTTACTATTACAGACATCACAATACCACATCCCATGAAATTTCGAGTCCTACCAATCATATTTTATAGCAACCGGTCCGCTCAGGGGAATCGTAGAATCTCATCTCCAACGCGGCCCATACTAGGGACCTAACGTACCTTCGTACCCTCTTTCACCACTCACCACAACAAGAATATGTATGACATCATAATAAACTAAAAATATATTCAAAACATATGCAAGAATGCATATATGCAAGGTGTGTGCATCATCTCTCCTTATACCTTCTCACCTCATGATGTGAAATAAGAAAATAGAAACAAGATAATGTTTAAAGATACAAATTCCAGAAAGATAGACACAATTAGATTCAAACAATTAAAAGATGTATTGGTGAAAATAACCAAAACTCCACTTAATTAGGAATTAATAGCACCTAATCTATTAGAATCCTCAAGAAGGAATAACCTTACTTGCAAATCCTAGGACAAGAAGTTGAAAATCAACAAAGGGTTTTAAGCTCTCAAAAGAGGCATAATTCTTCCAATGTCCAAAAACTAATATCCAAACCCTAATACCTAACTATTTATACTAAGGGTTAAAAAAAGTAAAGAAAGACCAATTGCCCTTCATTTAAATTACAAGCTAATTTAAATGGTAGACACTTAATATATTAAATATCTTTAAGTATTCCATGTTGGAACCTTCCAAACATTCCATCTTCATGCATAAAGATTGCAATGCTTGAAGGTCCTTAGCTTGACTCCTTATGAAAGACCTTTTTGGAGGAGTATCACTTTGATGTACATCACTCTGCCCTTCTTCAAAAGAGTTCGTCCTCGAATTCCCCAAACCTACATCAAAAATAGATAAATCACTAACATTGAAAACATTATGGACCAAATACTCACTTGGTAAGTCCATTTTGTAAGCATTATCTCCAATCTTCTCAAGCACTTGAAAAGGTCCATCTCCTCTTGGCATTAGCTTGTTCTTCCTTTTGCTTGGAAATCGCTCTTTCCTGAAGTGAACCCATACCCAATCACCGGGTGCAAAGGTGACTATTTTCCTTCCCTTGTTGGCTCTTTTGGTTGCATCTTTGTTGTCCTTCTCAATTTGCAATCTTACTTTCTCATGGATGCTCTTCATAGCTTTTGCCTTAGCTTTTGCATCTATACTCACAATAACATCTTTGGGTAAAGGAGTTAAATCTAATGGAGTCAAGGGATTAAAGCCATAAACACACTCAAAAGTGGTTATACCAATAGATCTATGAATAGTTCTATTATATGCAAACTCAATTAATGGCAATTGATCCTCCCAAGAAGTTAACTTTTCTTTAACCATAGCCCTAAGCATGTTACCTAAAGTTCTATTAACTACCTCGGTTTGACCATCCTTTTGAGGATGACAAGAAGTAGAAAATAGCAACTTTGTTCCCAAATTTCCCCACAAACACCTCCAAAAATGGCTAAGAAATTTTGAATCTCTATCACTAATAATTGTTTGGGGAACACTATGCAATTTCATCACATTATGAACAGATAAAGTAGCAACATGAGATACATCATCACTTTTATGGAAAGCAATAAAATGGATCATTTTGGAAAATCTATCCACAACAACAAAGATACTATCCTTACCATTCTTAGTCCTAGGAAGGCCAACAACAAAATCCATCGAAATATCTAGCCAAGGACCGGTAGGAATAGGCAAAGGGTATAAAATCCATGGGGTTGGGTATAAGATTTAGCATGCTTACAATCCAAACACCTAGCACAAATTCTCTCCACATCTCTTATCATCTTAGGCCAAAAGAAATGTTCACTAAGAATAACTAAGGTTTTTGACACTCCAAAATGACCCATCAAACCTCCATTTTATGCCTCTTTTACCAAAAACTCTCTCTATGAATACGTAGGCACACAAAGCTTTTCATTTCTAAACAAATAGCCCTCCTTCAATTCAAATCTAGGAGTTCTAACTTCATTACCCTCCTTAACAACTTGCACACATCTATTCAAGCTCACTTGACATTCTCCAAAGACTTTTCCAAAATCATCATCATTAGAATATAACTCCTTCAAACTCTCAAAACCCATCAACCTAGAAGTCAAGGTATTCATCAATGCATACCTTCTAGATAAAGCATCCGCCATAATATTTTCTTTGCCTTTCTTATAATTAATCACATATGGAAAAGACTCAATGAACTCTATCCATTTGGCATGCCTCTTATTAAGCTTATTTTGGACCCTTATATGCTTCAAAGCCTCATGATCGGTTCTAATCACAAACTCTTTATGCCACAAATAATGTTGCCAATTTGCTAAAGCTCTCACTAGGGCTCTCACTAGGGCATAGAGTTACTTATCATAGGTAGGATATTGCAATGGATCTCCTCTTAATTTCTTACTAAAGTAAGCTATTGGTTTCCTTTCTTGTATCAAGACCGCACCAATGCCTACCCCACTAGCATCACACTCAATTTCAAACATCTTCTCAAAGTTGGGAAGTTGAAGTAACGGAGTGGAACTAAGTTTCTCTTTCAAAATTCTAAAGGCTTCCTCTTATTTTCTACCCCAAATGAAAGGCTTATCCTTCTTAATGATCTCGGTTAGAGGAGCGGCTAGAGAACTAAAACCCTTCACAAATCTCCTATAAAAACTTACCAATCCATAAAAGCTTCTAACATCACTAATGGATTTAGGGGTTGGCCCACTTCTAATAGCCTCCCTTTTCATCATCCACCTCAAATCCTCTTGAACGTACAACAAAGACAAGGAAAATAACATGGTCCACACAAAAAGAACACTTTTTAAAATTCACATACAACTTTTCAGTTCTCAACACATCAAATATCATCCTCAAATGTTGCACATGATCATCCAAACACTTGCTATAAACCAAACTATCATCAAAATAAACCACAATAAAATTATTAATAAATGATTTAAGCACATGATTCATTAATCGCATAAAAGTGTTTGGTGCGTTGGTTAGCCCAAAAGGCATCACCATCCATTCATATAATCCAAACTTAGTTTTGAAATAGGTTTTCCATTCATCTCCGAATTTCATTCGGATTTGATGGTATCCACTTCTCAAATCAATTTTAGAGAATAAGGTAGAACCACACAATTCATCTAGCATATCATCAAGTCTAGGAATGGGATATCAATATTTTACCATAATTTTATTAATTGCACGACAATCTACACACATTCTCCATGTCCCATCATTCTTAGGTACTAGAATTACGGGCACCGCACATGGACTTAAACTTTCTCTCACCAAACCTTTATTCAAAAGTTCTTCCACTTGTCTTTGCAATTCTTTGGTCTCTTGAGGATTGCTCCTATAAGCCACTTTATTGGGTATTTGAGAACCCGGTACAAAATCAATTTCATGCTCTATTCCTCTCAAAGGAGGCAATCCACTTGGTATTTCTTCCGGAAATAAATCTTCATAACCTTGCAACAAAGAAGAAACAACTCTTGGCAAAGACAAAGAGGTTAGTTCATTGTTAGAAACCAAAGAATAATCTTCAGGTTTAATAAATATGACTCGAGTAGCATCCTCAATGTTTAACTTTTTTATGCTCTCTTGATTTTGCAAAATCATGCACATTTTCTCTCTTCCTTTAATTCTTAGCTTTTCTTGCTCTCCTCTTTTTTTTTTTGTGATAACTCATTCTCAATTGAGCTCTCAACCTCTCCTTTTTCCTCTCTTGAGTTATCATTTTTCGCTCCCTTACTCCTCTCTTTCTTTTCTCTCTCAAGTTTTTCTTTTAACTCTCCCATTTTTCTATATTCCTCACTCACTTGAAAAGGAGAAAGATGGCTAAGAATGAGTTTTTTGCCATCCTTAACAAATGCATATTTATTTGACCTTCCATCATGTCTAGATCATATTCCCATGGCCTTCCCAGCAATAAATGACAAGCTTGCATGCATTGGTACAACATCTCATCATGATAACTTCCAATCTTGAATTTTATCAACACTCTCTTGGTCACTTTGATTTCACCACATTCATTGAGCCATTGCAATCTATAAGGTTTTGGATGCCTTCTTGTTGGAAGTTTCAATTGTTCTACCATAGAGACACTAGAAACATTGACACAACTTCCACTATCAATGATAAAGAAACATAATTGCTCTTGAACTCTACACCAATTATGAAACAAGTTCTCCCTTTGATCAAGAACTTCCCTTGCTAGAGCACTCATACTTCTCCTCACAATAAGAACAAGTTTTCCATCATCATTAATTTCTTCTCCATCGCCTTCTCCCATAAACTCATCAGTACGATCATTTTCCCCATGGTCATCTTTAGATTCATCTTCTGTTTGATAACCACCATCATTCAATGCAATGATAGTTCTTCTATTAGGACACTCGTTTGCTTTATGACCATATCCTTGACATTTAAAACACTTTATTTTAGATGGAGTTTCAAGTTTAGCTTTGTTACCTCCATCCTTGTAGTCCACCTTTGATTTGCCTTTGTCCAGGTTGGACTTGAAGTCTTGCTTTGCACCTTTGGATTTGTCCCAAGTAGAAGATGATTTCCAAACTTCCTTATTTTTAGCCTATGAAGAGGAAGAAGATTGTACCTTTGACTTGTTCTCCTTTTGATGACCCTCCAACTTGATTGCCATTTGATAAGCTTCATATAAAGTAGAAAGACGATGTAATTCCAACTGTTGTCTTACCTCCTTATTTAAGCCCGAGATAAATCTTGCCACAAGTTTCACTTCTTCATCATTGACATTAGCTCGAAGCCTAGTATGCTCTAGCTCCTCATAATACTCTTCCACACTCTTGCTTCCTCTTTGAAGATTGTAATACTTTTTGAGTGTATCTTGTTCATAATCTTGACCCACAAACCTTTCTCTCATACGCCTTTTCATGTCATTCCAACTTGTAACAAAATCTCTATTCACCAAAGCATCTCTTTCAATTTTCTCCCACCATGTAGAAGCAAAACCCTCAATGTGACTTATTGCATAATTCATTTTATTGACATCACTCATATTGTTGAGATTATATTGCCATTCAAGCTTCATAATCCAATCAAGATATTCATTCAGGTCACTACTTCCTTTGAAGAATGGAAGTGTAACCTTGATGTTGTTGAATCCTCGATCTTCATCATCATTCCTTCTATTGTATTCTCTACCATCTACCGGATACCAACCTCCATTTCCTCCTCTTCTTCCTCTCCCACCTAACCTCTGTTGTTGAACTTGGTTGTTGACTCCATAATCATAGTTATCAGCATCAAAAAAACCATGCTCTTCAAGGTTATGTTGGGCTCTCATTTGAGGTCTATTGGTTTGTGGTGGAAGATTTGTTTATTAATTTTCCCCTTTTGGAAGTGTTGCTTGATTGCAAACCCTTGGTAAAATAACATTAGGAGAGAGGGTATCTTGCACTATCAAGTGTGGTGGAGTTGTATCAAGAGGAGTCTTACTTGATCCCTCATCATGTTGACCAATGGGATTGAAAATCTCAAGTGGTTGCTTTGTTATTTCTTGATTTCTCACTCTTCTTTCCACATCTTCCAATTTCCCCTTCATTTCTTTCAATAATTTTTAAGCAACATTTCCGTTTTGCTAGAGGATTCTCCCTCCAATTGAGTCATTGTACCTACAAGAAAAAATAAAAAGTTAGTAGAAAAAGTTCCTCACCACTCACTCACTTCACGTATCCCTCTCTTTGTCACTCACACTCGTGTATCACTCTAAGGCCAAAGGCTTTTAAGGCCACCCTCAAATGAACTCACTGCACTCTTTCCTTTTACCACTCTTGAATAACCTAACATTGAGAGTCAACACCATCAAATAATTCACAAGTGGTACTACTTCTTCGGGATGGAGTGGATTTTATGTAAATCAAGAAAGGACAATTAAAAACTAAAGGAAAAGGAAACAAATAAGCATACAACGAAATGAAAGAAAATAAGCACAATAGAATTTGGCACGAACAAATTAAACGGATAAGAACTAGTTTAACATTAAGTATGAACTAATACTCAAAGTAAACTAGCTAGAATTAACAAGAAAAGAAGAGAAAATAAGTTGGAAAGATTTGAGTTATTTTGTAATTCTCAAATTCATCTTCTTCTCCAAGAAGAAATTCAATTTTATTTTTTTTTGAATCAATCTCCACAAATGAGCTCAAATTTGAGATATAACTTCCCCAAAACACTATAAACAACTTCTAACCAACAATTTCTTCAAACAAACACCAAATCAACAAAACCCATTTTCAAGTTTCTTCAAAGCTTCAAATTTCAACAATGACTTTCAATTTTATTATTATTATTTTTTTCAACAAGAAAAACAACAATATGTAGTTCAAGAAACAAAATCAAACAACCTTCAATGAATTTGATTATTTTTTTTGAATTTTTTTTTTAAACCCAAGACTTAGATTTGTGGAAACAAATCTAATCCAAACTCTTGATACCAAGTTGATGTGAAACAAGAAAATAGAAACAAGATAATGTTTAAAGATACAAAATCAAGAAAGATAGACACAATTAGATTCAAACAATTAAAAGATGTATTGGTGAAACTAACCAAAACACCACTTAATTGGGAATTAATAGCACCTAATCTATTAGAATCCTCAAGAAGGAATAAACTTACTTGCAAATTCTAGGACAAGATGTTGAAAATCAACAAAGGGTTTTAAGCTCTCAAAAGAGGCACAATTCTTCCAATGTCCAAAAACTAATATCCAAACCCTAATACCTAACTATTTATACTAAGGGCTAAAAAAAAGTAAAGAAATACCAAATTGCCCTTCATTTAAATTACAAGAAAATTTAAATGGTAGACACTTAATATATTAAATATCTGCAAGTATTCCATGTTGGAACCTTCCAAATATTCCATCTTCATGCATAAAGATTGCAATGCTTGAAGGTCCTTAGCTTGACTCCTTGTGAAAGACCTTCTTGGAGGAGCATCACTTTGATGTACATAACCTCATCACCAACAATATCACAACGTGCCGACGTGGTATCAGATCCATATCACAACATATCATATCTATACCGGCGTGGTACTCGACCTATATCACAACATATCATATTTGTACTGTGTGGTACCCGACCCATACCACAACATCTCATATTTGTATCGGTGTGGTAACCGAGTCATATCACAATATGTCATCCCAATGCGTATGAATGTGTGCATGAAATCAATAAATCATAATTGATTTAAAAGATAATCACAAATGTTTAGCCCACAACTCAACATGGGTCAATCCAGTCTAATGTTACATTAACCGTCTAGTTCATTTAATTCGGTGACCTTAGTCTTCACATATATATTCACAATCATGACTTACCATACATTCCAACCGGCTACCGTCACCCAATTTCACATTATTGCGCACTTTTCCTATAACTGTGTCCCAACCTTGAGTTTTTCATATAACCTTCTAAACTCTAGAAAGCATTGATCACGACAATATGACAAGCAATGCCAACACTGCAAATCGGCTAACCTCAATACCTTTTTACTCACTATCTTGTCAGAAAGCATCAATCATGACCGTTAAGACATTAGAATTATACAAGTTCCTCTAACGCAATTTGAAAATTTATAGCATTTATGATTTAGTCGAGTCACCTTAATTTCCCTTTTTACCATTTCATACTATCTCATTCAACTTTCAGCTGTACTCGAATCCTGGGAGATAATAACTCCACACTTCGCTCCATATTCCTATCCATCCCTTATGCAATAATTCAACATATTCAAGCCTATCCATATTTTAAACATGTCCATTCATCCAACTCCATGCTCGAAAGCCTAATGCAGAATACTTCCGACATCACTATTAATGTTAAATACATCTAGCCCATGTCTAGTTGCTACAAAATAAACCTTAGATTACCTCTTAGGTGAAACATACTACTACGGAGAGGAGTGAGTTGTCCCGCGCATACTAAATGTATTCCTATGTCGGATTCCGTTCGGGTGTACCTCAAAATCGCACTCATAAACTTTGGCATTTGAAATCTCATGGTTGGGGAGATAGGGTTTTTTAGAGTGTTTTTGGAGGAAAGGAGCGACTTAGGGAAATAATAAAAGAGAGGGTTTTTAAAAATTCCTCGACTGGGCTACTGCTTATTACCACTGCAACAAAACTTTTACCACTGCAGCGATTATCAGCAGCCTGACCCAGTCCATTATTGGGCCTTTTCCCCCAATTTTCTTAGGTCTCGATTTTCCTCCTCAATTTTTTTTTCGGGTCCATTTTAAGCCCATTATTCGTCGTAAATTATTCTTAGGGTATTTTTATACATAAAGACGGTTTGGATCGTTACATTAGATAACAATTTACCCGTCGTTAGTTTTCAAATGGCCCTAAGGGTGATGTCGGAATATTTGCACGAGCGCTCGATGGAATTATAACTATGATAAGCAACTAGGAAAATTATTTCACACATTCTAGCTCATTATACATCCATGCTCCTTAATGGGCGATCGTTAAAACACTGCCTAATCTGAGGCCGACGATTATTCCCATGTTTTTCCCAAGACGGAGCATACAATTAGTTATTGGAACAACAACCCGAACATCGTACGATGTCAAAAAACTCAAAAATTCAAGATGAAGTTGGTTTCAAAAAAGTTTACCGCTGCAGCCGTTAACTACCGCTCCAGCAGTAACCAACTGCAACAGCAGTTTATGGCAGTTAAGTAAGGGGGAAAACTTCATTTTCCCCCATTTTTCCTTCCAACTGTCTCTACAAAAATCCCTCGCTGACGATGAATTCAAGGTAATTTCCTCATCTTTTCTACTTACTTTATGCTTTTCTCATTGTAGAATCGTAGGATTACGTTAGAACAGAGGGAATTCAGGTGGTATTGGGTGCAACTTGCAATTTTTTGAACTTGAATATGGTGGTGTTCTTGGGTTTATTGGTTGGCCTGTTAAGTTTTCTTACATTTTAAACGCTCCTATGTGTTCGGGACGTAAGATTAACGTAGTTTATGGTGGGTTTCGGTTATGGGAAGGGTGGAAGATGAAAAGTCATCTTCTCCAATGATTTTCTTCAAACGCAGTCATCTTTTCTAAGGATTTTCTTCAATTTGGGTTTGCTTTCGGGTGTTTCACACTCCTATTTTAATGTAAAAAGGTTCACACACACTTTTTCAAGCCCGATCTACTCTTAATTTTCAAAATTACGGAGAAAAGTCAAAAACCTTCCATGGGATGGGAGGTTGGCGGGTTGAAAATGATGAACTGCGCGGAATCTTTTCCGCTGCAGCAGTTAATTATTTGTTGTAGCATTACTGGGCAGTATGACCCCAGTTTTTGCATTTCCCGAAAATTTTGAATTCTCCTTCCCTACCTTGATGTTTTGATATGGTTCTAACTATTTTGTGGTATTTACAGGATCATAACGGCCTAACAACCCACCTACCGCCAATTCCGGGACAATGCCAGCTGCACCCGATTCGAGGAGGGGAGACACAGTAGGAGATTTCTCCGTGAAAGAGGCTTCGTGATGGATGAGGTGGAGGATGGGCTGCCTGATTTCAGCAATCAGCTGAAAGTTCTTGTTTGGGAGATTCTGATCGAGTCGGTTTTGTACTGCAACCTAGCGTGGGTCCGCAAATTCTATGTTATACTCCCTACGGTGGAATAGGCAGTACCCTTCCCTACTATCTGGATTCGGAGAGAGAATTTGTCCGTGGATGCCATCACTATCAATGAGGTCTTAGGGGTTCCCAAACCCTCCAATGCAGCCTTCGAGGTAAAGATTCGGGAGTCAAACTTAAGGTGGGCGGCTCGATATTTAGCACAAAAGGGCAAGGTTAACGAGGTGAAGTGGTCCAATCAGAGGGGGACCAGGAGTGCATACTTCTCGGCCTAGGCCAAGATTTGGTTACAATTGGTGTCCTAGAGGATTTGTCCTTCGAAAAATGTTACAGACGTGCTGTTCCACAGAGCTATGGCAGTGGCATGCATTATGGTGGGGGTCGAAGTGAATGTGGGGGCATAGATTATGGATGAGTAGCACTACTTCTACGCTAGGGAGAGGTCAACAAGGGATTTGTTATTTCCTTCCTTGATTACGAAGTTGTGCAAGCAGGTGGATGCATCTAGGGAGGACTATGATACCTGAGAGGAGTGCGACGTGTCGTATAACCCCATGAAAAAGAGGAGCACCCGAGATGGAGGCAAGAAGAAGAGGAAGACAGCGTACGAGGGTGAGAGTAGCAAAGTTGGTGGGAGTGTAGATGTCCCCCATTCCCGGAAACCTGCTCCTTCTTAGCGACTGGGTGGCTAGACTTGCTGCTATGTGAGGCTACATGGAGAGGACCCAGATATCCCAGTCGGGGCTGGCCCCTTCGAACCCTGCTGACTCAATGGACCCAGCCCGAGCCTATGCTGAGTTTCGAAGGGAGCAAGATGAGGAGAAGAAGAAACGCCGCTCTTGGGACCCCATGTTGGTTAGGATGTGGAAGGCTGGGCGGGTAATGTTCGCGTGTACCCTGTCACACCCCTTTTTTCATTCGAGTCGAAGGGTTTTTTCAATTAAAGTGATAATTTTGAATAGGGATTATTTTTATCTACAAAGTCGCCACTTGGAATTGAGTTATGGTGTTCCAAGTCACCTTATTGAATCCCCATTCAAAGGAATGACTCTTATTATTATTAGTCTGTGAACTAGAAATTCGGATAAAGAATTCTGTTGACCGAGGGGAAGGTGTTAGGCATCCCTCGAGTCCCGTGGTTCTAGCACGGTCTCTTCATCAACTTATATTTGACCTAAGTTATTTCTTGGATAAGCTAGGTTTGCTTACCTGCTCGATTTACCTAAGGATTACGAGAGAAATTGTGACTTGTGTTTTTGGTCGAGGAGTGTAACCACACACAAAGCCCGGTAGTTACAGAAATTGATCAAGGAGCGTAACCACATACATGATCAACCTCGATATATTATTAATTTAAATTCGTTCTTCTCTTTTACTATTTTATACGCAATGGAGTTTAGAATAAATTCGCACTCCGTCTCGCTCCTTCTCACCTATTATCTAATAGGCCAATTCAGCTTTTAAAGCTCTTATTTAGACCCCAAAGTATTTTCGTCTAATTATTCTACATCGAACCAAACCAAATAACAATAGAACAAAATTATACTTGGTTAATAAATGGTAAAATATAACTTAGCTAACAAAAGCCTAATATTAAATCTTTAATTGTCATTATATGAGACATCTTTCCGTTTGTAATTTTAATTCTCCAACAAAGAGGACAAAATATGGTGCATAAATCAATTTCTTTTAAAATCAAACAAGATGACATAAGATCCCCAAAATCTGATTTTTAAACAAAAATACAAGTTCAATATTATCATGGTTAATTAACAATCAAAGTAACTCTTCAATCTTCAAACAGAGTATTAAAATAAACAATTTATAAACATCTCAAACACATATTGTTGGGAACTTTCGTGATTTATAAATTTTCTACCTTTTCTTATGAACCAAATTACATGATCATCCATTTTCTACGGATAGCATGCTCACGCTAACAAACACACGAACAACGAGATAAACTGAAAATATTTTAGGAATATAACTTATGTAATAAAGAATGGACCTCACACACATGATAAACTTTGCATACTAAATAATTCCCAATAGCTAACGTCCAAAAGCCACGAATTCGGAATCACGAACCAAACCTCAAAATTAACTTTTTTTTCGTCCCTTTTCTTTTCTGTTTTTTTTTCTTCTACTGTATGTTACGTTTTTGCTCTCTTTCTTCTCGTGTTACTTTTTCTTTTCGTATATTTCTGTCTTCTTTCCTTTTTTTTTTTAAAGTGTTCCCTCCTCTGTCTGCCTAAGTGTGCGTGTGTTGTCTTGTGTTTATATAATAGGTGAGGAGTATGTGTAGTGTGTTGGTGTGTGCAGATGTGTGAGCTCTAGGACGTGTGTATGTTTGTAGGAAACTGTGGGGAAAATGGGGGTAAGGGGAGAGTGGGGGTGGTTTTAAGGAAAATGTTTTTTTTTCTTTGTTTTCAATAAATAAAACTAAAATAAAATAAAATGACAAATATTATTCTAATCATTTTACACTAGCAAAAATATTGAAAAGTTAGAAGACTAGTAAAGCTATATGTAACTAAGAAAACTATTAAAACTACTATCTTATTTATAAAAGCCTAAATCAAATAAAAATGTATATTTTTGCAAAATTTCATTTTTCTTTTTTTTTTTAAAAAAAACAATCCCAAAATGTGACTTTATTTTTTGAAATCTTTTTCGCAAGTTTTCTAGTAAAACCTACTAAAAATAAAATGAAAGCTAAAAAATAAATATTAGACGTAAAATAAATATTTAATGCTGAAAATAGGTTAAAGCTCGGAGAGGATCAAAAATCACGTGTCTACATTTGCCCCTCTTTGTTTGGGAACACGAAGAGTTTTCAAACAAAGAAGTAGACAACGAGACAAGTTTTGATCCGACTATTATTTAACATGAAAAGAAAAAGAAGGAAAAGATGTAACCAAATCCTGGTTTTGGATAGCCTACATATCCCGGGTTCTATGGGAATCAGGTCACATGTAGTTCAATGGGTAAGAAGTGAGGTAGAACACACTGAGATAGAGAGTCAAGTGAGGTCCTGTCGAGATTCCGGTTCATGGCTCCCGTCATTACATAAACAAAATACAATAAAGGAAAAATATAATATCTTATCTACTCTACTTGTCTTGAGTCTTCCTGTAGTTCTCCCATTTGGATCTTCAATTACCGTCTCACCCTCTTTTGGTGGGTACCTTGATATTGAAACTGGGGTTTGAAACTTTAACTTGAAACTTAGATTGAGTCTTAGACTCTCTTTCAAATAACAGTCATAGATAGTTCTTGAATGCTTGTTTTCTTGACCACTAGTTGAATATAAACTGACTTCAGGGTGCCGGGCCGCTACATGCATTTCAAAGCTAATTCTGATTGTCATTGAGATTGAACGTCTGGTAAGAGTTGGGACTGTGTATTCGGACATCAAGATTATGTTCTACCAGGAAAAACCTGCAAGAAATCATAAACAAAAGAAACAAACAAAATTTTTTGTCCCAGTTTTCACTGGAAAATTTTGTGAGTTATTAGCAATTGTAAACTTTATAAATAAATTTAGACCAGGAAATGTATATCCTAGGAGAAAAATAAAAATAATTGTCTTCGACTAGAGAATATCTATCCTAGGAGACGAATGCGAAATAATTGTCTGCTACTAGGAAATGTTTATCCCAGGAGACGAAAGTAAAAATAAATGTCTGCTACTAGGAAATGTTTATCCCAGGAGACGAAAGTAAAAATAAATTTCTGCTACTAGGAAATGTTTATCCTAGGAGACGAATGAAAAATAAATGTCTACTATTAGAAAATGCTTATCCTAGGAGACGAATGCAAAATAATTGTCTGCTACCAGGAAATGTTTATCCCAGGAGACGAAGAAAAAAAAATAAATGTCTACTACTAGGAAATGTTTATCCTAGGAGACGAATGAAAAATAAATGTCTACTACTAAGAAATGTTTATCCTAGGAGACAAATGAAAAAAAAAATGTCTACTACTAGGAAATGCTTATCCTAGGAGACGAATGGAAAAAAAATAAATGTCTACTACTACGAAATGTTTATCCTAGGAGACGAATGGAAAAATAAATGCCTACTACTAGGAAACGTTTATCCTAGGAGACGAAGTAAAAAATAAATGTCTACTACTAGGAAATATTTATCCTAGGAGATAAAAGAAATAATAAATGTCTCAGACTAGGAAATGTTTATCCTAGAAGACGAATGAAAAATAAATGTCTACTACTAGGAAATGTTTATCCTAGGAGACAATAAAAAGTGATTAAATCCCATTATTTAGGAGGATCCTACTATGCTAAATCCCATTATTCAGGAGTGGCCTGAGCTGAAATGTAAAGTCCCATTTTTCAGGAGGGTCCTGAGCTGAAATGTAAAGTCCCATTTTCCAGGAGGGTCTTGAGCAGAAAAGTAAAGTCCCATTTTTCAGGCGGGTCCTGAACAGAAAATTAAAGTCCCATTATTCAGGAGGGTCCTGAGCAAAAAAATAAAGTCCCATTTTTCAGGAGGGTCCTAAGCAGAAAAGTAAAGTCCCATTTTCCAGGAGGGTCCAGAATTGAAATATAAAGTCTCATTTTTCAGACGGGTCCTAAATAGAAAATTAAAGTCCCATTATTCAGGAGGGTCCTGAGCAGAAAATTAAGTCCCATTTTTTAGGAGGATCCTAAGCAGAAAAGTAAAGTCCCATTTTTCAGGAGGGTCCTGAACAGAAAGGTAAAGTCCCATTTTTCAGGAGGGTCTTGAACTGAAATATAAAGTCCCATTTTCCAGGAGGGTCCTGAGCAGAAAGTAAAGTCCCATTTTTCAGGAGGGTCCTGAGCAGAAAATTAAGTCTCATTTTTCAGGAGGGTCCTGAGCAGAAAAGTAAAGTCCCATTTTCCAGGAGGGTCCTGTTAATCCCATTTTTCAGGAGGGTCCTGAACAGAAAGGTAAAATCTCATTATCCAGGAAGGTCCTGAGCAGAAAATAAAGTCCCATTATCCAGGAGGGTCCTCAGCAGAAAAGTAAAATCCCATTTTTCAGAAGGGTCCTGAGCAAAAAATAAAGTCCCATTATCCAGGAGGGTGCTGAGCAGAAAATAAAATCCCATTATCCAGGAGGGTCCTGAGCAGAAAGTAAAGTCCCATTTTTCAGGAGGTCCTGCTACAATTAAGTTCTTAAAGACAAACAACACGAACAATTTTTTCAGTTTGCACCAGAAATTATTTTTGTGAATAACTTGTACGATGCAAAATACTTATGCCAAAGAAAACTAAATACAAGAAAGATATATAAATAGGATGTGTGGTCCCTTGAAATGAATGATCATAGGGATGTTTATTTCTTAAGAGACTAATAGGGCGTTTATTTCCTAAAGTGAAAAAATGCAACTAGGGTGTTTGTTCCCTGTGAGAGCATGGAAGAGAAATTTTTTATTTTTTTTTTGAAAAAAGAAAATAATTGCCCCTGTTTTGATATTCAAAAACTTTGATTTTTATTTTAAAATAAAATGTCCTAGACTTTTTTTTTTTTTATGACACAGTTTTTATTTGATGAGACCGAACCCCATTATAGGACTGCCTACGTATCGTGCCATAACAAGAATCAGGTCAAACGTAGTTCACACAACATCTTTTGGCTTCAGTTGGTACCAACAATCAGTATTATGCATAGGAATCACCATCAGTTACTTTCGGACAAACTCAGGATCAACTTAGGAGTAACTCCTATAGTTTCAAATGGTACTTCAAACATACTTAAGTATTTACAAGATACGTTCACCTTACCTTAATCAAGGGTTTAGAATTATTTTTATCCTCATGTTTCAAATGCCCTTACCAAAAATAGAGTCCTAATTTACTCACAAAAAAGAATCAATTAAAATCATAGGACATTATCAAGCCACTCACACTCAGAAAGATATTCAATACATGCAACAGAGATACCATATGCTTGACCGTCATGTAAGTATCCACGAATATGAGAACACTAAAAATGAGATCAAGCAGGGCTTGTCATTGGCTTGCAATATAAGCTTAGGGGATGGATAGGATATTCGTTTGGGATAGAGTGACTATTCCCTTCTTAAGCATTGCACTATGCACTATGCGCTCAATATTTTGCATTTTCACACTTATTCTTCATTTTCTTTGATGCTTCTTCTCATTTTCTTTGACTTTTCACCACACTTTTTGTTGAGTAATTTTTTTTTTGAGTTTCTTTCTTGCTTTTTTCTTCTGGTCTTGCATTTTTCTTGAACCTTCACATTTCTATCTTTTTGTTTTTTCATCCAACTTAGATCTTTGTTAGTGCGCTCAAGAAGGCAGGGTTAAAAGAGGGGTAGTGCATTTATTCACTGAAAAAGATATAGGCTAAAATTTGGTTGTCGAATAAAAAGGCTTTAAGCTCAAAAGGGGGAGTATATGGATTAAATTTCATTCGGTTGGCTTCAAAGGCACAATCGGAGCAAAGAAAGCCTACAATCCTTTCTCAAGTCAAGTGTTTCTCAAAATTTTGCCTCAACATACATTCGGGCCAAGTTCTAGATCAACGAAGCTATGTCATTGAATTTTTGATCTAAAGCTCACCACACAATACACATGAAATAATGAGGTTAGATTTATTTTAACCCTGATTTTAAGCGAGAATTTCTCAAGTGTCACTTTAGTATAATCAAGAGGTACCAAAAGAAACTATAGTTCACAATAAAGTTGTCCTACCTCATCATACCGAGTAACTTAACATTTATTATTTCTCACATGCACATTTTTGAGTATGTTGGCACCAACCAAATCAAGAGATTATTATTTTACATATATTTTTTTAAGTGGGATCGAACTCAAAAGAAGAGTTGCCTACGTATCTTGTTGAAACAAGAATCAGGTCAGACGTAGTTCAGGAAGTTTCAAACAAAAGGTAGCAAGTTTTTTTTTTTTTTTTTTGAATAAAGAAGAAAACTTTTTTTTTTTGAATTTTTAAATAAAGATAACAATTTTTTTTTTTTAAGATCACCGAACCCGAAAAGGCTGCCTACGTATCTCATTAGGGTGAGAATCAGGTGTGCATAGTTCGTGTTAAGGAAAATAGTTGCAAAGGTCAGAGGAAGTTTCTCTCTTTTGTTTTGTTAAGTAACCTAAAGCCGGTCAACAATCATACATGCCTTCCAAATAAATATCAAAGAGTACATAGGATGCTCATGTTGGTCATATAAAGAGGGACACCTGCCCTAGACGGACTCGGCCCCTGTGCCGAGTTCCACTAAGTCAAATGCACATGATACAGATAAAGCGGAGCCTAATAGGGATAGCCACATCAGAGTTTCAATTCTATTTGGTTTAACTTGATGAAAATAGGTGTCTAGACTGGCTAATCCAAGTGGACAACTCGGACCAGCGAAGGTCAGTTTACCAGTAGCAGAGCTATTCTGGTTCTACTGATGATCCAACCCCGCTTAACATATGTGACTAATATTCCTTAAACCAGGAGCTTAACCGAACACTGGTTTGTCTCAGATAAAAGGTTTTGTGGAGCGTAGTCGCACACATAGTAAAAAGTGATAGGTATATTCAAAGACTCAGATGGGTGCGCGAAAGAAGATAGTTTACATTGCAATTCAGATAATATTAAAGTGGTAAACAAGCAAGCAAAGAGCACATTAGGCCAACAAGCACAATATATCCAAAAATTAAAGAAAGTCAAAAATAAGTCAATATCAAAAGCTCGAATTCTGGTTAATCCCCAGCAGAGTTGCCAGAGATGTCACACCCCTTTTTTCATTCGAGTCGAAGGGTTTTTTCAATTAAAGTGATAATTTTGAATAGGGATTATTTTTATCTACAAAGTCGCCACTTGGAATTGAGTTATGGTGTTCCAAGTCACCTTATTGAATCCCCATTCAAAGGAATGACTCTTATTATTATTAGTCTGTGAACTAGAAATTCGGATAAAGAATTCTGTTGACCGAGGGGAAGGTGTTAGGCATCCCTCGAGTCCCGTGGTTCTAGCACGGTCTCTTCATCAACTTATATTTGACCTAAGTTATTTCTTGGATAAGCTAGGTTTGCTTACCTGCTCGATTTACCTAAGGATTACGAGAGAAATTGTGACTTGTGTTTTTGGTCGAGGAGTGTAACCACACACAAAGCCCGGTAGTTACAGAAATTGATCAAGGAGCGTAACCACATACATGATCAACCTCGATATATTATTAATTTAAATTCGTTCTTCTCTTTTACTATTTTATACGCAATGGAGTTTAGAATAAATTCGCACTCCGTCTCGCTCCTTCTCACCTATTATCTAATAGGCCAATTCAGCTTTTAAAGCTCTTATTTAGACCCCAAAGTATTTTCGTCTAATTATTCTACATCGAACCAAACCAAATAACAGTAGAACAAAATTATACTTGGTTAATAAATGGTAAAATATAACTTAGCTAACAAAAGCCTAATATTAAATCTTTAATTGTCATTATATGAGACATCTTTCCGTTTGTAATTTTAATTCTCCAACAAAGAGGACAAAATATGGTGCATAAATCAATTTCTTTTAAAATCAAACAAGATGACATAAGATCCCCAAAATCTGATTTTTAAACAAAAATACAAGTTCAATATTATCATGGTTAATTAACAATCAAAGTAACTCTTCAATCTTCAAACAGAGTATTAAAATAAACAATTTATAAACATCTCAAACACATATTGTTGGGAACTTTCGTGATTTATAAATTTTCTACCTTTTCTTATGAACCAAATTACATGATCATCCATTTTCTACGGATAGCATGCTCACGCTAACAAACACACGAACAACGAGATAAACCGAAAACATGTTAGGAATATAACTTATGTAATAAAGAATGGACCTCACACACATGATAAACTTTGCATACTAAATAATATAAGAAGTCATTGAGATAACTTCGTAGTATTGTACTGGAGTCATGTTTCATATAACAATTAATCTAAATTACACATAAGGATTGAGGATTACCTCTTGCAAAAATTAATTCCCAATAGCTAACGTCCAAAAGCCACGAATTCGGAATCACGAACCAAACCTCAAAATTAACTTTTTTTTCGTTCCTTTTCTTTTCTGTTTTTCTTTTTCTTCTAGTGTATGTTACGTTTTTGCTCTCTTTCTTCTCGTGTTACTTTTTCTTTTCGTATGTTTCTGTCTTCTTTCCTTCTTTTTTTTTTAAGTGTTCCCTCCTCTGTCTGCCTAAGTGTGCGTGTGTTGTCTTGTGTTTATATAATAGGTGAGAAGTATGTGTAGTGTGTTGGTGTGTGCAGATGTGTGAGCTCTAGGACGTGTGTGTGTGTAGGAAACTGTGGGGAAAATGGGGGTAAGGGGAGAGTGGGGGTGGTTTTAAGGAAAATGTTTTTTTTTTCTTTGTTTTCAATAAATAAAACTAAAATAAAATAAAATGACAAATATTATCCTAATCATTTTACACTAACAAAAATATTGAAAAGTTAGAAGACTAGTAAAGCTATATGTAACTAATAAAACTATTAAAACTACTAGCTTATTTATAAAAGCCTAAATCAAATAAAAATGTATATTTTGCAAAATTTTATTTTTCTTTTTTTAAAAAAATAATAATAATCCCAAAATGTGACTTTATTTTTTGAAATCTTTTTCGCAAGTTTTCAAATAAAACCTACTAAAAATAAAATGAAAGCTAAAAAAAATATTAGACGTAAAATAAATATTTAATGCTGAAAATAGGTTAAAGCTCGAAGAGGGTCAAAAATCACGTGTCTACACACCCTTCTAGATAAGGAGCTCCCGTAGCTGACCACAAAGGACATCGAGGAGTTCTCATTCCTCAACGACATAGATGGGGAGGGCCCTGATGCCGCAAGCCTTGGAGATGACGCCACCAGCTAGATGTTCCCCTTCCCCTCCCCCCCTCTTTGGTTACAATTTATTGGTTTCTGGATTTGGGTTGCCCCCGTTTGGGGCATGTAACAAATAATTACTTTTCTTTATTTCGCATACTTTTAAGATGTTTTTCCTCCCCGCTCCTTTAATAATAATCACCTTATCTTATAATGTGTGTTGGATGGATTTCTGTCATTTTATTATTTCAAAAACAGGGTTGCCTTGCAAAATCGCGAAATCACAAAAACAAGAAAATATCTGGCAGGACACTGCCTGGAGCCGCTGCAGCGGTAGCCTCCAGTAGCTCCGCTTTCATTCTCTTAACCCAGTCCCAGGTCCCTTTTTCTACACAATACTTTTTTTATGCATGCTCGCGTAACGTAATAACCTCTTATTTATGCGTACAATAACTCGAATCCGTATTTCCCTTGTTTTTCGACTACCACCAATACAATTCCCGTCTGTCAAACTAAAAGTACTACACTTCATCAATCTTTTTACTCTCTCAATTCATTATGCTCAACAATGTTCCACCACAGCTAAGCATCTGGGTGGTTTGTACGGGATCGGATAGAAGACAAGTAGTATTCCAAATCATGAAGAGATGAGTTGTAGCTTAAGTCATGGAAATGAAGACACTCTCGAGATCACACCCGATCCTTACGTCCACTGGTCTACTTGGCTACACACTATCCAACCACACACACACTCAACAATCATATTCAAGAGTTAAACATCACAAGCAAGTTACCATACACTACAATCAACAACTATGCACATAGCATATTTTTTTGAAACATATCATTGCCTCATTACAAGTACTTAATACCATATCAAACAAAGTATAACAACCCACTTCTTATGTTTCTTATTGACCTCTATTGGTTGAGCGTCTTGTCCTAACCTTTCCATGTTAAGAGATACCAATTGGGACCAACTAGTCCCAGTTTGTAATGATTGAGATACCAATTGGAATCAACTAGATACCAATTGAACTCGATTCGGGGATACGACATTGAGAGGGCACGATAGAAAAAAAATGAGATAGATACCTAGATGCCTTGTAACTTCCCACAGATTTGATGTAGACGTCAATACACTAATCTGTAGGACTCTACTCAACATTTGCTCTTGTACTGGGAGATCGGTAACTTGGGATCTGATACTATATTTGTCCCGACTCAACCCACCAAATCGTGTCAGGCACCTACCTACACCTACCCCTGATAGGAGAACCCTGAATGTCCACCATTCAACCAATGCGGAAGTTAATACGATACCTTTAGTCAATTTAATGTCGATCTTATGAATAATAATCAAAGTTGAAATACAATTGCTCATTTAATTCGTTCCATAATTTGTTTTAATACATCAAATATGAAAAGTAAATGTGAAAAATAACTACAAGTGATTCCCTAGAACCTATCCTAAGCCAGTACAAGTGCACTAGATGAGAAGTAGGGACATCCATGACACAACATCCATGCAGAATAAAGAGTACAGAAGTTGTTGCTGAGTGATCGACATCGCTGCTATAGAAACTCCAACTAACTTGCACCATGGCTATACCCCCAATTGTAGATATAGTAAGTGTAGCATTAGTTCAACCACACATATTGGTAAGCGTCATCGGCCGACCAGGGTTAGAAACAAATAACATCAATAATAAATAGGGAGAAATCATAACATCAAGTAAAGTTCCGATTTTGAATCCCAAATTAAACCACTCCTATTACCCCACATTTAACATCTCTGTGACCTACACTTAGCATCTCTGTGACCTACACTTAGAATCTTTGTTACCTGCACTTAACATCCCTGTGACCTACACTTAGCATCTCTGTGACCTACACTTAGCATTTATGTGACCTACCTGTTATTTAATATTTTCGTATATTTTTATCCTTTGACAGCCTATTCCAACCTATTCCTCTTTCTCCAATACTGGCTCATTCTTACGATACCTACAATTCCTTAATCCACATCTACCCAAGTCCCTTCGGCACTCACTATTACAGATATCACAGCACCACATCCCATGAAATTTCGAGTCCTACCAATAATATTCTATAGCAATCGGTCCTCTCAGGGGAACTGTAGAATCTCATCTCCAACCCGGCCCTTCTAGGGAACTAACGTGCCTTCGTATCCTTTTTCACCACTCACCACAACAAGAACATGTATGAAAGCATAATAAAATAAAAATACATTCAAAACATATGCAAGAATGTATGTATGCAAGATGTGCGCATCATCTCTCCTTATACCTTCTCACCTCATCACCAATAATATCACAATGTATCGGATTGGTGCCCGACCCATATCACAACATATCATATCTGTACCGACATGGTACCCTACTCATATCACAACATATCATATTTGTACCAGTGTGGTACCCAATCCATATCACACATATCATATTTGTATCGGCATGGTACCCGACCCATATCACAACCTGTCATCCCAATGCGTATGAATGTGTACATGAATCAATAAATCATAATTCATGCAAAAGATAATCACAAATGTTCAGCCCACAACTCAACATGGGTCAATCCAGTCTAATGTTATATCAACCGTCTAGTTCATTTAATTTGGTGACCTTAGTCTTCACGTATATATTCACAATCATGACTTACCATACATTCCTACCGGCTGCCGTCACCCAAGTTCACATTGTTATGCACTTTCCCTCTAATCGTGTCCCAATCTCGAGTTTTTCACGTTATCTTCTAAACTCTGGAAAGCATTGATAATAACAATATGACAAGCAATGCCAACACTGCAAACTGGCTAACCTCAATACCTTTTTACTCACTATCTTGTCAGAAAGCATCAATCATGACCATTAAGACATAAGAATCATACAAGTTCCCCTAACGTAATTCGAACATTTGTAGCATTTATGATTTAGTCGAGTCACCTTAATTTTCCTTTTTACTATTTCACACTATCTTATTCAACTTTCCGTTGTACTCGAACCCTGGGAGATAATAACTACGCACCTTCGCTCCATGTTCCTATCCATACCTTATCCCAATCAAACCTTAATATAATAAGCAATAATTCAACATATTCAAGCCTATCCGAATTTTAAACATATCCATTCATCCAACTCCGTGTCCGAAGGCCTAATGCAGGATACTCTCGACATAACTATTAACGTTAAATGCATCTAGCCCAAGTCTAGTTGCTACAAAATAAACCTTAGCTTACCTCTTAGGTGAAACATACTGCTACGGAGATGAGTGAGTATTCCCGAGCATGCTAAACGTATTCCCATGTTGGATTCCCTTCGGGTGTGCCTCGAAACTACTCTCATGAACCTTGGCCTTTGAAATCTCATGGTTAGGGAGATAGGATTTTTCAGTGTGTTTTTGGAGGAAGGGGGTGACCTAGGGAAATAGTAAAAGTGAGGGTTTTTAAAAATCCCTCGGCTTGGCTACTGCCTATTACCGTTGCAGCGAAACTTTTACCGCTGCAGCGGTATTGAAATTCTGGCCCAGTCCATTATTGGGCCACTTAGCCCAATTCCCTTAGGCCCCGATTTTCCATCCCAATTTAATTTTTTTCAGGTCCATTTTGAGCTCATTATTCGTCGTAAATTATTCTTGGGGTGTTTTTACACGTAAAGACGGTTTGGATAGTTAAACAAAATAGTTAAAACAATTATTGGGCTGTTTTTCAAATTTCAAATACAATTTGAAGTTGTATTTAATATTTTTATGGCCAGAAAAAAAAATTAGTACAGTGAAATAATTTTCCAGAATTGAGTGAAAACAATCCATCGCCAAATTAAACGGCTACTGTCGGGAACATAATAATTGGAGTATAGTGTGATTTTCTAAAGATCTTTTTTGCACGTTATCCAGTCTATTTTCTTCATTTTAAAATAAGTAGATTTTTGAGTTTGATATATTCTTTAAAAAAGTTAATTAATGATATTAGTTAAATAAATCTATATCTATATCTATACTACCGTCTGTAAATTTAAAGTGAAATTGCTAATTTACCCTTCTTAAAAACCTTATTAGAATTACCTAAATAAATTACTAAAATTTAACCTAGCCAACGCTTCTGAGAAAAAAAAAAAAAAAAGAAGAAGCAACATAACGCTTTCAAAAAAGAGAAAGAAACGCAACTCTTAAATAAAAGACAGAAAAGCAACGCATCTGTGCATATAACACACTTTCTTGAAAAAAGCTTGTAAGCCACAGGAAACAAAATCAACCCTGCAGACAACTCTAAGCCATTCTTGAGATTTCTTCATCAATAATTAAGCAATTATTTCAAATGGGTACAGCCATTTTTTTTCTGGTTGCCCCAAGTACTTATTCTTTTCACTTGTATGTGTAAATGTTATGTTAATATACAATAGTCATTTGTGTAGATAATACTATATAGCACTGTAGTTTTTGGTTATTGATTTTCTTCCTTTGGAAGTTTTCTGTAACATTCTTGTGTTATTGGTTTACTTTTTGTATGTGCATTATCAAAATCATGTGGTGTTGGGCATTACAATGTAGATGATATATATTGGATGTCGGTTGATGTAGTATTTTTAGGTTTTGCTTCTTTGATTTTTCTTTTTTTTTTTTTTGGTCAAACAAATTTGACAATTTAATTTTAGTTAAATTTAATGTGAAAGATTATTGAGTGAAACAAGTTTTTTACGCACATGCACACTAAGTTTATATGCTTGTGAACGCTTCTCTAGCTTAGTAACACTGGCTTAAGAAATTTTAATCGAATGTTTAATTTTGCTCTACGTGAAAGATTATTGAGTGTTTGTTTTATGTGTATTTGCATTCTATTATGCTAGATACAAATGAGGTACTAATATCAAGTTTCTTAGGCACACACTAAGTGTATATGCATGTATTTCACTAATCATTGAATAATAGTTCAAGTAGGAAACTCACACTCTTAATAATTTAGATATGAAACTCAAAGAATTGAGATAGTTTAGATGTATTTTCAACCCTTAACTCTTAAATATATTAACTAGAAAACTTGGTTGGACGAGCTTTATAAATCTGGTTATTAAGCTACAAAGATTGTAGCTGATATTCTTGGACTTCCACGCTTTTGATATGAACATTTATGTTTGATGCAAATATGGTCCTGCGGGTTTTGTGCTTCGTTAAAAAAAGGCAGTTTGACGTGCTAAAGCTCCCGCTACGCGCGATGTTCGAGGAAGGACCGAACCACAAGGGTTCTATTCTCTATTATCTTTTAAATTGATAATAAATACAAATATTGATACTTGTAGTTGTATGAAGAATCTAATCAAACACACAGTTTGCAGGATCATTGAATTCGTTTCACTAGTCTAATAGTGTAATCACATTTATAAACACGAACTACACCGAAAGATCACAGTCTATAATCGTGTACCTGTTACAGAAATTTTGTTCTTGCACTTTTCGGAGAAGAAACTTCAAGGGAATCTTTACACGAACTTGAGAGAGGAAGAAAGAGAACGTTTTCTTTTTGTCTTGTTTTTCTAGAGAAGGAGAGAAAAAGTAATGTCGATTGTTTCTGTCAAAAGAAACTATTTATAATCCTAAAGGCACACAACTCTTCAAATAGTTGTGTCTCTTCCCTTTTATTAATAATATAAATATATAAACAATTATATATTATTTCTCTCTTAATATGGATTCGGGTTGACCCACATGGGTGACCCGATCCAATTTCCTTCATCTCCCACTCACACATAGTGGGTCAACTCTCATTCCTATTCTGTAACATTCATACTTAACGACTAGACCGTATGACCAGTGCATACTTCGAGAGCTTCATTGCTATACATCTGTTAGGAATATACAACATCTCAATCAATGAAACTTAGAGTAGATTATAGTACGCAGTACCCTAGATCATTTATCACATTCATATTTCTCATCATCTCTTTTGCTTAATTTTGAGTTCATCATTATGTACATGTCTTACAGACAAACATAAAGGACGTCAATGAACACAATTAATGTGATAATATCCAATGATCTTCCTCATCTCATGAATCTCTTAATCTCAACGTGATATGCTTTTCTAGTAATGTCCCGCCAGACCGAATCAACCATGATCTCTTGGCAACATACTAAGATAGCAAACACCAAATTGAATCTCAAGAAACTGATTAAAGTCATGAGGGTATAAATGTGGAAAATTACTTATAATTTTCAAGGCTTCACACGATAGCAAGTAGAGAATAAACTTGTAACGCCCTTATGGGTCACTATATGCATACATGGTATGAAACATGTATCACAGTATTGACTCCTTTCCCATGGAGCGTATGTCTTTGATAAATTAAATACTGTGCAGATGATAGTTCAGACAACCCATGTCTAACTTTGAGTTCACAAATCTACTCAATCATTTTATTCTTCAGAACTCACATCTGGCATTAGAAACAGGGTAACTCATTTTAATCACATATGATGAAATACAATCTAACAAACGACATTCTGATTATAAACTTTCAGCTCTTTTTTATCATCACTTCTAACAATAATAATTTTAGAACTGTCTCATCTGTACTTGTCACTTAAACAATAGAGGCGATTGCCTGTGTGAATAGGCCAATCTTTTTATCTGTTTGACATACTTTTTATTCTTAGAAATTTATGTACATCACATAAAAAAAATGATATATGTATATAAACCAAAAGGACGGAAAATTAAGCATAAATCAACATTAACTTCAATAATGTGAATATATATGAACATGATTCGGAAAATAAAAATAAATACATCAGCATCTGCGTAAACCCAACGACTTTACATGTCTTTCATAAGCATCACATGCTATGGGTTTTGTTAAGGGATCTGCTATCATTTGATGCGTAGATATGTATTTCACGTTCACTTCCTTTTGTACAACCATGCTCTTACAAAATTATACTTCATGTAAATATGTTTCGTCTTCCTATGGCACTTTGGATCCTTTGTGTAGGCTATTGCAGCCTGACTATCACAATTAATTGTAACAGGTTCAACAACATTGTTATACACACCCAAGTGGATCAAAAACCGCTTAAGCCATACAACTTCTTGCACAGCAGATGAAAGTGCTACGAATTCAGATTCCATCGTAGATAAGGCTATACATGACTGCTTCTTGCTGCTCCATGATATGGCACCATTGTTAAGTAAGAAAATATATCCAGAGGTGGACTTTCTCTCATTTAAATCTCCTCCCCAATCAGCATCAGTGTAGCCTTTGAGTTGCAGATCATTTCCTTGATAACATAAAGAATAGTCGACTATGCCTTTGAGATACCTCAATATTCTTTTAACTGCTTTCCAATGTTGCGGTCCTGGGTCGGATTGATATCTGCTAACTAACCCAACGGCATAACAAATATCAGGTCTAGTACACATCATAGCATACATTAAACTTCAGACTGCGTTCACATAAGGAACTTTTCTCATTTGTTCCTTCTCTTGTGGAGTCTGAGGGCACATCCTTTGGTTTAAAGCTTCACTTTTAGAAATTGGAGTGTTTATGGGTTTGCAATCTTGCATATTAAATCGTTCAAGAACTTTCTTAATGTAAGGTTCTTGTGAAAGAGATAACAATCTCTAAAAATCTTAACTCCAAGAATGTATGATGCTTCACCCATATCTTTCATCTCAAAAGTAGATGATAGCCACTCTTTTATTTCTTTTACATACTCTATGTCACTTGCAGTTATAAGTATGTCATCTACATACAATGATAAGATTACAAACTTATCTTTTGATCTTTTGATGTACACACAATGATCTTCATGGATCATAATGAAACCATACGATATTATCTCATTGTGAAAACGTAAGTACCATCGTCTAGAAGATTGTTTAAGGCCATAAATCGATCTTCGAAGTCGACATACTTTATTTTCATCGCCTTTTTTCACGAAACCTACAGGTTGTTCCATATAGATTTCTTCTTCTAGTTCTCCATTGAGAAATGCAGTTTTTACATCCATTTGATGCAATTCAAGATCCAACATAGCCACTATTGACAAAATTAATCTTATTGAAGTAAAGCGTACAACAGGTGAAAAAGTTTCTTCATAATCAATTCCTTCCTGTTGTGTGTACACCTTAGCTACTAAGCGAGATTTAAATCTTTCGCTACTACCATCTGCCTTACGCTTGATATTTAGAATCCATTTATTTCCAATAGCTTTTCGGCCTTTAGGTAGATCAACCAATTCCCACACTTGGTTAGATTTCATTGACTCTATTTCCCCTTCCATTGCTTTTAACCATTTTTCTTTAGCGGGGCATGTAAGAGCCTCATTTATGTTTCTTGGCTCTTCATCATCCGGAGTAACTATAAATGCTTCCCCTTCGATCTCAAATCGACGATGGGGAACTTGTGGACGACTTGTTCGTCGAGATTGAGATTGACAAATTGATTTATCAACTGATAAGTTACTCCCACTCAGACCAACAATATCACTAGGATTTGTGGAAATAGGAACCGATCCATTATCATCAACATGACTCCCACTCAAATCCATCAAAATGTCGGTAGCGGAAGCGGTATGGTCTGTAGTTTCATAAAGAGATAAGTCCTTACCTATCTCGCCCTGCTTAGGAAAATCATTCTCAATGAATGTAACATCACGTGACTCAATTTCAGTTACAGTGCCACTGTCTTGTTCACCTATGAACACATAACCCTTAGATTGTTCAGAGTATCTTATAAAGATACACTTGTTTCTCCTTGGACCTAATTTTCTATATTGGGAAGAAGGGCTATGTATAAAAACAGCACAACCCCAAGGCTTTAAAATGCTCAAATCGTGCTTTCGTTTAGTCCAGAACTCATACGGCGTAGTTGTAACTGATTTAGAAGGCACGATTAAGTACAAAAGCAGCAGTGAGCAACGCATCACCCCAATAAGTGATAGGCAATTTTGCTTGCTCCATCATTGACCTAACCATTTCTAACAAGATTCTATTTTGTCGTTTCGCAACACCATTTTGTTGTGGAGTGTAAGGAGTAGTTAATTGTCTTTCAATTCCTTTTTCATCACACAAACGTTTTGAACTCATCAGACAACTACTCTCTTCCTCTATCGATTCTTAGAGCTTTAATCTTTCTATCCAATTGATTCTCAACCAAATTCATAAACTTAATGAAGCAACTCAAAGCTTTGGATTTGTGAGAAATCAAATATACATAACCGAATCGAGTAAAATCATCAATAAAAGTGATGAAGTAAATAGCACCATATCTTGCCCTTACATTCATTGGACCACAAATGTCAGAATGAATTAATTGCAATGGAGTATCAGCTCTTGTGCCTTTGCCAAATGGTTTTCTTGCAGTTTTTCCGGCTAGACAAGATTCACAAGTAGATAATTCGACTTTATCTATTGTGCCAAGCAAATCTTCTTTAGCTAAACGATTCATTCTTTGTTGACCAATATGGCCAAGCCTAGCATGCCATATATTTACATCATTTTCACAATTTGAAGTTGACGTAAACAAGGAAAAACTAATATTATTATTATTAGGACTTTGAACAACATCCAATACAGAAAACCGATCATAAAAATAATCAGTGCCATATTTTGTCTTGGCCAAATACAAATCCATACCATGTTCATAAAAGAAAAAATTAAATCCTAACTTAATCAACATTCTGACAGAGACTAGATTTCAACGTATTGTTGGGGTAAATAGTACATCATGTAGATATAGAGTCCGGCCACCACACATTTCAAGTTTGCAGGTACCAATCCATTTTACCTCCTCTCTGGAGTTATTTCCTACATACACTTATTTGGATCCTTGTGGGATTCGTCGAAAATCTACGAAAGCATCTCTATCCGTCGCTATGTGCTCGGTGGCTACTGAGTCTACAATCCACATAGGAAGTGATTCAGTTAAAAAAGCAGAACAAGAAACAGTTACATCACTATGTAAATTAGTAATAAGGTCGTGTACCTTTTTAGGCTCAGGACAATCACGAGCAAAGTGTCCCTTGTTCTCACAGTTGTAGCACTTGTGCTTAGCCATGTTCACCTTTTTCTTTTTCTTTGGAGCAGAAACATTTTCATCTCCTTGTTGATTATTCTTAGGCTTCTTTGAGACTTTTCCTTTCCCTTTCTTTTGAGAAAATTCACCACGCTTGCGTTTGTTACTGTGTCCACTTTTTGGATTTGAACTAGTCATACACGCATTTGTAGCGACATTGTCTACTCCAAGGCGCTCTTCCTCGAGTTCCAAATGACGCTTAGCATCTTTCATAGTTTTGATGCTAACATTGTGGGTTAAGTGCATTTTCATGTTTTTCCAGCTTTGGGGTGGGGAGCGAATCACAACTTGGAGTTGTTGCTCTTTGATCAACACATGACCAACATCTTTCAGTTCATTTACCATATTTGAAATATGGCGCAGATGCTTACGCATAGTATGATCAGGACGTTTCTTATAAGTATCAAACTTAATAGTAAGATCCCTTAACTTAGCAACTGAAGTATGACCAAATTTTTCTTTTAGTTCAGACCACATGTCCTTAGCATTGTCATACTTTCGAAATTCTCTCATGATATCGTTATCCATGCTGCTTAGCAACGTAATGCGAGCAAGAGAATTTTTCTTTTTTCAAACTTGATATGCCTCAAGATCTTTCACCTGTTGGGGGGTATCACCATTTTCAGGAAGTGTCATAGACACATTAAGAGCTTCAAGAGCTTCTTGCTCTTCCAAGACATATTGGATTTTCATGCTCCATATTTCATAATTATCACTGTTGAGCTTATCACCTTTATTAAGCTCGGCAACAATGTTCTTTGCAGCAGTTGACATACTGATTTAAACAATTATAAAGTATTATGAGACAACTATGTACATTATTATAACCTAAATTCATATACATAATAATTCTTAAAATAATCAACTATGTCAATATTCATTTCACATTAGGTTCAGATTCGAAAGCTCACTAAGTTTCCAATCATCATCCGAATTCCAACATGTCATAAAACTAACATAATCAATCATCTAAGAAACACTTAGTTTTAAATCACATAAATTCAAGATTAGATAAGCATAAATTCTATAACATATATAGACACATTCAATATAAAGTAATGACATAAACTGCAATCAATATTGTACAAGTACACATACTTATGGGAAGATAATGTCACACTAATAAGTGCACAAATTAATTACACCATAATTATATATACACATTTCCGTATGTTTATTATATGTGAACTAATCCACATGTAAAAATTTGTGACAATAAAGTTTCACCAAAAACTTTTCTTTTATTCGACAATTAATTCCATTATCTTGTAACCATGTTTTTTTAACCTTGTACTTCCATGAAGAAATGGAAAAATGACCAAAAACAACTAGTACAGGATTTAACAAATATTCTCCAACATTAGAGAAGATAGGACGGGTCACGTGGGGTCCTTCATTGTAATCCCAAAATCACACTTGCAGACTTTACTAGAAAAGACACCATTTAAAAGTCTAAAACTGATTAATTTCTATTCACTAGAATATTCAAAAACAACTCAATTAAGAACCAAAAGTTTTGAGGGTGCAAAATATATACTTATATTATTTTCTACAGTCCGAACAACAAAGACATGCCGTCGCAGAGAATTTCACGAACACTGAGTCCAGAAAAAAAAACTCAACTTTGTTCTTACACTTTTGAATAGATTGTTATCCTGACTTTAAAAAAAATTCTATTGTAAACATCTCAAGGCAATAAGATATTTCAGTTATGTATTCTATTTCTCTTTAACCTTGCGAACCACAAAGGTTCCATGAACACCGGCAAGAAAAAAAAATTTAGCGGCAAACACTCGACTTTACACTATATATCCCCTCAGACGAAGACTGTTACAGACTAAGAAATCATCAAAACCTTAGGCTCTGATGCCAATGAAGAATCTAATCAAACACACAGTTTGCAGGATCATTGAGTTTGTTTCACTAGTCTAATAGTGTAATCACATGTATAAACACGAACTACACCGAAAGATCACAGTCTATAATCGCGTACCTGTTACAGAAATTTTGTTCTTGCACTTTTCGGAGAAGAAACTTCAAGAGAATCTTTACACGAACTTGAGAGAGGAAGAAAGAGAACGTTTTCTTTCTGTCTTGTTTTTCTAGAGAAGGAGAGAAAAAGTAATGTCGATTGTTTTTGTCAAAAGAAACTATTTATAATCCTAAAGGGAGACAACTCTTCAAATAGTTGTGTCTCTTCCTTTTTATTAATAATATAAATATATAAACAATTATATATTCTTTTCTCTTAATATGGATCCGGGTTGACCCATATGGGTGACCCGATCCAATTTCCCTCATTCTAGGTAACGCTTGATTCAAAGGTAGAATAATCTAGGATTATTGGTGTCATATTGATCATGTCATCGTGTAGGAGTTTAACACGTTCACTCAATTTTCAATGTAAATGCATTTTACAATCAAGTTCTTGCTTTTGTTAATATCTATTGTTGATTAACCCAAAAAAAAAATTATATTGTTGAGCCTTGATAGTTTAAGAATCTTATTTCTTAATTTATAGGTACTGCCTCATATTGCCTCATCAAAAACTTCAATTCTTATTTGATAAAAATAAAAATAATTATTATTTTAATTTTGATTTTATAAGATCTGCGGAAATACAAAATAGGAGGACAACAAAAATAAAGGTCATAGTGAAAAAAAAACACATGCTTGATATCTCTTATTCTACTTTTAGAATTAATGAACGTAGTTTTCTAAAGTGATATAGATATATTTGTGGTGAAAAATATTATTTTCTACTTTTGTTTCCGGTGGCATTAAACTATAACAATAATAAGTTGATATTTATCAGTAACTTTGACCTCATGTTTTTTCAGATGTTGCACGTCAATAACAACATTACTTATTGAAGAAGACGGAACATGTAGCTAGAGAGGAACAATAGATACAAGTGAATGATAGATTAAATTTAATTAATAATTTTTCATACAAATATTCATTTATGTAAATCTGTCAAATTCATATAAATAATATAGTTTAAATTTTGGAGATACTTGTGACAACACTTGATCCAAAGGTAGAATTTAGAATTGTCCGTGTTGAGTTAACCGCTTTACCTGTTGTAGTAGTTCATTCAACTCATTCAATTTTTAAAGTAAGTGCCTTCAAAATTAAGTTTGTACTTTGTTTATATTGTTGATTATTGAAAGTTTACAACCTGTTTTCAATTTATAGATACTTTCTCCAATTTCCTCATCAAGAATTTTTTTTATTTTGTTTGAGGTTTGACAATGTTTACCGAAATAAAAATTCAGAAGATAATGAAAATAAAGATCATTGTACAACAGGAACACATATCTAATGACTTATTTCTCTTTTAAAATTAACGAACATAAGTTCGCAAAAAAAAAAATTAGGATAAGATTCATTTTTTAAATTGGAAATTTTACTTCTACTTGCTTATGGAGAGAATTCTGCTACAACAACAATTGTTGTATATTTATCATTTATTTCAGTGTCATGCTATTTAGATATTTGTATGTAGGTAACCATATCTTTTGCCATTTAGATTCTGGTAAACAATTGTATCTACATAAATTTGCTTCTGCTCCTGTGTCTATCATTGGTGTATAATATCTACTATTATATCCTTCTACAATTATTTTTGCTAATATATATACTTTCATGCTAAGGTGTTTTTATAGTATTGATTTTGTCCTATTGATTATTACATTTTTATTTTGGTAATGAATGATTAATCTTTTATCTTCTAACTTATATGGTTTTACTTGTTCTAGCCATTGTAGTCCTAAAACTATATTTGGATTTATTTGTCCTATTGTAAATTGTATATTTATAGGTATTCCACCGATAATTAATTCTTGAATAGTTATTTCCTTTGTTTGTTTTAATTCTACTGGTAAATCGGGTATTTCTTGTTCTTGTATTATAATATCATCTTCTGTAATTAATTCTCTGGTTATCCAATTATCTTGTTCTCCTGTGTTGATTAAGATTAAATATTTTCGTTGATTTAATATTCCTGTTATGTAATAGGGATGTTGTGTTGGTATTATTTCATTAGGTATTTCATATTCTATTCTTCTAGATGTGCTCATTCTTGATGAGGATGAGGGGGCATCTATTTGTCTTTTTGATGTTGTTCCTATTCTTTCTTTTACTATATCTAATTCTTGATTCATATTTAATTCATCATAACTATAATCATTATTATCTATAACTGTTAAGATATTGTCAAATGGGGATTCTATATTAATTTTATCAATTTTATTAGTTGCTTGTACCATATGTTTAGTAGTTAAAATATATAAATTTTTGCATCTTGCTGTAAATATTTTACTTCCAGGGGTTAGTTCTATTCCTGATAACTTCCAATATAATACTAGGGATTTATCTATATTTCTATCTTTTATTGCTACTGTATAATTTGGGTTAACTGTAAACTTAAATTTTTGGTATATTAAATTTCCTTTTACTGCACTAATTATACTCTGTTCAATTGGGTACTTAATTCTATCATCTGCTAAGTATAGCTCTATAGGTGTATTTATGCCTTCTTTAAAACATGCTTTTATTAATATCTGTATTGCTCCTAAGTGTACATGAGTTATTTCGTTTTTTGGTTTTGGTTTTAATGCTTGTATTTCTTTGGTTATTTCTCTTTTACTTATTATGGGTACCATTGCACTACCTTGTGCATATTTACAGTCTACTGTATGTTCTTTTTGGCTTATTATATAATATTCTTCTTTTGGTTTTTTGAACCAATATTTTACCATTGGTACATCTAATACATTATCTATTTTTAAGGTTATTTCTTGTTTCGTGATTTGCTTGTATATATTTGAGTCAAATATTATTTTTTGGTTATTACTATCTTCAGTTTGGTAATTTTCTTTTTCTATTATTCCCGATTCAGTCATCAATTTCGTTTTCTGTATCTGATAGGTTTATATTGTTAATATCATCATTATTTAGATCAGTTTCTAAATCTGAGTTGTTCATCTCTATATCTGGTAATTCATCTAATTCATAAACACTATCGTTACTTTCTAATTCATAATCTATGTATGGTAATTCTGTATAAATATTTTCTTCTATTCTTACTTCGGTAATTTGTTTTTTCTTTATATCTTTAGGTATTTTACAATCTTTAGCTAAATGTCCTAATTTTCCACAGTTGTAACATTTGCATTCTGATAGTTTTTTCTTAGGTCGATAAGGTCTTTTTCTTTTATAATTTTTTATATAATATCGTTTTCTTGGATTTTTATACTTGTATTTAGATTTAAAAGATTTATATTTTTTAAATCGTTTTTTGTATCTAAACTTATTCTTAGTTTTACAACCAAATTGTGGTGCTATCTTTTGTGTACAACACGACATGTTTTTTGTTAATACTTTGTCTAATTTTTGTTTATCTTTATATTCATCACATAGTTCTATAAACCATGTTTGTAAATATTTTATTCTAGCTCCTAATGTATCTGTTAAACTAGCTGCGTCCCATGCTGTTATAATTTTTGTACTAAATGGTTCAGGTAATTTTGTAAAATATGTTCTTCTAACTGCTATAGCTTCTTCATGAGTATATATTGCTCTATAATAGTAATCTTTAAAAGCGCATGTATATTCATCTATATAACACATATTGCATATTGATAATTTATTCATTAATTGTCTATTTAGATTTTTATCTTTTTCTTGTTCTGCTAATTCTGTTGTCATACTTCCAAATTCATTTCTAATTCCAAATTCGTATTTGTCTAATATAGCTATGCTTGATGTTGTAATTGTTCCACTACTATCTTTGTTATTTCTTAAAGCTGCTCTACCGTCAGCTGTTATATTATGTAGCCATAATTTTACTGTTCCTATTAGTGTTCTTTCTATATATCCTGGTGTATCTGCTACTGATATTTTATTATCTATTAGTTGTTTTGCAATTTGTCCTATCCATACTTGTATTGTTTTATTTACATCTGTAACACAATCTAAATCTAAAAATTGTGAATGTTCTGGAGTTTTAGTTGGTGTCCATTTATTTAGTCTACTTTGCCATATTGCTTCATATCTGTTACTGTATAATAAGTTGGTCCGGTTGTTCTAGGATTGTCATATCTTCTTTTATCATATGTTCTACTTGTACTTGGTTGTTCATTTTTTATGGTATTTATATTTGGTTTAGCATTTGTTGTATTTATATTTAAATCTGTTATTTGGTTCATTATTTGGGTATATGTTTCACTGTTTTCATCATTATTGTCATTATTGTCTAAATTTATTTCGGATTCGGATTCATTTATGGTTATATTATCTATAGTTAAATTGTCTATTGTGATGTTATCAATACTTATATTTGGAGATTCTTCGTCAGGATTTAAGCTTTCTAAGTGTATTTGTTCTTTTAACTTTTCTAATTCCATTGCTAACTTTTTTTCTTTTTCTTTTTTTATTTTTTCTTTTTGTTTTGCTAATCTTGCTTGTACTTTCTGGGCATATATTTGTTTTAATATTGCTAATTCTCTTTCCATTTCTTGTATTTTTGTAGATGATTCGGATATTTCAGGTTCTGGTTCACAATATTCAGGGATTGGTTCTTGAGGTGGTATAGGTTTAAATGGTGTGTGAGGAGGGTCTTGTTTTATTTGTTGGTTTTTTAGTTGTTCGATTTCTTTTCTGGCTTCTAATCGTATTTTTTCAATTTCTAATTTTTGATCTATTTCAGTATTTTCCTTTTGTAATCTTATCATTTCTGTTAGACTATCTTCTAATTTAGCTGATATTGGATCTGGCATTAAATGTAATTTTGTACCTATTTTTTTATATCGTCGTCCTAAATTTGAGTGTGTTATTATTATTTGTATTCCATCTGTTCCTAAAAATGTTTTTTCTTCTACTGGATATTCTTCTTTATTCATATGCATATTTAATTTCTATTATATCTTTTTGTAGTTCTAATTCACTTGTTGTTTGTTTTTGTGCTTCTATCGATTTTTTAGTAACTCCTGCAAATATATTGTAATTTAATCTTTCTTTTCTAGACTTAATTTCATCTTGTATTTTTATAAATTGTCTAAGTAATTCTGCTTTTCTTATCGTGCGTTCTATATTTGGCTTACTTGATTTAGGCTTATCCATTTACTAATGATTCTCTTATTTTAGTTATTGCTATAATAAAATGTGTTATTGCTTTTGTTAAGTTATTTATTTCCTTAATTATTTGTGTAATTTCCCTTAGAAAGCTTAAATCCTGACGAAGAATCTCCAAATATAAGTATTGATAACATCACAATAGACAATTTAACCATAGATAATATAACCATAAATGAATCCGAATCCGAAATAAATTTAGACAATAATGACAATAATGATGAAAACAGTGAAACATATACCCAAATAATGAACCAAATAACAGATTTAAATATAAATACAACAAATGCTAAACCAAATATAAATACCATAAAAAATGAACAACCAAGTACAAGTAGAACATATGATAAAAGAAGATATGACAATCCTAGAACAACCGGACCAACTTATTATACAGTAACAGATGATAATAGATATGAAGCAATATGGCAAAGTAGACTAAATAAATGGACACCAACTAAAACTCCAGAACATTCACAATTTTTAGATTTAGATTGTGTTACAGATATAAATAAAACAATACAAGTATGGATAGGACAAATTGCAAAACAACTAATAGATAATAAAATATCAGTAGCAGATACACCAGGATATATAGAAAGAACACTAATAGGAACAGTAAAATTATGGCTACATAATATAACAGCTGACGGTAGAGCAGCTTTAAGAAATAACAAAGATAGTAGTGGAACAATTACAACATCAAGCATAGCTATATTAGACAAATACGAATTTGGAATTAGAAATGAATTTGGAAGTATGACAACAGAATTAGCAGAACAAGAAAAAGATAAAAATCTAAATAGACAATTAATGAATAAATTATCAATATGCAATATGTGTTATATAGATGAATATACATGCGCTTTTAAAGATTACTATTATAGAGCAATATATACTCATGAAGAAGCTATAGCAGTTAGAAGAACATATTTTACAAAATTACCTGAACCATTTAGTACAAAAATTATAACAGCATGGGACGCAGCTAGTTTAACAGATACATTAGGAGCTAGAATAAAATATTTACAAACATGGTTTATAGAACTATGTGATGAATATAAAGATAAACAAAAATTAGACAAAGTATTAACAAAAAACATGTCGTGTTGTACACAAAAGATAGCACCACAATTTGGTTGTAAAACTAAGAATAAGTTTAGATACAAAAAACGATTTAAAAAATATAAATCTTTTAAATCTAAATACAAGTATAAAAATCCAAGAAAACGATATTATATAAAAAATTATAAAAGAAAAAGACCTTATCGACCTAAGAAAAAACTATCAGAATGCAAATGTTACAACTGTGGAAAATTAGGACATTTAGCTAAAGATTGTAAAATACCTAAAGATATAAAGAAAAAACAAATTACCGAAGTAAGAATAGAAGAAAATATTTATACAGAATTACCATACATAGATTATGAATTAGAAAGTAACGATAGTGTTTATGAATTAGATGAATTACCAGATATAGAGATGAACAACTCAGATTTAGAAACTGATCTAAATAATGATGATATTAACAATATAAACCTATCAGATACAGAAAACGAAATTGATGACTGAATCGGGAATAATAGAAAAAGAAAATTACCAAACTGAAGATAGTAATAACCAAAAAATAATATTTGACTCAAATATATACAAGCAAATCACGAAACAAGAAATAACCTTAAAAATAGATAATGTATTAGATGTACCAATGGTAAAATATTGGTTCAAAAAACCAAAAGAAGAATATTATATAATAAGCCAAAAAGAACATACAGTAGACTGTAAATATGCACAAGGTAGTGCAATGGTACCCATAATAAGTAAAAGAGAAATAACCAAAGAAATACAAGCATTAAAACCAAAACCAAAAAACGAAATAACTCATGTACACTTAGGAGCAATACAGATATTAATAAAAGCATGTTTTAAAGAAGGCATAAATACACCTATAGAGCTATACTTAGCAGATGATAGAATTAAGTACCCAATTGAACAGAGTATAATTAGTGCAGTAAAAGGAAATTTAATATACCAAAAATTTAAGTTTACAGTTAACCCAAATTATACAGTAGCAATAAAAGATAGAAATATAGATAAATCCCTAGTATTATATTGGAAGTTATCAGGAATAGAACTAACCCCTGGAAGTAAAATATTTACAGCAAGATGCAAAAATTTATATATTTTAACTACTAAACATATGGTACAAGCAACTAATAAAATTGATAAAATTAATATAGAATCCCCATTTGACAATATCTTAACAGTTATAGATAATAATGATTATAGTTATGATGAATTAAATATGAATCAAGAATTAGATATAGTAAAAGAAAGAATAGGAACAACATCAAAAAGACAAATAGATGCCCCCTCATCCTCATCAAGAATGAGCACATCTAGAAGAATAGAATATGAAATACCTAATGAAATAATACCAACACAACATCCCTATTACATAACAGGAATATTAAATCAACGAAAATATTTAATCTTAATCAACACAGGAGAACAAGATAATTGGATAACCAGAGAATTAATTACAGAAGATGATATTATAATACAAGAACAAGAAATACCCGATTTACCAGTAGAATTAAAACAAACAAAGGAAATAACTATTCAAGAATTAATTATCGGTGGAATACCTATAAATATACAATTTACAATAGGACAAATAAATCCAAATATAGTTTTAGGACTACAATGGCTAGAACAAGTAAAACCATATAAGTTAGAAGATAAAAGATTAATCATTCATTACCAAAATAAAAATGTAATAATCAATAGGACAAAATCAATACTATAAAAACACCTTAGCATGAAAGTATATATATTAGCAAAAATAATTGTAGAAGGATATAATTACTTTAGCAAATTTGATTGCAAATCAGGATTTTATCATTTAAAATTAGAAAATAACTCTAAACATTTAACAGCATTCACAGTACCCCAAGGATTTTATGAATGGAATGTTTTACCCTTTGGATATAAAAATGCACCAGGTAGATATCAACATTTTATGGATACATATTTTACACAATTAGAAAATTGTATTGTATATATTGATGATATACTATTATACTCAAGAACAGAAGACGAACATATACAATTACTAAATAAATTTATCAACATTATAGATACAGCAGGAATTAGTTTAAGTAAAAGCAAGGCAGAAATAATGAAAAACCAAATAGAATTTCTTGGCATACAAATAGACAAGAATGGAGTAAAAATGCAAACACATATAGTACAAAAAATTATAAATTCAAATGAGATACTAGATACAAAGAAAAAATTACAATCCTTTTTAGGATTAGTAAACCAAGTAAGAGAATATATACCAAGGTTAGCAGAATATTTAAAACCATTAAATAAAAAATTAAAAAAGGATATTGAATATCATTTTGACCAAACAGATAGAAAACATATACAAAAGGTTAAAGAATTATGTCAAAAGTTACCAAAATTATATTTTCCAGATATAACAAAAGAATTTATATATATAGTAGAAACAGATTCAAGTAACCATAGCTACGGTGGAGTATTAAAATATAAGTATCTTAATACAAAAATAGAACATCACTGTAGATATCACTCAGGAACATATACGGAACCTCAAGATAAATGGGAAATAAATAGAAAAGAACTATTTGTTTTATATAAATGTTTATTAGCATTCGAACCATATATAGTTTATAACAAATTTATTGTCAGAACAGATAATACACAAGTAAAATGGTGGCTAACAAGAAAATTAGACGACTCAGTTACAACAAAAGAAATACGAAGACTTGTCTTAAATATACAAAATTTTACATTTACAATAGAAGTGATCAGTACTAACAAAAATGTCACTGCAGACTACTTATCAAGACAAAGCTACTCAGACAGATCAAGATAGCCAAATGGATATTTTATTAAAAGCCATGACTACACTTTGCTTAAAAGTGGACAGTTTTGAGCTAGAATTAAAAGAGCTAAAGAAGGAAAGAGCTACAAGTCAACCGCATGACTCAAAATATGCTGAACTATGTCGATCGGAAGACATTAAAAATCCAGAACTAGAAGGAGACGTTGAGAAACTCCATAAAACTCATAACAAGTTTGTTAATGCAGCTACAGGAAAAGCATCTACAGAAGCAAGCAGCTCAAATACAACCAACCAATCTACAAAAAGACAAAACCAAAATTTAAATAGCCAGTTTACAAAAACCTTTATCAAAAATAAACAACCCATAAATCTATCACATCCGACCATACCAAGTCCACAAACATCCACATATGCCGCAAGCCTGAACCAAAATAAACAAGTATATAACCACATTTCTAGAGCATACATCCAGAATATCTATAAAACCCAAACATTTTTGAATTTACATCCAAGATCTCAGACAACCAATGACCCTCAAAAAGATTTTATAACTCAAAAACTACAAGGATATAATAAACTAATTGCCCAGCCTGGCACCAGTGCAAATTTAGTACGTACATGCTACGAATATGGACTACTTTCAACAGTATATACAGCAGATGGAGCAGAATTACAACAAATACCAGACCTATATAATGCTTTTACAATATACAAAAGAATTACAGACGGATCATTCTTTTACATAAGATGTTATTCAGCACCAGCAGAAATATTATACAATGAGATAAAACCACTCATCCAAGTAGTAAAAATTGGACTTACCAGAGATATGATTATCCCAGAGGAAATAGAAAAACAACCAGAAATACCAGAAGTTGATATACCAACATTCTTTGCTACAAAGAGGTTAATAGGACTACAAGTAATTATTCAAGAACTAGTCAACAACTACACCAATGGACATAATATATGGAAATATCATTGCAGAAACCATGCCATGATCTATGCAAATGCAAGAGTATTACGCCAAGAAGATATGGAAGAAGTACGTAGTTGGATATGGACATTATTAAGACCTGAAGATACCCCAACAACAAGAACTATCAAAAAGGATTTTATTTCAGAAAATTTATTAGTCAAATACTGCCAATATTTAGGACCGAAATATCCAGATCACCAATGTTCAAAATGCAGTGGAGGAAATACGACAACTATACCAGAAGTGAATCTAGAATAAAGACATCAGGACGAAAAGCTACAGACAAAAGATAATGGGAAGACCCACAGATATTTTTTAGTTTGTCTTATTATGTAAATTATTGAGAATCTTTTTATCTTTTTAAGTGGAAGACATAAAGTCCCCACACGTTTTCTTTCTTTTGAAATTTTGAGCATAAGGCTCAATTATGTAAGAAAAAGAATAAAGTAGGAATAGTAACACGCGTCTAGGAATAGTAGAAAACGCGTTTTTTCCTTTCTTTTTAGAAAAAGTCGTAAAGTACACAGTAACTAGTACTGTGCACTTACGCGTTTATGTAATATATATATAGCGGTGAAGGCAAAGGAGAAGGTAAGAATTCAGAGAAATCTGAAAACCCCTCTCATGAGCTGAGACCCCCTACAAAAATATATAAAATAATTATTTAAAGTATGGAGGAATCCAATATAGAAACATCTATATCACATACGACGGAAGAAATAACAACAAAGGTATACTCATATTTACATATGTGTAACTAATCTATCATATTCCTAATAATCTCTGATTAGCTTATTATTATTTATCATGTTATAGTTTGATTATGTTAACATTATCCTTATTAGTTTGCTATGGTTATGAAGCTAAGAGTAAGTTAGGCCCAGACTAAGCTTTTCCAAAATGGTTGAACCCAGAAGAAGGCTAGGAATGCCGTGATAGGGTAGTAAACCAACTGAAGTAAGCAGTGTTAGGGTAAACTGATTGAAGCTGGAACCCATAGTAGTGACCAACCGGATAATTAAACATACTGAACTATTAGATGATAAAGGTAATAATATAAGCAGAGGTTAGAAGGAATAATTTGATTAAAACACAGAAGTAAGAAATGACAGAACCTAGTTATATGAAACCCAATCCCGATATAGCAGAAACTAGTAAACCTAAACAAACAGAAGATGTAGAAAAATATAAAACCCCAACACCTAAATATTTGATAAATGAAAACAAGGACTATAAAATATTAGTCTTATATATACTAAGAACTTTAGATACAGAAATAATACAAAACATATATAATCTATTATTTACTCATGAACTTATAGACCTAATGAAGGAATCATGGTTAGATACAATATTAAACAATGATAGTGATGATGACTTTAGAGATAATGCTATATACCTTGACATAGATACAGAAGGATATCTAGATTATTATTAAAATGAACCAACAACATTTAGAAAATTGGCAAAAAACTATAGATGAATTAAGAGAAAGAGAAACCTTAATACAACACAACCTAGATAAATATATCCAAACCCAGAATGAAGCATATCTAGATTTAATAGTACAAGACATTAACCAAATATTAAGATTAATTAGACAAAGAGATATTTATTTTAATTCCGCATTTACATAAATGTCTCTAAAAGAGAAAGATCAAAGGACCACCCCCCTCTTGGTATCAGAGCATAGGAATAAAAAAGATATTATATCAAAACACAGTAATAAAAAAGATAACACTAGACTAAGTACCAACAATATTTACAAAAATAGAATAAGGAAACACAGTAAAAAACAATTTATAATGCAAACAGAAAACATGAAAGGAATTGAATATGGAGAAGATCTACCAGATGAACATCCTAGATGTATAAGATTAGATAAACAAATAAATATAGCAACTAAAGTACAGAAACTAAGACTAAATTTAGATAAATTATATGAAAAATACGAATACACAAAAATACCTGAATTAATAGATACAATTTCCTATACTGAATACGAATATATAAGGCAACTTATAAAACAACAAGAATATAAATATGATGAATTATAATGTATAAACGACAACAACCAAAAGTAGTTAGAAAAATAAAAATACACTATTTAACAAGAAAAATTGAAAAACAGAGTAGAATAAAAAGTCAGAAAACATATAACCTAAGGGAAATTACACAAATAATTAAGGAAATAAATAACTTAACAAAAGCAATAACACATTTTATTATAGCAATAACTAAAATAAGAGAATCATTAGTAAATGGATAAGCCTAAATCAAGTAAGCCAAATATAGAACGCACGATAAGAAAAGCAGAATTACTTAGACAATTTATAAAAATACAAGATGAAATTAAGTCTAGAAAAGAAAGATTAAATTACAATATATTTGCAGGAGTTACTAAAAAATCGATAGAAGCACAAAAACAAACAATAAGTGAATTAGAACTACAAAAAGATATAATAGAAATTAAATATGCATATGAATAAAGAAGAATATCCAGTAGAAGAAAAAACATTTTTAGGAACAGATGGAATACAAATAATAATAACACACTCAAATTTAGGACGACGATATAGAAAAATAGGTACAAAATTACATTTAATGCCAGATCCAATATCAGCTAAATTAGAAGATAGTCTAACAGAAATGATAAGATTACAAAAGGAAAATACTGAAATAGATCAAAAATTAGAAATTGAAAAAATACGATTAGAAGCCAGAAAAGAAATCGAACAACTAAAAAACCAACAAATAAAACAAGACCCTCCTCACACACCATTTAAACCTATACCACCTCAAGAACCAATCCCTGAATATTGTGAACCAGAACCTGAAATATCCGAATCATCTACAAAAATACAAGAAATGGAAAGAGAATTAGCAATATTAAAACAAATATATGCCCAGAAAGTACAAGCAAGATTAGCAAAACAAAAAGAAAAAATAAAAAAAGAAAAAGAAAAAAAGTTAGCAATGGAATTAGAAAAGTTAAAAGAACAAATACACTTTTTATAGATGAACTATACCCTCATATATTAACAAAAACACACTGTTGGTTTACAACACCTTGTAAACAAAAAATAGGAGCCAAAAGAGTACAAAATAAACCTAGAAAAATAACACCATGGATAAAAGGATCAGAAAAAATAACACAGAAACTAGAAAATCAATCAACAACAGAGAAAGCAATAGAAATTATAACCTTTAATCTCAATATGTTACAACCAATCTATGATAAGTTAGAACCTTTATATAGTGACAATCCGCTTAAAGGATGGCATAAACATAAAACAACAATTACAATAGAACTAATAGATCAAAATAGTATAATAACCCAAAAACCATTAAAATATAACTTTGATGATTTAAAAGAATTTACCTTACACATAGATGAATTACTTCAAAATAATTACATCCAAGCTAGTAATAGTAAACATACTAGTCCTGCCTTTATTGTTAACAAACATAGTGAACAAAAAACTAGAAATAACACAAATAATAACCTTTAAAAATAACACAGAAACTAGAAAATCAATCAACAACAGAGAAAGCAATAGAAATTATAACCTTTAATCTCAATATGTTACAACCAATCTATGATAAGTTAGAACCTTTATATAGTGACAATCCGCTTAAAGGATGGCATAAACATAAAACAACAATTACAATAGAACTAATAGATCAAAATAGTATAATAACCCAAAAACCATTAAAATATAACTTTGATGATTTAAAAGAATTTACCTTACACATAGATGAATTACTTCAAAATAATTACATCCAAGCTAGTAATAGTAAACATACTAGTCCTGCCTTTATTGTTAACAAACATAGTGAACAAAAAAGAGGCAAAAGTAGGATGGTTATTGATTATAGAAATCTAAATGCCAAAACTAAAACTTATAATTACCCAATACCAAATAAAATATTAAAAATTAGACAAATCCAAGGATATAATTACTTTAGCAAATTTGATTGCAAATCAGGATTTTATCATTTAAAATTAGAAAATAACTCTAAACATTTAACAGCATTCACAGTACCCCAAGGATTTTATGAATGGAATGTTTTACCCTTTAATGCACCAGGTAGATATCAACATTTTATGGATACATATTTTACACAATTAGAAAATTGTATTGTATATATTGATGATATACTATTATACTCAAGAACAGAAGACGAACATATACAATTACTAAATAAATTTATCAACATTATAGATACAGCAGGAATTAGTTTAAGTAAAAGCAAGGCAGAAATAATGAAAAACCAAATAGAATTTCTTGGCATACAAATAGACAAGAATGGAGTAAAAATGCAAACACATATAGTACAAAAAATTATAAATTCAAATGAGATACTAGATACAAAGAAAAAATTACAATCCTTTTTAGGATTAGTAAACCAAGTAAGAGAATATATACCAAGGTTAGCAGAATATTTAAAACCATTAAATAAAAAATTAAAAAAGGATATTGAATATCATTTTGACCAAACAGATAGAAAACATATACAAAAGGTTAAAGAATTATGTCAAAAGTTACCAAAATTATATTTTCCAGATATAACAAAAGAATTTATATATATAGTAGAAACAGATTCAAGTAACCATAGCTACGGTGGAGTATTAAAATATAAGTATCTTAATACAAAAATAGAACATCACTGTAGATATCACTCAGGAACATATACGGAACCTCAAGATAAATGGGAAATAAATAGAAAAGAACTATTTGCTTTATATAAATGTTTATTAGCATTCGAACCATATATAGTTTATAACAAATTTATTGTCAGAACAGATAATACACAAGTAAAATGGTGGCTAACAAGAAAATTAGACGACTCAGTTACAACAAAAGAAATACGAAGACTTGTCTTAAATATACAAAATTTTACATTTACAATAGAAGTGATCAGTACTAACAAAAATGTCACTGCAGACTACTTATCAAGACAAAGCTACTCAGACAGATCAAGATAGCCAAATGGATATTTTATTAAAAGCCATGACTACACTTTGCTTAAAAGTGGACAGTTTTGAACTAGAGTTAAAAGAGCTAAAGAAGGAAAGAGCTACAAGTCAACCGCATGACTCAAAATATGCTGAACTATGTCGATCGGAAGACATTAAAAATCCAGAACTAGAAGGAGACGTTGAGAAACTCCATAAAACTCATAACAAGTTTGTTAATGCAGCTACAGGAAAAGCATCTACAGAAGCAAGCAGCTCAAATACAACCAACCAATCTACAAAAAGACAAAACCAAAATTTAAATAGCCAGTTTACAAAAACCTTTATCAAAAATAAACAACCCATAAATCTATCACATCCGACCATACCAAGTCCACAAACATCCACATATGCCGCAAGCCTGAACCAAAATAAACAAGTATACCACATTTCTAGAGCATACATCCAGAATATCTATAAAACCCAAACATTTTTGAATTTACATCCAAGATCTCAGACAACCAATGACCCTCAAAAAGATTTTATAACTCAAAAACTACAAGGATATAATAAACTAATTGCCCAGCCTGGCACCAGTGCAAATTTAGTACGTACATGCTACGAATATGGACTACTTTCAACAGTATATACAGCAGATGGAGCAGAATTACAACAAATACCAGACCTATATAATGCTTTTACAATATACAAAAGAATTACAGACGGATCATTCTTTTACATAAGATGTTATTCAGCACCAGCAGAAATATTATACAATGAGATAAAACCACTCATCCAAGTAGTAAAAATTGGACTTACCAGAGATATGATTATCCCAGAGGAAATAGAAAAACAACCAGAAATACCAGAAGTTGATATACCAACATTCTTTGCTACAAAGAGGTTAATAGGACTACAAGTAATTATTCAAGAACTAGTCAACAACTACACCAATGGACATAATATATGGAAATATCATTGCAGAAACCATGCCATGATCTATGCAAATGCAAGAGTATTACGCCAAGAAGATATGGAAGAAGTACGTAGTTGGATATGGACATTATTAAGACCTGAAGATACCCCAACAACAAGAACTATCAAAAAGGATTTTATTTCAGAAAATTTATTAGTCAAATACTGCCAATATTTAGGACCGAAATATCCAGATCACCAATGTTCAAAATGCAGTGGAGGAAATACGACAACTATACCAGAAGTGAATCTAGAATAAAGACATCAGGACGAAAAGCTACAGACAAAAGATAATGGGAAGACCCACAGATATTTTTTAGTTTGTCTTATTATGTAAATTATTGAGAATCTTTTTATCTTTTTAAGTGGAAGACATAAAGTCCCCACACGTTTTCTTTCTTTTGAAATTTTGAGCATAAGGCTCAATTATGTAAGAAAAAGAATAAAGTAGGAATAGTAACACGCGTCTAGGAATAGTAGAAAACGCGTTTTTTCCTTTCTTTTTAGAAAAAGTCGTAAAGTACACAGTAACTAGTACTGTGCACTTACGCGTTTATGTAATATATATATAGCGGTGAAGGCAAAGGAGAAGGTAAGAATTCAGAGAAATCTGAAAACCCCTCTCATGAGCTGAGACCCCCTACAAAAATATATAAAATAATTATTTAAAGTATGGAGGAATCCAATATAGAAACATCTATATCACATACGACGGAAGAAATAACAACAAAGGTATACTCATATTTACATATGTGTAACTAATCTATCATATTCCTAATAATCTCTGATTAGCTTATTATTATTTATCATGTTATAGTTTGATTATGTTAACATTATCCTTATTAGTTTGCTATGGTTATGAAGCTAAGAGTAAGTTAGGCCCAGACTAAGCTTTTCCAAAATGGTTGAACCCAGAAGAAGGCTAGGAATGCCGTGATAGGGTAGTAAACCAACTGAAGTAAGCAGTGTTAGGGTAAACTGATTGAAGCTGGAACCCATAGTAGTGACCAACCGGATAATTAAACATACTGAACTATTAGATGATAAAGGTAATAATATAAGCAGAGGTTAGAAGGAATAATTTGATTAAAACACAGAAGTAAGAAATGACAGAACCTAGTTATATGAAACCCAATCCCGATATAGCAGAAACTAGTAAACCTAAACAAACAGAAGATGTAGAAAAATATAAAACCCCAACACCTAAATATTTGATAAATGAAAACAAGGACTATAAAATATTAGTCTTATATATACTAAGAACTTTAGATACAGAAATAATACAAAACATATATAATCTATTATTTACTCATGAACTTATAGACCTAATGAAGGAATCATGGTTAGATACAATATTAAACAATGATAGTGATGATGACTTTAGAGATAATGCTATATACCTTGACATAGATACAGAAGGATATCTAGATTATTATTAAAATGAACCAACAACATTTAGAAAATTGGCAAAAAACTATAGATGAATTAAGAGAAAGAGAAACCTTAATACAACACAACCTAGATAAATATATCCAAACCCAGAATGAAGCATATCTAGATTTAATAGTACAAGACATTAACCAAATATTAAGATTAATTAGACAAAGAGATATTTATTTTAATTCCGCATTTACATAAATGTCTCTAAAAGAGAAAGATCAAAGGACCACCCCCCTCTTGGTATCAGAGCATAGGAATAAAAAAGATATTATATCAAAACACAGTAATAAAAAAGATAACACTAGACTAAGTACCAACAATATTTACAAAAATAGAATAAGGAAACACAGTAAAAAACAATTTATAATGCAAACAGAAAACATGAAAGGAATTGAATATGGAGAAGATCTACCAGATGAACATCCTAGATGTATAAGATTAGATAAACAAATAAATATAGCAACTAAAGTACAGAAACTAAGACTAAATTTAGATAAATTATATGAAAAATACGAATACACAAAAATACCTGAATTAATAGATACAATTTCCTATACTGAATACGAATATATAAGGCAACTTATAAAACAACAAGAATATAAATATGATGAATTATAATGTATAAACGACAACAACCAAAAGTAGTTAGAAAAATAAAAATACACTATTTAACAAGAAAAATTGAAAAACAGAGTAGAATAAAAAGTCAGAAAACATATAACCTAAGGGAAATTACACAAATAATTAAGGAAATAAATAACTTAACAAAAGCAATAACACATTTTATTATAGCAATAACTAAAATAAGAGAATCATTAGTAAATGGATAAGCCTAAATCAAGTAAGCCAAATATAGAACGCACGATAAGAAAAGCAGAATTACTTAGACAATTTATAAAAATACAAGATGAAATTAAGTCTAGAAAAGAAAGATTAAATTACAATATATTTGCAGGAGTTACTAAAAAATCGATAGAAGCACAAAAACAAACAATAAGTGAATTAGAACTACAAAAAGATATAATAGAAATTAAATATGCATATGAATAAAGAAGAATATCCAGTAGAAGAAAAAACATTTTTAGGAACAGATGGAATACAAATAATAATAACACACTCAAATTTAGGACGACGATATAGAAAAATAGGTACAAAATTACATTTAATGCCAGATCCAATATCAGCTAAATTAGAAGATAGTCTAACAGAAATGATAAGATTACAAAAGGAAAATACTGAAATAGATCAAAAATTAGAAATTGAAAAAATACGATTAGAAGCCAGAAAAGAAATCGAACAACTAAAAAACCAACAAATAAAACAAGACCCTCCTCACACACCATTTAAACCTATACCACCTCAAGAACCAATCCCTGAATATTGTGAACCAGAACCTGAAATATCCGAATCATCTACAAAAATACAAGAAATGGAAAGAGAATTAGCAATATTAAAACAAATATATGCCCAGAAAGTACAAGCAAGATTAGCAAAACAAAAAGAAAAAATAAAAAAAGAAAAAGAAAAAAAGTTAGCAATGGAATTAGAAAAGTTAAAAGAACAAATACACTTAGAAAGCTTAAATCCTGACGAAGAATCTCCAAATATAAGTATTGATAACATCACAATAGACAATTTAACTATAGATAATATAACCATAAATGAATCCGAATCCGAAATAAATTTAGACAATAATGACAATAATGATGAAAACAGTGAAACATATACCCAAATAATGAACCAAATAACAGATTTAAATATAAATACAACAAATGCTAAACCAAATATAAATACCATAAAAAATGAACAACCAAGTACAAGTAGAACATATGATAAAAGAAGATATGACAATCCTAGAACAACCGGACCAACTTATTATACAGTAACAGATGATAATAGATATGAAGCAATATGGCAAAGTAGACTAAATAAATGGACACCAACTAAAACTCCAGAACATTCACAATTTTTAGATTTAGATTGTGTTACAGATGTAAATAAAACAATACAAGTATGGATAGGACAAATTGCAAAACAACTAATAGATAATAAAATATCAGTAGCAGATACACCAGGATATATAGAAAGAACACTAATAGGAACAGTAAAATTATGGCTACATAATATAACAGCTGACGGTAGAGCAGCTTTAAGAAATAACAAAGATAGTAGTGGAACAATTACAACATCAAGCATAGCTATATTAGACAAATACGAATTTGGAATTAGAAATGAATTTGGAAGTATGACAACAGAATTAGCAGAACAAGAAAAAGATAAAAATCTAAATAGACAATTAATGAATAAATTATCAATATGCAATATGTGTTATATAGATGAATATACATGCGCTTTTAAAGATTACTATTATAGAGCAATATATACTCATGAAGAAGCTATAGCAGTTAGAAGAACATATTTTACAAAATTACCTGAACCATTTAGTACAAAAATTATAACAGCATGGGACGCAGCTAGTTTAACAGATACATTAGGAGCTAGAATAAAATATTTACAAACATGGTTTATAGAACTATGTGATGAATATAAAGATAAACAAAAATTAGACAAAGTATTAACAAAAAACATGTCGTGTTGTACACAAAAGATAGCACCACAATTTGGTTGTAAAACTAAGAATAAGTTTAGATACAAAAAACGATTTAAAAAATATAAATCTTTTAAATCTAAATACAAGTATAAAAATCCAAGAAAACGATATTATATAAAAAATTATAAAAGAAAAAGACCTTATCGACCTAAGAAAAAACTATCAGAATGCAAATGTTACAACTGTGGAAAATTAGGACATTTAGCTAAAGATTGTAAAATACCTAAAGATATAAAGAAAAAACAAATTACCGAAGTAAGAATAGAAGAAAATATTTATACAGAATTACCATACATAGATTATGATTTAGAAAGTAACGATAGTATTTATGAATTAGATGAATTACCAGATATAGAGATGAACAACTCAGATTTAGAAACTGATCTAAATAATGATGATATTAACAATATAAACCTATCAGATACAGAAAACGAAATTGATGACTGAATCGGGAATAATAGAAAAAGAAAATTACCAAACTGAAGATAGTAATAACCAAAAAATAATATTTGACTCAAATATATACAAGCAAATCACGAAACAAGAAATAACCTTAAAAATAGATAATGTATTAGATGTACCAATGGTAAAATATTGGTTCAAAAAACCAAAAGAAGAATATTATATAATAAGCCAAAAAGAACATACAGTAGACTGTAAATATGCACAAGGTAGTGCAATGGTACCCATAATAAGTAAAAGAGAAATAACCAAAGAAATACAAGCATTAAAACCAAAGCCAAAAAACGAAATAACTCATGTACACTTAGGAGCAATACAGATATTAATAAAAGCATGTTTTAAAGAAGGCATAAATACACCTATAGAGCTATACTTAGCAGATGATAGAATTAAGTACCCAATTGAACAGAGTATAATTAGTGCAGTAAAAGGAAATTTAATATACCAAAAATTTAAGTTTACAGTTAACCCAAATTATACAGTAGCAATAAAAGATAGAAATATAGATAAATCCCTAGTATTATATTGGAAGTTATCAGGAATAGAACTAACCCCTGGAAGTAAAATATTTACAGCAAGATGCAAAAATTTATATATTTTAACTACTAAACATATGGTACAAGCAACTAATAAAATTGATAAAATTAATATAGAATCCCCCCCGATTTACCAGAAGAATTAAAACAAACAAAGGAAATAACTATTCAAGAATTAATTATCGGTGGAATACCTATAAATATACAATTTACAATAGGACAAATAAATCCAAATATAGTTTTAGGACTACAATGGCTAGAACAAGTAAAACCATATAAGTTAGAAGATAAAAGATTAATCATTCATTACCAAAATAAAAATGTAATAATCAATAGGACAAAATCAATACTATAAAAACACCTTAGCATGAAAGTATATATATTAGCAAAAATAATTGTAGAAGGATATAATAGTAGATATTATACACCAATGATAGACACAGGAGCAGAAGCAAATTTATGTAGATACAATTGTTTACCAGAATCTAAATGGCAAAAGATAAAAAATCCAACTGTATTCACCGGATTTAATGACGAAGGAAGTATGATAAAATATTACGCAAAAGATGTAAAACTACAAATATATGATAAAATACTAACAATAAAAACGATGTATAACTATGATTTCACAACAAGAGATATAATTTTAGGAATGCCCTTTATAGATGAACTATACCCTCATATATTAACAAAAACACACTGTTGGTTTACAACACCTTGTAAACAAAAAATAGGAGCCAAAAGAGTACAAAATAAACCTAGAAAAATAACACCATGGATAAAAGGATCAGAAAAAATAACACAGAAACTAGAAAATCAATCAACAACAGAGAAAGCAATAGAAATTATAACCTTTAATCTCAATATGTTACAACCAATCTATGATAAGTTAGAACCTTTATATAGTGACAATCCGCTTAAAGGATGGCATAAACATAAAACAACAATTACAATAGAACTAATAGATCAAAATAGTATAATAACCCAAAAACCATTAAAATATAACTTTGATGATTTAAAAGAATTTACCTTACACATAGATGAATTACTTCAAAATAATTACATCCAAGCTAGTAATAGTAAACATACTAGTCCTGCCTTTATTGTTAACAAACATAGTGAACAAAAAAGAGGCAAAAGTAGGATGGTTATTGATTATAGATTGATACCAAGAGGGGGGTGGTCCTTTGATCTTTCTCTTTTAGAGACATTTATGTAAATGCGGAATTAAAATAAATATCTCTTTGTCTAATTAATCTTAATATTTGGTTAATGTCTTGTACTATTAAATCTAGATATGCTTCATTCTGGGTTTGGATATATTTATCTAGGTTGTGTTGTATTAAGGTTTCTCTTTCTCTTAATTCATCTATAGTTTTTTGCCAATTTTCTAAATGTTGTTGGTTCATTTTAATAATAATCTAGATATCCTTCTGTATCTATGTCAAGGTATATAGCATTATCTCTAAAGTCATCATCACTATCATTGTTTAATATTGTATCTAACCATGATTCCTTCATTAGGTCTATAAGTTCATGAGTAAATAATAGATTATATATGTTTTGTATTATTTCTGTATCTAAAGTTCTTAGTATATATAAGACTAATATTTTATAGTCCTTGTTTTCATTTATCAAATATTTAGGTGTTGGGGTTTTATATTTTTCTACATCTTCTGTTTGTTTAGGTTTACTAGTTTCTGCTATATCGGGATTGGGTTTCATATAATTAGGTTCTGTCATTTCTTACTTCTGTGTTTTAATCAAATTATTCCTTCTAACCTCTGCTTATATTATTACCTTTATCATCTAATAGTTCAGTATGTTTAATTATCCGGTTGGTCACTACTATGGGTTCCAGCTTCAATCAGTTTACCCTAACACTGCTTACTTCAGTTGGTTTACTACCCTATCACGGCATTCCTAGCCTTCTTCTGGGTTCAACCATTTTGGAAAAGCTTAGTCTGGGCCTAACTTACTCTTAGCTTCATAACCATAGTAAACTAATAAGGATAATGTTAACATAATCAAACTATAACATGATAAATAATAATAAGCTAATCAGAGATTATTAGGAATATGATAGATTAGTTACACATATGTAAATATGAGTATACCTTTGTTGTTATTTCTTCCGTCGTATGTGATATAGATGTTTCTATATTGGATTCCTCCATACTTTAAATAATTATTTTATATATTTTTGTAGGGGGTCTCAGCTCATGAGAGGGGTTTTCAGATTTCTCTGAATTCTTACCTTCTCCTTTGCCTTCACCGCTATATATATATTACATAAACGCGTAAGTGCACAGTACTAGTTACTGTGTACTTTACGACTTTTTCTAAAAAGAAAGGAAAAAACGCGTTTTCTACTATTCCTAGATGCGTGTTACTATTCCTACTTTATTCTTTTTCTTACATAATTGAGCCTTATGCTCAAAATTTCAAAAGAAAGAAAACGTGTGGGGACTTTATGTCTTCCACTTAAAAAGATAAAAAGATTCTCAATAATTTACATAATAAGACAAACTAAAAAATATCTGTGGGTCTTCCCATTATCTTTTGTCTGTAGCTTTTCGTCCTGATGTCTTTATTCTAGATTCACTTCTGGTATAGTTGTCGTATTTCCTCCACTGCATTTTGAACATTGGTGATCTGGATATTTCGGTCCTAAATATTGGCAGTATTTGACTAATAAATTTTCTGAAATAAAATCCTTTTTGATAGTTCTTGTTGTTGGGGTATCTTCAGGTCTTAATAATGTCCATATCCAACTACGTACTTCTTCCATATCTTCTTGGCGTAATACTCTTGCATTTGCATAGATCATGGCATGGTCTCTGCAATGATATTTCCATATATTATGTCCATTGGTGTAGTTGTTGACTAGTTCTTGAATAATTACTTGTAGTCCTATTAACCTCTTTGTAGCAAAGAATGTTGGTATATCAACTTCTGGTATTTCTGGTTGTTTTTCTATTTCCTCTGGGATAATCATATCTCTGGTAAGTCCAATTTTTACTACTTGGATGAGTGGTTTTATCTCATTGTATAATATTTCTGCTGGTGCTGAATAACATCTTATGTAAAAGAATGATCCGTCTGTAATTCTTTTGTATATTGTAAAAGCATTATATAGGTCTGGTATTTGTTGTAATTCTGCTCCATCTGCTGTATATACTGTTGAAAGTAGTCCATATTCGTAGCATGTACGTACTAAATTTGCACTGGTGCCAGGCTGGGCAATTAGTTTATTATATCCTTGTAGTTTTTGAGTTATAAAATCTTTTTGAGGGTCATTGGTTGTCTGAGATCTTGGATGTAAATTCAAAAATGTTTGGGTTTTATAGATATTCTGGATGTATGCTCTAGAAATGTGGTTATATACTTGTTTATTTTGGTTCAGGCTTGCGGCATATGTGGATGTTTGTGGACTTGGTATGGTCGGATGTGATAGATTTATGGGTTGTTTATTTTTGATAAAGGTTTTTGTAAACTGGCTATTTAAATTTTGGTTTTGTCTTTTTGTAGATTGGTTGGTTGTATTTGAGCTGCTTGCTTCTGTAGATGCTTTTCCTGTAGCTGCATTAACAAACTTGTTATGAGTTTTATGGAGTTTCTCAACGTCTCCTTCTAGTTCTGGATTTTTAATGTCTTCCGATCGACATAGTTCAGCATATTTTGAGTCATGCGGTTGACTTGTAGCTCTTTCCTTCTTTAGCTCTTTTAATTCTAGCTCAAAACTGTCCACTTTTAAGCAAAGTGTAGTCATGGCTTTTAATAAAATATCCATTTGGCTATCTTGATCTGTCTGAGTAGCTTTGTCTTGATAAGTAGTCTGCAGTGACATTTTTGTTAGTACTGATCACTTCTATTGTAAATGTAAAATTTTGTATATTTAAGACAAGTCTTCGTATTTCTTTTGTTGTAACTGAGTCGTCTAATTTTCTTGTTAGCCACCATTTTACTTGTGTATTATCTGTTCTGACAATAAATTTGTTATAAACTATATATGGTTCGAATGCTAATAAACATTTATATAAAACAAATAGTTCTTTTCTATTTATTTCCCATTTATCTTGAGGTTCCGTATATGTTCCTGAGTGATATCTACAGTGATGTTCTATTTTTGTATTAAGATACTTATATTTTAATACTCCACCGTAGCTATGGTTACTTGAATCTGTTTCTACTATATATATAAATTCTTTTGTTATATCTGGAAAATATAATTTTGGTAACTTTTGACATAATTCTTTAACCTTTTGTATATGTTTTCTATCTGTTTGGTCAAAATGATATTCAATATCCTTTTTTAATTTTTTATTTAATGGTTTTAAATATTCTGCTAACCTTGGTATATATTCTCTTACTTGGTTTACTAATCCTAAAAAGGATTGTAATTTTTTCTTTGTATCTAGTATCTCATTTGAATTTATAATTTTTTGTACTATATGTGTTTGCATTTTTACTCCATTCTTGTCTATTTGTATGCCAAGAAATTCTATTTGGTTTTTCATTATTTCTGCCTTGCTTTTACTTAAACTAATTCCTGCTGTATCTATAATGTTGATAAATTTATTTAGTAATTGTATACGTTCGTCTTCTGTTCTTGAGTATAATAGTATATCATCAATATATACAATACAATTTTCTAATTGTGTAAAATATGTATCCATAAAATGTTGATATCTACCTGGTGCATTTTTATATCCAAAGGGTAAAACATTCCATTCATAAAATCCTTGGGGTACTGTGAATGCTGTTAAATGTTTAGAGTTATTTTCTAATTTTAAATGATAAAATCCTGATTTGCAATCAAATTTGCTAAAGTAATTATATCCTTGGATTTGTCTAATTTTTAATATTTTATTTGGTATTGGGTAATTATAAGTTTTAGTTTTGGCATTTAGATTTCTATAATCAATAACCATCCTACTTTTGCCTCTTTTTTGTTCACTATGTTTGTTAACAATAAAGGCAGGACTAGTATGTTTACTATTACTAGCTTGGATGTAATTATTTTGAAGTAATTCATCTATGTGTAAGGTAAATTCTTTTAAATCATCAAAGTTATATTTTAATGGTTTTTGGGTTATTATACTATTTTGATCTATTAGTTCTATTGTAATTGTTGTTTTATGTTTATGCCATCCTTTAAGCGGATTGTCACTATATAAAGGTTCTAACTTATCATAGATTGGTTGTAACATATTGAGATTAAAGGTTATAATTTCTATTGCTTTCTCTGTTGTTGATTGATTTTCTAGTTTCTGTGTTATTTTTTCTGATCCTTTTATCCATGGTGTTATTTTTCTAGGTTTATTTTGTACTCTTTTGGCTCCTATTTTTTGTTTACAAGGTGTTGTAAACCAACAGTGTGTTTTTGTTAATATATGAGGGTATAGTTCATCTATAAAGGGCATTCCTAAAATTATATCTCTTGTTGTGAAATCATAGTTATACATCGTTTTTATTGTTAGTATTTTATCATATATTTGTAGTTTTACATCTTTTGCGTAATATTTTATCATACTTCCTTCGTCATTAAATCCGGTGAATACAGTTGGATTTTTTATCTTTTGCCATTTAGATTCTGGTAAACAATTGTATCTACATAAATTTGCTTCTGCTCCTGTGTCTATCATTGGTGTATAATATCTACTATTATATCCTTCTACAATTATTTTTGCTAATATATATACTTTCATGCTAAGGTGTTTTTATAGTATTGATTTTGTCCTATTGATTATTACATTTTTATTTTGGTAATGAATGATTAATCTTTTATCTTCTAACTTATATGGTTTTACTTGTTCTAGCCATTGTAGTCCTAAAACTATATTTGGATTTATTTGTCCTATTGTAAATTGTATATTTATAGGTATTCCACCGATAATTAATTCTTGAATAGTTATTTCCTTTGTTTGTTTTAATTCTACTGGTAAATCGGGTATTTCTTGTTCTTGTATTATAATATCATCTTCTGTAATTAATTCTCTGGTTATCCAATTATCTTGTTCTCCTGTGTTGATTAAGATTAAATATTTTCGTTGATTTAATATTCCTGTTATGTAATAGGGATGTTGTGTTGGTATTATTTCATTAGGTATTTCATATTCTATTCTTCTAGATGTGCTCATTCTTGATGAGGATGAGGGGGCATCTATTTGTCTTTTTGATGTTGTTCCTATTCTTTCTTTTACTATATCTAATTCTTGATTCATATTTAATTCATCATAACTATAATCATTATTATCTATAACTGTTAAGATATTGTCAAATGGGGATTCTATATTAATTTTATCAATTTTATTAGTTGCTTGTACCATATGTTTAGTAGTTAAAATATATAAATTTTTGCATCTTGCTGTAAATATTTTACTTCCAGGGGTTAGTTCTATTCCTGATAACTTCCAATATAATACTAGGGATTTATCTATATTTCTATCTTTTATTGCTACTGTATAATTTGGGTTAACTGTAAACTTAAATTTTTGGTATATTAAATTTCCTTTTACTGCACTAATTATACTCTGTTCAATTGGGTACTTAATTCTATCATCTGCTAAGTATAGCTCTATAGGTGTATTTATGCCTTCTTTAAAACATGCTTTTATTAATATCTGTATTGCTCCTAAGTGTACATGAGTTATTTCGTTTTTTGGTTTTGGTTTTAATGCTTGTATTTCTTTGGTTATTTCTCTTTTACTTATTATGGGTACCATTGCACTACCTTGTGCATATTTACAGTCTACTGTATGTTCTTTTTGGCTTATTATATAATATTCTTCTTTTGGTTTTTTGAACCAATATTTTACCATTGGTACATCTAATACATTATCTATTTTTAAGGTTATTTCTTGTTTCGTGATTTGCTTGTATATATTTGAGTCAAATATTATTTTTTGGTTATTACTATCTTCAGTTTGGTAATTTTCTTTTTCTATTATTCCCGATTCAGTCATCAATTTCGTTTTCTGTATCTGATAGGTTTATATTGTTAATATCATCATTATTTAGATCAGTTTCTAAATCTGAGTTGTTCATCTCTATATCTGGTAATTCATCTAATTCATAAATACTATCGTTACTTTCTAAATCATAATCTATGTATGGTAATTCTGTATAAATATTTTCTTCTATTCTTACTTCGGTAATTTGTTTTTTCTTTATATCTTTAGGTATTTTACAATCTTTAGCTAAATGTCTTAATTTTCCACAGTTGTAACATTTGCATTCTGATAGTTTTTTCTTAGGTCGATAAGGTCTTTTTCTTTTATAATTTTTTATATAATATCGTTTTCTTGGATTTTTATACTTGTATTTAGATTTAAAAGATTTATATTTTTTAAATCGTTTTTTGTATCTAAACTTATTCTTAGTTTTACAACCAAATTGTGGTGCTATCTTTTGTGTACAACACGACATGTTTTTTGTTAATACTTTGTCTAATTTTTGTTTATCTTTATATTCATCACATAGTTCTATAAACCATGTTTGTAAATATTTTATTCTAGCTCCTAATGTATCTGTTAAACTAGCTGCGTCCCATGCTGTTATATTATGTAGCCATAATTTTACTGTTCCTATTAGTGTTCTTTCTATATATCCTGGTGTATCTGCTACTGATATTTTATTATCTATTAGTTGTTTTGCAATTTGTCCTATCCATACTTGTATTGTTTTATTTACATCTGTAACACAATCTAAATCTAAAAATTGTGAATGTTCTGGAGTTTTAGTTGGTGTCCATTTATTTAGTCTACTTTGCCATATTGCTTCATATCTATTATCATCTGTTACTGTATAATAAGTTGGTCCGGTTGTTCTAGGATTGTCATATCTTCTTTTATCATATGTTCTACTTGTACTTGGTTGTTCATTTTTTATGGTATTTATATTTGGTTTAGCATTTGTTGTATTTATATTTAAATCTGTTATTTGGTTCATTATTTGGGTATATGTTTCACTGTTTTCATCATTATTGTCATTATTGTCTAAATTTATTTCGGATTCGGATTCATTTATGGTTATATTATCTATAGTTAAATTGTCTATTGTGATGTTATCAATACTTATATTTGGAGATTCTTCGTCAGGATTTAAGCTTTCTAAGTGTATTTGTTCTTTTAACTTTTCTAATTCCATTGCTAACTTTTTTTCTTTTTCTTTTTTTCTTTTTTCTTTTTGTTTTGCTAATCTTGCTTGTACTTTCTGGGCATATATTTGTTTTAATATTGCTAATTCTCTTTCCATTTCTTGTATTTTTGTAGATGATTCGGATATTTCAGGTTCTGGTTCACAATATTCAGGGATTGGTTCTTGAGGTGGTATAGGTTTAAATGGTGTGTGAGGAGGGTCTTGTTTTATTTGTTGGTTTTTTAGTTGTTCGATTTCTTTTCTGGCTTCTAATCGTATTTTTTCAATTTCTAATTTTTGATCTATTTCAGTATTTTCCTTTTGTAATCTTATCATTTCTGTTAGACTATCTTCTAATTTAGCTGATATTGGATCTGGCATTAAATGTAATTTTGTACCTATTTTTCTATATCGTCGTCCTAAATTTGAGTGTGTTATTATTATTTGTATTCCATCTGTTCCTAAAAATGTTTTTTCTTCTACTGGAAAAGAATGGAGCAGGTAGTATAGGACAATAATTACAAATTAAAAATAAGGCTAAATTACATAAATTTTCATGAATAATATTCATTTGATATTTTATTTTAATAATATTGATATTATTTTACAAAATTATCTTTTACATGAATCAATATAAACGTGCAATGTACGTGTAACGAAACTAGTCTTTAAAAAAGTTTGAAGAATATATTCATTAATTAACTTCTTTTATATTAGATGTATAAAAGAATCTTTTGAGTTTGATATATTCTCTTTATTTTAAAGAATCGGAGCCAACTAACTTTTTTAAAGAATCTTTCAAACTTTTTAAAAATTGGCTCCAAACATTAAAAGAATATACCATTAATTAACTTCTTTTATGTCAGATTTATAAAAATTTAAACAATTTTGGAGCCAATTTTTCTTTCTCAACTAAAACATTTATTATGTCTTACTTTACATTTAAACATGTCAACAATCATATGTTTTTTCTCCTAGTTTTTAACTTTCAAAATTTTGCTTTAGTGAGCTCATATATATATGCTTGGATCTATCGTAGAATCTTTTTCAAACTTAGGTTAAAAATCTTTTACTTTATAAACGTATTTGAATTAATATTTATTAATATCCTTATAAGTTGTTAAGCTAATCTGTGTAAGACACTAAATTAAGATTATAAATATTAGAGTTAATGATCGAAAATATATCTCTAGTATCTAGATTTTTGAATAATCATCAACTATTTATCAAAACATACCTTAGCTATCAATTATTCACTTTAAATTTAGGTGTGCTTTTAATCCTTCACGCTAAATATTACGTATAAACTTGAAGTTATTGAAAACATGTAAACTAAAATAGTATTAAATTTTAAATGAGTTCAAGATGGGCATATATGAATTTAAAGTAAGAAATTCCGTTAATGGTATAAGTTAAAAAGTTAAGGACTAAAATGAAATGTTACTTTTATACATTGGAAACATACTTATTTGGAATTGTAATTTTTATATGAGATAGTTACTTTACGTATTTTGAAGTAACTGATTTCAGTGTTTTCGAGGCGAGTTTCGGGGCGGGGTATACGAAAAATGCTTTGGGGCGCAAATGAAAGGCATACATTCATAGGGCGTAAGCTCCGGGCATAAAAGCATAAATTCCGGGTGTAAAAGTGTACGCCCCAAGCGTTAATTTTAATTTTTATTATTTTAAAAATATTTTTTGCTATAAATCATATTTTATATTATTTGTGTAATGATATTTATACTTTATGCTATCATTTTTTTGAATGTATAAATAAAGAAAGCAACTTTCCTGAAAAATAATTATAATTATTTTTGTATATTATTTGTGCTTTATTTAAATTTATTTAAAGAATTATTGGAAATCTTACTTCTGCTTATTTTCTTAGTAATAAAATTATAAAATTGAAGATATGAGATATACGCCCGTAGATCCATGGGACTCACGCCCCATGTTTCGAGACTTACGCCTCTCCCCGTGCTATGTAAAAAGTCTCGTCTCACGCCCATACCTTTTAAAACACTTACTGGTTTAAACGACATATGTTGAACGTGTGCATGACGTCAAGCCACCAATCAATATTACTATATTATACAAGAGCCTTAAAGCAGGAAGGACGCGGTTGTCCTGCCAGCTTAAACTAAAGGGCAATTTTGTCATTCCACAATAATTTCAACCACTACAAAACCCATCTAAAGACTACCAGCCTATTCGCTTTCAGCTGAAGCAGACGAAAACAATAAGAGATTAGCTCAAGGAGTACAAAACCCTTTTTCCTTTCCTTGTATTGTATTCAGACGCGACTAGAGTGCTTTCATCAAATGAGCATTTGACAAACTCACACTATCCATTTTAAATAGGATTTGTCCCCTCGACACACGAGCAATCCAACCCGTAGGATTTCCTTTTCCTCCTATGCCTACCACGAACTTGAATCATCACATGGATACCAGAGCGAGACTCCATCCAAATTTGTCACTTCTTGAGCAAGGCCTTCTGTTCTATGAACACCCCTAATTTCAAAGAGGCTCGACTGGACCTAAGAACCGGATAGAAAACAGGCCCCATAAGAACGAGTAGGTGGTCCAAATTTTGATGGAAGTTTACCCAAGTTGTGGTGCCACAACCTTCCCTCACATCAGATTCACTTGTCCCACCCTCGCTTCCTCCTTGTAATTGCAGGTAGTGAGATCCTCCAATGCTTTCTTTTTTCTGCCTCAATTGAGGAGGAGACAATCCATTTATGATTCCAGCCGAGAAGATTAGTAAAAGGAAGGATCAAGAATGTTATATATTTCAGGAGCTAGCATTTTTGTCATTTCACAACTATCTCAACCACCGCAAAACCCCTTTTTTAGGATTCAACGCTGGCATAGATAGTGGTGGGGTGGAGGAGATGTTGACGAGGACAAAACTTCCGACTCTGAGGCTCACATTAGTAAAATCAGGGCAAAGAAGACAACACATCCGTCATGGCTACAGACCTCGGTTGCACTACAAATTTGTTGATTCTCGAATACGAAGGTCTCAAATGGACTAGATCTAAAATTAAAATTGCCAAGAAATCAATCACCAGTGCAAAAACGATAACATAAGAAGATAAAATCAAAAGTTTCCATCCAAATAATAGAAATGGGGCTTGCGGCTCTACTGAAAATTGTGAGTTTCTGAGTAAGATTCAGAATCAGAAGTGCTGAGGGGGCTACAATGGTAAATCTTCATAGTAATTGCAAAAATTAATTGGTGAAAGTCCGGATGGGAGAAAGGAGGAAAATTGGGAGTTTATGGTGGTCGGCGGAGAGAACAGGGGGAAAAGGGGAATACAGTCCACTTTAATTGAGATAATAAAGGAAATATATTATTTGAAAATCAATAATTAATAATTTAAAAGATATATAAAAAGTTGATTAAAATATATTTATTTAAAAATGAATAAAAAATATTATAAATCATAATAGTTAACAATTTAAAATATTTAAAAGAAATATAAAAAACTGATTAACTCTTCAAATGACAAATTCTATCAATACCACATAAATTGAAGTCGAGGGAGTAATATATATTATTTGAAAATTACGTAGAAAGTACTATAGATCACAATAATTAACAACTTAAGATATCTAAAAATATATTTAAGAAAATTAGTTGAATAATTATGTAAAAAGTATTAAAATCATAATAAGAACTTAAAATATTTAAGATCATACAAAAGATTTGATTGACTCCCCCAAATTTCATCTGTGTGAAATAAATTGAGATAAAAAAAGTAATATATAGCACGAGCTCTTGTATCTAGTGAAATATATAGAAAAAGAATAAATGTATGATTGAAAAATAACAGTTGACTTAGCACAATATAATATTTTTATTATTAATTTCGACAATTAATGCACTACAACTCTTTTTTAATTCTCTAACTCGAACAAATTGACAACCACGATTATAAGCTAGTAACAAATATATGATGATGAATTTAATTGACAGCCAAAATTTAAAATAAGTATCTGAGTTTATTATGCATGAAAGCCTGCATAAGTAAAAAAGAAAAATCAAGTGCAGAATCGAAGCTCAATCAAGTTAATTGATATAATATTTTCTCAATTTAAATAATCTTCAACAACTTACACAGGGCAAACATGCAAAGAAAAGACAAAAGAGCGCAAACATATTGGTTAGAGCTACACAATGGTCTCTTGTTCACCTCATCTTCGTTTTGAGTACACGCTTGTTCATAATTTTTGAATCCCAAAAAATTCAGAATGAAATCAATGAAACTATAATAATTTTCAAAAAATATTTCAAAAGATATACTCTTTAATAAAGATGCATTATATATAAATCACTCATCAATATGACAATATCCTCTTAATATCCATGACTAGCATAATTTAGAGCAAGAATCCCATTAACACTTCAAAAAGGCTGCTCGCTAATCCCAATTATACTCAAGATTCCAAAATATTAAAGAAAGAAACTTGAATATTAATCACAAAACTCTATGACGCCGAAGCTACATTAAATTAAAAAATTAGCATTGCATTAGTGTTTATATTTTTTTCAATCTTGATTTCTCATTAACCCAAGGCCTTAATCAATATTGTCTTTTATTCCAATTTTGTTTTTTTTTTTTAAAAAAAAAATTGCATGGTTAATAATAGAAATACATTTACATGAAAAATTAAAATATTCTTAGAAAAGCATTAAAAACAAAAGCAACAATAAACCAAATCAAGAAAACTTACCAAAGGTTATAGAACAACAAAGAAAAAATGAAGCTCAAAGAAGTCAACTACGAAGAAATGATCGTTAGCGAAGTGGCAGAAATCAGCAAGTATGCAAGTATGTTAATATTATTACGTAAAATAATTATGTTAATATTATTACGTAAAATAATTAGGTAATAAGGAAATTAAATGTGTGAGACATAATGTTGATGTTTTTCTGAGAGTCTTAAACCTAAAATGAACTAAAAGTGGTCGGTTATTAGACAACCAGTCCTTTTTTCTTTTGAATCTTACCATATATTTTAGGTCTCTTTAATTTTTGAAATATATTTTTCTTTCACCATATATTTTAGTACTCCTTAATTGAATATTATTATAATAATAATATAATAATTGAAGGGGAAAAAAGTAAAAAGGTAATTTAGTCTATTGCGTAGTCTTTTAACAAAGGGCAAAAAGTTCAAAAAATATTTCTGAATCTTTCATACTTTTAATATGATATAGATTATCTTATCCACTACTAAGGACCCGTTCGGCCATAAAAAAAATCACTTTTTTTCCGAAATTTATTTCACTTTAGTGAAAAAGTGAAATTTTGTGGTGTTTGGCCATAAAATTTATTTTACTAAAGCGAAATTTTTTTGCGGAAAAGTGAAAACAAGTAAAACTTCTTTTCACTTTTTTCACTCCTACTTCTCTCACAAAAAGTCAAAAAGAACTCGAATTTTTTTCATGGCCAAACATAACTCCAACTCCAATTCCAATTTCCACTCCAACTTCAACTCTAACTCCAAAAAATTTAATTTTCATGAACTACTCATTTTTCAACGCATCCTACTTTATGTTTTGTTTCCTACTTTATGTTTTGTTTTAAACAAAATCAAAACCTACTCTTTCATTAGTTTGACAACAGGTAGTTGATATGAAATATCTAAAATCACTTAATTAAGATTTTTTCCAAAAAAATATATATTTTAATAAAAAATAATTGATATAAAATATCTGAATTTTAATAATTCCTTTGCATGCATTTTTTTCCTTCTTTCATAAAATTTGTATTAAATGTTGTTTTTTTAATGAAAGGTTAATACAATAACTTTTACTAAATTAACCTAGAGTGTGTAATACATTTTCAAGAATCAATAAATTAGCATCTTTTGAGAAAAGGAAGGGTAAGAACTTTTAATATTTTAAAGAAATTTGTTCACTTACATTGAGAGATGAAGAAGAGGGGAAAAGAGAACAGGTTAAAACTATATATTCTAAATTTTGGTAATTGTATATTTCTATGAGGTTATATATATATAAGTACATTTTTCATGTAATTAATTTTTTTTCTAAACTGAATATTTTTTTATCAATGATTTTATCTCTCGTCTTCAAAATATACATGATTATTATAAATATTAGAGTAGAAATTATTGAATGGTGTCATATAGTGTTGAAAATGAAGGTAGTGTCATTAGTCGATGTCGAATTGTCTTTAAGATTGTCACGACTCAAAACTTGGGTTATGATGACACCTACGCCGATCCAACCTTGGTAGATAAGTCAACTCTAAAAATACAACACTTAAATTGAATAAAAATAAAACTAACACAAAAAACACATTATATAATCCAAATAGCCATATATAACTCTCTTTCATAAATACAAGAGAAAATACTCAAAATAATCCACCAAAACTCAGTGCACATGTAAAAAAGCATCTAATACCATAGAAGAACGCTGACAACATATGATACATCGTTGTCCAAACATAAAAACAAAAATAAAGATAGAGAGGGACACGTGTCAAGTCTCCACAGGAAGGAGCTCACCACAACTCCGAATCAAGGAGACAACTCGAATGAAATCAGGGACTTCGATGGAAAATCGTACTAGAATCTGCATTAGAAAAAATGTAGAAAACGTAGGATGGGTACAATCACTAGTACTCAATAGACATCATAGACCGATCGAGCTTAATCAGTTATTATATCGAGAAAAAGAATGCTAAATAACCCTGCACGCAGAAAAGCCCTAGTTGTTCAATAATGACAGTTAATAGGGAGCACTTCAAAGCATAACAAGAATAAAAGAATGATGTAGTGCAATGTTATGCGATGAAATGGCCAATGCCTACCGCTATACACCCCGTACACATGACATGTTGTGAGGTCGGACCCATGTGGAACTGGCAAGATCCATATACCCGTCCAGAATCTTACCTCATACCCGTCCAGAATCTTACCTCAAACTCACATAGCCATCTTACATCTTACCTCAGACTAAATCAATAGAAGATGATACATTTTCTTCAAAAAATAGTGTTTCTAATCAGGGGCGGAGCTAGTGTATAATGTGAGAGTTCGGACGAAACCAATAGCTTTTTCGTAGAAGATGTATTTATATTAGAAAATCCATTAAATATATCTAATTCTTAACGTGCGAACCCTCCATCATAAATTAGAAGATGGATCAGTGGTAAGGAGCAAGGGGGAAAGCCTTCCGCGTCGGAGATTGTGGGTTAGAACCTTGCTACGGCTAGGTTTTTTTTCCTTCACCTTTTCACCTAAAAAAGCATTTAGAATCACCATTTTTACCTGCATAAGTTGCTATACATGCAGATTTATTAATTTGAAATAAACAAAAATATAAAATTAATAATTATTTAAAGTCAAAAAAAAAAAAAAAGGAAGCATAAAACCTGCAATTTGCATCAGGGAAAAATTCTTCCCTCGAGTGCATGTAGTGGAATTTTTTTCCTCTATAAGTTTATTAAAAATGACTTGCGAAGTAGAATGGGTGATGATTTTTTGAGTAATTGTTTAATTTGTTATATAAAGGATAAAGTAGATGAAAGTATAGCCAATGATGCGATTATTGATCATTTTTAAAACATGACAAGTCGTCGAGTGCAATTGTGATAATAATATTTATACTTTTTATGTTGGAGTAGTGTTTAAGTGGTTCATCTTTTTTTAAATATATATTTGACTATCAGTACTCGTTAGTTAATATGATGGTTTAATATATTAGCTTGAGGTCGTTTTCCTATCATAAAACTCAGAACCCCCAAACCTCAAATACTGGCTCCGCCTCTGTTTCTAATTGTACAATCCAGTGACCATGAAATGAATGAATATGCATGATCAAAATAATACAATGAATTCAAATACAACGGATAAATATATAATGCAAAACAATTCTCAACTCATAAGCACAAACTACAAGCCTCAATATCGATAAATTCCGTAATCTCTCGCATAAGCCACACTTCTTCTTTCATTTCATTTACATTTTACATTGTGCCTATCGTGGCAGTTCAACACTTCATATATATAATAATGTATGAAATATCCCAAAACACAATATACGAAATAGTCATTCCCAATCTCAGGTTCATATTGTGCCTATCGTGACAAATTAACACATTATATGTATAATAATGCATGAAATAGCCAAAGCACAATATACGAAGTAGTCATTCCCAATCTCAGGCCATACATTGGCAAAAACCCCATCTCGGACACACAAATCGTATCATCATAATAACTACTTCAACTCAATATTTTACTCAATCCATAATATGCTTTACATGATAAGTTTTCGCCCGAACTAAGTCTGAAGAAAAGTAAGTCATAACTTACCTTGATGCCGAGCAAACACAATATGAACCATCACAAATGCACCTTTTCTTCCCAAACAGCCTCGAAATACTCCTAAACTATCAAGAACATGATCTACAAATAAATGCGAGTCTATTAATACCATATTGCTATACTTCTATTCTGAGCCTAAAAATCAACCAAAAAGTTAACCCCAAACCTGCAAGGAAAAATTATTTTTTTAAGAAAATAAAAATAAGTTTACCTATAAGGTAAGGAATCCAAACATAAAATTTCATAAAAAATGGAGCTCAAAATGACCCTCAAATCATCAAAATATGATTTCTTAACTTTAGGCCAAAAATTCCCGATTTCATGCTCAGACGCAGTTTTGAATGATGAAATAATCGAGCACTATGAGGAGCCCCTCCAGTTAGGCGTGGAACTTGACCAGCCTTGGGAAGATCATCCCTTGGGCGTCTGAAAAGTTGTGGAGGCTCACTGACCCTCCTATCAGTACGAGAGAGGAGCCTAACAACCTTTGAGTGAGTGGTACATGAGACATAATATTGCATCTTCAAGTACAGCTTGGAAAGAGTGTACAATTCAAAGGCACAAGCTTCCTGCACATCTCTTCCTGCTGCTTGTTCAACAATAACTTTCCTCATAAGGAACCTCTTGATTGTTTTGTCCTTAGGACAACACTTGCTGCAGTTGGAGCAGCGGATGAATTTGACTTTAAATATCAGGTTTCAGCATAGGAAGGGACCAAACATGTTGATGGAATGCTATCACTAATTCAAAAATGAGAGATCAACAGAAGAATAAATATACGAGGAGGTTGAACAATGTATTTACAATGTAACATAGGTTTGAAACAAGGAATTATTTGTCGAAAATAATTTGAATTATCTATAGTGTTTTTCTTTCTTGAGAAAAATAAGTTTATTAATTTTGTGATTTTCCTATACAAATACAAATTTGTACCGTGGATAATATAATTTCTTAATTATATATTATTTTGGGGTCTTTCATAATTATGATAAAAGAAAGAATGATGAAATAATAAAAAAAATTAAAAAATTAAAAAGAATGATGAAATAATAAAAAAATTAAAAAATTTGATGTCAAAATTAGTTTACTCATAACATAAGGTCTTTAAGTTCCAAAAATTAATGAAATCCAACCATAAATCGACCTTCAAGCCAGTGATTTTCAATTTCTTATTTTTGAGGTTTCAAATATCATTTTTTATGAATCAAAGCATGAAAATCTTGTGGGTATTCCTGAAAATTGAACAAAATAAGTTAGAATTGTTGTTTTCTAGATTTTCTGCAGAATGTTGACACACTAAGCACACAGTTTTGTTTGTTCTAAGTCCACAGTTATACTGTATCTCCTTAAAGAATCTAATCCCCTCACTATTGCCCGAGGTATGGATTAATTCTTCCCAGGATAAAATAGAACACTATTCTACAATATTGGTAATGAAAATTGTAGAACTTCGTCGAACTCAAGAAAGGAGTAGTCACACACACTGACTGTTTTATGTTGTAGAAGAAGAGAGTTTACAGAATTTCGTTTTGCTTGTAAAAAATATTCTGAATACCTGATGAAGGAAAACACAGGTATTTATAGCCAACTACGCACTGTTTCGAAAGGATGCACTGTTTCGAAAAGTTGCACTGTTTCTGAAACATCGCATTTGTTCTGGAACTGATGCATCGTTTCTGGAACGTTGCACTGTTTCTTTCTTGAACAGTCACAAACGTTGCAAAACATTTCGTTGGAACATTGCATTTGGAGGAAAATTTCAGACGAAATTTTTCTGGATTAAAAAAATTTATCCAAAAAGATAGTCTCTCGATCGATCATTTTCCAAAGCCAAAGCCAAAGCCGAAGCTGAAGCCGAGCGAGCGACGACGACGGCGGCGCGAGGCTTGGTTTCTTCTTGGCTCACTATCCCTTCAAAGGAGTACTTCTTAATATAAAGTACAAATGATTTCTTTCTCCCACCAATGAGGGAGAAACTATTTTTCTCTTCTATAAAGTGACTATTCACCTCCCTTTGTTCCACCATTTTCCATTCAACTTTCACCAAAACCCAACAATCCCCCACATGAATGGGGAATGGCTATTTCATTTTAGAAAAACATGTGTGATCTACAAATAAGAATCAGTTGCATCTGGATAAGTAGGTTTCCCTTTGAACTTTCCATAGTGAACATACATCGGGTATCCTCGGTCAATCGGTAGATTTGATATCTTTGAACCGTCGAGCTTTTATGTATACCTATACAATGTATGTCACACAACTAACCCTTAACCGTTCTTGGTTCTCATTATTTTGTTCGTTTCAGCCATGAACACGTCCTGGTTTCATGAGTGTGTAGAGAATTGGCCTTACGTTATATTCTCCTAGAAGCGGCTTACACTTCACACTCACATATGTGATTCCTAAACGTTAAGTCCAATAGACAAAACTATTTGGTCATACCAGCCAAACTTAGGTAATCATTAAAGGCTTCACATCTTAAGCTCTATCCTTGTTTTCTGAACATTGTCTACATCATGAGAATAGGTTGAGTTTAGTTTGACAATGTTGGACTGTCAGTCACGACTTTGTTTGATCTCTTTGAACCTAGCTCTTGGGATCTCCAGTCTGCTAGGTAGAGTTACCGCCGTGATGACTTGTCCGAGGCCTTAAACCCATTCCCTTTGATGATTTATCAACCGCCTCTCTAGTTAGGCCTTTTGTTAGCGGATTCGACACATTATCTTTTGACTTAACATAGTCAATTGTGATAATTCCACTAGAGAGTAATTGTCTAACGATGTTGTGTCTTCATCGCATGTGACGAGACTTTCCATTATACATAACATTTCCAGCTCGTCCTATTGCCGATTGACTGTCACAATGTATACATATAGGAGCAACTGGATTTGGCCATAAAGGAATATCTTCTAGAAAATTCCTTAGCCATTCTGCTTCTTCACCGGCCTTATCCAGAGCTATAAACTCAGATTCCATTGTAGAGCGAGCTATACACGTCTGTTTGGAAGATTTCCAAGACACTGCTCCTCCACCAATGGTGAACACATATCCACTTGTGGATTTTATTTCAGATGATCCGATGATCCAATTTGCATCACTATATCCTTCAACCACCGCAGGATATTTATTGTAGTGCAATGCATATTCTTGAGTGTATTTTAAATAACCCAACACTCGCTCCATCGCCATCCAATGAGTTTGATCGGGATTACTCATGTACCGACTCAGTTTACTTATGGCGCAAGCTATATCAGGTCTTGTACAATTCATTATGTACATCAAACTTCCTAACACTCGAGCATAGTCCACTTGGGACTTGCTTTGACCCTTGTTCTTTATAAGAGCAAGATTTACATCAATTGGAGTCTTTGCGACTTTGAAGTCCAGATACTTGAATTTCTCCAATACCATGTTGATATAGTGAGTCTGAGAAAAAGCTAGACCTTGAGGAGTTCTGTGAATTTTAATTCCTAAAATCAGATCTGCAACTCCTAAGTCTTTCATATCAAATTTGCTAGCAAGCATACGCTTAGTAGCATTTATATCGAAAATGTCTTTACTCATTATCAATATATCATCAACATACAAGCAAACAATGACAACGTGATTTTGAGTGTTCTTTATGTAAACACATTTATCATACTCATTTATTTTAAATCCATTTGCCAACATTGTTTGGTCAAATTTCGCATGCCATTGTTTGGGTGCTTGTTTTAGTCCATAAAGTGACTTAACCAGTCGACATACCTTCTTTTCTTTTCCTGGAACTACAAACCCTTCGGGTTGATCCATGTAGATCTCTTCCTCCAATTCTCCATTTAAGAAGGTTGTCTTCACATCCATTTGATGAATTTGAAGACCATACAAGGCGGCTAACGCTATCAATATTCGAATTGACGTAATTCTTGTTACCGGCGAGTATGTGTCGAAATAATCAAGACCTTCTCGTTGTTTGAACCCCTTGACAACTAGTCTTGCCTTATATTTATCAATAGTGCCATCATCTTTCATTTTTCTTTTGAAGATCCATTTAGAACCCAATGGTTTGTTTCCTGGAGGAAGATCAACTAATTCCCACGTATGATTATTCAATATGGATTCTATTTCACTATTGATTGCCTCTTTCCAATATTGTGCTTCTGAAGAAGACATAGCTTCCTTAAACGTTTGAGGCTCATTCTCTACTAAGAATGTCAAGAAATCGGGACCAAAGAAAGTTGATGTCTTTTGACGTTTGCTGCGCCTTACACTTTCTTCATTAGGCGTACTTTCCTTTTCTTCTTCCCGAGGTCGTTTAGATTTTTCACTAGACGACTCACATTCATTCTTATACGGGTAAACATTTTCAAAAAATTCAGCATTGTCTGATTTGATTACCGTATTTACATGAATGTCAGGATTGTCTGATTTGTGAACCAGAAATCGATACGCCTTGCTATTGGTTGCATATCCAATGAATACACAGTCAATTGTTTTGGGTCCTATTTTAACCCTTTTGGGTTTAGGAACTTGGACTTTTGCCAAACACCCCCACACTTTGAAATATTTCAAGGTGGGTTTCCTTTCTTTCCACTTCTCATATGGAATTGACTTTGTTTTGCTATGGGGTATTCGATTGATTATTCGATTCGCCGTTAAAACAGCTTCCCCCCACAAGTTCTGCGGTAAACCAGAACTTATCAACAAGGCATTCATCATCTCCTTTAATGTTCTATTCTTTCTTTCCGCAATTCTATTGGATTGTGGAGAGTATGGGGCAGTTGTTTGATGAATAATGCCATATTCCAAACATATTTCTTCAAAAGGAGATTCGTATTCGCCGCCCCTATCACTTCTGATCATTTTGATTTTCTTATCAAGTTGTGTCTCAACTTCATTCTTGTATTGCTTGAATGCATTAATTGCCTCATCTTTGCTGTTAAGCAGATAAACATAGCAATATCGAGTGCTATCATCAATGAAAGTTATAAAGTATCTTTTACCACCACGTGATGGTGTTGACTTCATGTCACAAATATCTGTGTGGATTAAGTCTAAGGGATTTGAATTCCTTTCAATCGACTTAGACGGATGCTTAGCATACTTAGATTCCACGCATACTTGACACTTTATATTATTACTTTCAAACTTAGGCAATATTTCCAAGTTAATCATTTTTCGCAATGTTTTATAATTAACATGTCCTAAACGTGCATGCCACAAATTATTGGACTCAAGCAAGTAAGAAGAAGAAGTACTTTTATTGATATCAACAGCCATCACATTTAGCTTGAAAAGGCCCTCAGTGAGGTAACCCTTTCCTACAAACATATCAGATTTGCTAAGTACAATCTTATCAGACGCAAATACACACTTAAAACCATTCTTGACCAGAAGTGAAGTCGAGACCAAATTCTTACGCATTTCAGGAACATGAAGAACGTTGTTAAGCGTCACTATTTTTCCCGAAGTCATTTTCATGCCAACCTTTCCAGTTCCTTCAATCTTTGCAGTTGCAGAGTTTGCCATACAAATAGTCTCGCCTTGTCCAGCCACAGTATAGGAAGAGAACAACTCCCTATTTGAACAAACATATCGGGTAGCACCCGAATCCATCCACCATTCTTTGGGATTTCCAATCAAGTTGCACTCGGACAGCATTGCACACAAAAATTCCATGTCCTCATTCAGGTTCGCTTGGTCTTTCTTTTTCTTGTCCTTGTCCTTCTTAGGAGCACGACACTCCGAAGCCATATGACCATACTTGCCACAGTTGTAGCAATTTCCTTTGAACCTCTTCTTGCTTGGTTCATTCTTCTCTTCATTGGACTTTTTCCTTTTCTTGTTCTTTGGAGGAGTTTCAACATGATTTGCTCCCGGAATTGAAGACTTTGAAGTGGCTTTCTTTTCAGCAGCTTTGTTGTCTTCTTCAATCCGCAAACGAACAATCAAGTCCTCCAACTTCATTTCCTTTCGTTTATGTTTCAAGTAGTTCTTAAAATCCTTCCACAAAGGAGACAATTTTTCAATAAAAGCTGCCACTTGAAATGCTTCATTTACATCCATTCCTTCAGCAAGTAAATCATGGATTATTACTTGCAATTCTTGGACTTGAGACATGACAGTTTTACTGTCAACCATTTTATATTCCAGAAATTTGGCCACCACAAATTTCTTCAGTCCAGCATCTTCAGTCTTGTATTTCTTGTCTAATGCGTCCCATAATTCTTTAGACGTTTTGCATATGCTATAGACATTATACAAGCTATCTTCCAACCCATTCAGAATGTAATTTTTGCACAGAAAATCAGAATGATTCCATGCTTCCATTACTATGAAACGGTCCTTTTCCGGAGTGTCATCCGTGAAGGTTGGAACTTTGTCAGAAATAAATTTCTGCAAACTGAGAGTGGTTAGATAGAACAACATTTTCTGTTGCCACCTCTTAAAGTCAGTACCGATAAATTTTCCTGGTTTTTCAGTTGCTGTCAGTGCAGGAACAACACGGTTTGAAGAAGCTGTATTTGTTTGCACAGAAGCAGAAGTCATTACAGTATCAACAGGTTCTGCCATTTCGGTTAGATTCTTAAGCTTGTTGTTTTCTAGATTTTCTGCAGAATGTTGACACACTAAGCACACAGTTTTGTTTGTTCTAAGTCCACAGTTATACTGTGTCTCCTTAAAGAATCTAATCCCCTCACTATTGCCCGAGGTATGGATTAATTCTTCCCAGGATAAAATAGAACACTATTCTACAATATCGGCAATGAAAATTGTAGAACTTCGTCGAACTCAAGAAAGGAGTAGTCACACACACTGACTGTTTTATGTTATAGAAGAAGAGAGTTTACAGAATTTCGTTTGGCTTGTAAAAAATATTCTGAATACCTGATGAAGGAAAACACAGGTATTTATAGCCAACTACGCACTGTTTCGAAAGGATGCACTATTTCAAAAAGTTGCACTGTTTCGAAGCACTGTTTCTGAAATATCGCATTTGTTTTGGAACTGATGCATCGTTTCTGGAACGTTGCATGTTTCTGGAATGGTTGCATTGTTTTGGAACGATGCACTGTTTCTTTCTTGAACAGTCACAAACGTTGCAAAATATTTCGTTGGAACATTGCATTTGGAGGAAAATTTCAGACGAAATTTTTCTGGTTTAAAAAAAGATAATCTCTCGATCGATCCTTTTCCAAAGCCGAAGCCGAAGCCGAGCCGAGCGAGCGACGACGACGACGGCGCGAGGCTTAGTTTCTTCTTGGCTCACTCTCCCTTCAAAGGAGTACTTCTTAATATAAAGGACAAATGATTTCTTTCTCCCACCAATGAGGGAAAAACTATTTTTCCCTTCTATAAAGTGACTATTCACCTCCCTTTGTTCCCATTTTGTTCCACCATTTTCCATTCAACTTTCACCAAAACCCAACAAGAATCACGCACCCAAAGTTTATACAAGAAGAACACATCAAAAATTACCTCAATCGAAGCTTTCTAACTCCCATATTATTGAAAATATTTAAATCCCAAAATTTGGCCCATTTTATATATTTCCAGACCTCTCATTTGTGATACCCTCGCATTTTCGACCAAATGAAAAGAACAACACTTCACGCTAAAAAGACCATAACAATCTCATGCGAACTCGAAATGCGAGGATTCTTTTGCACTGATTTTGAAATCACGATACAGATCTAATGGTTCTATCCAAACACCTTTTAAAGCTCATTTGCTTCAGGTGGTACTATTAAATCTCAACGACATTAAAACACTAAACTTCGAATGAACACTCAAAACACATCCGAGACCATCAGAACGCAACCCAATAGTGCAAATCGATCGTAAAAGACATTTCGAGCCTGCTGGAATCATCAAATCACCACCCGAGGTTTTCTTGATTCAGTGTTGACTGTGATAAATTATAAGCTTCCTTAAATCTCAAAAATTCAACCAAAGGCTCAAAATACTCTCGAACACTTTGGGACCGGAATGAACTTCCATGGTCAAACTTTTCAATTTCTCAACTTCTAAACCTAAAAAATCTTCCTCTAAATGCATTCTATCATCTTGGAAATCGTGCCATCCATTCTCGTAAGACATAAACAATATAATGAAGCCACTGAAAGGTTCAAATTAGGAAGACAAGTTAAAAAGAAGAAAATGACCATGCAGTTCATTGCATCATCCACCACTTAAACATTCGCTCATCGTCAAACGGGCAAAAAAAAATACCAAGACTGTCGAACAACTACAAATGTCCATGATAGACCTCATACAAGTACTCTTAAATAAAAATTATATCTGTAGTACCGCTTGTTCTCCCTAACCATCAAATCCTTTTAGTTTTAATCCTAAATACTATATCTCTATTAATTCTGAACCAAATTTGCTTATGCAATTTTGAATAAAAATGTTATGAGATTTTGCTTATGCAATTTGAAATAAAAGCATTAAACTTTCAAATTGTTAAAACAATTAGGGCCCAAACCCAACATTATGCTGAATTACACATTTCTGCTGCAAAAGAGGCCCATGAAATAAAGACATTTCAAAACAAAAGATTTTTTTCATAATTTATAAAAAGTGTTGGGCCAAATTCAAATGGGATAATACCCAAGTTTTTTCAAATACTTTGGGATGGTTTTCAGGTTAAAGTTTGAGCTCCAAAGTCTTTCAAGTCGAAACAAATTTTCAACAATTGATCAAGGCTCAAATTAAATTGTGACATACTCCCTCCATTCCTTTTTATTTGCTCCATTTGAAATGTACTTATATTCCTAAATACTTGCTCCTTTAATCTTTCAAGAATAGTTTGAACACAATCTTCCTATCATGCCCTTGTTCAATAAATGTAATCATTATTGATTGAAAAGAGGAATAAAATTTAATTAGGGGTATATTGGTAAAATTACTTTTAATTTTATAGGAGTAAATGATTTATTAAGGGGTGTGCCCAACCCAAATAGAGAGAATATAAAGGAATGGAGGGAGTAGTTTGGAAGATCAATTATATCTTCCCAAATTATTGAACACAAGTGCGGATCTACAGTAGCGGGTGTGGGTTCCCGAACATGTAATTATATTGAAAACTATATTAAGATTTAAGACAAATAAGTTTTTTGTGATCGGAACCTACAATCAAACAGGTGGTTCGTGGAGAGAAAGGCACCCTGAAGTTTCACTGTCCAACAGTGTTGGAAAATATGTTCCAAGAACACATACAAAAATATACGAAGAAGAATACAAGATGAAGGGTTAATAATATGAACACCGAAAAGAGGATTTGAGGCTTGAAACACGCATGGAACGCTTTCCTAAAAACGATATTTGCTCCCTCTCCTCTGCGAGATTGCTATGGGATTATACGCAAATAGTTTTAGTGGATATGACAAGCCTATTGAATTCTGCACTAAGCAAATAGTGAAGAGATTCTTCTGGAAAGCAAGAACTTATTGAACTTGATCTTTTGGAGAAGAAAGAGTATTTTGGGGAAAGTTGTAAACATGTTTCTCTGTAAAAGTTTCTGTAAAAGATAGTTGAAATCACAAGAGGTGGGTTTAAATAGAATTGGTGGAAAGTACACAACCTTTAATCTAAAAGACACCTCTTCTCCAAAAGACATCTCTTTTCTAAAAAGACACCTCTTCATAAAATACATTTAGTAATTTAATTTAAATAAAAAATCCAACAAACAACATGCGGGATCGACCCCTAGTGGGTGCGAGGACCTTTTTAAAGTCACTGTATAAGGAACCCACAAGGTTTAAATCCAAGACCCTCCTTTATTGAACAAATGAACAAATAATCATGTCAATGCTAAAGTAAAGTTGAATTAGTGATTTGATCAATGTCTGAAACACGTGTGAATATATCATATTTTTAAAGCAAAGAGCCATTCTTCACCCAAGCTTCACCAAATTATAAAATTGATTCACTAGTTAAGTTAATGGAATAATTAATTGCTAATATATGATTATACAAAATAAAGTTTTAAACCCGTTTACAAAATAATATACACTTTAGCCTAGAAAATTTTTCAAACTTCGCCAGTAATTATATTTGCGAATTTCTCGAGATGCCTAACACCCTTTTTAGAAAATTATTTGAATCCTTACCCTTTTTCTATTTTTTCCAAATGTTTTTAAGGTTTAAAACACTTTCTTTCAATATGGGTTCTTAATTTCCAAAATAAAATTAGGTGGTGATTCTGTGTTTATAAAGCCAAGTTATTTGATGTGCTTTTAACCTAATTTAAAAATGGATTGTAACATATATAATATTTAAAAATGGCATAATACATAAACAACACTCAAACATAGTTTTAGATGACAAGTAAACACTCCAACTTTGAGCATATTTAGAAATCTCAACTTAATCTCAACTGGTAACTAAACACTTCAATTCGCCCCTACTGTGTCCCGTGAATTCCGGATGCTGACGCATACATAAATTTTAAAGGTGTTTATATCATCCTTTTGTAAGAATTTATCAATGAATCCACTTCTCCGATGAAGTACTTAAATGTTTGACACGTATTCTTAGGCTCCTTATATATAAAAATATAGATGAGAAGGATGTCACACCAATCAAAATTTTCAGTTAATTGATATATTGCAAGTTACACCAGAGGAAAAGCAAATAATCATAAAAAATGCTCATGCAGGTTGGGTTTTATCTTTTCGGAGCTAATTTGTATTTAATCGAATTTTAATATGGATAAGGATAAAAAATAAATTAAAAAAAGAGTTAAGTCGATTTTTCAATAATTAATGTATGTATAAGTGTGCCACAAATTTCTTTAATGTCTGTCTGGATAATACACTCTATCATTACTATCTAACTACTCACCGCCAGTCTATGCATGAAAGCAACATTAGAGCTGCAGGTGTATATTTCTACTTGGTCACCCTCTTCTTCTTAATCTTTTTTTTTTTTTTTTGGTTTCATTTTTGGTCAGACAGAGCTAATTAATAAGAGCAGGGCAAAGAGTACCATTGCTAGTTACATTTGTGTTAGGATTTTTATCCTGATTTTCTTACTAAATTTAAGTTTTACTTTTTTTTTGAAAAAAAAATAAAAGTAATACCATAATTACTTTTACTTTTTCTAAAAGGAAAAATATAAAACTCTACCATATTTGGTTTATTTCTTGCTTAGAAGAAAAGTTTTGGAACTCTATAAATAGAAGACCCATCTTCTCATATCATAACACAATAACATCTACAATGTGACCATTAAAGAGTCTTGTTTAGGGAGAAATTTCTCCCAATAGATTTTTATACTTTTTCAATATTAAGTTTTCATATTAGGCCAATTGACCAAACCATATCAATAATATACTTTTTAGTTTAGTATTTTTGTCATCTGATTTATCGCCTTGATGGTTTGCAATTATAAGCTTCCGCATGACGCCCTCTCGATTTCGAACCCAACAAGTGGTATCAGAGCCTATGGTTCAAAGGTTTGATGATTCGATTGAGGACAGTTTAAGATCAAAGTTTCAACCAACTTGGCGATGATAAAGATTTTTTGTCAAAAAAAAAAGAAGTCCAAAATACTATATGTGGAGACTATTCTCAATCATATTTTCAACAATCCTGCTGTTACAACTTTGAAAATAAAGTTCACTTTTAACCCTACAAAGGGCTCCAATATTTTTAACCCGAAAGGGTTCATATATTTTTTTAACCACAAAAGCTCCATTTTTAAAGCATGCCAAGCAGCAGTGATGAAGATTATGTGAAGAACGAAGATTATGCATATGAAGAAGGCGGATCAAATTTTGTCTAGAAAATCAAGCCAAAAAGGAGAGATTTGTTAGGGTTTTTGCCCTGATTTTCTTACTAAATTTAAGTTTTACTTTTCTTGGAAAGAAAATAAAAGTAATACCATAATTACTTTTACTTTTTCTAAAAGAAAAAATATAAAACTCTACCATATTTGGTTTATTTCTTGCTTAGAAGAAAAGTTTTGGAACTCTATAAATAGAAGACCCATCTTCTCATATCATAACACAATAGCATCCACAATGTAGCCATTAAAGAGTCTTGTTTAAGGAGAGATTTCTCTCAATAGATTTTTATGCTTTTTCAATATTTGGTTTTCATATTAGGCCAATTGACCAAACCATATCAATAATATGCTTTTTAGTTTAGTATTTTTGTCATCTGATTTATCGCCTTGATGGTTTGCAACTATAAGCTTCCGCATGACGCCCTCTCGATTTCGAACCCAATAATTTGAACTAGTGTACTCTAATTTTAATTAGGAAAAGTGTCAAATTTACCTCTCCACTTTGAAAAATTGGCTAAATATACCCTTCGTCATACTTTGGGATCAAATTTATCCTTGTTGTCATACTTTGGGGCCAAATTTACCTTCGCTGTTAAGAAACTTTTCACTTGTACTCTTTCTTTAGTAGAAAAGCTCAAATCAACGTTAAATGCCCCATTTTATTAAAATAAAACACACCTTAATCTAATTCGCCCCGCCTGACCAACCCACAAAAAAAACACAAATAATTACCCCTCCCTCAGTTCTATTGTCGAATTTTTCCAACGAACAAATATACTTCTCTTGCAACGTGCAACGCGCAACGCTAGTAGATTGTTCACAAATGAACAAAAAGTAAAATGGAATGAGATAACACAGAAACATGGAACTAGAGAAAATGTCTAGTACAAACTCTGCTCTTGTTCCAGTTATGTTCAAATTTCAAAATCTGGTATGCAATTCTATATGCATCTAGATTCTAGAATAAGTGGATAAGTTTTCTGAGCAAATGACATGATAAAAAATTTGTGTAGATCCAAATTCTATATGGAGACATAAGAATGAAGAGATGCCATGATCGGCATATAAGGATGCTTCTTAACTTAAAACTTTCAGAGAAATATCTGGTGGACCTAATCTGTTGTATTTGACTACTAAGTGTCATTTTTCATGAGCTCTTCATAGATGTAGATCCATGAATTGAGGGAGAGGTATATTTGTTTGTGTCTGCACTGATGCACATCCATTTTTCATGAGCTATGCACTGATAAGTATCCAGTGGCCTAATCTTGTTGGGAAAATTTGACCAATAGAACTGAGGGAAAGGTATATTTGTTTGTGTCTTTTTGTGGGTCGGGTTGGACGGGTTAGATTAGGGTGTGTTTTATTTTTTAAAAATGGGGCGTTTAACATTTATTTGAGTTTTTCTGTTAAAGGAAGGGTACAAGTGAAAAGTTTCTTAACAACGAGGGTAAATTTGGCCCCAAAGTATGACAATGAAGGTAAATATGACCTCAAAGTATGACGAATGATATATTTAGCCAATTTTTCAAAATAGAGGGGTAAATTTTGGTCCTTTTCCCTTTTAATTATGCTGTTTTAACCATTGTATTTGTCCTGCAAGAAGAGTTGATCACATCAATATTTACCGTCTTTACATTTTTTGTGCTCCCTCTGGCCAATAATATTTGTCCATATTACTAAAAATAGATATCCAACAATAGTGGTGCAGTTTGAAAAATCAATGGATAATTTACCTCTTTCTACCCATTTTACCCTTAGGTATTAATTACAGTCATTACCCAATACATTTTTCAAAGCATTGAATTAATTATATTTAAAGGGTAATATAGTAAAATTATCCTTATTATTTATTACTTCTTAACATGTGTTCCAAGTCAATAATAGACAAATATTATTGAACGAAAGGAGCACTAAGTATATCTTTTATTTTGTTTAACCATCCACTAGTGTTGACCATCCATTAAGCTCGACTAATCCAAATATCGTTGCATGCGAGCAGGCTCACTAAACTAGGTGAAGTGCTACCTATTGCTTCTTTTCTAATATTTCAACATCTAGACTTTTGATCAAAGATGGAGGAACTCTAATCATCCTACCACAACAAACAATTGTCGGTGGTTAATGAAGACGTATCATCGATAACCACAAAAAATACTGAAAAAGATAGTTATTGATTTTTCACATGAAGCTTTTTAGGTTTTTAATTGGCTATAACGACTTAATTGTTTTTCTTTTAATCTTCAAAGTCCATAACCATTATTTGATTGGATATGTAAACAAACTATTTAGCCAAACACCATTTAAAGAGTGGTTCCCGCACAAACATTGGGTGCTGTGACAATTGGCAAGTGATTTTGACATTTTAACCGAAGTGTTTATGTTGAAATAATGAAATGTATGAGTGCAATCGCTTCGTTTCCTAATTGGTCATTTAGTTTGACTTCACTTGAACTTCGTTATCACCGTTAACTTGCTTCATTTGTCAACTTCGTAGTGATTAATCTGGGATGGATTTAGGATTTACGATTTATGGATTCAGTCTTTAAAATTCTTCGCATTTATTTTATTATATTTTTAAAGTTATGAATTCATAATTTTATTATAATTTTCATCGGATGTCTTTGAGAATTGAGAATTCGATTTTTTTTTTTTTTTTTAATTCTTTTGAATTGGAATGGCATGTATAGAAATTCAGTATTTTGCAATGAAACCAATTTAAAAAAGCACTTTTGAGCAGCAATTAGTGTTTGACCAAGCTTTTAAAAGTGTTTTTAAGTACATTTTTCTCATAAGTACTTTTTTCAAAAGTGCTTTTGGAGAGAAACTACTTTTTTTAGCTTATGAAAAACTACTTTTTTTACTTCCCAGAAGCACTTATTTTCTTCCATAAGCTTGGCCAAACACCTCAATTTTTTAAAATAAGCACTTTTGAAAAAAAATAAGCATTTTTGGGGAAAAAAAAGCTTGGCCAAACAGGCTATTAATTGATAAGAATCACAGTGAAGATGGCTGACATTCTTCCCAGAACGATGACTTCGTAAGTAGTTCTTATGAATTAAAAAAAAAGGAAACAGTTGTAGAATAAGAAGATTAAACATCTAATTTATTGCTGAATTTTAACAAATTAAAATAAGATCAAGGAAATAATTTGTTAATACAAAGCTCTTTATTTCATAAGATACTGAAAGATTGAAGTCTGCAAAAATAAATCTACTTTATTTTTTTTTAAAAATAAAATAAAATTTCGAATGAAAAAGATAGTGACCTTGGTGACATGTTGGTGGTTGGATGGATGACCACATGTATACTCTAGATTTGAAGGTCCAATGCCCGTCTAATTGTGTGTCATAATCGTATATGATAGTGATTTCTCAACGACGGAAGTCACAACTATATAAAGCAAAACTCATATAAACCCCAATTGTGACATAAATGTCAGTATGTCACAAACACCTGTAAATTTACCTTCTCTAACACCTAAAAAGATCAAACACCAAATTAACATATGTCCTTATGCAATATTGCTCGCAAGATGTGATTTTACACAATGCTTTTAATTATAAGTTAATGGTCAAAAACAAATTTAACTATTACTTTTTCGCGCATTTCATACTTTAGCTATCCATTATTTTCTTTACCTACCTAGACTATCACTATCTTTGTATATAAACAAACCTCAATGCTAAGTTGATCAACTATTTGCTACCAATCGACAACAAGCCAACTCAACATTAAGGTTTTGTTTATATACTAAGAGAATGATAGTTTAGGTAGATAAAGAAAATGATGGATAGATATGAAGCTTGCGAAAAAGTGATAATTTGATATGATTTTGATCATTAACTCTTTAATCAGATACAACAAAATAATCTCTATAATTTCATAGAGCGCAAATTCGGAAAGAGAATATATACTTTCTTTTCATGATAGATTTGAACTTTAACTAGGTCAAGAGGGTTGGTAGAATTTCACACTTCAAACTTTTTGTGAAGCAGGAACCAGGAAATGAATTATTTCTAATTGTAAAATAACTATTGGTTCCAAAAGATCAAACCATTCTAGTTTGGGAAAGAACTTCCTTCTCCAGTGGATTTTGAGATACTGTCTATTTTTTTTAAAAACAAATTAAGAAGTCAGTTTGATATATTTTTCTAAAGAGAGAATCACTATATATACATAATAAGAAAAATATTTATAAAAAGTGATAAAAGTTTTCATCTTACAAAATATATTATGAGTTTCTTTTAATACAAAACATATTAGAAATTTCGCTCGAGGCTTGAAAAAAATTGCTCAAAATTTCATGTATGAAAAGTGTATGAAATGTATATATCTCGTTTAAGGCTTAAAATTTTGCTCACACTTTTTATGTATTAAAACTCTATAAAATCGGTATGAATTGTTTATAACTTGCTTAAGACTTAGAATTTTGCGTACAATTTTGTGTACGAAGACGGTATAAGATTGATATGAAATATGTATATTTTGCTCAAGGCTTAAAATTTCGTGTATGATAATCGTATAATATCAATATGAGATATATATAATTGTTTAAAATTTATATAACCAGAATAAGTGATGAAGAATGATGCATTTTTACCTTGTAATTTGCATGTTGATCATTTTTTCCCTTTACCTAATGAAAGACGAAGAGAAACAATAAAAAGTAGAGCTAAGAATACAAAATATTTAGATTTTTAAGTTTTTTAACTTCTTAAAATTTAATAACAAGTTGAATTTTATTTTTTTGGTATTAATTTAAGAACTTGTTTAGTAGCATTAATTTTATTAGAAGAAGTTTTATGGGCTTGCGCACCAAAAAAAAAAACTCGTCCAACACCTAAGCGTTTTTCCGGACTGATGGGGCTTACGCCTCACAGTACTTTTTGCCCCACAGATCACCCCAGTGCATTTCTACTATGCCCCACCTCAAAGCTCACCCCATAATTGCCCTTAGACATTGCTCTTGTTATAAAACATTGTACTAGGTAATATGGATGTCCACTACTCTTCTCCATAATGTATAGTTAATCATCCACTATCCTCTCCATTATGGATGTAACTCTTACACCCTTTAACCTCCCTCATAACCTTCACGGTTAATATAATATTTATGACAACCTTTTATATGCCTCTATGTAATACTATAAATAGAGGCATAAGAATTAGTATTCTATACACTTGAACATTTGAGAAATATTGGATACTTGGAAGAATAAGAAAACTCTCTTCTATTATTGCTTTTATTATTCTTGCTCTCTACATTTTTTGTTCATATTATTACTCTTTTAACTTAGTAATCTTCTTTGGTATAAAGATATTTCAGAAGTAATTTTTCTTACGGGCAAGAAAGCAATACTTATGCTATTTGTATATGATTTAATTATTATTGTATTTTAATAATATTTTTGGGTGCAGTTATAGAAGAATGCGTTATTAAAGACTTGTAGTTTTTGTTATATTCGGTGTATATTTTATTACATTAAATTTGTTATGTTTGAATTTTTAGTTATTCAATTTGAAGGTTAAAAGTGGTAATATTTCAAAGGCTCGAAAGTGAGTCCTACTACACTTTGGCCTATTATGCCATCGATTGAGGATAAGACGGTATATTTAAGTCCTATCGTATCAAGAGGGTAAGACATTGAATTATACAGAGTCCTGATGCATCATGATGATTAGATGTTGGGTTCGAATCCTATCATATTATGGCCTAAAACGCCTTTATATTGATAGGACGTTGGGTTCAAATCCGAATGCACTATATTGATGACATAAGAATGACTAAAACAAAATGATATATTTTTGATGAAAAGTCATGGAACCCACCCTATTGATTTGCTCCATTCTCTTATACGTGAATGTAGTAGCAGTGTATAATATGTCTGAAAGAAGATAAGTTATTGAATGCATAAATATAGGTGTGGAGGAATAAAATAATAAAATTAATCATCATTGTGGTAATTATAAAAAAAGGAACACTATGGGTTCTCCAAATAGTCCTTCAAAAGGTGAAAGTAATTTTACCATCAATTTGGTTTGAAAGGTATTGGCCATGTGGTTATTGTGCGACCTAAATTTGATAAGTTTTATAAATCCTCCATCCAAATAAAAGAATATAAAGTAGTGGTGCACTTGACCTTTCAAATTGATGTTGAGGTGTGTCATGCAAATATGACAAATTTCAAGATATGATAATCAACTTATAAAAAAAAATTATGAAGCATGTACATATGGTTATAATCCATTTCTTGAAAAGATTGAGACTTGTGATAAGCATCATAGATGCTCGGCATTTCTTGAAAATGAATGTGTCAATATGTGATAAAAATTATGGATAAGAAAGTGCTCATGTATGGTTGGATAAATACCACAACTCACCTCTAAGGAGGTTTGAGAGAATCGAAAAGAATTTTTTTTGATATTAATAGCCATTGATCAAGTACTTTTTAGTACATATTTTGGTATGTCTTATAATGATCTACCAAAGGGTAAAAGCAAGAAATGATTCTTGCCTATAAAAGTTTTCGCCATGACCAAAAATAGATATTATGGTGTGGTCAAATAAATTTATTATTGATTGCCTACATATGGTATGCCAAAAAGATTTTGTCAAACCTTGTAAAAATAATTATTAAAGGCAAAAGTAAAACAAGAAAAGAGTCACTTATAAGGATTTTGACCATAATGATAATAGTTTTCTTCCTAAAAGGAGATGTTCACCATGCAAAATGGTGTTCTGGAATATGTGGTAGTACACAAGTATATACTAGCTCCAGAAAAGCTAACGTGTTACTACTCGAAGGAGTGAAATTGTTCATGATATTGGGATTGTAGCAAGTCTCAAAAAAAACTTATTAAGTTTCAAAGGCATTGGCAAAATGAAATTATATTGAGACTATATATTATGGGAAGATTTAATATTTTCATATTACTACAATCGAAATGGGTTATAAATTTTTATGAGAGAGGTTATCTAGTTTTTCTTCTATTGTTGATACAAATATGGATATTGTGATCGAATCACATACAATAGTAAATAATTTTTTTTTTTTTTTTACAAAAAATATATAAGTTGACATGATCGGTTGACCATCTCGGTTCAAATGTGATGTGAAAATAATTGAGAATTCATGTGTTTATAGATTAAAGAAATAAAATGTTCTTCATGAATTCTCTTATGCTGCTTGTTCTCATGATAAATTTATCATTATACCAGTTAAGGTTAGGATTGTATCCCCTGAATTTTTGGAATGTATAATAGGGTAAATATGGGCTCGTTCACCTTCCATGTGGACTGTTTACTATTATATGATTTAATAGATTCACCTATGGTTGGTCACATGTGCTTTGCTATCAACTTGATTTTTTTTTTTTTTTGCAAGGTTGTTTGCTCAAATTTATTAAATTAAGAGCATGGTTCCAAACTATAAAACTATATTGATAATACTGGTTGGTTTAGCAGAAATTGTATGCCTCTAATTATAGTTAAGCCATTGGTTATGAGAATTATTATCTCAAATTTTTTTGATATGAGATGTGTTATTTCACATGTAGCAACACTTGTATGTATCAAGCCAACAAGGTTCCCCTGTAGTTGGTTCGGGGTTAGGTACCAAGTAATTTCCATTTAAAAATTTAAATGTGTGGTATTTGATTTAATTGCTCTACCATGCACAAAGATGAATCTCCAAATAAAGTTGTGGTGTGTATGTTAGATTTTCTAACATTAGGGAGAGAGATGATTAGCAGCTGAAATAATTTGTGGAAGATGAATTATCTAGATCCTCATTAAAAAAAAAGAACTTGAAGTTCAAGAGATAATTCATGATTTGTAAAATATTACAAGTTCATTGCCAGATGCATTTGCTGACCCTATATTATAATTCAGCTGTAAATGCTCCAATGTTAAGTCCTTGAAGGACAGAGTCTATGACATGCGTGAAGCATGATAGATCAATCGGTGTCAAATGTTAAACTCTTGAAAAAGGAGAGGATCAAATGATCAACATTGTCATGATAATGAGGCAAGTGCTTTAAAAGAGAATAATGACATAACACTTAATAAAATCTTGGTAAAGGTTCAGGTACATGAAAATGAAGAGATCTTGATAAGTTATGTCGTGTTGGAATCGATATCAAATAACCATCGACAGTATTTTTGATAAAATGTAGCGCTCACCACTATAAATGGTAATGACGATCTTAAGTTTAAATCTGTCGAATGGTGTGGACAGATAATAATTGGCCAAATAAAATACACAATTCAAGTATATTTTATTTCACTTGAAAAAGTTAAGATTTGAATGTATGGTCTAATGACCAAGGTAAAATGTCAATGGGGTATAAATATATTTTTGTACGAAAGTGAAATGAAAAATAAAGCAGTAAAATGTAAAGTACGACTTGTGCATTAGAGCATAATTTTTTTTTTTTCAAAAATACTGACATTATTTTATAGAGATGTATTCTCTTGTGGTGGATGCATCGGGGTTTCTTTCAGCCTGGCAATACATGAAAAACTTGAATGTGTGTAATGAATTGTTGTTATGTTTAGCTAGACATTGTTATGAAATATATAAAGCTTCCCGAGAATTTATAAAATAAAGCTACATCAAATATTATATGAATTAAAGTGATTCCATTGAGTACCTCAATGGTTGTAATATCACTAGGTATTAATAATCTCATGAAAATGATGGATACATTTGAACATGAGAAACTATCGCTATAAACTTGTTTATTCTAACTAGTATTGTCAAATGATTATTGGTTATGCAAATGCAGGAAGATTTTTGACCTACACAATATTTGATGGAACTGATGCTATATATTTGCAAGTGAGGGTACTATCATATTTTACAAGACAGTCATTTCAAGTCCTGCCAAGATACTAGCAACTTTTAAAGCAAGTGACTCAACACATATGAGATATGTGATTTTTTCTTTGAAGAAAAGATTCCTGTATTATTAAAGATAATGCTACTTGCAAAGCTCAATTGAAAGAAGAATATATTGAAGAAGACAAAATAAAGTGCATTTCAGCAAAAAATTACTTTTCTCAAATTTGATAGAATATTTGACGAAAGCATTGTCGATACTAATACTTTGAAAAGTTGGATTAGAATGCATCATCTACAAGATGTAGTGATGTCTTTACCAGGGAGAGTAGCTTGCACTCTTTATCCCCGTAGCCAAGGTATTGTCCCACTGAATTTTCCTGAAAATATTTTCAATGAGGTAGTAAGCAATGTGTACTAAAGAAAATATAACAACCCTCGTGGTTATTTTTAGCTTTTTCTGTATTTTGACCATTTTATCCTTTTTCATAGTTGTTTTATATCATTTATAAGTTGTGGGAATGGTTGGCATAGTCTCCAAAGCATTCAAAAAATGATTTATATGAGTTTGAGATTTTGAGTAGCCTTTAAAGTGATATATTTGACTTCGGTCAATATTTTATGATCCGAGCGTCGGATGGTGATTATGTCAGTTGTATTAGATTCAAAATATCGATATTATGTTAGTATCATGATTGGTTCGGTTTTGAGGCTATATTTTGAGTTTTGAGCGTTTTGATGAGAAACTAGTTATTTTGGCTTAAAGAAGTTTCCGGGGGTAATTTGTTCATTATGACCTCTTTTGATAAATTCGATGGTTCCATTGAGCCTGGAACATCAAAATTAGCCAATCAGTATTATCAGATTATTTTTATGGGGTTCTGAATAAATCCCGAGGGTCCATTCGAAGTTCTGTTGCACTTAAGTTTTAGATGGTGCAACAACTGCTTCTTTTACGCACATGCAACCATGGGTCACACACGCGGTGAAGCACCAACCTAGTCACTATGCACGCAATAAAGCAATCGTGCACACGAAGGTAAAAAGCTGGGCCGGTTTGGGTTTCCTTTCTCCGCGCACGCGGTGAGTTGGTTGCGCACACCTAGAACACACTGTTCATCAGAACAATATATAAACACCATTTTCATGATTTTTCTTCCTTTTCACCATTTTAAGCTTTGGGATCTCCGTTTGGATGATTTTAAGCTACTTTTTCATCAAATTTATTTGGGTAAGTTTCTAAACCTAATTTCTATTATTATCCATCAATTTTATTGCTTAAACATCTTCAAAACTTAGATTTTAAATTTGAGATTTTGAGTTTTACCCAGTAAGTGAGAAATTATTTTTTCAAAGATTTCAAGCTTGATTTTAAGTTGATATTTGATGGGTTTTAATATTTAGACCCTTAAAGTATGGGTAATATGATTCTTTATTAAAATTTCAAGTTTATCCTTTTATTTTTGAAGTTGATTTTTGAAGTGATTTTAGACCCAGAACTAAAGTATGCTAATATGGGTATCTTTAGACTCCTAATCATGTATAGAATATATTTTTTTTTATAGATTGAGAGCATTATGTAGCCACTCTAAAGGGGAAGGCATCTTTTTAAGAGATTCAGGCTCGAGTTTCGGCTTTTGAGGTAGGTTATGACTTAACTTTCTTTAGGCTGGGCTGGATAGATAATCATTCATGTAAAGTATTCTGTGTGTTGGAGACTTTATCATGGTATCTATCTCTTGATATCATTATTTTATCGTGTTTCTTGTCTGGGGGCTTGTGTGAATCTTATTATTTGATTTGAGAGATTATTATCATTGAGATGCCTGTGCGGGGGCTGGTATTGGTCTTGTTTGAGCATTATAGATTCTATATCATTTTTGTTATACCCGTGAGGAGACTTAGATTGATATTATTGATGTTTCACATAATTCTTTACTACTGTATTTCCATGAGAGGGTTTGTATCATGATCTATTGAGATTTGAGGTGACTTGAGCTCATTTATACCATTATTGAGTTGATTTATTGTATGTTGTTGAGCTGATTATGAGCATGCATACTCATTCATTTATCCGTATTCATGGAACTGATACCATTAAGAAATACTGAATTTGAAAGAAAATAAGACATTTTATAAATGCCTTAGCTGATGAATGTGTTGGTAAGGTTGATTGATGAGATTGTGAAAGTATATGGGTTGCGAACCCCCTATGGGTCCTATCCTGAAAGCTTATGCTTGAAAGGTGTATACGAGGTGAATATTTGAGCAGTGCATATATATCATTTCATTGTATTGCATCACTTGCATCTCTCTATACGTTTTTGTTATCTTGTATTTTTAGATTCCTTTAAATATTTATATTATTGTTAGTCCTTATATTGTTATTATAATTGTATTATTATACTTTTAGGAGCTGTATGGCTTACGCTAATATTAGGAACTTTTCTTTATGCAGGTGGAAGCATTGCTCATAGTTTCCTTTATATGTTTAGTTATCTACTTTGCTTGGTCGGCCTATGATGCCTACTGATTACAAGTGGACTGTACTTACTCCTAATTTTCTATCTCCTTTCGATCCAGATCCTAGTTCGAGTGTAATCTGAGGATCGTGATTGTTCGTGCAGATTGAAGTCTTTTTGAAGTCTAGGTGAGCTCCCTATTCAGAGTCTAAACCCGTACATCTAGTTTTTATGTCCTTATTTCTTTTTGGTGACAGATGACTATGTATTCGTACTGATGTTGGTTTAAAGTGCTCTGTACTCATGAAATTAGATCTTTAGGGTTACAGTTGTATTTATTTCAGATATTAAGTTGTATTTCAGATATTTATCTTTGTTATCATATTTTACCTATTTATTTTTTCTTATGCAATTATTCTCTTTTAGTATTGGGCTTACCTATCACGATTGGGTCAGGGTAGGTGCCATCATGACCTTGGATTCTGGATCATGGCAGATTGGTATCAGAGTGCTAGGTTCACCAGTCTCATGAGTACAAGTGTAAAATATCTAATAGAGTTCCATAGATCGATATGTGACGTCCTTATCTATCTTGGCAAGGCTATGGGATGTTTTTAAGAAACTTCTCTAATTTGATTCCTTATCATGCTTATTGTTCATACTCAATATTCTAAAATTGTAACTCATTCTTTTCGCACAGATGATGATAACTAGATTAAAAATTGTTGAGGATACAGAGCCAACTCCCATTGCAGCATCCCCAGTCAGGGGATGGGGAAGGGATCACGACTGACACCCAGGTAGAAGCTGGGAACGAGAAGTGGCTCCAGCTAGAGGATGAGCTAGATTAATCTCACCCGAGCTAGTGATTGATTATGTTCAAGCGACTTATCAGCAAGAGGGTGTAGGACTAGCCCAGTCCCTTCAGAGTTTCATTGCTACCCTAGTGTTATAGGATGTGTTGATTAGGGTCTTGAGTCATTTGAATGACACCTCTCAGGAAGGTACTCTATCGGGTACACCAGATGGTTCTCAAATGAGAGAAGGTGTTTAGCCATCAGGGTAGGTTTTTATTCAGTTTTTTCAGACTCCCAGGGCATATCCAGCTATTGTTGTTGCCTCACATATTGAAGTATTTCCTGCCAGACTTATTGGTCTGCCTGTAGTTCCTGGTCCAGTGATGTCTGCTGATGAGAAAAAGAGGTTTGAAAGATTAATGAAATTGTCCCCTTCCATGTTTAGTTGTGCTATTAGTGAGAATGCTTATAAGTTCTTGGTCAATTATCAGGAATGGGTACATAACCTTGGTTCTCTTGAGTCTCACGGTGTTTATTGTACTACCTTCTAGTTAACTGATGTGTCTAAGCAGTGGTGGAGATCTTTTGTCGGTTATAGACCAATGAGTTCCCCTATTTTGATTTGGACCCAGTTTTTAGAGATTTTCCTTGAGAGGTTTGTGCCCTTTATCTTGAGGGATAAACTGAGGGACAAGTTTGATGATTTAGATTAACGCTTTATGACTATTACTGGGTATGAGTCTTCTTTCCATGCCTTATATAAGTATGACATAACTAGTATCTCTACAGAGTTCAAGAGGATCAGAAATCTTGTTAAGGGTTTGACTACTTCTTATTAGTTGGCGATGACTCAGTTAGTGACTTCAGATAGCTCTTTTTAGAGTATTATGGATCATACCAAGAGAATCAAGACTATTCACTAGGGTACTCAGAGTGGTAGTGGTAAGAGGGGGCACCGACATGGCGATTTCAATGGTTATTCTTTTCGAGGTAGGGATTTTTCAGGTAGAGGTTCTTATGATAGTACAACAGATCAATTTAGAAAATTTTGCAGAGTTCAGATAGTGGGTTTACAGAGTTTGAGGCTTCGAGTGATTAGAGATCAGGTCATGCAAGTCGAGGGTCTCATTCTGGTTCATCAGGTCATCAAGTGCATTTTGGATATTTTGAACCCTCACAATGTGATTCATTTAGTATGGGTTGTTTTGTATGATGAGTTTGGACACTTAGTGAGGTATTGTCCCTAGCATATGATGGGTCCTCCCTAACAGGGTTCTCAGTATCATATTTTCTCGATGCCAATATCAGCAAGCAGAGGGGGTGTTACATGGAAGTAGAGGTGGAGCTCAGGGAGCTCGTGGTAGTGGACAAGGAGCTGCTCAGTCCGGTAGCAGATGTAGACAATGCTATACTTTTTTGAGGAGACCTGAGGTAGAGGCCTTTAATGCTGTGATTATAGGTATCGTCCTAATTTGCCATCATCCCTCTTCAGTGTTGTTTGACCTTGGGTGTATAATCTCTTATGTTGAGCAGGGCACCAAGCCCATTTCTATTCCTCCGTATAGGATAGCCCTGACAGAGTTGAAGGAATTAAAGGAGCAATTACATAATTAAAGGGTTTATTAGACTGAGTGTTCCCCCTGGGGTGCTCCTATCTTACTTGTGAAGAAGAAGGATGGGACCATGTGTATGTGTACTGATTATCAGTAGTTGAACAAAATGACTATCAAGAACAAGTATCCTCTCCCACGTATTAATGATTAGTTTGATCAACTTTAGGATGAGGTAGTGTTCTCTAAGATTGATTTACAGTCTGGTTACCATCAATTAAAGATTAGAGCTTTGGATGTTCCGAAGATGACTTTTAGGATGCGATATGGCCACTATGAGTTCTTAGATATGTCTTTTGGCCTGCTAATGCCCCAAAGCTGTTTATGGAGTTGATGAATAGGGTGTTGTAGCCTTATCTTAATTCTTTTATAATTGTGTTCATTGATAATATCTTAGTTTATTCTGAGAATGAGGCTGAGCATATGAGGCATTTGAGGCCATACTTAAGAAATTAAGAGATAAGCAATTGTATGCCAAGTTCTCAAAGTGTGATTTTTGTTTGTATTTTGTTTTGCTTTTGGTCATGTGGTGACCAAGGATGGTATCATGGTTACTCTGGCCAAGGTGGCGGTGGTGTGTGATTGGGCTAGGCCTACTTACCCTACTGAGATTCAGTGTTTTGTTGGGTTAGCGAGCTATTATCAATGGTTTGTGCAGGGCTTTTCTTCCATTATGGCTCCTTTGACTAAGTTGACTCAGAAAAAGATTGTTTTCCAGTGGTTGGATGATTGTGAGAGGATTTTTCAAAAGGTCAAGGAGTTGATGACTTCGGCTCCCATCTTGGCTTGCCCGAGGAAGGTGTAGGTTTCACTGTGTTTTACAATGCTTTTGGAGTTGTCTTGGGTGGTATGTTGATTCAAAAGGATAAGGTGATAGCTTATTCCTTTAGACAGTTGAAGGCCTATGAGAAGAACTATCCTACTCATGATTTGGAATTAAAGGTGGTTGCATTTGTATTGAAGTTGTGTATCACTATCTTTGTGATGTTCACTATGAGATTTTCTCCGCTCATCATAGCCTTCACTATTTCTTCAGTTAGCGAGATCTTAATATAAGAAAACATAGGTGGTTATAGTTGCTTAAGGATTGTTATCTCATTATTCTTTATCATCTAGAGAAGGCTAATATGGTAGCGTATGCTTGAGTTGAAAGACGAAGAGTATGGGGAGTTTGGCTTATCTTTTGGAGGAGGAGAAACCTTTAGCCTTAGACGTTCAGTCTTTGGCTCACCAGTTGATTCAAATTGATATTTTAGTTCTTGGGCATGTCTTGGCATATGTTGAGGCAAGATACTCTTTGTTAGAGTAGGTTCGAGCTCGTCAGTTTGATGATGAGAGGTTGATAGTGATTTGTGAAAAAGTATTGAGTGGTGAGGCAAAGACAACATCTTTTGATCCCGAGGGTGTTTTGAGGATTAGTATTCGTATTTGTGTGTTGAGAGTTAGTGGTTAGATTAGACTGATCTTAGATGAGGCTCATTGTTCGAGGCATTCTATTTATCCAGGAGCAGCTATAATGTACCATGACTTCAAGCAACATTATTGGTGGTGTGGTATGAAGAAAAACATTGTAAATTTTGTGGCCAAGTGTTTGAATTATCAACAAGTGAAGTATGAGCATCAACGACTGGGTGGTATAATGCAGTGGATGCTTGTCCCGAAGTGGAAATAGGGAGAATTACTATGGACTTTGTGGTTGGCCTACCCCCAACTTTAGGGAAGTTTTATTCCATTTGGGTGATTGTGGATAGATTGACTAAATCAGCACACTTTGTACCTGTGAAGGTGAATTATAATGTGGAGAATTTGTCCAAGATCTACATTTCAGAGATTGTCCGATTGCATGGTGTGTCTATTTTCGTTATTTCTGATAGAGGTACTTAGTGTACCTCAAATTTTTGGAGTTTTATGTAGAGTGGGTTGTGTATTCAGCTTGAGATGAGAATAACATTTCACCCTTAGACAGATGGACAGTTAGAGTGGACCATTTAGGTGTTAGAGGACATGCTTCGAGCATGTGTTATGGACTTTGGTAGTTAGTGGGACCGGTTCTTTCATTTAGTGGAGTTTGCCTATAATGAAAATTACCATTCCAACATTCATATGGCTCCTTTTGAGGCTTTGTATGGGAGGAGGTGTAGATCAGTAGGATGGTTTAACTCTTTTGAGGTCAGGTCTTGGTGCACTGACTTGTTGAGAGACTAGATAAATCGAGTGAGATTGATTCTCCAGAGGCTTATGGCTGCCACCCAGAATAGGCAGAAGAGTTACACCGATCGATGGGTTTGTGATGTGGTATTCATGCTTGGTGAGCGAGTTTTGTTGAAGGTATCGCCCATGAAGGGTGTGATGAGATTTGGGAAGAAAGGGAAGCTTAGTCCAAGGTTTATTGGACCTTTTAAGATTCTTGAGAAAGTTGGGAATGGTGCCTATAGGTTGGCTCTACCTAAGAACCCGTCAGCTGTTCATACGGTATTCCATGTTTCGATGTTGAAGCGATACAGTTCTTAAGATTCTCATGTGATCCAGTGAGATTCAGTTGCTTTAGACCATGATTTGTCCCTTGAAGAGGAGCCTATTGCCATTTTGGATAGGCACACTAGAAAGTTGAGATCCAATAATATGATTATGTGAAAGTTCAGTGGAGACACCGCCCTATTGAGGAGGCTACATGGGAGGTTTTGTTTGATATGCGGAGTAGATACCCCCAACTTTTTACCGATTCAGGTGCTTTCTTTTCTTTTCATTTGAGAATGAACGTGTGTTTTAGTGGTGGATTATGTAACAACCCTCATGGTCATTTTTAGCTTTTTCTATATTTTGACTATTTTTCCCTTATCGATAGTTGCTTTATATTATTTATGATTTGTGGGGATGGTTGGAATGATCTCCAAAGTGTTCAGGAATGATTTATGTGAGTTTGAGGTTTTGAGTAGCCTTTAAAGTGATATATTTGACTTTTATCAACATTTTGTGATTCGAGCGTTGGATGGTGATTTTGTCAATTTCATTAGATATAAAATATCGATTTTGGGTTAGTAGTGTGGCTGGTTTGGGTTTCGAGGCCTTATTTTGGATTTTGATTCTTTAAACGAGATACTAGTTATTTCAACCTAAAGGGGTTCGGGGGAGGGGGGCTAACTTATTGATAATGACCTTTTTTGGTATATTCGATTGTTTCATTGAGTCTGGAACATCAAAATTAGACAAGTAGCATATTAGATTATTTTTGTGGGGTCCCGAACAAATATCGAGGGTCTGTTTAGAGTTTTGTTGCACTAAAGTTTTCACTGATGCACAACTGCTAGTGCACTAGGTGGTCCTTCTACACGCAAATAGCTATGGCTAGCGCATGCAGTGAAGCAGCCACCTGGTCACAACACACACGACCAAGCTGTCACATACGCGAAGAACAAAAGCTGTGTCAGGTCAGGTTTCCCTTCTCTGCTCACACGATGGGTTAGGTATGCACGTATAGAAGGCACTATTCATTAGAACAATATATATATACCCCATTTTCATGATTTTTCTCATTTTTCACTATTTTTTTAGTTTTAGAACCTCGGTTTTAGGTGATTTCAAGAGACTTTTTCATCATACTTGTTTGGGTAAGATTCTAAACCTAATTTCTATCATTACCTATGGATTTTATCGCTTAAACGTCTTCAAAACTTGGATTTCAAACTTGAGATTTTGGGTTTTACCCAATAAAGTGAGAAATTGTTTTTTCAAAAATTTCAAGCTTGATTTCAACTTGATTTTTAATAGGTTTTCATATTTAGAACCCTTAAAGTATGGGTAATTTGATTCGTTATTAAAATTCCAGTTTTACCCTTTTATTTCCGGGGTCAATTTTTGAAGTAATTTTGGACACAAAACTAAAGTATGTAAATATGGGTATCAATAGACTCCTAATCACACATAGAGTTTATTTTTGATAAATTGGGAGCATTGTGAAGCCACTCAAAAGGGAAAGGCTTCTTGTTGAGGGGTTCAAACTCGAGTTTAGGTTTATGAAATAGGTTATGACTTAACTTTCTTCAGACCGAGTTGAGTAGATAACCATTCATGTAAAGTATACTATGGGTTGGGGATTTTATCATGTTATACATCTCTTGAGATTATTATTTTATCGTGTTGCCTGTGTGGAGGCTTGTGTTAATCTTATTATTTAATTTGAGAGTATATTATCATTGAGATGCCCATGTGGGGGCTGGTATTAGTCTTGTTTGAGAATTATTTGTTCTTTATCATTATTGTGATGTCCGTACGGGAGCTTGGATTGATATTATTGATGTTTCACATAATTCTTTACTATTTTTTGTCATGAGAGCGGTTGTATCAAGATCTATATAGATTTGAGGTGACTTGAGCTCATTTATACCATTATTGAGTTGATGTATTGTATGTTGTTGAGCTGGTTATGAGCATGCATACTCATTCATTCATCCATATTAATGGAACTAGTACTAATTCAAAATACTGATTTTTAAAGAAAATGAGACATTTATAAATTCCTTAGCTGAGGGATATGCCGGTAAGATTGATTGATGAGATTGTGATAGTATATGGGTTGCGAACTCCCCATTAGTCCTCTTCTGAAAGCTTATGCTCCGAACGTGTATACGAGGTGAACATATGGAACATTGCATACATATCATTTTATTGTATTACATCACTTGCATCTCTCTATACGTGTTTATTATCTTGCATCTTTTGATTCCTTTAAGTATTTGTTTTGTTGTTAGTCCTTATATTGTTGTTATAATTGTATTATTATATTACTTGAAGTTGTAGGAATTGAGCCACCATTGGGAATTTTTCTGTATGCAGGTGGAGGCGTTGCTCATAGTTTCCTTTATATATTTAGTTATTTACTTTGCTTGGTTGGCAAATGATGCCTAGTGAGTACAAGTGGAACGTACTCACTCCTACTTTTTTTATACCCAATCTGTACAGATCCTAGTTCGAGTGCGATCCATGGATCGTGATTGTTCGTGCAATTTGGACTCTTTTCGAAGTCAGGGTGAGCTCCCCATTCAGAGTCTAAACACATCTTCATCCAATTTTTATGTCTTTTTTTCTTTTTGGAGACAGATGACTATGTATTCGTATTGATGTTGGTTTAGAGTGCTCTTTAGTCATGATACTAGACCCTTGGGGTTGGAGTTGTATTTCAGATATTTACTTTTGTTGTCATATTTTACCTATTTATTTACCTTTCTTCCACAATTATTCTCTTTTGACGTTGGGCTTACCTACCAAGAATGGGTCGGGGTAGGTGCCATCATGACTTCGGCTTCTGGGTCGTGACAGAAAATGTGTAATCTTTTTCCTTCACTAAAATTTTTCCCACATAATTTTTTTCTAGTAAGGTTTTAACGAGGCACATTATCTGTGGGCATCTAAGGGGGAGTGTTATAAAATATTATACTAGTTAATATGGATGTCCACTACTCTTCTCCGTAATGTATAGTTAATCATCCACTACCCTCTCTATTATGGATGGAACTCTTACACTCTTTAACCTCTCCTACAACCTTCATGTTTAATGTCATATTTATGACAATCTTTTATATGCTTCTATGTAATAATATTAATAGAGGCATAAGGATTTTTATTGTATACACTTGAATACTTGAGAAATATTTGATGCTTGGAAGAATAAGAAAGCACTCTTCTATTGTCTCTTTTATTATTCTTGCTCTCTACTTTCTAGTTCATATTGTTACTCTTTTAACTTAGTTTTAAAACATCTCCAGGTTACTTGGCTCAACAATTTTAATCTATACAATTATAGAAGAGCCAGAAGCTATTCACGTTTCAACATGGCTACCTCTTGGCATTAAATTTAAACTTGAGGGCACTTTTGTCTTTAAGATTCTATATATTCTATTTATACTATATCTTTCTGTATTCCTAGTATTGTTAAGAGGGAATGAGATTATTTGATACTCCCTTTATTTTAATTTATTAGATTATTTGATACTCCTTTTATTTTAATTTATTTGACCTATTTTAATTTGACATGGAGTTTAAGAAAGTAAATAAAACTTTTCAATCTTGTGATCATAAATTAAAGATATGTCAAATGTACAATTTTTTTTTTAATCTTGTGGTCTTAAATATATCATGTGGAAAGTTGAAATTAAAGAGTTGCTAAAAAAGGAAAAAAGTCATTCTTTTTTATACAGACTATAAAGAAAAGCATGCCGAATAAATTGAAACGGAGGGAGTAGAATTTTCTTTTTAGTTAGTTACCACAATATGATATATTTTTTTAGGTTTAGTAACAATTTTTGACTTTAAAATACTCATTTTTTTAAATGAGATGATTTATAATAACTTTTTCTTTATTTTTTAAATGAAAAAGGTCCATATACGCCTTTCCTTTATTAATAGTTTAACTCACATGTGCCCTTATCATTTAGTAGTTGATTCAAATATATCTTCAATTTAAGTGGAGGCTCTAGTTAGCTGATTAATATGTGAAAAAAGGCCAAATATGCCCTTAGATCATCTGGTTGGTGGAATAAGAATAACAATCTCGTGATAATATACGAGATTATTTTATCCCATATTTAGTAATGAGTATAATTAGTCTTGAAATTAATTTATTTCACTATTTGAACTAAAATGGTGAGACTAACTATCTCATATAAAAGTCGGGATAACTAATCTCATGAGATATCATTGTTTATCATATCCTGCATACCAAACGATCCCTTAAAATATGCAAAATTATTCATTAATAATATTCATCAATTACACCCAATCACATATTATTTTTTCAAATTTAATCAAGTTAAAAAAATTAATTTTTTTGGTTGACAACCCTCTTCTAACCCCATTGTTTTTTAACGATGTTTCTCTATTGAGAAAATCAACTATTGAGGATTGTTGTTTGTAACAACCCTCGTAGTGATTTTTAGAGTTTTCTATGTTTTGACCATTTTTCCTTCTTCGTTGTTGCTTTATATCATTTATGGATTGCGGAGATGGTTGGCATGGTTCCGGAAGCATTCGGGAGTGATTTATATGAGTTTGTGATTTTGAGTAGCCTTTAAGGTGATATAGTTTACTTTGGTCGATATTTCGAGATTCGAGTGTCGGATGAAAATTTTGTCAGTTCCATCAGTTTTGGAATATCGATTTTTGGGTTAGTAACATGGTTGGTTCAGGTTTCGAAGCCCTATTATATTTTTTGAGGATTTAAGCGAGAGACTAGTTTTATTGACCTAAAGTGGTGTTTAGGTGTAACTTATAGATAACAACCTCTGTTAGTAAATCTGATGATTCCATTAAATCCAGAATGTCAAATTTAGCCGAGTAGCATAGTTGGAATGTGTTCACAAGGTTCCAGATGCATTTCGAAGGTCGGCTCGTGATTTTGGTCTATTCTTGGATTGCTGCTAGCTGGTGCAGCAAACCCTTCTTCGCATTCAAGAGCCTCCATCGCATTCGTGAAGAAGGAGAGTATTCTGGTCATCAATATCGCAGAGGTGCGCTTACAATCACGAAGGGCTCGGTTCGGATCTGATTGTGATCGTGACAAGTGAACCACGAGTGCAATAAATGTTTTACATGGGCAGATTTAAAACCTCTTTTTCGGGAAGAAACTCCATTTTCACCACTTTTAGAGTTTGAGAGCTCGATTTGAGGCAATTCTAAAGAGGTTTTCCAGATCTTAACCTTGGGTGAGTTTTTAAATCTTATTTTCATCATCATCCATTCATCTTCAAATCTTGGCTTTTAAACTTGAGATTTTGGGGTTTTACATGGTAAAGTGAAAAATAATTATTTCAATATTTTCTAACCCGATTTAAACTCAGTTTTTGATGGGATTTCAGATTTGAAACCTTGACTTATGGGGAAAGTGATTTTCAATTAAAATTCCAATTTTGCCCTTTTATCTTTGGAGTTAATTTTTGAAGTGATTTTGGACTGCGAATCAAAGTATGTCAATATGGGTATCTTTGGTCTTGTATTTACATGTAGATCTCATATTTGATTAGATTGGACATGTTTGATAATGATTTGAGGGAGTAGAGCTTCTGTTTGATTTTTCGGACTGTGGCTTGGCTCTGCGGGTCTTCTTTAAGGCAAGTTGAGATCTATCTTAATTCTCTTCTGAGGTATTTATGTGCTAAATGCTAATTATTTGTGTTTTGTGAATGACTGAGGGTTTGGGCGTCTCACCTAGATAAGATTGAGAGCATCTTCATGGGAACCAAAGTCTATTGATGGGTTAAAGTAATAAAATGAATATCTTAACTGTTCCCTTTACTTGTTGACATGTTATAGTAAATTGTGGATAAATAACGTATTTATCATAAATAAATGGATAGTGAGTTATCTACTTGAGAATTTGAATCATGTCTAGCGGATTTTGATGGAATGATTGGGGTTTAATAATCACTTAGGGTATAAATAGATTATAGTTATAAATAAGGAATTAAAAAGAGGAATCTTGGCGGAATTACTATATAATGTGAGTGAAAGTAAACTTTTTAACATGCTTGTTAACGAGTAAATTTCCCTTTTTAATATTTGAGTCTAATAGGTCATAATTGGGAAAGGTGGAAACTTGTCATGTCTAGTAGGCTATGGGTAGGGTGAATCCTTTATGATTACATTATGTGATTGACTATTATTATTGCGATGCCCGTGTGAAGGCTTATTTGAACCTTATTATTGACTTGATTGATTATCATTATTGCAATGCCCGTGTGGAGGATTATGTGGATCTTATTATTGATTTGATTGATTATTATTATTGTGATGCCTGTGTGAAAGCTTATATGAATCTTTTTATTGACTTGATTGATTATCATTATTGTGATACTCGCGTGGAGGCTTATGTGAACTTTTTTATTGATTTGAGAGATTATTATTGCGATGCCCGTGTGGGGGCTAGTGTTGGTCTTGTTTGAGTGTTAATAGTTCCTTACTATTTTTGTGACACCCGTGCGGGGGCTTGTATCATGATTTATTGAGATTTGGGTGACTCTGGTTAATTTATACTATAGTTGAGCAGATTATTATGCATTATGGATTTTACCATGAACATGCATACTCATTCATAACTCATTTTCATGAAATTGATACTACTATGGAACTTGGATTCTTTGTGAAAGAACATGAACCATTTTATAAATTGCCTTAGCCAATGGAAGTGTTAGCAAGGTTGATTGATGAGATTGTGATTAGTATCTGGGTTGAAACCCCCCATGAGTCCTCTCCTGGAGCTTAGGCTCGGAAGGTGTATACATGTTGTACTTTGGTCATTGCATTTCATCTCATATCACCACATTACATTTCATTGCATTTATCTTAGGTGATATTATGGTTGGGATATTATTATATGTTGTGTATTGATTACAGCTTGATCCATTGAGCCTATTGTGTCACATCTATTAGTTGCTTGATATGCACATTTTCTATCTTATCTTGGATTGTTGGTTTGGCATTGTGAGTGGATGTAATATACTGGGTTGGTGAAATTCTCTCATGATATGGCTTATTACTATTTCTATTTATCTTAAACCTATACATGTCTGCCTTATATAAACTAATTTGGTTGTCTTGTTAATTGTTGCAATCTACTAGAACAGACTGGAACTTTTCTGAGTGCAGGTTTATTTGGGGTAATCTTGGATGGTTTGTATGGTGGTTCTTGCCATCTCTTTGGATTAGGGTCAATTGTCGATGATGTTTGCTGAGTACATGCATTTCATACCCACCCTTGTTTTTCTTTTATTTTCTGCACCACGTAGTTGATCATTGATTGTGACTTTCTATGTCGGCTTTTCCCGAGATTGAGGTAGCGACTGTCGGATCCCATAGCTTACCCAGATCTCTTCTTCTTTTATCTCATGTTTGTTCCCATTTGAGATACTTTAGACTATTTTATTGTATTCGGTATTATAGGCTTGTACTAATGACAACCTGACCTGGGGTGTTGATTGTTATTATAGCTCTTTCTGATATCACTTGGGGATTGTTTCTATATCTTACTTCTTCCACTTTGTTTTCTACTTTGATGTCACGACTTAACTACCCAGAGCGTACGGACACCTACTCTAATCCACCTAGGTAGGAGAACCCTTACCACCCAATTAGAAATATGTAAAAGTATAAATAGTTTTATTAAAAATCTCAAAATCTCAAAATCTAACAAATATTACAGCCTATTTTCAAAATATATGGAATAAAAACACCTTTCCCCAAGACCTAGTTTAGACAGGTACAAGAGCTACTACAAGAAAACTCAAAATAGAGATGACTCAGCTTCCACCGTAAGAGGCAAGAGATAAAAGCTGCTGGAGACCTCTACCACATCATTAAATAAACCTCCACTGATTCTGCAAACATGCTATACCCCGAAAAAGGTATAGAAATAGTAGCATCAGTACAAACAATACATACTAGTAAGCATCATCGACTGACCCAAATTAGATCACATAAACACAACATAAAAATTCGAAAGGAAACATGCACTTAAATAAATCACTAGTTGAACAACCTTTGCACCTTTAATTCTCTATCTCCTTAATTTTATAAACTCATTATCAAAACCTCACTTATCCTTTAGCCGATTTCACTAATTCACCAGTCAACCACTATACTATATTCAACTCTAAGAATCCATTCTTAGTACTCCCGTCACCTCTAGACATGTAATTAACACCCACTTAATTAGGGACCCAATGTTTATATCCATGACGAGTCCCAACCCTTAATACCTATTTAATTGACCTCACAATTGTCATGTATCTCGAAAATACCTACTTGTAAGACACTCACGCATCATAGGAACACATGATCAACTAATTAGAAGTCAATACCACCATATAACACTTAGGATTCAGACCCACCTACTTATTTACTCTCAATAATATCAACAATCAGACAAGCACAATTTAATACAGGCACTCACCAAGGAATCACCATGTCTAATGACCACAACAAATAAACAAGCAAGTATAAGTTAATATAGATAGTTTACCAAGTCAACATACCATGACTAACAATATTAAGTTCCACCCCTGCCACAATTACTGTCTTAATCAATTTTACAGAAATTATACAACTTAATCATGCCAACAACCCAAACCACTCATAGATCCAAAATATATCAATAACGATAAAACTCGGTCCACTCAAGAAATCAAAATATATCAATAAAAATAAAATGTGTTCCACTCAAGGAACCAAATATATCAACAAAAACATAATTTGATCCACTCAAGGAACCAAAATATATCTATAACAACATAACCCGGTCCACTCAAGGAATTTTAAAACTCATCAATACCATGTACACACATCCTAAAGGTCTTATGGTTTCCCATTAGCTATGACCTGTAGGGGATGATCTCAGTCCATATACCAAATATTCCAAACAACTAGTTTCTTCCACCCTTATCCCAAACCAAAGTTATGCCGCCCTTATTTCAACGTCCCCACCTTATATTCCTTGAATTCCACTAATTCTTTGATAATGACCTTTACCGGTTTACCTCACAATTTAAATTCATGTCACAACATACAATCATAATATAAGATAACACCACCACACTCGCATTTCAAACAAGTCCTTTTATTCAATCTCATTTTTAGGTGATTAAACCACTCGTAATATTACCCACAAGTTTATATATACGTCATGCATTGCAGCAAGTAGACAATTACTCCAACACTTGATCAAACATAAGTTCATCATTTCATGTAAAAAACAATAATTATTTAATTTATGCAATCACAAACATGCTCGAAGGCCAGCTAACAACTTATAATCCAGGACTTATCAATCCGTATTTGTCAAGTTCAAGTATTTATTTTAGGAGCGCAAATTTAACCAAATGGAGTCTAAACTCCCCTTCAATAAGTATGATCATCAACTTTTATATAAACTCATTAGATATGATTAGATGATTAGAATATCATTCAAACAATTCATTTTTCTAAGCATGCATTGTAATAAGTACATAAGAGACAGTTAATAACCGCACATAAGCTAGACTAAATTTTCAACTACGCCTATCCATCACCGATGGAGTTGTGGTTAGCACAACCATCTACCCAACATTATAGGACTTATATAGAACCTCCGTTATCTAAATACACGTTCGACCATTCTACTCATAATCTAACACATCCAATCTTCCATCTTAACCCTAGGTTATCACCATAATTACTCCACGGTCTAATATTCTCATTTAACTCACACTAAGTCACTAGTCATCTCTAAATCAATATTCGTCAGCGTTTAACAACAATTTCAAGCTTATCAATGCTACGACTATCCATAATTTGGTTTAGCATTAACAACAATATTCAAGAAAAGTCTAGAGTTACTATTTTTATCCAACCAAACACCGTATCCGCATACCTTAAACATGAAATCTCCCATCAATCTACGTTATTCATATGTTTTCTAACTCAGGTTTGTGCTACTCAATTAAACCTAGCCTACTTGGACACCAAGAAGTTCCTCTTGAGGCACGAACTTGAACCTTTGGCACTGTGCTAGTGGTTTCTAGCATGAAATCCATAAGAAAATGATGGCTTTTGCCCTGTTCAAGCATCCCCTCTTCTCCATTACTCCAATGCTATGAGGTAACCCTAGGGAGATTTTTAGAAGAAAACCTCATCCTACTTGCAACTGATAGGAGAACGGAAATTAAAAAAAATGAAAGACTGATTTTGGTCCCCGACGTCCCACTATAGCGGCGGTAGGACACTACCACGGTGATGCTATAGCGGGAAAATTTCCACTATAGTGAGATGACGTCATTCCACCTATCACGACCTAAATCACGAATTGTGTGGGAACCTACGCAACTCTACCCTAGATGGGAAAACCCATACTACCCAACCATTCAATTATTGCGAAAGACATTATTAAACCTTAAACATAAATAAATAGACAAACTTTCTTGTTCAAAACATAGTTATTACATAAGAACATTGCGGAAGTAAATTAACAGTTTCCCATAACCTAGTCTAAGCCGGTATAAGAGCACTAAACAAATAGAGGAATAGCCCGAGATATAATATCTATGTATGAGTAGGATAATAGGAGCTGCTGAAGAATAATCACTGCTGTACCTATAGATACTCCAACTGACCTACAACATGGCTATATCTCCAAATGGAGACATAGTAAGTGTAGTATCAATACAACCACACGTACTGGTAGGTATAATTGGCTGACCAGGGTTAGAAATATATAACAACATATAGCAAACAAGAAGAGATCATGACAAATATACATGTTAATATCTGAAGATACTTAACTTACTTCAACTTCAAAACTTATTGCCTTTCTTTTGTTTAAGCAATATTAGTTTAACCTTAGGGCTTGATTAACTAGCTATATTCTAAGAATTAATCTAACCCACAGTTCTTACGCACTTACCTTATTACAACACAACTCTATAGACTTCTCTCTCTCTTTCTCATTGATCCTCTTATTGGACAATCCTCACTCCCTATTATACTTCTATTAACCATCAGGGTTGCGATAACCAAAGCAATTAAAACATTAACAACTTTGAAAGAAGGGACACCGTAGTATACATCACGTATATAACTATATACAGAGAAAAATAATATTTACACATAATCTATGATGTACCTTATATTCATACTTTGCTACAATGCACAATCACCATCATCAATATGACCGGTCCACTTAAGGAACCATATTATCTCATCAAACAACCGGTCCACACAAGGAACCAATTACATTTAAGTAGATTCTTCAACATGTTTCACCACAACATAAAAATATATATAAATGTACATTCAACTACATATGATGAATGTATGTATGCAAGATATACGTATCATCTATTTCTCTTTTCAATCTCATCATCATCAATATCATTCTCAACATCATGAACATCATGATCCCAATATCATCATCAATATCATCATTATCAATATTATCTCAATGTCATGATCTCAATATCATCAACTCATCATCATCAATATCATGAACATCATGATCTCAATATCATCATCAATATTAATATAAATTCAAGATGTAGTCAATAATTATAAGTAGTGCCTGAAGGATAATTGCAAATACCTAATGAAAGCAGATGCAAGCAAAAACGATCAAAATAGAACTTACAATTAATGACAACCAAGTAAATATTCAATAATCACAAGTTCATCATTCCAGGTATCAACGAATATCCACTAGTAGATAAAATCACAAGTATGCTCGTAGTCGAATTCACCATTTGCTCAATTAAGCATTATCAAACCCAATCATTAATCAGCAACATGTTCGAAGACCAATCAATCAAGAATCCATTTTAGGAACAAGCAAGCCACACCAAGATTGCTCTTTCCTTTCCTTCATGCCTCCATTAGCCCAATTATCTAGAAATCAGATAATTATAAGAGTAATTAAGTAATTACTCTTTGAATAACTAATTTAGGAATTCAACCCAATAATTTTATCCTTATTCATGGTTTAAATCACTACCCAAGGTCAATTAACTCTTAACTAGTTCTATCATACTCAATCCATCTCCATTAATGGAGTTTCAAAGCTAAAGATTTCATTTTTATTTAATTTAAGGTTCCCCAAATCAAATTTCATCTCTTGTAATCACTATTTCATGCTAGGAATCATTAATTAACAATGTAGAAGAAATTCTAAATGATATTAACCCAACCCATCGATATTCCCAAAATATCCTAAACTTAGGGTTCTAATCCTCTAAAATTCCACCATTAAAGATCGTTCTAATGATTCTAAGATTTTAAAGGATTGAAATATGAATAAAATAATGGAAAAACTTACCTCAATGAAGAACTTTCACCTAACTAATGGAAAAACTTACCTCAACGAAGAACTTTCACCTAAGAAGTTGGAAAATCTCCCTCCTAGGGCTTTGGGATGAAGTTTTTTAGTTAAAACCCAACAATACAAAAAAAGTAGGCTTAAATACTACCCAGTTACCACTGCAGTGGTACCGTTGTGGCACTTAATTTCTCAGCCCAGACAGTGTTTGGTAAAATGACCATAACCTTTTACTCCAAAGGTGAATTGATGAACAATTGAATACATTGGAAAGAAAACTCAAATATATTTCATTGGTGGGTATTGATCCCCATAACTCTTTATATTATAGGACATATGCTTGTTTTAAGTTTACCCTAGTTTATACTTAGCTCAAAAGTTAATCGGTAAGAATACTTCCAATTTAACTTTATGCTAGGGGTATTGTATGACCTTAGTTCATAAATAATGCACTCCCGTACTAAATAATTGGTCCTATAACTTACGATGAAAGAGGTTAATATGCTTTTACCATAGATAGTTTTAGTAACGATGGAACGTTCATTACACCACCCCAAAGTTCAAATTCCAAAACATTTCAACTAAGTCTTTTACGCAACTGATTCGAGGATACATTACAAATATTCCCATACCCCGTGCCCTTGGATGAGGTAATTTTAGTAACGGCGAAATGGGTCGTTACATTTGATTATTGAGTTTGGGTTGGGATAGGTATACCTATATCGGATGGTGCAATAGGTGATGTGCCATGGTTTCACGGCACTTTCGATGCTTAAGATGAGGAAAATATGTAAGAACTTAGGTGCTTTTGGTGGGTAAGATGTGTTTTTGTTACTTTTTGCAGGAAAATAGGGTTCGAAGGCAAAATGGAGGAAATAGACTCAAAATTGACGAAGAGAAGAATCATGAACAACATTCACGGGTCTTGGAACCATCCACGACTCCTAAAACTTGGCCGTGAACTATATACTGAAGGAAAATTTCTACTCTGAAGTCCACGACTTGTGTTCATGAACAGTGAACTGAGTCTATGATTGGTAAACCTGATCCGTGGAAGAGATGCGGAAGAAGTGTAAGAGAAGTCTGATTTTCACGACTCTGGTTCATGATTGGTAGACTGGTTCACGAGTAGGTTCACAATTGGTGGAAACATACCAACTTTATTTTCCTATATAGTTTAGCATAGGATTCCTTTTGTATCAATAAATACTCCTATATGGTTATATGTTTTAGTTTAAATTCTATTGATACTTTTGAGATAAATTATTGTTATTTGATGTACAAACATCGATTTCGAGGGTTTAATATATATTTGAGATTTGTGGTTTTCATCTTATTCTTTGTAAGTTCATAATTATGATTTCGTATCAGAATTGTTATTGTGTACTTGTAATTATGAGTAGCTAAACACCACAACTAGGGTTGTGGGAACCATGACGGTTTGAAAAAGTGGTGTTCATAGTATGAAGTGATTCTCAAAGAGTGTTTGGGCATGTATTATTTATTTTCTTTGGTTTTGCTTTCTTCTAGAGGCCTACGTTAGAACTCGCCTTATCTTTGCTTGCAATAAAAGTAGGGGTAAAGAATGGGTAAAGGGAATAATCAATAGAGCGTTAGAGCTATCAACCTTCAATGACTAGCTTGAGCTGATTTTCCAGGAAAGCTATTAGTGGGATCCAAGATAGGGGATAGTAGTGCAAAACTCAGGAGAAAAGAATACTTACTTGAGGATAGTAGCTTAAATTAGTGCGTAAAGCAGTTTAGGTGAAACTAACCTATTGATTCTGTATGCTAGCACCATGAGAGATCACTAAGTACGAAGAACCTATGGAGTTACGAAGTTATTGGGGAACATAGTCCTAGTGCTTCTATCTTATTAATTAAAAATCTAACAAAATCAAAAAATATTACTATTGAAATTCTAATTACAAACCTCCCCTCTTTTATGGGAAAATACTTACTAATTACTTAGACAAACATCTTGATAGAGATTTTGGCCTATTCGCTGTAGGATCAACCCTAACCTAGTTGGGTTCTATATTTGATCAATGACTATTTTATACTTTGTTCAAAGGTATAATTTGGATGACATCAAATTTTATCACTGTTGTTAGGGAATATAGTTACGAAGTTGATTGATTGTGTTTGTTGGGCTGTTGGTTTCTGATTCCCGATTTTACTTTTCTGTTATTTTTAGGGTGCACATCAGAGCATTCCCAACACTTGGAGTCAAGGCAATCCTCTGATTCCACTTGATCTAGAAATTGAATGAACTCTGGGAGCTAGAAGAAGGATGGTAAACGAAGGAGTTCATGTTGAAGGAGTACTGAACCAAGGGTTGCAAGACCTAGAGCTTTAGAAGAATACAAAGCAAATAACTGCTCGATGGATGGCTGAGGAGAATGTGAGACAAGAAGCTGCCAAGCAGGCAGTAAGGTCAGAAAGGGCTAGACAAGCTGAAGTAGACCATCAAGCTGCACTTGACGAATGAGAAAAGCAGAGAAGGAATAGGGGCAACAACCTCTACAATAGTATCTTCCTCAGTTTGATGATGTAGAAGGTGAGCTAGACATCTTAGATCTGGTTAAAAAGGTGTTATTATCCCACCAGCTTTGCCTCCAAGAACTAAGTTTGACATCATCAGTGCTTTGATACAGTTGCTGAATTTAAAGGGGGTATTCACAGTCCTTGATACTGTTGATGCAAATCTTTATGTGATGAACTTTGAGGGGATTTGCAATTCCTACAATATACCTAGATTGATCCAAGAGGCAATTAGATTATAGTTGTTTCCCTTCTTTCTGATAGGAGAGGCTACATTATGGTTGACAGAGCTGCCACGTGGATCGATCACTACTTGGAATGAGTTGAGGACTTAGTTCTTGGTTAGATTTTTCTCACCTTCCAGCATGTTGTAGTTAAAAGACAAAATTTAAAACTTCAGGCAGTTTCATTCAAAATTGTTATATGAGACCTGGTTGAGGTTTAAGGAAGAAGTTTCAGAATGTCCCAAATCATAAAATATCGGTCTGTACTTTGCTTGAGATTTTCTATAGAGGTCTATATGCAAATAATAAAGTTGTAGTAGACACTGTCTCAGGTGGAACATTCATGATGTTACATTGGGATCAGGCTTCAGAGATTCTAGATTGAATCACTAAAACTAACTGGGGTTATCATGCTCGAGATGTAGATGTGCCTGCACACACTTTTATAATTGGGGCATCCACAGAGTAGAGATCACTAAATAATTTAGTTGCTCAAGAGGTAGCTCAGTTGAGGACCGGGCTTAGCTTATTTATGAAATAGTTCACAGTATCATGAGTAGAGAAGGTGAATGTAGTTGGTTTATAAGGTAAGGCTCCTAGACATGATGACTCAATTTCTTAGGATGAGGCTAAGTATCTAGATAATTAGGTCGAGGGTTTTCAAGCTAAGGGCTAAGGGTCTAATCAAGATAATTGGAACTCTGAGCAAGGGAATCAAGGTCGGAATTACTACAAAGATAACAACTATAATAGGTCTGGGTACAGAGATAGGAGTATAAGAAGAGATGGTATTAGAGGAGAAAGGATGATTACAAGGATAGAAGTGGCCTCTATGTTCCACCTTGGAATCGAGACCTTGATTTGCGTAATTCGAGGATGAAAGACATGCTTGCCAAAGTGTTAAAGGGGGTAGAGAAAAATGATGAGTTACTTAAAAAGCTGAGAGCAGATATCTTGGGCATGAGTCAAAAGGTCAAATTGCATGCTACCGCCATCAAACAGCTTGAGTAGCAGTTTGGTTAGATGTCCACCGTATTTAATCAGCATCAACAGGGTACACTTCCGAGTAACACCATCTAAAATCCCAAAAATGATAGTCATTTCTTGATTTTTATGACTAGGAGGGTTAGATGACTACTGATCCACCTATGCCTGTGGTTATTGAGAATGAGGTTGAACTGGTGATTGTCGATAATGAAAAAGTGGCTGAGAATTTGGTTGATAATGGGAATGCATCTGAAAAGCCTTTAGTTGTTAAAAAAGAGGCTAAGACAAAAAAAGGAAGGAAAAGGAGGTCCCACGAGTATTGACTCCCATTCCTCGACCTCCTCCTTCTTTTCCACAAATGCTAAACAAGAAGGATGAAGAGGGAAAGTATCACAATTTCATCTCTATGTTGAAGAAATTATCCATGAACATCCCTCTAGTTGGGGCTTTTGAACAAATTCCAAGTTACACAAAGTTTATGAAGGATTTGGTAACTAAAAGAAGGACTGTGAGTTTTAAGGTGGTTGATAATGTACACCATTGTAGTGAAATCTCCTCTCGATCACTAGTTGTCCAGAAGAAAGATCCTAGAGCATTTACGATTGCATGCACTATTGTGTCTTTCAATTTTGCAAAAGCTTTATGTGATTTAGGTGCTAATATTAATTTGATGTCACTAGTAGTATACAGTCATGGAAGATCACACTGCGAAGAATCTCATGGGAATTTTATGTGATGTTTTGGTAAAGGTGGCATTCTTTGTTTTTCCGGCTGATTTTGTCATCCTTGACTATGAGGTTGACTTTGAGGTTTCCATTATTTTAAGGAGACCATTCCTTGCAACTGGACGTGCATTGATTGAAATGGATTTGATTGAATTACAAATAGGTTACCTTTAATGTATGTCAATCCATGGTGCAACCAAATTATATGCATATGATTTCAGTGATTGATACAATTGATGAAGATGCGTTGGTAGCTCCTATTAAGGAGTGGCTTGGAGTTGAAGAACTTGAAGTGGCAATTATAAATTTTGAGGGTGATGATATTGAGAGTTATGATGAGATGGTGAGCGTACTTGATGGCTGGGGTTCATACAACTTTGCACCAAAGAAGTTAGATCTTGATTTGAAGAATAGAGTGACCCCTCTAGCAAAGCATTCTATTGAGGAGCCTTTAGTCTTGGAGCTTAAGTCTCTTCTATCTCATCTTTGTTATGCATTTTTTGGAGCCAACAATACTTTGCCGATTATTATTGTAGCTTATTTGGTATATTGGCAATTTAAGGCTTTGGTTTCTGTGTTACAAAAGTTCAAGAGGGCTATTGGATGGACCATTGCTGTTATTATTGAGATTCCACCTGGAATTTACACACACAAAATCTAACTTGAGCCAAACTATGTGCCTAGAATCGAAGATCAACAAACACTAAATAAGTCTATACAATAGGTGGTGAAAAAGGAAATTATGACATGGTTGGATGCAGGGGTGGTTTACCCTATTGCCGATAGCAAATGGGTGAACCCAGTCCAATGTGTGCCTAAAAAGGGTGGAATCACTGTGGTTCCAAGTGAGAAGAATGATATTATTACTATAAGTCCAGTCATCTCGTGGCGTGTATGCATGGACTATAGGAAATTGAATGCATGGATCGAGAAGGATCACTTTTTGATGTCTTTCATGGATCAGATGTTAGATCGTCTTTCTGGCAGGGTATGGTATTATTTTCTTAATGATTTTTCGGGTTACAATAATATTTCTATTGCTCTTGAGGACCAAGAGAAGACCACTTTCACTTGTCGATATGGGACTTTTGTGTTCAAGAGAATGCCTTTTGGTCTATGTAATGCGCCAGCAACTTTCCAGCGTTGTATGATGTCTATTTTTTCTGACATAGTAGAGGACACTATTGAGGTATTTATGGATGACTTCTCGGTTGTTGGTGACTCATCTGAATATTGCTTGGATCATCTTGCTAGTGTCATGAGGAAATATGAGGACTGCAACTTAGTGCTAAACTGGAAGAAGTGGCACTTCATGGTGAAAGAAGAAATAGTGCTTGGTCACAAGATTTCAAAGAAAGGGATTGAAGTTGACAAGGAAAAGATTGAGGTGATTAAAAAATTACTCCCACAAATTTTTATGAAAGGTATTTAGAGATTTTTGGGACATACGGGATTTTATCACAGATTTATCGAGGATTTCTCTAAAATTGCACATCCCTTGTGTAAATTATTGGAGAAGGAGGTAAAGTTCGTATTTGTTGAAGCATGTCTAAAGGCGTTTGAGTGCTTGAAAGAGAAGTTGATTTCAGCCCCTATTATTTTGTCACCAGATTAGTCCATTCCATTTAAGATTTTATGTGATGCTAGCGGCATGGCTGTAGGAGTAGTCCTTGGCCAAAGGGGAGGGAATATCTTACATCCTATCTATTATGCTAACAAAGAACTTAACCCTGTTCAGAAAAATTATACTGTGACTAAATAAAAGTTGTTTGCTGTGGTGTTTGCATTTGATAAATTTTGATCATATTTGCTTGGCATAAAAGTGATTGTGCATACTGATCATGCAACTCTTAGGTACCTCATGGTGAAAAAGGATGAATAAACAAGGTTGATTAAGTGGGTACTTCTGTTTCAGGAATTTGACTTTGTAGTCAAGGAACGAAAAGGGATTGAAAATCAAGTAGCTAACCACTTATCACATCTTGAGGAAGAGGCAATTTTAAAACTAAAAGGTGAGCTTTAGATCGATGATACTTTTCCAAATGAGCAGGTATTGGCCGCATCTCAAGTCTTGCTTCCATGGTTTGTGAATTTTTCCAATTATTTGGAAGTGATGTGGTGCCTGAGGACCTGTCGTTCCACCAGCAAAAAAAGTTTATGCATGACGTGAGGAAGTTCTTTTGGGATGAGCCATAATAGGGACGAAGTGGTTTGGAGATGTGTTCCTGAGGTAGAGATGATAAGTATATTAGATGCATGTCATTCATCATTAGTTGATGGTCATCAAAGCGGTGCACGGAATGGATATAAGATCTTTCAATATGGATACTACTGGCCCATCATTTACAAAGATGAACATGATTTTGCAAAGGGGTGTGACCAATGTGAAAGACAAAGAAGCATCTCGCGAATACAAGAGCTTCCCATGACCCCGATTTTAGAGTTTGAGCTATTTGATGTATGAGGCATTGACTTCATGGGCCCCTTTGTGAGCTCCTATGGTATGAAATATATCCTGGTTGCGGTTGACTATTTTTTAAAGTGGGTGGATGAAGTTGCGCTTCCAAATAATGAGGGAAAAAGAGTAACCGCATTATTGAAGAAAAGCATATTCTCCAGATTTAGTACACCAAGGGAAATCATTAGTTATAGTGGCTCACTCTTTTGCAATTGTATATTCAAAGTCTTTCTTGAAAATTATAGTGTGAAACCTAAGATGGTAACACCTTACCATCCTTAGACAAGAGGGCAAGTTGAGGTCTCCAAGTGCAAGATTAAGTCTATTTTGGTGAAGATTGTGAATGCCAATAGGACAGACTGGGATAGAAAGTTAAATGATGCTTTATGGGTGTACTGGACAGAATTTAAGACCCCTATTAATGTTTCCCCCAATCATCCTGCGTATGGAAAAGAGTGCCACTTGCCTATCAAACTTGAGCATAAGGCATTATGGGCACTGAGAAGGTTGAATCTGGAATGGAGTGATGCAACAAAGTCGTTTGGAACAATTGAATGAGATGGATTAGTTCCATCTTTGAGCCTATGAAAGATCATCCTTGTACAAAGAGAGGATGAAATTATACCATGATCACAGGATTGAGAAAAGAGAATTCACCTCTGGCCATATGGTACTACTATTTGAGTACAAGCTCATGCTGTTTCCTGAAAAGTTGAGGTCGAGATGGAGGGGACCTTATCGAGTGGTGAAGGTGTTCCCTTATGGTTCTATTGAGATTGAGAATGATGAGGGTCTAAATTTTAAAATAAATGGCCAAATGGTGAAACAATATCTCAGTAACACTGATGAGGTCAAGATGATATGCGAAGTGGTTCTTGGTGAAGCCTGAGTAACCAAGAACACACAAGTTATGCTGTGACGTTAATTCAGGCTCTACATAGGAGGCAACCCATGGGTTATTTTTGTAAAGTCTAATTAGCCAAACTATCCACATCGTGCCGCGATGTTAAATCCAGCGCTGCTTGGGCAACAACCTAAGATTTTGGTTTTTTTCTTGTTATTTAGGTTTATTAGTATAGGGATAAAGTTTATTGAAGTGTTCAGGGACTAATTGAGCTAAGGAAAAAACAGAGACTGAGTAAGATTTCACGAGCAGTGTCCACGGGCCATGGGAAAAGTCTATAAATCATATAATTGACCCATCAAAATCAGAGTGGAGTGTCTTGCTGTGGTACATGACTTATGAATTGAGTCCACTGGTCATGGAACAAGTCTACAAATTGTAGAAGTAACTCTCAAAATTAGTGTGAATTTGCTTAAGCTGTAGAACTTGGCTCACGAGTTGTGTCCATGGGTCATGGATTAGTCTGCAAATCATAGACTTAACTCGTGGAAATAAAATTTTTTCAGATGCAAGTAATTCTTTTTACTCTTTCTTGAGCACAACCCACACACACCCAATCTGACTCGCTGATCCTAATCCTAACCAAAACAAAACTCGAATCCTTCATATAACCCAATCCAATAAATTTCAAACCCCATCAGTCACAATGCTCCCTCCTTCATGCAAAACCTCTGCTCCTTCACCTTCTTTTACTAAAACTCCTCAATCCTCCTTAAAATTAACTGATTCCAAAGCTCAGCAGTCTAAAAATTCTGACTTCAAATTCACGCTAGTAACCCTGTCCTGTGAATTGAGGAGACTTGCATAACGTTTTGTATTGCCTGCTCAAATTTCACAAACTTCTAAAGTATGAGGCTTTTGTTTTCATTATTGTTTTGGCTGTGTTTCAAAATTACCCGACCTAGGGTTGGGTTTTGTTATTTGAAATTCTAAGAACTCATGGGGATGAAGGTTATCAAGTGATATTGATTAAAAGAAAGAAATTAATATATGTGTAATAGTGCCTACTTGCATAGTGTTCCAATAACTTTGAACTAAGTGAAGATATTGTGCACGAATATATCCAAAAAATCATCAAACATGTTCAAAAGTCATGAATAGAACTCGTTGAAATCAGAACTCCAATCTCCTACAACTTGGAGTCTTCCTTTAAAGTTCATGGGTAGCTTCTACAGGTTGTAGATCCAGTCTACCAGTCGTATACTTGATTTGTGAACTTCAGAACTTCAGTCAATTTTTTTTATGATTCTTATTTGTATGTTCTACGTCCTAACACCATCCTACACAGGCACAATATCTCCCAAAGGGAACCAAAAATGATGAGATGTGGCAACTACATAAAAAAGAAAGACTAAACCTCGTGAAACCAAGTCCAGACTCAGAGATGAGTCTTCCGAACAAGAGAAGAATGGGTATGAGAAGGATCACTTATGCCTCTAAATATGAGGCAAAGGACAAAGGAGAAAGCTGTAGCACAGGCCACACCTCAGGCTACTCCATGACATCAGACATAGGTTCCATCTTGGGCTATTACATTGGCACCTACTACGTCTCCCTAGTCTGAAGAAGGGGAGGGATCCTATAATTCTAGTGATAGTGAGGAGACTAATGCTACAACCTCTGATTCTGGTACCGGGATACAAAGCTTGACTAATACATCGGCAGAACAAAGGGCCCGATCAACCATAGTTTGGGAAAATAAGAGGTGGTGTGTTTAGGGTATGATATAGATTTACGATAGAGATGTAGGACCAAATGAGAGAGGTTCATTCAAGAGGAACATTTTTAAGAAACCCTGTATTTGGACAACTGATTTGGCTAGGATTTCAGAGATACAAGCTATGTTTGATCGATATAGGTTTTGTTGGATGGGGAAACCATTAGAGAGCTATAGTCCAGAGTTGATTCATGAGTTTTATGCCTCTTAATCCACCTTAGTTAATTTGATCACACTACAGGGGCACCGAGATGGAGACCAACATCCACTAACCAACACATTGGTGCGAGGTACGAGAGTAGATATCTCCAAGCATATGATTTAGCGCATCTTGTTTGGGCTCGGGAATGAGGTCCCAGTGAGCACAGCCAAGTTTGATCACCACATAGAGATGGTGAAGAATAGAACCAAAATAAAAGATACAAAGAAGAAATGAGAGTTATTGAGATGGGTTACAGGGTATGTCATTAAGGAAGTGGTTGATGCCGACTGGGTTGCTAGAAAAACTAAGATAAGAAGTCTTCCTTACTCTTTACAGGCAAGATTTAGTGGTCAATTATGTGGTACTATTTTGTCCCTATGGGTACAGATAACTTACTTACTCCTGATTGAGAAGTTCTAGTTTCTGGTAGCAAGCATTATGGTAGAGTATGACATAAATTTCCTGCAATACATCATTGATAAGATCCATGAGAGAGATTTTAGAGACGTCATGAGCATCCCATTACCATGCCTTATTCAAAAACTATATGATGTTACAGGCGTACTTGTACTACCAGGTGTCGATCATACGATAGAGGTGACCCGTATAGTAGAATGTGGGGTTGATTTGTGATGACACCAACCTGGTTGCATAGAGAAAGACACAACCTTTTACCTCATCTGGAACAGTCCTATTTGACAAGCCACTTGCTATAAGTGAGTAGGTGGACATACCAGCACCAAGTAGTAATAAAGAGGCCACTTTTCTACCCTCTGTGAGCACATACCCTAAGATTAGTGGGATACATGTAGGCACCACCGTTTCTCTGGTACTAGGTGCTGTATTCTCTCAGTCTTTCACATCCATCCCCACTATGCCCCTACGTCTTCCCACTTATGGTATGGTTACTGTGTCATATGCATTTCTCCAACAAATAGTTGATAGACAACTTAGACTGATGCATAGTTGGCCAAGTTATTAAAGTAGTTGAAATCATGGGTTCGAACGTCGATAGAGGCCTTTGAGGCAAGAGTTGAGACTAGGTTAAGGACAATTATGGATAGATTTATAAGAGAGTTGCATGGGAGGATTGATAGCTTTGAGACACTGATGACTTCCAGGATTTGCAAGGTCTAGAGCTTGGATTTAGGGGGCTTGAGAGATGAGGTGGCAAGATTAAGGGCAGAGGTCGGTTCCTTAGCCGGGAGCCATACCCCAGTGGTACCATCCATCCCTATATTGATGCCAGTAGAATTGGTATTGTTGGTTGATATTTTTGTAGATGATGAGCCCCCAGCTGATAGGGGAAAAAGAGTGTAGAGTCCTGGGCACCATGGTGCTAGTGATGGAGAGTTTGAGAGAGACATGCGGAGGGAAACTATGGCCTCCCAGACTAAGTGTTATGTTGACCAGATTTCTCATGAACAAAAGAAATTAGGAGCATCATCTAGTCATTAGCCACCACTACCACCACTACCACCGCCAACATTTTTGAGTGCATGGTCACCACTTGTGCCACCAGCTTGGAGCCGGGTGCTTCCTGAAACCCCAACAGTGGTAGATCACCACATGTATTTATTCACCCCTTGTTTTATATTTTCTATTATTATGCACTGAGGACATTGCATAGTTTCATAGTTGGGGATGGGGGTATGCCACCACTCGAGGTTTTTTGTTGCTGTGTTTCTTTTCCCCTGAGTGAGGTATTATAGTGTAACTGACATGTTTAGTATTTTTGTTTTATGTTTCTATTGTTATGCTTGATTAGGATAAAAATAGGGGAACCTTAGTGCTGTCAAGTTTTTGTTTATGATGTTGACTTTGATGTCGGTTTTGACTTTGATTTTGATGTTCAAAGGATACCCCTCCTAAAAATTTGTTTTAGACTGTGTGATGCATCTGTTTTAAATTATGACCACTGTGGATCATGTGATGGCATTAATATTATAGGTAGAATAGCCATGGCTTAGCAATGCATAAACTGGATAGGTAGTAGTTAATCGTGTAACCCTGTTCTATGTGTGTGAGGTGCTTAGTTTAGCTTTGTGTGTGCGATCCAGAACTTGCCTAGTTAGTCTTACCTAGGTTTTAGGATAGTTGTTTAGGAAATAATAGTAGGCCGTTCTTGATTATTCCACTTTTAACCTAAATGTTCGACCAAATGAAATAAGTATCCCCTGATCCCAATTTTGAGCCTAAAAGAGATCTATTTCTTTCATTAGCCTATTCACCTTCCTGTTTTGATTACAACAAACCTGCCTTGGCCCTGTTCCCTTCTTGGACATTATGTACCTCAACTCAAGCAAATCACCTAATTTAAGGGTGACTATCGTAGGGGTGTGTAAGAAAAGTGGGAATGAAGAAGTTAGTAAAACAAAAGAAAAAAAAGAGATTTAGGTGCGATAAAAGAAAAAAGAAAAAAAGGGAGAGAAAGAAAATGTGTTCTAAATAAAGTGTGAAAAAGAAAAAAGGAAAAAAATATGGAAAAAAATCCGTATCTGAAATTTGCAGATAAACAAAGGAGGATAAGGGAGTATAAAATAAATGAGGTTGAAAAGTGGAGCAAAAAATAGTGTAGCGTCAAAGAGGGTTAAATCATTATATCCATATCTACTATACCCATCCCTAATCCTACCTTACAAGCCGATTAAAGTCCTATAGTGATCCTAGTCTAATCGTCTGAAACTAAGACATAGAAAATAAGGGCAACCCTATGGTATTTCATGTACACTGTTCGAACTTCTTTGTAAGAGTGAGTACTTTGATTCAGTCCCAGCGTTGGTATTCAAAATTATACTATGAGTGTGTGAGACTTTGTTGTAGTGAGGGTACATGGATTGCATTGTCGGCTGCTATTTTTTTGGGTAATGTCATTTGCATTTATGCTTTGTTGTTTGTTCATAATTTGATGTCATCTCTTAATCCCTTTGTTTCATGATAATGGGTTGCATTTATACGCATGGTGGATTTTGATTGTTTTTGTATAGGAGGAGGTTGAAAATTTCATGCTAAAAGTAATGAATTGACTACCGTAGGTCTCTTAGGTTTCACTTAGTTAAGCGTCGTATGTGTTTGTTTTATTTTATTTGCCTGAGGACATGCAAATGTTCTAAGTTGAGGGTGTTGATGTGCCATAGTTTCATGGCACTTTCGACGCTTAATATGAGGAAAATATGCAAGAACTTTGGTACTTTTGGTATGTATGGTGTTTTTGTTACATTTTGCAGGAGAATAGGGGTTCGGAGGCAAAACAGAGGAAATAGAATCAAAATTTACCAAGGAAAGAATCGTGGACAGCATCCATGGGTCGTGGAACCATCCATGACTCATCAACCTTGTTCGTGAACTATATACTGAAGGAAAAATTTAAACTCTGAAGTCGACGACTTGTGTTCACAACTAGTGAACTGAGTCTACGATTGGTAGACATGATTCGTGGAAGAGATGCTAAAGAAGTGTAAGAGAAGTCTGATTTCTACGACTCTGGTTCACGATTGGTAGACTGGTTCATGGGTTGGTTCACTCTTGGTGGAAATCTGTCGACTTTATTTTCCTATATAGTTTAGGATAGGATTCCTTTTGTATCTATAAATACTCCTACGAGGTTTTATATTTTAGTTTACATTCTATTGATACTTTTTTAGCCATATTATTGTTCTTTGATGTACATACATCAATTTCGAGGGTTTAATAAATATTTGAGATTTGTGGTTTTCATCTTATTCTTCATAAGTTCATAATTATGATTTCTTCTTAGAATTATTATTGTGTGCTTGCAATTATGAGTAGCTAAACACCACAACTAGGGTTGTGGGAACCATGACGGTTTAACGAGGTGGTATTCATAGTACGAAGTGATTCTCAAAGGACGTTTGGGAATGTATTGTCTATTTTCTTTGGTTTAATTGCTTTCTAGTAGAGGCCTATGTTAGAACTCGCCTTGTCTTTGCTTGCAATGAAAGTAGGGGTAAAGAATGGGAAAAGGGAATAATCAATAGAGCATTGGAGTTATCAACCTTCAATGACTGGCTTGAGCCGATAATCCAGAAAAGCTATTATTGGGATCCAAGGTAGGGGATAGCAGTGTAAAACTCAGGAGAAGAGAATACTTACTTGAGGATAGTTGCTTAAACAAGTGCGTAAAGCAGTTTAGGTGAACCTAACTTATCGATTTTGCATGCCAGCATTATGAAAGATCACTAAGTGCAAAGAACCTATGGAGTTATAAAGTTATTGGGGAAAATAGTCCTAGTGCTTCTATCTTAATGATTAAAAATCCAACAAAATCAACAACTATTACTATTGAAATTCTAATTCATGAAACCTCCCTCTTTTACGAGAAATTACTTACTAATTACTTAGACAGACATCTTGATAGAGATTTTGGCCTATTCCCTGTGGGATCAACCCCAACCTAGTTGGGTTCTATATTTGATCAATGACTACTTTGTACTTTATTCAAAGGTATAATTTGGTTGACATCAAATTTTATCACCGTTGCCAGGAAATATAGTTTCGGAGTTGATTGATTATGTTTGTCAGGCTGTTGGTTTCTATTTCCTGATTTTACTTTTTTGTTGTTTTTAGGGTGCACATAGGAGCATGCCTAACACTTGGAGTCAAGGAAATCCCCTGATTCCACTTTGTTCTGTAAATTGAAATAACTCTGAGAACTAGAAGAAGGATGGTAAATGAAGGAGTTTATGTTGAAGGAGTACTAAGCTAAGGGTTGCAAGATGTAAGGCTTCAGGAGACTACAGAGCAAACAACTGCTTGATTGATGGTTGAGTAGAATGCAATACAAGAAGCTGCCAGACAGGAAACAAGGGAAGAAAGGGCTTGATAAGTTGAAGCGAACTTTCAAGCTGCACTTGACGAATGAGAAGGCAGAGAAGGAATAGGGGCAACAACTTCTTCAGTGGTATCTTTCTCAGTTTGATGATGCAGAAGACATGCTAGACTTCTTAGATCTGGTCAAAATTGGTGCTATTATCCCACTGGTATTTCCTTCAGGAACTAAGTTTGACATTTGCAGTGCTATGATACAGTTGCTGAACTTAAAGGGGGTATTCACAGGCCTTGCTACTGCTGATGCAAATTTTCATGTTATGAACATTTTAGGGATTTGAAATTCCTACAATCTACCTAAATTGAGCCAAAAGGCAATTAGATTACAATTGTTTCCCTTCTCTCTGATGGGAGAGGCTACATTATGGTTGAAAAAGTTGCCACATAGATCGATCAATACTTAGAATGAGTTGAGGACTCAGTTCTTGGAGAGATTCTTCCCACCTTCCATAATATTACAGTTGAAATATAAAATTTATAACTTCAGGCAGTTATATTTTTAAGTGTTTTATGAGACTTGGTTGAGGTTTAAGAAAAAGCTACAGAATGTCCCAAATCATAAAATATCGAGTTGTACGTTGCTTGAGGTCTTCTATAGAGTTTTAAATGGGATCAATAAATATGTAGCAGACACTGTCATAGGTAAAACATTCATGAAGTTACATTAGGATCAGACTTTGGAGATTTTAGATCAAATCACTAAAACCAACAAGGGTTAGCATACACAAAATATAAACGTGCCCATAAGCACATATATAATTGGGGCATCCACAGAGTAGAGAGCACTAGATGAATCAGTTGCTTAAGAGGTAGGTTAGTTGAGGACTGACCTTAGCTTATTTGTAAAATAATTTGTAGCAGTAAAAGCAGAGAAGGCAAAATTTATATTTGATGGAGCATGTTTGAAGGCATTTGAGTGCTTGAAAGAGAAGTTGATTTCAACCCCTATTATTGTGTCACCTATTTGGTCCATGCCATTTGAGGTTATATGTGATTCTAGCAGCATGTCGCTAGGAGCAGTACTAGGCCAAAGGGGAGAGAAGATCTTACATCCTATCTATTATACTAGCAAATCACTTAACCCTGCTCAAAAAAATTATACTGTTACTGAACAAGAGCTGCTTGCTGTGATGTTTACATTTGAGAAATTTTAATCATATTTGCTTGGCACAATGCACCAATAACTTTCTAGCATTGCATGATGTCCATTTTTTCTGACATGGTGGAGGACACTATTGATGTATTTATGGATGACTTCTCGATTGTTGGTGACTTGCCTGAAGATTTCTTGGCTCTTCTTACTAGTGTTTTGAGGAGATGCGAGGACTACATCTTAGTGCTAAACTGGAAGAAGTTCCACTTCATGGTGAAAGAAGGAATAATGCTTGGTCACAAGATTTTGAAGAAAGGGATTGTAGTTGACAAGGCAAATATTGAGGTGATTGAAAAATTTCCTCCACTAATTTTTGTGAAAGGTATTCAGAGCTTTTTGGGACATGCGGTATTTTATTATAGATTTATCTAAAATTGCACATCTCTTGTGCAAATTATTGGAGAAGGAGGTGAAGTTCATATTTGATGAAGCATGTCTGAAAGCATTTGAGTGATTGAAAGAGAAGTTGATTTTTGCCCCTATTATTGTGTCACCTGATTGGTCCATGTCATTTGAGGTTATATGTAGTGCTAGCGGTGTGGCGCAAGGAGCAGTTCTATACCAAATGCGAGAGAAGATCTTATATCCCATCTATTATACTAGCAAAGCACTTAACCTTGCTCAGAAAAATTATACTGTGACTGAACAAGAGTTGCTTGCTATGGTATTTGCATTTGAGATGTTTCGATCATATTTGCTTGCCACAAAAGTGGTTGTGCATACTGACCACACATCTCTTAGGTACCTCATAGAGAAAAAAGTATATGAAATCAAGGTTGATTTGGTGGGTACTTATGTTGCAGGAATTTGACTTCGTAGTCAAGGACCAAAAAGGGACTAAAATTCAAGTGGATGACCACTTATCATGTCTTAAGAAAGAGGCAATGTTCAAACTGAAAGATGAGCTCGAGATTGATGATAGTTTTCTAGATGAGTAGGTATTAGCTGCTTTGCAAGACTTGGTTTCATGGTTTGCAGATTTTGCCAATTATTTAGTAAGTGATGTGGTGCCCGAGGAACTGTCATTCCACCAGAAAAAAAAGTTTATGAATGACATGAGGAAGTTATTTTGGGACAAGCCATTCTTGTTTTGAATTTATGTAGATAGAGTGGTTCAGAGATATGTTCCTGAGGTAGAGATGATGAGTACATTAAAGACATGTTTTTCATCACCTGTTAGGGGTCATTACAGTGGTGCTCAAACTGAACATAAGATCTTACAATATGGATTTTACTGGCCCACCATTTATAAAGATGCACATGATTTTCAAAGGCTTGTGACCAATGCCAAATACAAGGAAATATCTCGCGAAGACAAGAGCTTCCCATAACCTCAATTTTAGAGCTTGAGCTATTTGATGTATGGGGCATTGACTTTATGGGCCCCTTTGTATGCTCCTATGGTATGAAGTATATCATGATTGTGGTTAACTATGTGCTGAATTGGGTAGAAGTAGTTGTTCTTCTAAATAATAAGGGAAAGAGTGTAACCACATTATTTAAGAAGAACATATTCTCCAGATTTGGTACACCAAGGGAAATCGTTAATGATGGTGGCTCGCACTTTTGCAATCATCTAATCAAAGCCTGCTTGAAAAATATGGTGTGAAACTTAAGGTGACAACAACTTACCATCCTCAGATAAGTAGGCAAGTTAAGATCTCCAATCACGTGATTAAGTATATTTTGGCAAAGACTGTGAATGCCAATAGGATGAACTAGGCTAGAAAGTTAGATGATGGATTATGGGCCTATCGGACAGTATTTAAGACCCTATTGGTGTTTCCCCTGTTAGATTATGTATGGAAAAGCATGCCACTTGCTTGTTAAACTTGAGCATAAGGCATTATGGTCACTGAAAAGGCTGAATCTGGAATGGAGTGATGCAGCAAAGTTGAGACTGGAATAGTTGTATGAGATGGGTGAATTCCATCTTTGAGCCTATGAAAGGTCAGTCTTGTACAAAAAGAGGATGAAATTGTACTATGATCACAAGATTTAGAAAAGAGAATTCACCACTGGCGATATGGTACTACTATTTGAGTCAAAGCTCAAGCTATTTCCTAGAAAGTTAAGGTCGAGATGGAGGGGACCTTATTAAGTGGTGATGGTGTTCCCTTATGGTGCTATTGAGCTTGAGAATGATGAGGGCCTGAAGTTTAAAGTGATTGGCCAAAGGGTGAAGTATTATCTCAGTAAAACTGATGAGGTCAAGATCATATGCGAAGTGGTTCTTGGTGAAATCTGAGTAACCAAGAACATGAGAGTCGTGTCATGACGTTAAATCAAGCACTACATGGTAGGCAACCCATGGGTTAGTTTGGTGAAGTTTGAGTAGCCAAACTAGTCGCGTCGTGTTGCGATGTTAAATCCAACGCTGGTTGGGAGGCAACCTAAATTTTGTTGTTGGTTTTTTTCCTTTTATTTAGGTTTCTTAGTATAGGGATAAATTTTATTGAAGTGTGCAGAGACTAATTGAGCCAAGGAAAAAATAGAGACTGAGTAAGATTTCATGAACAAATTCTACGGACCGTGGAACAAGTCTACAAATCATAGACTTAACACATCAAAATCAGAATGAAGTATCTTGTTGTAGCACATGACTCACGAAATGAGTCCACCGATCGTGGAACAAGCCTACAAATCATAGATGTAACTCATCGAAATCAGTGTTAATTTAACATAAGTTGTGAAACTTGGCTCACGAGTTGTGTCCATGGGTCTTGGATTAGTCTACCAATCATAGACTTAACTCATGGAAATAAAAATTTTTTAGATACAGGTAAGTCTTTTTACTCCTTCTTGAGCGTGACCCATACATACCCAACCGTACCCGCCGACCCTAACCCTAACTAAAACAAAACTTGACTCCTTCATACAACTTGATACAATAATTTTAAAACCCTATCAGTCACTATACTCCCTCTTTCTGTCAAAATCTCTGCTCCTTCACCTCCTTTTACTAAAACTCCGCAATCCACCTTAAAATGAATCGATCCCAAAGCTTAGAAATCCACTTCTTTATTCTATATTATGCGTTCATAGCTTCATGTGACTCAAAAATCTCTTATTCACTCTCTTATGGATGGTGAGAACATATTCTTCATCAGGTAGAGACTTAGAACCCATGCCCTTGGTAAGTGGCTGGAATAGAGGTCATGAAAGTGGTCATACTAGAGCATCTAGACCAATTAGAAGTCAGGCTGGTTGCCTCCTCTAGTTTAGGAATTGCTCATGTTGATGTGTCTATTGAGATAGAGGATTTATGCCATTACATACACTACATATTTGTTTTCTATATCTGTGCTTGAGTATTTCTTGGTACGATTGTTGGTTTTCCTAGAGGGGATGACTCAGACTTTTATTTAGCATTTACTGAGGGTCTTCAGTCTCTAGATACACAGTTGGCTAATGCTATTAATTCTCTAGTATTGATGTGATATTGTCGGGTGTTGCTCCACATTCATTGACCTTACTTACTATGTCCATAGAGGGACTATGGGGATCTCAATGTTGATTCTTATAAGTGTTTGGTTGGTTGCCTATGAGAGGTTGTATAGGCTAGGTTTGGTAGGCTTTAATGGAGTATATTTTACTACTTTTAAGTTGTTTGGACCGGCTAAATGATGGTGGAGGACTATGGTTGAGGATAGTCCAGTTGGGTCATCTTTTGTATTTTGGGATTGATTTACTCAGGCTTTTCTAAAAGAGTTTGTATGGATGCTTGAGAAGTGTATGGGTAAGAGGCCCCGTAGACTTGACATCGGTAGCGACATGTATGGTATAAACCAAACTTCTCATAGTTATTTTTAGAGATGTTTAGGCTATAGTAGCCATTCGGGTTCTTCAAATTCAGTTTAGCAGACCCCTACTTATTCTAATTACTTCATATGTGCGAGTCTCATGCATTATAGGAGGAATTTCCAACAACGTAGATAGAGATCTGCATCATTAGTGATGCAAAAACATAATAGGCCTCAGTATTATGTCCCTCAGGGTGGAATCGAGGCAGGAGCTTCTAGTATAGTGATTATAGGTACAGTTTAAGTACATTTTTTATTTAACTGGATAGTGTTCGATTGTGGTTCTATATTTTCCTATGTACTTTCTTTTTCTGCTTTGGATCTTGATGTGATTCATGAGTTTCTTTCCATGTTTATTCATACTACTACCCCAACAGATAATTCTTTAGTAGTGGATCGACTATGTCAATCCTGTGTTGTTACTTATTTAGAGTATATTCCTGGGTTCGATTTGATTTCTTTGGATATTATTAATTTCAGCATGATTTGGGTATGTTCTTCTAGATGGTTATATTTTGGAATCATGGTTGATAAATGGTAGGTATTGGTATATTTAGATTATTGGATATATTCCAGAGGTTTACTTGAGGGCCGTGAAATCAATTGGGATAGAAGAGGTAATTTGATTATTGGGATAATGAGTTGTAAATAGAGGAAGCTTACAACTGGTACACTTGTGTGAAGTTATCTAAAGGTGTCACTAGAAATGTACATGCATGGATTATTTGCCCTACGGGATTACATCTATACATCTAAGGTTTGGGTTAGTGCATTGATAATGAGATCGGACGTGTGGGATGACTAAGGTTACTAATTATATTTAGGCAACAAGACCTTGTGATGGATCAAAAGTGTGATATGACTAAATTGAAAAGATTGTAATTAAAGGATTCTAGTTAGATAAGGAAAGATTTTCAGGCATTTGAGCCTTGTGATTTGTACTACCTTGGTCATTAACTTTGCTTGCATGGAAAGGTTTATGGTGTTTTGAAATACTCCTCGGGTAGACTTGAAGGAATTCAACTTATGCTTTTGATTTGGAAGGTTATGGGTTCGTCTTCAAGAATCAAGACTTGTGTTTGGAGAAGTGTCGTTACTTGGGTTCGGTTCAAATTATGATGGTACTACTTCATGTTTTGAATGGGTTGTTATTGGTTGGTAAAGAAAGTTGTCTACATGGGTTGAGGTTAGAATTTGGGTTTTCGTGGTAAGGCTATATTATGGTAGTGGATTATTTTATAGTATAGATTGGGAAGATAACAAAGATTACACATGTCTATTTTTGAGGACTTAGAAGAACTTGTACATAAGAAATTTTGAGGTATTCAGAATTATGTTATGGGTACAATTTGGAAATTTTTAGTTCTGATAGCATGGTTCGATAATGACTTATGAAGAGACTACTGATAACTCTCATAGGATTTGATTCTGATTTGGGCAACAATTAGTGATATGTGGGAATCTAGCACTTCTACTCTGGATCGAATGGTTCCTGATTATGACAGGTTGTTCATGTGTGTGTTATCAAAAAGGGGCTTCGGAGCTACATGGTTATTAAGGATTTTATGATGATTTCTATTTATTTGGTTGCTGAAGGACTACACTGCGATTGTTAATAGGTTGCGTAAGAGTTAGGTAACGCAAAAAGAGTACCTGTTGTGTCATGGTAAGTATTGTGGTGATTCACGATTTTCTCCAAGGGTTGAGCATGAGAATATGACTATTTGAATGTTGATGGAAGTATGACATTTGAGAATTTATATTGAATTGATATTAATTTTTGACTCCGTTGTTTCAGCCTAAGAAGGTAGTACTATCCGATTCAATATTTATGGTATCAATCTTGGATAAGTGTGATTCAGTCAGAAAATATTAAAGTGGGCTTAAAAATAGTAGAAAGTTTATTTGAGATAGAAGGAGGCATGATTCAGTATTATGAAAAGTGATAATGTGGCTTCATGGGTTCTTTCATAGTTTATTGGTGAAGTAATGACATCGGTGTTGTGGTACAGTTAGTGACTTGTCGTGACAATGACAAAATTAGGTAAACTGGATATATTCGGAACCTCTATTATGGTCAACTCAGTATTGGGTATAGAAACCATTTAGAAATAAAGAAAATTGGATATGTTGAGAAATTTGATTTCAGGTACTAGAGTTGTGGCCTTAAGTGTTAAAATGTGAAGGATGTTTGGTTGCTATAGTGAACTAGTGGTTCTATAGTTATGACTCCACTTGAGAGTGCTTGCATGATGTTTGCGATGGTATTTTTGAGTACTTGTCAGTTTTGGTACCTTTCTTCTCTTTATGTTTGAGGACGAACGTGTGTTTTAGTAGAGGATAAGAAGCAACCCTCGTGTGATTTTTAGAGATTTCTGTGTTATGATCATTTTGCCTTTTCCTGTTGTTGCTTTATATCATTTATGAGTTGCGGGGATGGTTGGCATAATTCCCAAAGTGTTCGGGAGTAATTTATATGAATTTATGGATTTTAGTAGCCTTTAAGGGATATAGTTGACTCTGGTCAACATTTAGAGATTTGAGTGTCAGATAAAAATTTTGTCAGTTCCATCTGTTCCAAAATGTTGATTTTCTGTTAGTAGCGTGGTTGGTTCGGATTTTGAGGCCCTATTATGATTTTTGAGTATTTAAGCGAGAAATTAGTTTTATTGGCCTAAAGTCATGTTTGGGTATAACTTATTGATAACGACCTCCTTTGGTAAATCCAATGGTTCTATTGAGTCCAAAACGTTGAAATTAGCCTTGTAACATAGTTGGAATGTGTTCAGGAGGTTCCAAATACTTTTGAGGGTTTACTCAGGACTTTGGTTTATTTTTGGATTGTTGTCAGCTAGTGCAACAAACCCTTCTTCACGTTTGCGAGTCTCCATCACATTCACGAAAAAGGGGAGTATTCTAGTCATTGCATTTGTGGAGGTGGGATAGCGATCATGAATGGTTCAGTTTGGGTCAGGTTGCAATCGTGATAATTGGACCGCGAATGCGATAAACGTTTTACCTGGGCATATTTAAAACCTCTTTTTTGTGAAGAAATCCTATTTTCACCATTTTTAGAGCTTGGGAGCTTGTTTTGAGGTGATTCCAAAGGGTTTTCGATATCTAAACGTTGGGTGAGTTTCTAAATCTTGTTTTCATCGTTACCCATTGATTATATTGCAAAATAATCTCCAAATTTTGGCTTTTAAACTTGAGATTTTGGTGGGTTTTACCTGGCAAAATGAAAATGAGTATTTCCATGATTTTTGACTTATTTCAACTAAGTTTTCAATGGGATTTCAGTTTCAAAACCCTTAAATTATAGAAAAAGTGATTTTTTTTTAATTAAAATTCCAATTTTACCCTTTTATCTTTGGAGTTGATTTTTGAGGTGATTTTGCACCCCGAATCAAAGTATGTCAGTATTGATATCGTTGGTCTTGTATTTATGTGTAGATCTCATATTTGATTCGATTATACTCATTTGGTGATGATTCGAGGGAGTAGAGCTCCTGTTTGATTCTTTGGGTTGTGGTTTGGCTTTGCTGGTCTTTTTTATGGGAAGTTGAGATCTAGCTTGACTCTTTTTTGAGGTATTTATATACTAAATGCTAATTACTTGTGTTTTTTGAATGACTGAGGGCTTGGGCATCTCGCCTAGATAAGATGAAGAGAATCTTCGCGGGTACCAGAGTCTATTGATGGGATAAAGTAATAAAATGTATATCTTAACTATTCACTCTACTTGTTGACATGTTATAGTAAATTGTGGACAAATGACTTATTTATCATGTGTAAATTGATAGTGAGTTATCTACTTAAGAGTTTGAATCATGTTTAGCAAATTTTGATGGAATTATTGCGGTTTAGTAATCACTTAGGGTATAAATAGATTATAGTTATAAATAAGAAATTAAAAAGAGGGATCTTAGCTGAATTACTATATAATATGAGTGAAAGTGAACTTTTGAACATGCTTGTTGATGAGTAAATTTCCCTTTTTAGTATTTGAGTGTAATTGGGTCATAATTGGGAAAGGTGGAAACTTATCATGTATAGTAGGCTATGGGTAGGGTAAATCCTCTATGATTACATTATGTGATGGACTATCATTATTGTGATGCCCACGTGAAGTCTTATGTGAAACTTATTATTGACTTGATTGATTATCATTATTGCAATGCCCGTGTGGAGGCTTATGTGAATCTTATTATTGACTTGATTGATTATCATTATTGTGATGCCCACGTGGAGGCTTATGTGGACCTTATTATTAATTTGATGGATTATCATTATTGTGATGTCCGCATGGAGGTTTATGTGGACCTTATTATTAATTTGAGAGATTATTATTGTGATGCCTATGCATGGGCTTGTATCATACTTTAATTGAGATTTGGGTAATTTGGGTTCATTTATACCATTATTGAGCTGATTGTTGTGCATTGTGGATTTTGCCGCTACCATGCATACTCATTCATTACTCATTTTTATGAAACTGATACTACTATGGAGATTTGGGTAATTTGGGTTCATTTATACCATTGTTGAGCTGTTTGTTGTACGTTGTGAATTTTGCCATGATCATGCATACTCATTCATCACTTATTTTTGTGGAAGTGGTACTACTATAGAACTTGGATTCTTTGAGAAAGAAAATGAACCATTTTATAAAATGCCTCAACCGAGAGAAGCACTAGCAAGGTTGATTGATGATATTGTGATTATTATATAGATTGCAAACCCCCCATAGGTCCTCTCCTGGAGCCTAGGCTCGGAAGGTGTATACATGTTGTACTTTGGTCTTTGTATTTCATCCCATATCACCGCATTGCATTGTGTTGTACTTTCTCTTGGGTGATATTATGGTTGAGATATTATTATATGTTGTGTATTAATTACGGCTTAATCTGTCGAGACTGTTGTGTCATATCTATTGGTTGCGTGATATTCATATTCTTTATCTTATCCTAGATTATTGGTTTGACATGATAAGTGGATGTAATATACTGGGTTGGTGAAATTCTCTCCTGATATGACTTATTACAATTACTGTTGATCTTAAACCTATATGTGTCTGCCTTAATTGAACTGATTTGGCTATGTTGTTAATTGTTTCTATCTGCTAGAATAGGATGGGGCTTTTAAAAGAGTGCATGTTTTTTTGGGGTAATCTTGAATGGTTGGTGTAGTGTTTCTTTTCATCTCTTTGGATTACGGTCAGTTGTCGAATGATGTTTGCTGAGTACACATGTTTCTTTTCTTTCTTTTTCTGCACCACGCCCAGGTATTGAGCAAGTAGATGATCATTGATTGTGAATTCCGGTGTTGACTTTGTTTTGGATATTGAGGCAGCAGCTGTCGGATCACAGAGGCTTACCCAGATCTCTTATTCTTTAATCTCATGCTTATTTACATTTGAGATACCTTAGACTATTTTATTGTATTCTTGTACTAGTGACAACCAGACTTGGGATGTTGTATTGTTATTGTACCTCTTTCTTATATCATTTGGGGATTGTTTCTACATCTTGCTTCTCCCACTTTGATTTTTACTTTGATTATTAAGTTTGAGTAGGGATAGACTTACTAGTACTGAAGGTTACGATGGGTGCCATCACGGTTCCAATTTTGGGTCGTGAGATTGTTATTCTATAAAGTTATTCATTTATACATTATTATTAAACTTTTAATACAAGAGTCACAACTTTTATTTCTATAATATAACATGATGAAAATTATCTTGTTCTTAATTTAGGATACAATTGTAGTGTAGAGAATAGATGAATCAATTGATAAAAATCTTAGAAAACTAAAGAACAAATAGAAATTTATAAATTATATCTCGTATCACCAAAGTGAGGTAGTTCAACAATTAAGTTACCTTTCAACCTGTTAATCTATACTTGGAAATATAGGACTATAACAAATACTGTTTGAATTAATTGAATTGTAACTATCTTAGTGACCATTGTACTCCTATACAAAGCATTATTTTTATGCTTTATAAACTGAAAATCACAAAAAAGAGGAACTACAAAATTAAAACAAAGTCTACATGAGAGTCCCAAAGAGAACATTTGGCTGCTATAACAAAAATTTAATTCCTATCAAATTTTATCATTACTGTTCTGAGTTGTAATAGTTAGATTCTTGTGGTTTCAAAACTATATGCTTTTGTGTTTCTAGTGTTTGTATAGGTTTTAATTGTGTACTGAGTTGTAAATGGACTTCTTAAAATAGATAGTGTCTTTGACGAGTTGGAGAGTTACTAATAATAGTTAGGGAAAATTATTGAGGTGTGAGATAGATATTGTATGAGGTAGTTCCTTTGGTGTACAAGCCAGTTGTAGCCTTAAAAGTTGATCTCATGACAGTGAAGAGTTTGAAAAAATCCTATTGGAGATAGGTTGTGATTTTTGCCTCCCCAGGGTAATGAATTTTCTACACAAAAATTCTTGTATTAATTTACTTTTTCACACTTTACCTTCTTGCGTAATTACTGAAAAAACCCGATTCTTTCAGACAATAGGTCGCAACAAACTCATAAGTCATACTTTGAAAAGGACCATAATTATCATCCTTACCCGACTTTTGCCCATTTTCTATGTATTCTAAAAATTTCTAATTTCCTTACCAGCTATCGGTGTATGAATAATTTACCATGTTAAAGTATTTCGATCGTTAACTCCAGTTCCAATGACAATGAAGCTCTTATTTTCTCTTTTCTCAGACTTTCTCAGATCAAGATTTTAGTAAAACCACCCCTACCTGAAGGAGTACGTTAGAATTTGACCTATCTATAACTTTGACGGATTCCACCAAAGACCCAATGCTAGTTCCTCTAAATCCTAACAAATGGTGATAATGTCGCCCAAATGATACCTTGCAATTAAAGTATAAAGCGGTCCCTATCCAATATAGAACCCAATTGAGGTTGGGGTTAATCCCATAGGGAATAGGCTAGAAGCTCGGTAGAATGCGGTTATCTAAGATATTAGCAAGTAATTTCTGCAATTGGGGTTTTTTGAAAGTAGTTTTTGAAAATAGCTTGTGAACTAGTAACAACTGTGAATTTATTCAAGCTGTAATCAATAATGGAGAGACACTAGGACTGTGTTCCCTATGACTTCATAACTCCATAGGTTCTCCGAACTAGTGATCTCTCCCGGTGCTTAGCATACATAATCGATAAGTGAAGTTCACCTAAATGACTGTCCAACCCTTATTAGATGACTATACTCAATCACTCGTCCAAGTCTCATGAGTTTTACAATCTAACCCTTATCATTGATCCCAAACTAGCTTTCCCAAGTCCACGACTCAAGCTATTAAGTGAAGGTTGGTAGCTCTAAGTCTCTGTTATTTATTATATTTTCCCATCTGTTACCCCTTCATCCAAAATAAGTAAAAATTAGGTGAGTTCTAACGCGTGTACTTATTAGAAAGAAATCAATCTAAAGAGAACAACAAGACATGCATAAACACCATTCAAGAATCACCGTGTATTTCAATCCCTACTTTGTTATACCTTCATGGTTCCTACAACCCTAGTTGTGGGGTTTAACTACTCATAATGCAAGAGCACAATAGTAATTCTTGGAAGAAAATATAATTATGAACTTACAAGAAGAAGAATAAAACAAAAAATCTCAACTAAGAATTAATCTCTCTAAGTATGTGTTTACAACTCTCAAGAACAAGTATATGGACTCAAAAGATGTAAGAGAATGTAAACTAAAACATAAAACCTAATAGGAGTATTTATAGATACAAAATAAATCTTTTCCTAAACATAATTAGAAAACTGAGTCGACAGTGGCAATGGAAGTGGCAATGAGTTGTAGGGACTGGCTATACCTCGTTGTGAGCATTCATACCCTGTTGGATTATTTTTTGATAGCTGGTGACGATTGTTGGTGATGACTCGTAGCGACTCCCTATGGATCATGGGGTTATCCATTTCCACTAGGGTATACTTTGTCAACTTTCAGGACCTGAGGTATATTTACTCAGGACGAATCTAGCAACAACTTGTACCCTCTCCTAATGCCTCGTAGGGAAGTGCCGTAGCTACTGACATGGATTTACACTTTTGTGGAACTTTGGAGTTTTTCTTAGGATGAGTCAGGTGATGACTCGTCTCCCTTTTCAATGAGTCGTAGGGTGAAGTCGTAGCTAACACGTTATTTTCACATCTTCATGATCTTGAACTCTTTCTTCTGGATGACTCAAGGCACGACTCATAGCATGAACCAACGAGTCGTGGCCAGGCACCAGATGCCAACACTTAGCAATTTTTTTTTATTTTTTGTCTTCTTACTACCAAGACCTGGTTTCCTGGAAAACACTTAAACAACCACATCATATCCACCAATACACCTAAGTTTTTGCATACTTTCTTCGTTTTAAGTGTCAAAAGTGCCTTGCAACCACATCATATCAACATTTTCAACTTAGATCATTCGTGTGTCCTCAGGCAAACAAAACAAAACAAACACCTACGAGGCTTAACTAAGAGAAACCTAGGAGACCCACGACAGTCATATCATTGCTTTTTAGAAAAAAAATTTCAACCCCCTCCTATACAAGAATCAAAAACCATTACGTGTATACATACAACCCATTACCACAATACAAAGGGATCAACAGATGGCATTACATTATGAACAAACAAATGAGAACATATACAAGTAACATTGTCCAAACAAATAAAAACTAACAATACAACCCATGCGCCCTCACAACAAAGAAATCACGTACACTCACAATGCATTAATTCATATCAACATAGGGTATAAGTCAAAGAACTTGCTCTCACAAAGAATCTCAGACAGTGCACGTGAAATACCATAGACTTGCCCTTATTTTTTATTCCTTAGTTTTTCAGACAGTTGGATTAAGATCACTATAGGGACTTTATTGGCTTGTAATGTAGGTTTGAGGATGGGTATGGTAGGTGTGGTAGGTATGTCTAAGATTAAAACCCTCCTTGACACTACACTATTTTTGGCTCCACTTTTCAACCTAACTGTTTTTTCCTTATTCTCCTTTGCTATTTTTCAGATTCTGGGTGTGATTTTCTTTAGGCAATTCTTTTTCTTTCTCTCTTATCTCTCTATATTTTTTTATTTTTCAATCTTCATTCATCTTTCTTCCTTCTCTTTTTTTGTTTCTTACCATACCTGAATTCTTTTTCATTTAGTAACTTCTTCTCCATACCCATTTCTAACTACGCACCTTTATGATAGCCACCCTCAACTTAGGTAATTTTCCTGAATTGAGGTACATAATGTCCAAGGGGACCAGTGCCAAAACAGGTTCATTGTAATCAAAATAAGAAGGTGAATAGGCTAGTGAAAGAAATAAGTCTATTTGGGCTCAAAATTGGGATCAAGGTATATTTATTTCATTTGGTAGGGCATTTAGGCTAAAAGTGGACTATTCAAGAATGGTATATGATCCTTTCCTACGCAACTATCCTACAACCTAGGCAAGATTAACCGATCAAGTTCTAGACCGCACACGTACAACTGAACTAAGTAAGTACCTCACATACACATAGCACAGGGTTACACTATCAACTACTACTTATCCAGTTTATGCATTGCTAAGTTACAGTTATTATGCCTATAATTCTAATGCCATAACAAGATCCACAGTGGTGTCAATTCAAAATAGGTACAACACATAGTCTAAAATAATTTTTAGGAGGGGTATCCTTTAAACATAAAAAAAAAACATTCTAAACGTGACTATACTAAGGTTCCCCTATTTTTCTCCTACTTAAACATAACAAAAATAACATAAACACAAAAAAATGGAAACAATTATCCTAAACATGTCGGTTCTACTATGATAGCACACTCGGGGGAAAAGAAAACATGACAATAAAAATCCTCGAGTGATGGTACACGCCCACCCCCAACTTGAAAATCATATAGTGTCCTCACTACATAACTACAAATGAGAATGAAAACAAGGTGTAAGGATGTACCTGTGGTACCTTAGGAACCATGTGTGGACTCATCATCTGCTGGGGTCTCAGATATCACCTCAATCTCTAATCTCATGGCTTTGACTATACCTGAAGTACTCATAGTAACATTGGCACCAGTGGCGATAGATGCACTCAAAGAAGTAGAACTGGCGAAGGTGTTCCCCATGAATTCATAACTCCGTAGGTTCTCTGTACTGGTGATCTCTCTCGGTGCTTGGTCTGCAGAATCAATATGTTAAGTTCACCTAAATAACCATCCATTCCCTATTAGATGACTATCCTCAATCACTCATTCAAGTCTCTTAAGTTTTACAATCTAACCCTTATCATTGATCCCAAATTGGTTTTCCTGAGTCCACGACTCAAGATATTAAGTGAAGGTTGGTAGCTCCAAGTCTCCATTGTTTATTCCCTTTTCCTATCTATTACTCCTTCATCTAAGGCAAGTAAATATAAGGCGAGTTCTAATGCGTGCACTCGTTAGAAAGCAATCAATCCAAAGAGAACAACAATATATGTATAATTACCATTCAAGAATCACCATATACTTTGAACACTACTTCATTATACTGTCAGAGTTTTGTAATGATCCAAATGTCATTATATTGCAATAGAGATTAAAATATTTGCTTAGTTTTCCTTACACCAAAAATCTAAAAATTTAGGGCTGGCCTAGTCTTAGGTGTATTTTGAATATGTGGTGGTCTAGGGAAATCTGGCAGTTATTAGTGTATTTTATGATGGTTTTAATTTGATTTTATGTTACAGGACGAGTTTAGGAAGTCGTAGTAACTTTCGGTGCATAAAACGGGTTGGTAAAACTCCAATTATAGCAATTATCGTGAAAGGTTGAGTTTGTAATGTTGAACTTCAAAAAGTGTGTTGTGAAATGGTCAGAACTAGGACCAAGTCTCGAGTTACTGATTTGGGCTCACTGCAGCGACAAAAGTACCACTACAGTGGTGCTGCTGCAGCGGCATAAGCATCGTTATAGTGGTAGCCCCAATTGACCTAGGATCCACTGCAGCGACAGATCTTCAGTTGTAAGGGAGCTACTGTTACGGAAACCATACCATTTTACTTATAACAACAGAAGCCAATACGCAGTATATCAAATTTTAAAATTCAGAAACCCATTTTTCATTCCCACTTTTTCTGAAAAAAGTTCAAGAGCTTAACAGGGGTGATTTTCTTGAGCTTTTAGGATTTTTCATCTTTGAGGTAAGGTTTCTTTACACTCTAAACTTGAATTACTCCTTTAGATTTGTAGAAATTATGAGAATCATGATCATAGTGGAATTTGGAGATTAACCCTAAATAACAAACTAATAAAAATTAGTTGGGATTTAGTTTATTATCAGTTGTTGTTGATCCTAGGGTGTTCAAAAAACTTTCCAAGGTATATTTCTTGATTTTAATGTTAAAATATGTTGAATTCATAGAGTTTAAAGGGTATAAAATCCTAAGATGATGAATTAGGGCAAATTCTTGCGTTAATTTGTTAAATGTGAGTTCCTAATGTTTAGGAAAGGTGAAATATTGTGTTACGAATTGTGTAATTATTTTTTATAGAACAAGAACAGGCTGAGATGAATGGAAAGACAAGTTTGTAGCTATATAATGGTTTGAGCAAGGAATTGAGGTAGGTTATGGTTTAACTATAGCAAAAATTTACGTGACTCTGTGTTTATATGTCAGTTAGGTGTTTGTGATTTGCTTTCAACACTACTTGTGATTATTAACTACATCCTACATTGAACATATGGTTTTTAGATGATATATTAATCGGGTGTCACATCGATACTGTTTTATAGATGAGGTGTCACCCTGACACTTCTATATAGTGGGTGTTACGTAGACACTGTTATTAGATCGGATACCATGCTGGTACTGGTACCTAAACTGAGTTCATCCCCTACAGGTCATAACTGAGAGTCCCTGTTGACTCTAGTATGTGTGTACATCTTGCATGAATGTAATCATCATTTCATTATATTCATAAATGTGATAGCCAGTGTTGAAGAATCTGCTTAACTGTAATTGATGAACTTGTATACTTGTGCTTTTGATGAGATGAATATTATGATTGCATTTGGTTGTCAACTAATTGTGAGTTGTGTTTTGATTGTTGTTACTTGCATTTAACTTGCCTATTTGTATAGTGTTGAGTTGAGTCGACCGATGAAGCCTACCAGTACTTAGTTGTTATACTAATGCTACCTGTGCTCTTCTTTTTGTTGAGTGTAGAGCATATTCCAGTGGTTGAGATGAGACCTCGACTTTGTTCGAAGAACCGGCTAGGCTTTTTATGTCATTGGATCATCTCTACTTTGTTTATGTTCTTTGTTTCTGGACTAAGACACTTTTTTATTTAGAACTTTGGATGATGTTTTAGACTTGGTTTTAGATACTCTTTTAGATGTTCTTGTACGGTGACATTTCGGTCCCGGAGGTTGTAATAATAAGAGTTACTTCCACACTCTATTTGTTTTCAAGCATTCAGTTAGATATAAAGAACTTGTTTTATTTTTAAGGTGTTCCCTGTGCTAAATAGTGGTGGTTTAATAAAGATATTTTGGAAGAGCTATTGGTAAGTTGGTGAAGGGATTGGATTAGATGATTCTCCCATAGTAGAGTTAGGGTAGGTGCCACTCATGACCGATTGGGTCATAAAAAAGATGGTATCAGAGCACTGCTTTCAAAAATCTCATCGTACAAGAATAGTTCTTGTTGAGTCTTGCAGAATGGTACGGAGACGTCTGTACTTTCTTCGAGAGGCTATCGAACTTTAAGAATAAATTTTACTTATTTCTTCCTTTCATGCCAGTACTTGATTCCAATTGGTATCTTGTGATCCAAATTGGTATCTAACCTCCTTCATTCTTGTTTCACAGATGGTGAACACTCATTCAGCTAGAGCACCAGCAGCCATAGCAGTAGTAGCATTGGCCATGAGGCCGCGGTTTGGGCTAGCCTCGAGTTAGGGGCAGAGCAAGGAGAAGTGGATGAAGGGAAGTACTTGTCAGGGGTAGAACCCGACCAGCCAGAGAACCGACTAGGCTGAGATCACCATCCCCTCCCCTACAGCAGGATGCTTCAGACTTGTTCAGAATAAAGAAGTGATGGATGAGAAGGAAGAAATGGTAGTTCTAGATAATTTAGTGCCAGTATAGAATGGTGCAGCTCAGGTGCCTATGTCTACAGAGTTGATTCAACAGGTGTTGGGGGTTTTAAGTAGCTTAGCTGGAACTGGTACTACTCCAGCAGTGCCTATATTTCCATCCCCAACCTTGTAATATGTTTTTGTTGTAGTGCTTCGTATGGATGAGGGCTCTAAGTTAAAGGTGTATCCCCAATAGGTATTGGGACCGGTGATGACTGATGGTGAGCATGGACTACTTTGTAAGTTCATGAAGATGAAACCTCTAGTTTTATAGGGTATCGAGTTAGAGGATGCATTTAAATTCTTGATTGACTATCAAGAGCGTCTACACAAGATGGGAATTGTGGAGAGGTATGGTATGGAGTTTGTGATATTTCAGTTACAGATAGAGGCCAAGCAATGGTAGATGTCTTTTGTTGAGGGTAGGTCTAGTTTACCCCCACTAACTTTGTCCTAGTTTCAGAATATGTTCTTTGAGAAGTATGTTCCTCATACCTATAGTGATACAAAGAAGAATGAGTTCCTGAGACTTGACTAGGGTGATATATCTATGGTAGTCTATGAGGCCAAGTTTTATGCCTTGTCACGCTATGCACTTTAGTTGATTACTTCAAAGGAAGAGAGTATCAGGTATTTTGTCAAGGGTTTGATCTCAGATCTTCAGATTGCTGCACTGCCAGTGGCTATATCCAGAAAAACTTTCCAATAAATGGTCAAGTTTGTAAAGAAGGTGGAAGATATTAAGAAGCAAGGAGAGGTAAAGGCAGAGAAAAAAAAGTCCCAGAAAATGGGTCATTTTAGTGGTACTTATTTTAAAGGGTCATGGTTCATAGAGTTAGCCTTCTCATCCATTCTATTTGGCTATGTTGATGTCTGCAGAAGGCCAGTCAAGGGTCAGTAATCAACCCTCTTGGACATATAGTTACACACCTTCAACATCGTCACTCCAGCGAATGGCTTTAGACATTAGATGTCATAAGTGTGGGGGATTAGGTAATATTCAGAGGTTTTGTCCTAAATTTTTATCTGCAAGATAGTTGACTCAGCAGCCAGTTTTTAGTTCCTTAGTTCCAGCAGGTCATGGTGGTGGAGAATATAGCAGGGGTCGTCCACATGGTGGGTGTGGTAGTCACCCTGCAGGGAGGGGTGGCTGCCAAGATAACCATGTTAGAGGACAGGTTGGTCATGGTTACGCTCAGATTGGTAGAGGTAGTGGTCAGGGTGGTGATAAGGCTCATCTTCATGCTGTACCGGCCTATCCTGAAGCTGAAGCTTCTGATGCTCTAATCACAGGTACTATTCTTGTCTATGATCGTATGGCTTCTATGTTATTTGATCCTGGATCTACTTTCTCTTATGTGTCTCTGAAATTTGCCTTGTGTTGGGACTTAAAATGTGAATTCTTTGATGTACCTATGTATGTGTCTACACTAGTTGGGGTTTCAATATTTGCTTATCAGGCCTATCGAGCGTGTCCAAAGATGTTTATATGGTATAGAACTTTGGCAGACTTAGCGATTTTAGATATGGAAGAGTTTTATATTATTTTGGGGATGAGTTGGTTGTCTCCTCATCATGCCATTCTTGATTGCTATACTAAGACTATTACTGTAGCTATGCCCAAGATGGATAAGTTAAGAGTGGGAAGGTACTCTTATGCCTACTCCTTTGAGAATTATGTCTGCTATTCATGCCCAAAAGTTAGTTCAATGAAGGTGCAGGGCGTTCTTAGCTTATCTTTGGGATGATAGTGTCACACCCCGAATCCCAACGAGGCGTGATTGGCACCCAAAGCCGATAAGGCCCGAGAGAACCAATCTTTGCTCATGAATATTCGCATGCATCACCTCATATGAATCTTATTACATCTTATGCAACTATTCGGAAATCATAGACATGGAAACATATGTCATAGCTATATATGTAAAACATGACCGTTTGAGCCATCAAGTCAAAACGACATGCACTTTCACATTTATACAACCACATCCGTCTACAAAAGCCTCTAACAAATGTATTGACCAAAATGAACTAAAAGTCGGGACAAGTCCCCGCTTTATACAACATGTCCAAAATCAAAACACATGTACAACAGTGACTCAAAGAAGCCCCGCACTAACTGGAGCTCACCAAAGATATGCAACACTGACAATCTACTGTGGAGGCCTACTAGGACCTGCGCCTGCAGCAAGTAAGGTAAATTCCCCAAAAAGGGTCAGTACGAAGAATGTACCGAGTATGTAAGGCCATATGAAACTTGTAAGATATGAAAATATGTCAAGAACTCAAGTTCAAATGCATAACCATTATAGGTAAATCACAATGTAGATGAGTCACTATTCTGTACTTTGGAAGCCATGTATTTTACATTCATTCTTTCTCTTGCTTTTACTTTACTTTTACATCACTCGTACACTTTCTGGGCCCACATCATGCAGGTGTTCTTTTCATCCCATGGATAACATATCATCATCATGCAGGTATTCTTTCACCCCATGGATAAGATCATATCGTCATGCGGGCGTTCTTGCACCCCATGGATAAATGACCATCATCACGCGGGCGTTTGCGCCCCATGGATAAATTATCATCATCATGCGGGTATGTGTACCCCATGGATAACACATGCGGGTGTTATTGCACCCCATGGATAGAATAACACAACCAATATGCATTACTTTATTCTTACTTCATTTCTTTACTTTTGAGATTGATTCTTTTGCTTATGAGAGGTCGATACTTTTGATAGTCATAACTTTTCTTGAAGCTTTGGATCAATAATCAATGAGTGGGAGACATATGAGTAACTTGGCAATATAACATTCTTGGGAACCTAGCCTTCATGGAAACATAACACTATTGGAACCATTGGACAATAAGCAATGAACAAGATACATGAGTATAATCTCTATTGGAACATAACCTTATTTGAGCTTTTGGAACATTAACCATGAATATGAGACATGAGATTCATAATTGACCCATGAGTAGGAAAATATATGACCACGACTATGGGTAACCGGATATGAGATACCTTAGCACATTTCGGGATGGAACAAGCTTAATGTCAATGTGAATACTATTTGCCGCAGAAAAATATGGACAGAGTAACCTTACATACCTTATCTTCCCAATGTAAGTACACAATCAAATATGTGAGCACAACAATTTCGTTCCTTCTTTACGTTTCACTCTACATCACAAGTACATAATGGAACCAACATTAACCACCAACTACCTTACAAATGCATACAATAACAACAAGTCACATATTTGGCTTTACCATGTTATTTCTTTCTCTACAATACCATTTACGGCATGGTCATATCAATAATACCATAACATGCCCAACATTGACCAAAGTATCATAAACTACTAGTATGTCACACCAAGTTCATACTTTCCACTCTCCATCATCACCACATCATAATTATACCATCAATTACTTTACAAATGCATATAATATCAATGAGTTACATGTTTGCCTTTAAACATGCCATTTCCCCTTGACAATACCATTTACGAAATTATCTTACCAAAAATCCCACATTATTCAAAACATTGACCAATACATGAAAATCAATACATTTCACCACAACACTTCTCCTTTACACTTTCTTATCCACACCACATCACAAATAATCCATCAATTCACCTTAATACACTTCATAGCACATATCGGCCAAAATCCCACAATATTCACTTATAGGAAAATAAAAAGTTTCATAACAAAATTACACCATACATGTTCATATTTTATCCATACCATACTCTTACATCAAAGGCACAAGTCATAATTCAAGCTACAATCCCATGGATAACACATCTTTTTCACAAAACCAAAAGTGCCATGTCCAATACTTCCAACCATAACCAACATGATATACATAATCTCTCATACTTATAATATGTTAAAGTACAATAAAAATTACATACCCAAGCTTGGAAGATGATGATCTTTCTCCAAAATTTGGCTTTGAGCTCTTAGGGTTTGAAGTTTGAAAGAAAAGGCTTTTGGGAAATTTCTAGATTGGCATGAGATTTTTATGTGATAAAAATATGATTTTGGCCCCTTTATATAAGCCTTGGGGGTCATCCTTATCCACTTTTGCATTTAATGCTAAGTGTGGCTTTAGTCAATGGAAGAATGGGTCATTTGACCCATTCTTGACCAATGTTTTCTTCTCATTTTGGGCCGCTTTTTGAGCCCAATTCACTTAACCCAATGAAATTAATATTTTCTTATGTTTAAGTCATCTTATACATATTACAATAATATTCCCACTTATGCTATTCATATCCGTAGCCTCAATCCCCAAAACAAGTGATTCTAGCCACGTTTGGCTTATTTTGACCTTAAGGGCAAAACTGTCATTTTTACTCCAAATTCGTTATCGAGTAAATTTATCATACCAATATAATATTTCATTCATTTCATGTATATTCTCATGGTTGTATAAGAAACGGGGCAAAAATCGGCTCGGTACGACCCCGGATACCCTTGGGACTTAGAAATTTCCAACTTTTGAAAAAGTGGAAAAACCAAGGTGGCACGCTCCTAGGCGCGCCAACTTGCTGCCTCTGGGCTAAAAATTTTATCCCAGAGCAGCGTGGCACGGTCCCAAACGCGCCCCATACTTAGTTTTTTTTTGAAAATTCCATTTTTCGACTTCTCTTCGCGGTTTTGGTTAGATACTTCAAGTCCTATTCTTTAACTTACTTCTCAAACTTAATATACTTTGTTTAGGGGTCCTCTTAGCCTCATTTTGAACCCCACAAATATTCCAAGAAAATCATAAAACACCTCCTATGAAGGTTTAATCACATATACAAGGGCCAAATTCAATTATCTCATCAATAGCATTACAAAAGACGTATGTATGGATATCGACACCTAAGTAAGCATTGCTCAACATCGTCAAGTAGGGTTAGGAAGGTACGGGGTGTTACATATAGTTCAACAGTCCCTCCTATTGCTTTGGTTTCACTAGTGTGTGAATTCTTAGAAGTGTTTCTTGATGATCTTCCTGGTATTCCACCTGACTGTGATTTTGATTTTTGTATAGACTTAGAGCCGAGAACCCATCCTATGGCTATCTCTCCTTATAAGATGGCACTGACAGAGTTAAGGGAACTAAAATCCCAGTTGTAAGAGTTGTTAGGAAAGGGTTTTATTCATCCAAGTGTTTCACTTGGGATGATCCTATGCTTTTTATGAAGAAGAAGGATGGTAGTATGTGGATGTGCATAGACTACCGATAGTTGAATAAGGGGACTATTCGTAACAAGTACCATTTTCCTAGAATATATGTTCTATTTAACTAATTTCAAGGAGTCACGATATTCTCAAAGATTGATTTGAGGTCAGGCTACCATCAATTTAAGATTTGAGCCGAGGACATCCTAAGGACAACCTTTCGAACTCACTATGGACATTACGAGTTCTTGGTTATGTATTTTGGTTTGAACAATACCCCAACTGCTTTTACAGGCTTGATGAATGGGGCGTGTTGCATCCTTTTGCACACGCAAGTGTACGTGGTTGTACAAGTAATAAAGAATGTAAGTCCAGATATCATACCCACAGGGATTTGACAAATTGAAATCCTAGTTTGAATTCTTATATTAGTTATTCTATCGGTAAACAATAATTAAGAGTGATTTGTTTGTTTTGAATGTAAATAAAAACAATTGGAGACAAGTTGTGGATTAGTTGTGTTGTAATTTAGATTTGAGAAAAGATCTAAGGTTGTGGTGTTTTGACAATCTAGTTGTGCTAGACAATCATTCCTCTAATTTTCTTTCCTAAATTACTAGTTGCAGGTTAATTGTAGCTATATTGAGTATTTTTCAACAACTCTAAGTTTACTCAACTATCCCTTACGCCTATATTTCTATGGTCATCGGTTAATAGTGAAGTGCATAAAGATATCATCAGTATCAACTAAGCTAGGTCACAGGGTATATTTCTATCCTCAGTGATGAATCGATTTCCTTTCCCTATAAGGTTCACAAACTAGCCCTATTTCCTCTTTTTACACTCGTTGTTCTCTTTTTCAAGTCCAACAAACAAGTCCTAGATAATATTTGTAAGGTGATCAATCAAACGAATAATTAAAAGCAAGAAGAAATAAATAACTCAATAGATGGAAATCAAAATAGACAATATGATGTTCAAGACACAACCCTATAAATTAAGAGGTTTATATACTCATGAATCTCATAGGAAGAAGAGATTTCATGAGTTTACAAGGCAAAAATCAAAAATAAAATAAAAGAAGTAAACTAAACCTTGTTCTTGAGCTTTGCCCTAGCTTTTGGCTTCCCCAAATCAGTTGTCTATGTTTAAAAATTTGGGAGGGGGGTTTATATAGAGTTTAGGAACCCTTAGAATGTCTAAAACCAATCCCATTCGGGTTAGGATTGACCCCAACTCGCGCCACAGCCAAAAAGCGGAGCTGTGGCGCAAGGAACAAGTGAAAATTCAGATTGGTAGTGTTTCTTGTGACACTCCTTGCTTTGGTGGGTGTGGCGCGAAGAACAAATTTTAGAGAACATGTAAAACTCGCGCCACTACTTTCTTTGCAGCAGTGGCGCAAGCCACAATAATTTTGGCCCTTCTGCGCTCGTTTTGCAATGCATTGCGACGTAGATTCTTCCTTGATTCCTTTTGGTTCCTTGGTGTTCTTTTTCTTCTATTTTAAGCTCCAAATACCTCAATACACTCCTATATAAGCAAATCATTAAACATAAGTGTAAATCACATCTTTTAAGCTTAAGACAATATCAAAAAGAGAGCAAATGTGAGGCAAAAGATAGTAAAATAAGGTGGATTTTAGCCTCGCATCAGGGTGTTAGACATTTTTTGATTTGTTTGTTATTAATTTCATTGATGATATTTTGGTTTACTCAAAGAGTAAGGAGGAACATAAAGCTCACTTACGTACAGTGCTGGGGTTGCTTAAGGAGAAGCAACTTTATGCTAAGTTTCAAAGTGTGAATTTTGGTTGTCTTTATTGTCCTTTTTGGATACACAGTATCTAATAAAGGGGTTATGGTAGACTTGTAGAAGGTGGAGGTTGTTAAGAATTAGTCCATACTGACCAATGTGATCGAAGTTCATAGTTTATGGGGTTGTCCAGTTACTACCATCGGTTCGTTAAAAGGTTCGCTGCCATTGCTTCTCATATGACTCGCCTCGCCTGACTCAGAAGAGGTACCTTTTGTGTGGGATGATAAGTGTGAGAGAGCTTTCAAAAGCTCAAAACTTTGCTAACTTCAGCTCCTATTCTTACCTTGCCTATTGAAGGTAAGAATTTCATTATGTATTGTGATGCTTTATGGTCTGGTTTAGGTGTTATTTTAATGCATGGTCAGAATGTAATTACTTGTGCTTCGAGGCAACTGAAGCCATATAAGAAGTGGAATTGGCAGTAGTTGTCTTTTCTTTGAAAATTTGGAGACATTAACTTTATGGGGTGTAGTGTGCAGTGTTCACAGATAAACATAGTTTGCAGTATGTGTTTACTCAATGAGATCTGAACTTGAGGCAGAGAAGATGGATGGAGTTGATCAAAGATTATGATATCTGAACCTTATATCATTTGGGCAAGTCCAATATGGTGGCAGACACATTGAGTTCGGAGCCGGCAAGCATGGAAAGTTTGTCATGTTTGGAAGTATCGAGGCGCCCATTGGCTTGAGAGGTACAAACTTTGACTAATGATTTTATGAGATTGTAGGTGACTAGAAGTGGAGGGGCGTTAGCACATGTTGAGGCTAAGTCTACTTTCTTTAAGGAGATTAAAAGCAGGTAGTTTGAAGATAAGAATTTGAGCAACCTTAGAGAAAAAAATATTACAGGGTAAGGACAAGGAGGCCATTATTGATAAAGAGGGGGTGTTGAGGATTCGAGGGCACGTGTGTGTGCCCCATGTGGGAAACTTGATTCCCACCATTCTTGCTGAGGCTCACAATTCGAAGTACTCTATACATCCGGGTGAAACCAAAATGTATAGAGATTTGAGGCAACGTTATTGGTGGTGCAAAATAAAGTGGGACATTGTGGATTTTGTGACCAAGTATCAAAATTGTCAAGAAGTCAAGTATGAACATCCGAAACTTAGTGGCACTTTTCAGAGAATGCCCATTCTGGAATAGAAGTAGGAAAGAATAACTATGGATTTTGTTGTTGGTCTTCCTAAGACTCTAAGGAAGTGTGACTCCATATGGGTGATAGTCGATTGATTGACCAAGTTTGCAAACTTTATCCCAATAAGGGTGGATTATAATGCAGCTAAATTAGCCAAGATATATATGAAGGAGATCGTGAGACTTCATGGGGTGCCTATTTCTATAGTGTCAGATAGAGGTACTCAGTTTACCTCTAATTTTTGGGAGAAGTTCTAGTCAGAATTGGGTAATAAGTTGGATCAAATACAGCTTTCCATCCACAGACTGAAGGACAGTCAGAATAGATGATCCAAGTACTTGAGGATATACTTTAAGCTTGTGTGATGGACTTTGGTGGTCAGTGGAACCAATATCTGTCTTTATGTGAATTCGTGTGCAACAACAACTACCACTCCAGTATTGAGATGACTCCTTTTGAAGCTTTATACGGAAGAAGGTGTAGGTCGCCTATTAGTTGATGCTTTCGAGGTGAGACCTTAGGACACCAATATACTTAAGGAGTCAATAGAGAAAGTGAGGTTCATACAAGAGAAGTTGGTAGCAAGTCAAAGTCAACAAAAAGAATATGCAAACAATAAGGTAAGGAATGTGTAGTTCAAGAAAGGTGAGAAGGTATTGCTGAAAGTGTCACCCATGAAGGGTGTAATGTGGTTCAGGAAGAAGGGGAAATTGGGTACGAGGTACATTGGACCCTTTGAGATTTTTAATGGAGTTGGGTCAGTGGTGTATAGGTTGGTTTTGCCTTCTATCACATCAGAGGTCCATCCGGTTTTTCATGTGTCAATGCTCAAGAAGTACCACGGAAATGGAGACTATATCATTTGTTGTGATTCAGAATTGTTTGACAAGGAGCTCTCTTATGAGAAGGAGCCAATTGCTATATTGGCTAGAGATGTGAGAAAGCTGAGGACTAAAGTCATTCCGTTGGTAAAGGTTCAGTGGAGAAATCATTAGTTGAGGAAGCTACAATGGAGATGGAGGCAGATATGCGTAAGCGCTATCTATACTTGTTCATCGACTTAGGTATTTGATTGCTTATTTATTGCGCCTTTTAGGATGGTTGTCATTCCGTAATGAACAAGGGGTAAATTGGTATCTAATGTAATAACCCAAATCATTTTTACGCTGAAAGAGAGAGTAAGTTTCCCTTTGATCAAAAATCTGAAAATTCAGGGCTGGCCTAGTTTTAGGTATATTTTGAGCATGTGGTGGTCTAGGTAAATCTAGTAGTTATTGTTGCATTGGTTGGTGGTTTTGATTTGATTTTGTGTTAGAGGACAAGTTTAGGAAGTCGTAGCAACTTTTGATTCATAAAACGAATTAGTAGAACTCCAGTTATAACAATTATCGTGAAAGGGTGAGTTTGTAATATCGAATTTTGAAAAGTTTTGTGAAATAGCCAGAACAGGGACCAAGTCCTGAGTTACTAGTTAGGGCTTGCTGTCAACTGGGACTAAGTCCTGAGTTACTAGTTAGGGCTTGCTATAGTGATAGAAGTATCGCTGCAGTGGTAGCCCCAATTGGCCTAGGAGCCGCTGTAGCGGAAGATCTTCCACTACAACAACAACTATACCGCTATAGCTAATATGCACTATATTAGTTTTTAAAAATCAGAAACCTATTTTTCATTCCCAGTTTTCTGAAAATATTCAAGGGCTTTGTAGGGGTGATCGTCTTCAGCTTTGGAGGTTTTTCATCTTTGAGGTAAGGTTTCTTTATACTCTAAACTTGAATTATTCCTTTAGATTAGTAAAAATTATGAGAATCATGATCATGGTGGAATTTGGAGATTCGCCCTAAATTATGAGCTGGTGGAAATTGGTGGAGATTTAGTTTATTATCAGTTTTTGTTGATTCTAGGGTCTTAGAAAATACTTCCTAAGGTAGATTTCTTGATTGTAATGTTAAAATATGAAGAATTCAAAGAGTTTAAAGGGTAGAAAACCCTAAGATGATGAACTAGGGCAAATTCTTGGGTTAATTTGTCAAATATGAGTTCCTAATGTTTAGAAAAGGTGAAATATCGTGTTAAGAATTATGTAATTATTGTTTATAGATCAAGAACGGGCTGAGATGAAAGGAAAGGCATGTTTGTGGCTATACAATAGTTTGAGCAAGGAATTGAGGTAGATTATGATTTAATTGTAGCAAAAACTTGCGTGACTCTGTGTTTATATGTGAGTTAGGTTTTTGTGATTTGCTTTTGGCACTACTTGTGATTATTGACTTTATCATGCATTAAACATATGGTTTTGAGATGGTATATAGATCGTGTGTCACACCGACACTGTTATATGAATCGAATGTCATGCCAACACTGCTATATGGATCGGGTGTTACGTCAATGCTATTATTGAATCTGGTACCACACCGGTACTGGTATATGGACTGAGCTCATCCCCTGCAGGTCATAAATGAGAGTCCCTGCGGACTCTATTATGTATGTACATCTTGCATGCATGCAATCATCATTTCATTGTATTCATAATTGTGATGACCAATGTTGAAGAATTTTCTTAAGTGTAATTGATGAACTTGTATGCATGTACTTCTGATGAGATGATTGTTATGAGCGTATTTGGTTGTCAACTAATTGTGAGTTGTGTTTTGATTGTTGTTACTTGCATTTAACTTGCCTATTAACATAGTATTGAGTTGAGTCGGTTGATGATGCCTACCAGTACTTAGTTGATGTACTGATGCTACCTGTGCTCTTCTTTTTATTGAGTACAGAGCTAGTTCCAGTGGTTGAGACGAGACCTGGACTCTAATATATGATTCAAACGTCGATTAAAGGGTGAGCACCATGTACGGGCAGCCATTGAATCATCTCTACTTTGTTTATGTCCTTTATTTTAGGACTAAGACACTTTTTTATTTAGCACTTTGGATGATGTTTTAGACTTGGTTTTGGATACTATTTTAGATGTTCTTTTACGGTGACTTTTGGGTCACGGAGGTTGTAATAATCAGGGATACTTCCTCAATCTATTTATTTTCGAGCATTCAGTTAGATAATAAAGAACTTGTTTTGTTTTTATGATGTTTAGTGAGCTAAATAGTGGTGGTTTAATAAAGATGTTTTGGGCAGGCTACTGGTAGGTTGGCGAAGGAATTTGGTTAAATGGTTCTCCCGCCATAGAGTTAGGGTGGGTGCCATTCATCACCAGTTGAGTCGTGACAAAGATGGTAAAAGCCCTAGTTGTGGGGTTTAGCTACTCATAATTGCAAGAACACAATAGTAATTCTGGGAAGAAAACATAATTATGCACTTACAAGAAGAAGAATAAAACTCAACTATGAATTAATCTCTCAAAGTATGTGTTTACAACACTTAAGAACAAGTATATGAACTCAAAAGATGTAAGATAACGTAAACTAAAACATAAAACCTAATAGGAGTATATTTATAGATACAAAATAAATCTTGTCTTAAACATAATTAGAAAACTGAGTCGACAGTAGCAACAGAAGTGGTAACGAGTCGTAGAGACTGGCTAAGCTTTGTTGCGTGCATCCGTAACCTGTTGGCTTGTTTTCTGATAGCTGGTGACGATCGCTGGTGAGACTTTTAACGGATCATGGGTTGATCCATTGCCACTGAGGCATACTTTGTCAACTTTCAGGACTTGGGGTATATTTGCTCAGGGCGAGTCTAGCAACGACTCGTAGCCTCTGCTGATGCCTCGTAGGAAAGTTTTGTAGCCACTGACATAGATTTGCACCTCTACGGAACTTTTGGAGTTTTTATTCAGGAAGAGTCAGGGGATGACTCGTCGCCCTTTCCGACGACTCATAGTGTGCAGTTGTAGCCAACACCTTATTTTCACATCTTCCTAATCTCAAACTTTGTCTTCAAGACGACTCAGGCCACGACTCGTAGCGTGACTCAGTGAGTGGTGGCCAGACACTATATGCCAACACTTAGCAAATTTTTATTCTTTTTCATCCATTTACTACCAAGACCTGTTTTCCTGCAAAACACCTGAACAACCACATCATATCCACCAATACACCTAAGTTCTTGCATATTTTCTTCATTTTAAACGTCGAAAGTGTCATGAAACTATGGCACATCAGGTGCCTTAATAAACAGATGAAATATTGCATCTTGAATTTCACCGCTATCGATCAACCACTCCAATTTGAGCTGGACACTAGTTGTTATGTCATCAGGCAATGAATCCATCTCTTATAGACTTACCAATCTGAAAGCTCTAACCCCAAAATCCCTAATTGTTTCCATTTGAATATGGAGATGGCCACAATATCGGGTAGATCAAGCATCGAGCCTGCGCCTCTTTGCTATCATTGGTGCTTTTGCAAAATCCATATAACAATTATCAGTACTGTATAATAACTTATAATGTATATGAATATGTTCTTTTTCAAGACTACAAAATCTTTATTTTCAACAGACAGACTCATAAATCCCAAATTAAATGAAATTGACTACACAAATTCTATGCATCCATTTCACAGACGCGCGCACACACCTCACAATTTTGAATTAATTTTGGCTCTTGCAAATTCTTTTTGACCCTCATCTTTCACCCAAATTTGAAGCCACTATACTTATTAATGGAACATAAAAAAACTTAATTTTAATGCTTCCAAAGTCCTCATTAGTTTAGTTCTTCTAGTTATAGAACACATTTGAAAAATTCTTTTTATTTCATTAAAAAATGGCTAGTGTCTTCATGAAAAACTTCTCATAATGGTCAATGAGGAATATTTGAAAAAATGTATTTGGCCTCCTCAGCACAAATATAACAAACTCTTTAAGAAGGGAAAATAATTGTATTAATTATGGGTAATATTCAAACTTCATCCATCACCAAACACTTTGAATTCTGGAACTCCATCCAAAACTGATCCAATTATGTTCATTGATTAATGACTACCATTGCCTTCACCCAAACTATCTATCAAAGTATTCCAATTGGTAATAAGAAATATTATTTCCGTTCACTTTTATTTATTTATTTATTATATTAAAATTAAATGCCCTTTTACTTGTCTAATTTAACATATCAATTTTTTTCTAATTAATTATACATTTTATTCGGAATATGATTTTCTCAAATCATTTTCTAAAATTTTAGACTTCTTAAAGAGAATTCAAAGTTTATTATTGACAAGTAAAAATGAATAAAAAGAGTACTATAATAAAAGTTTATTGTTGAAATCAATCATATTGATCATTCTATATTTTCATTAGTACTAAACAGTGTTTTAAAAGGCAGTTTTGAGGCTCGCCCCTCTCGCTACGGGGTAGGGCACTGGCAAAACGCCTCGAGACATCAGTGTAAGGCTTACACCTTAAGCGCCAGACTATACGTCCTAAGCACGCCTAACGCCCAACGCTCGGGGCTCGCCTAACAAATCTTAGAAAAATTATGTGCCGAATTCCTTAATTGGCATTATTGACCCTTATAATTCTTTAGTAAGTAAATGATGCATAATAGTTTTTTCATCTATAGAAATTAGAGGAGTGAGAATAACTCAAATAACAAGTCATTGTATTGCATATTTATTATTTGAAAGCACTATGAGGGTGAATATTATTTAATATTTCTTTTAGAAATACTTAATTAGCTGATTTTTACATCTTCACTTATCAATATTGGTCTTCTTATTATTTTCGTACATCTCAAAATAATCTTTATTTGAAAGTAAATTATTATGTTTTATTATCTCAAAATTACCATGATTGTACTAATAAAGTTTATTGATTATTTTCTTTCAGAGATGTAAATTGCATGGTACGATCATAATATATTTTACAAAAATGTGATTCTTTTATTATTTGAAAGTTAAAATGTTAGAGTTAATTTGCATCTCATAGTAGCTATTATAGCATTTCTTTATTTATACATGTAAAATTATATTAGAAGTTTTATTTTCTATGAGTTTGTTTGATCATATTTTTAATTGTTTTAATTATTAATTGATTATTTATAATTTTTGCTTTATAACGTTATTTTACTATGTTATAAATTAAAAATTTTAAGATCCATGGGGCTTACGCTCCATTGCCTCAAGACTTACGCCTCGCCCCATACTAAGTAAAATGCCCCGCCTCACATCCCAGCCTTTTAAAACGCTGGTTCTAAATACTAATGGACGATAAGAGTCTCTCACATAATATGTATGTGTATTTGGCTCCACCGAATTTCCCCTTTCAATCCTAGTAGATTTATTTATTCATTTTATTACTATTATTATTATTATTATTATTTTTTTAATAAAAAAAGGATCGGATCGATAAGAAATAATATATTATTTTTATGATGCTTTTTTTCCTACACAAAGCAAAATTAATAGGAGTGGCAATGGGAGGGGCGAATTGAGACTTAATCCACAAAAATTTCAACTTGCCCCGCCCGTATAAATTCCAATTCTTTCTTTTTTATTTTTTACTTTTCTTTTTTTCTAAAGTTTAATTTATTTTTGTAATTATTATATTTAAATTTAGAATAAGTGAACAAATGTAAATGGCAACAAGTGAAATTAGAAACTGTGATAGATAAACAATTGCACCAAGTCAAAGAAAATTGACTCTAGCTTATTATTAAAGAAAATTATCAAAAAACACAAGTTTAACATAAGAAGTAGAGCTGTCAAAATGGGCTGACCTAACTCAACTCAATCCAACCCTAACGGGCTAGAGAGTTAAACGGGTTAGGACGGACTAGCTCTTTTAACTAAATAGTCTATAAAATAACAACCCAACCCAGTCCTAAGCGGGTCACGGATTGGGATGGATTGACCCTTCAAAAAAAATAAAAGTAACCCAAAACATAATAAACAAAAATAATATAAGTACTAGACAATCACCAATTATTATGCCTTCACTTTAATATGTCACCTACTAGTTTTTAATAAGTAATAGGCATCTTACTAATCGATTTGGAGAGATTTGTATTGTTAAGCAAAAGCTGAGCAACTATGAGAAGAGAAAATGTTTTAAAACCCCTGAGTCTCTACTTGAAAAATGCTGTGTACTTAGGAGGAGAAAATGTTTTAAAGGTTGGGTTAGGCTTGGGTACTTGGGTTTTTCATTTTTATTGACAAAATCCTAATTTCTAACAAATAAAAGACCAACTTAAAAATATTTAATAATTATTTTTAAAGTCTCGGACCATGGGCTGGTCTCTGAGGCTAACGGGTTAGGTCTCTGAGGCCGACGAGCCAAGTGAGGCTGGACTTATAAGCCTCATTACTAAATGGGCTGAAAAACTCAGCCCAACCCCACTTAATTTAAGGGTTGAGTTGGGCCGGCTTCATGGACCAATCCCATTTTGACAACTCTAATAAGAAGAGAGCAAAAAATTAGATGAACACTATAAATACAGAAAAGTACGGGAAGAATTTAACAGTTTCAAAAGATTTAAAAAATTAAAACCTAATGTCATATTTACATCCAAATTCACTAGTTTTCAGATGATATAGTAAAAAAAAGATAGGTTTCTTATTGGTATAATATATAAATGTGTCCTTTAATTTGGACTCAGCTGATATTTATGCCCTTCAACTTTAAATGTGTATAAGTAGACACTTAAACTATCATAAAGTTGAACAAGCACGGCAAATCTCATGCGATTTGACATGTAGGATGCATGCATCTCACGCGCGTGATTTGCCATGTAGGATGCGTGTGTCTACTTGTTCAACTTTATGATAATTTAAGTGTCTATGTACATGTCCAAAATTAGAGGCTAAGTTAAAAAACACATTTATGTATTATGCCTTTCTAATTTATCATGAAACTTTTGGCCTGAACTAATCCTAATTATGTAAGAAATACCCAGGACCAGACACAATACAATTGCAAGAGCGCATGTAGGGGACCTGCAACCTGCGCCGCCACACACTAAATTTTTACAGTACAAAATTTGTGTTAACCTATATCACTCAGCATAAGATCAAATTTCACCTTGCCCCGCCCTCACCCTTCCCGCCCCATTACTATCCCTACCAAAATAGTATATGTTTAGTGGAGGGAATCTTCCAAAAAAACTGAATTATATATTTCCAAAAGTATTGTAAGCATCACACAGCTGTAGAAGGGGGAAGGTTTGCCAACTATCAAATTGATCTTACTGTAACACAATGGTTCCATCCATGCAATGCAATGCAATGCAAATTGCTTACTTTCACGTCATACTATTAGCTGTCAAATGGCCCCTTAATTAATTCTCCAAAGCCAAGTCAACATTAAAACGTACTTCTTCATTTTATTATATTTGGTCTAGGTTAACTTGACATTTCCCTTTAAAAAAAAAATACTTTCTTCGTTTCAAAATGCTTGTCGTGTTTTGTGTTTTTTATTTACATGCTCCTTAAGAAAACATCTTAAGGAGTGCTTGACTATTTTATCCTAGTTTTTGTCTTACTCCCTCGGTTTATTTTTACATGTCCGCGTTAAACTTGACACATTTCTTAAAAAGTAATTAGTAAAATGAAAGTTTGCTATATCATTCCTTTGAATATAAAAATTTATTATTTTTGGAAATGACTATATATAGTTAATAATAAGGGTAAATTAGGAGTCAAGTGATAAATTATTTTTTGTCTTTTCAAACTAGATAAGTAAAAGTGGGCATCTATTTAGTATATTAGACAACAGTAAAAGTGGAGGAAGAGAGGAATATATAATTTCACTTCATTAAATATTTACTTTATTCTTGTGCCATAATTGGGATGTTTGTAGTCTTCAATAACAATAACTAATAAGGGTAAAGTGGAAAAAGTTATTATTTTTCTCTTGAACTTCTAGAATGACAATTATTTTGCGGTAGAATTTTTTAGTAAGGAAGACAAGTATTTTAAGATGGAGAGAGTATTTATTAAGGGTTTACTTTACTAAATTAACTTCTTAAAAATTTAAATTTAACTACTAATAATATGTTATTTAATTATTTAACAATAAAGATATTATTGAAACAAATAATAAATTTTTCTTCATTTACTTGAATGGAAACCAAAAGAAAAATTAACTTTTAGTATCCACCTTCCTAGTTCGATCGCAAGGATTCCCTTTTTCCTAACCACTTCAACGCTCATGGATTCTTATTTCTTTTAATAAAAAATAGCTTATATATACACGTATTATACATAAGTATACACACTACGTGAGAGAAGATCTCTATGAGGGTGTCATTCGGCACCGCGTCGTCGAAGTCATGTAAAGTGAATATTTAAATAATTGTAAAGTGAATATCAAATCGAGACATGTAGAAAAAATTAAAATTTCTATAGCCGCCAACACCTAAATCAAAACCAATATACAAGTTAAAGTCGCATAAAATTGCATATTTTATCCTTCAAATGAATTGATTTTTAATTTTTGCCGCTCAAATATGTTGAACTTATGCTTAGGCAAACATAAGTTCTTTAGATATTGAAGTCATGTACGAGCATAACTCGTAAACATTACGATATGAAAATATAAATTTATCCTCGCAAAAAAAATTATAGTATTTGTTACGTAAGAACATATATTAAAGACTAACATCAAACAGGAACGGAAGTGTAAATGAGCTGTTAAGCTGAGACAAATCGACGGTATTTCGACAAAATTTTGTGTCCTGTTAGAGATCTGTGGTAGAAAATACATTCCTAATTGTGGTCAAACCTCACGATGAATTGTGTGTTGTGTCATGTGTGGAGTGTGGTTCCATCTATTTGAAAATTGAATCCATGCATGTTTGATCTTACGTTCGTCGTAAGATTTTTCTTTTTTTTTTTTTTTGAGAAAAAAGTTTATTAGAAAATTTTCTGTTGACATGCATAATGATTCTAGGATTTCTAACCTCAGTTTAGGCTTCTTTGTCATTTCATCACACTCATGTAATCCAAACAAAAATAGTTATATTTCTCGATCGTGGGGTGTTGAAAAATTTAAGCCATGAAATGTGACGGACCATATATTTCCTAAGGGGTGGTTAGGTCTTTGGTTAGAGTTATGCTAGTATTAGTAATATATTGATTAATTATGATAAAATCTACATATTATTTTATGCAGGTATTAGTTATATGTAGGAATTAATTACTCATGTATTAATTATACATGCATAAGTTATTACAAATTCTATTCTACATAAAATAATACATAGATTGCTGATTGCCTCATAACTCATATATGTATTAGTTATGTGGGTTTTTAAAGTGCAAACTAAACACCATATTAATTTGATGCATGAATAATTTACCTCCTAACTAAATATCAAACGTGATATTACTTATGCATAATTTAATACCTGAATAACTCACCTGCGAACATGCTATCAAATGACCACTAACACCACAAATATACAAGAGCTAACTTCACCATACACGGTCTCAAGGTTAACAAAGAGTTTTCATTACTACAACAAAGGATGTAGTGAGTTCCCGTCATATTTAACTAGAGGTCTTGATTTTGAGTTTTGAAAATGAAAAACTTTTTGATAAGAAGTGTTTTTCCTTTTAATAGATCTTATGTAACACAAATTTAAATTATTCAGACCAGTAATTTTTTGATATATATCAAGTGATTATACCAAAAGAATAGTTTTCACTTATCCTTCCTTAGGAGCCACAAAAAAAATAAAAAAAATAAAACCAATGAAAAGGAAAGTCGAAACTCCCCTCCCCACACCATAATGGAAGTTTTACAGAAACCCCTCGGACCCCCCCCCCCCCCCCTTTTCTTCCCCCCCACATAAAAATGAAAGAACCACTTCGCCACACCTTCTATATATGATGCCTCTCTAACCATGTCCATGCACTTCAAACTCAAAATACCCTTCTCATAAAACCAATCAAACACCATGATGAAAACTTCAAGTTGTATATGTACTTTCTTGCTTCTGATGAGTTTCTTGGTTGTGGTGGCTTTGGGCGGGAGTTTCGACCAGGAATTTGATGTTACATGGGGTTATGGCAGGGTGAAAATACTTGAAAACGGGCGACTTCTCGCTCTTTCCCTTGACAGAAGTTCAGGCTCTGGCTTTAGGTCTAAAAAACAGTATATGTTTGGAAAGATTGATATGAAGATCAAACTTGTCCCTGGCAATTCTGCTGGCACTGCTACTACATACTATGTGAGTTAATTATGCTTAATATATGCATATAGTAGATCATGATCTGATATTATATAAATAGAATGTTTTTGAGTTCTATTAATTGATTCATTTTGGATCAATGTTAATTTCTTGTGCTATTAATTTAACTTACACACACTGTTAGAGTAAACTTTTTTTACGCTATCGATGCATAGTTTGAGCTGCTATAGCAGTTAATACTATTGTAATTTGTATACTAATTTCAGGTTACTAATTCATACTCCCTCCGTTTCAAAAAGAATGACCTAGTTTGACTTGGCACGGAGTTTAAAAAAATAAAGAAGACTTTTGAATCTTGTGGTCCTAAATTAAAGTTATGGCAAATGTACCAAAATGTCCTTTAATCTTGTGGTCTTAAACATGCCATGTGGAAAGTTGGAATTAAAGTGTTGCCAAAAAATGAAAGGGTCATTCTTTTTGAAACGGATTAAAAAGGAAAGTAGGTCATTCTTTTTGAAACGGAGGGAGTACTTTTCTTATGCTACTAACTTAACTTATATGCTCTTTGCTCTTGTATCCTTCAAACCTGTTTAGAAAACACTTTTCTTGAACCGAGGGTCATATCAGAAACAATTTCTCTACCTCTTCCAAGGAAGTAACGTCTGCACACAACCTATTTTTTTCAAACCCCACTTAGAGGATATTGTTTATTGTTTTTACTTTGATGGATGGTAACCTGTAGTTATTTTTGAGGTAATGTAAATATAATGGTGTGAATTTTCTTTTGACATTGATAGTTTATAGATTTAAACTAATTGTGTTATAAGTTTAAATTATATGCTGATAATTTAAATTATAGACATGAATATAGCAGTTTAAACTATTAGAGCTTATCGGTAACCCTTTTTATCGGGTTGCCAATTAATACTTATATCTATTGTAAATTACTTGTAATCATTTAATTTTAAACTTATAAGTGGCGTGATTATATACGCATATTCAACTTAACTCTTATAATACATGACTGTAGTGTCGTATTTATATTTTGTCCCAGTAATGGTGATTTGGAATGCAGTTATCTTCATTGGGGCCGTCTCATGACGAGATTGACTTTGAGTTTCTTGGGAACATAAGTGGAGAGCCGTATATTCTTCACACAAATGTTTATGCACAAGGCAAGGGAGATAGGGAACAACAATTTTATCTTTGGTTCGACCCTACTAAGGATTTCCACACCTACTCTATTCTTTGGAATCCTCGAAGCATCATGTAAGCATGCCTTTTCTTAGTTTTTTTTTATTATTATTATTTTACCCCCTACCCCAACCCTAGAGGATTAATAATACTATGCTCAACCACTTGAGTAAGTCTCATCTTGTCTTAAATTTATTTTATATCTCAAGACTCAAGATATAATAACTTCTTTAAATAGAAAAGCTTATCAATTCATTAATCTTGCGTGACTAATTTTTTTTTTCTATCTCAACATATAATTTCATTAAATAGAAAATTTTATCAATTCAATAATCTTGCGTGACTAATTTTATTTTAGTGTTGTTTGATTTTCTTAGATTACTTAAAACATTTCCTATAAGATAGTGCGAAATGAAAACCAATGCAAGTCATAGTTAAAAGTTTCAACTAATTTTATTTGGATCAATTATGTCTTTTCTCTCCCTATCATTAACCTATCTTGATTACTCAATATCATAAAAAATTTAGATGAGAGATCACCACGAGAAACACAAACTTTCAAAATATTAATTAGGGTAGAATGGATGAGATCTATCTATCATTAATAAGAGATCTCGAATTCAAATCTTTGGAATGCAAAATTCCTGGTAGAGAGTATTTTTTTTCCTTAAAAGGACCTATGAGATACAAATCTAAATTATTTGGCCCAGTAAATTCGAAAAGCCAGATGGTTATACAAAAAAAACGACTTTCAAATAGTAAAACTAGTAGTATTACATAAATTAAATGTTCTTATTATTCCATATATTGCTAAATAGGAGGCTTGGGTTGATGTAATAAAGTGAAGCAACTATATGAAAATGACCAAATTAAAACTCATTACTATTAAGATAAGGATTTAACCGATTTTCACCTATAGAATAATGAAAATTTTAGTTTAATAGTACAATTTTTTTTGTGATTAGAAACATGCTGTGCAAATTACTCATCTTCTTCTAATTGATATATCAGATTTTCAGTAGATGGGACACCAATAAGGCAATTCAAGAATCTTGAAGCAACAAATGGAATACCTTATCCAAAGAACCAACCAATGTGGTTATACTCAAGCCTATGGAATGCTGAGGAATGGGCAACAAGGGGTGGCCTTGTGAGGACTGATTGGAGCAAAGCCCCTTTTATTGCTTGTTACAGAAACTTCAATGCCCAAACCTGTGTTTTATCTTCTTGCTCCAAGAATCCCACAGCCAATTCTTGGTTAACTGAATCATTGGATAGTTCTGGCCAAGCAAGGATGAAATGGGTGCAAAAGAACTATATGATTTACAACTATTGCACTGATACTAAACGTTTCCCTCAAGGATTCCCCCATGAATGCTCTCTAAATTAATAAGTAATTGTTTTGAAATTCCCTTTGTAACTGCTAAATTCTAAACAAAAAAAAATAATTTGGAGTGGAATGCTAGCTAAGAGTTGCATTGTGTGATACAGAGATTATTACAGATTTCAGCAATTGAAACAGCTTCTTGCAGGACTGCACAATGAGCGGAATAGACAAAGTGGTCTAGCTATTTCTAGGATCGTGTGCCTATCAGAAGTTTGGTGTACTAAACTGTCTTATTAAAAAGTTGTCTTTTTTTTTTTTTTTTTTGGTTTTCCATCCGGTGTCTGGTATTCGTATTAGAGTTTAACTAATTTGAATCGCGCACTGCATTGTCCATTCTGGGGTGACGCTCCCAACAAAATTTTCTCCATACCCAGGGCTCGAACCCAAGACCTCTGGTTAAGGGTGGAGTAGAAGTTGTCTTTGTTTTTATACTATAAAGAAATGTATAAGTAGCCCACCTGAGAGTGATATTATTTGATTGTACTTGTGTAATAAGTAAGTTGGAAATATTGTTCCAGATCTATTGACTTGTTCTCGTTATCTCAAATTTCCTCCTCCACCCCCCGTCCCCCCCGCACCCCCACCCTACAGAACTCTACGGAGAGAAGTTATGCTTATCTCTAATATGGTACTCCTTCATATACATAAGATAAAAGCGTTGAGGTACTAGATTTAAATACAGCTTGCAGCTAACGACTTCGTTTAACTAACTAATGAGACCCAACTTGTTATTTTACACACTGAAAGGAGAAATGGTGTTTTATCCTTTACAAATTTGTTTTTAGTTAAGTCTTTGTACGAGAGATCTTTATTTTTATATATATGAGGGATCTCATTTTTACGCATATGAGATTTGAAAAAGTCATTTTTTTCTATTCAAATTGTAAGTGGGCAAGAAATAAATTCCTGCATATAATTTGATGCATAGTTGATTTGGTTGATACGGACCATTTTTTTATTGTATTGAACTGTTTTAACTATTTCGCATTGCTACAGACCTATAAATTATAAATCTAAATTCGGACTTTTTTTCTCTCAGTAAATTCGGACTTCAGCATACATAATACTAGAAGTGTTTGTTGGAAAAATCATGTGGATGCAAAAAAGTTTCGATTTATATCAAAAGGATTAAAGAAAAGTGAATTAGGTTCGGCCAGATCTCTTTTCTTTTTTGGTTATATCTGAGAGATGAAAATAAACAAAGCCAATTTAACTTAATTAAAGCAAAGAATAGGAAGTCTTAATACTAAAACGTAAGAACCAAAGTAAAAGTAATAAGATCTTTCTATATCAGTGGTCAATCAAGAATAGTGTATTACAAGTAAAAGAACGAGACGTCTTCTTCTCTCATGCAACATATTTATTTATACGGCAAAATCTTATGGATATTAACATAAAAGGCTACTTTAGACCCTAGGAAAAAAATGCTATTTTGAACAGTACTTGAGTAGTGTCACACGCCTGAAAGTTGGCACTGGACTTTAGGTTGATTGGTGTCAGTTCTGTATAATCATTGCGGGCGTACCTCGGGTAAGGTGAAATACTCGAGTCTGAGATACTGCCTCCCACCCATGTAAGGAAAGCTTGGATGGTGCTCCGCGTTGAGGGACATTCTTTGATGCAATGGGAAGCCATAGGACCTAGACATCCAGAGATCCTTGAATTAACCAGGTAGCGAAGTTTCTTCATTGAACTCGGCTTCTTCTGCAAATCGTGCTTCCACATGTCAAACTATCATTGGTCCACCTGCATGATCCAATTTTCTCCCCATATAGATAGTCCCTTACTTTCTAAGTGTCCTATAAACACACTTTGGAAGTGGAGGAATCACTTTTTTTGGACGGGAAATAAAGCGCTTCAAAACCTTTTGACATGAGTGATTCGGCCAACATCCCTTCATATTTATTGCTTTGAACGCATGTGTTCGCTCGTGTCAAGTCAAATGCCCACATGTCGATGTTGAGTGTGCTACTCTAGGTTTTGAGTCTCAAATCTAATGATGATTCATTTTCCCCTCTTTATAACCCTTTGCCTCCTTCTTCATCGTTATTGTGTTTCTATGCAACCTTCCTTCTTCAAGATCTTGTTTTGCATAACTCTCTTGATATTTATATTGGTGTAAAGACCTATTTTGTGATTTTCCATTTTTATGTATTTTGACCATTTTTCCTTCTCCGTAGTTGCTTCATGTTGATTTTGGGATTCGGGGATAGTTGGCACGGTTCCTAATACGATCGAGAAAGTTTTGTGCGAGTTTGCGGTTTTTAGAGGTTTGAAAAGCCTCATAGTTGACTTTAGTCAACATTTCTTGATCCAAGTGTCGAATGGCAAAATGGACTGTGCCAGCGGATCAGGAGCGTCGATTTTGGGTTAGTATCGGGGTTGGTTAAGTTTTGTGGCTTTTATTTCTCAGTTCGACCCTCGATTTGAAAAATTGAGAAATAGGGTCTCGGGGGCTAATTTGTTGAAAGTAATTTTTTTTTCAAAAATTCGACGTCTCCATTGAGTCGGAAACATCGAAAATAGCCTAGTAGCACATATGTATTGTTTCTGTCGAATCCTGAACGAATCCCGAGGGCCCATTCAGAGACTTTGGGACTTGGTCTTAGCTGCTGATACAACATTTTCTGGTGCATCATGGCCTCCATCGCCATTGAGCCGCCACGTATAGCAATCGCGGGCCTTGATGACGCGCTTCATAGTTATCACGTGGTGGGGGCCGTGATCGGGCTTAGTAATTGGGTAGGTCGGGTCGGGTTTAAACCATCGGGGTTGGGAGGCCCTTCTCTTGCAATCTCGATGACCAGACTTATGTCCCAATTAACGTTGACCCTCGCGATTGTGAGTATTGAAGCTTAGGGTTTGAGAATTTTTGGGCGATTTCTTCTTTTCTTAAGCTTGGGTAAGCTCCATAATCCTTTTTCCATTATTTTACTTCGATTATATCTTCTAAACTTTCTTTTAAATTGTGATTTTGAAAAGGATTTTTGGGGTTTTTGCTTGAAAAATTTAAAAAGGATTTTTCATCAATTAATCACTCATTTTTAATGTAACACCCCGTACTTTGCTAACCTCATTTGATACCTTGGCGTCATATCTACCTTGGTGTTGAGATCCCATGGGTATGTGTTTTATAGTGTCATTGGTGAAACATTTGATATCGGACCTAATATGTGCGATTAGACCTTCGTAGGAGGTGTTTTGTGATTTCGTGGAGCATTTGGGTAATACCCTGTACACATTCTAACCTCATTTGGTGACTTGGAGTCATTTTTACTTGATGATTAAGATCACTAAGTAAGTATTTTGTAGTTTTTTGATAAGGTATTGGACGATATGCAAGTATTGAAAAAATGGCCGAAAAATTCAGCAAGGTGCTGAAACTTGCGCCACTACCCTGTTTCAGGGGGTGTGGCGCAAGCCACTGATTCAGAGAGGGTGCATTTCTTGCGCCACTGCCTTGCTTTGCAGCAGTGGCGCAAGGCACAAAGATTTTGCCTTCCCGGGCTCGTTTCGCAACGCAATTCTATGACGATTCTTGGATGGTTTCTTTTGTTTCTTTGAAGTTGTTTGAGTGTTGTTAAAGCTTCAAATACCTCAATACACTCCTACATACTCCTACATGATCAAATCATGAAATATAAATAGTTATCCAAAATGTTCAATGAAGCCATGGGCGACTAGAATTCCTATTTCGACGATTGAGACTACAAATGAGAATCTCGTAAGAGAATATTGTAGTGACATTATGCAATTATTTAAACATGAGATATATGGTGAATTATACATGAAAGGTGATGGGCTAAGCTACATGTGCAATTGGGCCCAAAATTAGGGCCCAAAAGGGAATAAAAGACATGGCCCAAAGGGCAAAATGATCCATTCTTCCACTTTGACCACATTTAATGCCAAGGAATGACTAAGTATGACTTGGGGTCTATATAAAGGCCCCAAGATCAGATTTTTATTCATAGAACACTCTCATGCCTTTTAAAGATATTTCTCAAACATTTCTCTAGTTCCAAACCCTAAAGCAAATATTTCCTTTGGACTCTTTGGTGAAGATCATCCTATTCCAAGACTTGGTAAGTATTTATTCTCATGGATTAAGATATTATATGCATGAGAGATTATGTATATCATGATAGTTATGTTGGCAAGGTGGTGAATAGTGTATTTGTGCTTTTGGTGAAAGACGTGTCATCTTTGTGATTTGAATTTGAAAAGAGACTTGATGTCTTAATGAAAGAGCATGGTATGGATAAAATATGAACATGTATGGTGTGATTTTGTTATTACACTTGTTATTTTTCTAAAAGTGTAAATTGTGGAATTTTGGCCGATATGTGCTATGAGGTGTATTAAGGTGATTTGATGGATTATGTGTGATGTGATATGGATAAGAAAGTGTAAAGGAGAAGTGTTGTGGTGAAATGTATTGATTATCATGTATTGGTCAATGTTGGGAATATTGTGGTATTTTTGGAATAATAATTTCATCAGTGGTTTTGTCAAGGTGAAATGGCATGTTTAAAGGCAAACATGTAACTCATTGACGTTACAAGTACATACACTTGTGAGGTAGTTGGTGGTTAATGTGAATTTCATTATGTATTTGTGTTGTAGAGTGATACATAAAGAAGGAGCGGGACCATTGTATACACGTCTAAAGTTATGTATTCGTATTAAGAATACAAGGTATGTAAGGTTCCTTTTTCCGTATCCTTTTGCAACATATTGTTCATATTGACATTGACATTGGGCTTGTTTCAATTCCGAGAGGCTTGAAGTATATCAATTCAGGTTGACTTATATTGTTATCCATATGTGTCCTATTCTTAGATGAATGATGATTCACTTATCCCTTGTTCATTGAGTTATTCCCAAAGATGTCATAACGTTATAATTCCTAAAAGGACTATCTCAAGAGAGTCATAACATAAGAGAATCTATTTATGCTTGAATAGCATTTTCCAATCATATCATGTTCCCAAGTCCAATAATGTGACAATTATCTTTATACCAATCTTTCACAAGTATAAAAGTACCAATCTCATAAGATCACATAAGAGTAATAAGAGAGGTGATATGCAGGTTAATATATCTATTTCTCATAAGTGAAGATGTCAATCTCATGAAGTAAGGAGTGAAGTGAAATGTGTATATGAGTGTGCTTCAAATAAGGTTATGATCCTCAATGTCTCAAGAACTCTTAAGAATGGAAGTAAAAAGATAAGAGATGTATAATTAATAGGTAATCATGGGTGGTATCCCAGGGGTTAAAATACCTAGCATGGGTCGATCCCAATAACACGGGTAGTATCCGAGGGGCGACAGAAAAGCCTAGCATGGGTCGATCCCGATACATCCCAGGGGCGATAAGCCTAGCATGGGTTAATGACATCCCAGGGGAGACACGAAAGCCTAGCATGGGTTCACATAACATCCCAGGGGTCACAGTACCTAGCATGGGTTAATCTCATCCCAGGGGCGACAGAACAGCCTAGCATGGGTAGAACAAATAAGATGAAAGTATGTAAGACAAGAGAAGGAAAGTACATAAAACATACATGGTTCCCCACATACGGAAAGAGAGTTTATTCACGTTTATTAATTATTTTATATTGATTCCATGATTGTTGTTATTATGTATGATGATTTCTTATGAGCTTTACATACTCAGTACATTCTTCGTACTGACCCCCTCGGGGAACCTACCTTACATGTTGCAGGTGCAGGCATTAGTAGACTTCCTCTGTAGATTGGGGATCATTTGCAGATATTTGGTGAGCTCCAGTTGGTTCGAAGCTCCCTGAGTCATAGATGCATATTTGTTTTGATGTTATATATATTGTATAAAGCGGGAACTTGTACCGACTGTAAGTTGGTCTTGTTGATGCATCTGTTAGAGGCTTTTGTAGACATATATGGGTATAGGATGTAAGAGACAAATATGTAAAAGACGAATGTCCGTTTGACTTGATGGCCGCAAAGGCCAAGTTTCCTAAATGTATATTTATATAGCATATGTTTCCATGGTTCATGTCTTCCACATAGTCGCATAAGGTATAATAAGATTCATACAAGGTTACACGTACGAATGTTCTTGAGCAAAGATTGGTTCTCTCGGGCCATATCGGCTTCGGGTGCCAGTCCGGCCCGAATGGGATTTTGGGTCGTGACAAAAGTGGTATCAGAGCAGGTCATTCTAAGGGTGTATACAAAGCCGTGTCTATGTAGAGTCTTGCTTATGGATGTGTTGCGCGCCACATTTATAAGTAGTAGGCTGTGGGACATTTAGGATGTTGTTTCTTTTCTTCATTCTAGATCGTGCAATAGAGCCAGTGTTGTAAGTTGAATTGGATCTGATCATGGTGATTGTTTTTTGTTGGTATAGTTATAATGCCAATCACGAGAAGAGGTAGAGGTAAAGGGAAGCAGGTAGATGTGCATGTTGAAGAAGGAATGAGTAGATTACCACCTGACCAAACTAGTCAAGGTGGAGCTGACACCAAAATTGCATCGCAGTCTTCCTCTACTTTTCCAGCTCTAGACGAGCCAAGAGGTAGAGAAGTACCTATGGAACCACCTATGAATACCACTGATCAAGATTTATGAAATGCAGTACATATGTTGACTCAGTTAGTGGCTGCACAAGCACAAGGACAAACTGGCATAATGGTAAATAAAGATGACGCGGCTAGAGCAGCTAGTCGACGTACACAAGATTTTCTAAAATTGGACCCTCCTATATTCACTGGGTCAGACCTGAAAGCGGGTCCACAGGATTTTGTAGACCAAGATCAAAGAGCCCTAGAAGTGATGCACGTAACAGGTATAGAAACAGTTGAATTAGCATCTTATAGACTAAAGGGTGAGGCCATCTTATGGTATGAGGACTGGAAGAGATCAAGGGACATTGATGCCCTCCCAGCTGATTGGGAAGAATTTAAAACAATATTTCTTGATCATTACCTCCCATATGAGATTCGGGAGGCACGTGCAAACCAGTTTTTGAATTTACGTCAAGGGAACATGAGTGTTCGAGAATATAGTCTTCAGTTTAATTCCTTGGCCCGATATGCTCCAAATGTGGTAGCTACAAGGACAGACAGAGTTCATCGATACGTGGACAGGTTAGAACCATATTTGGTAAGGGATTGTACCATTGCTGCCTTGAATAAGGATATGGACAAAGCTAGAATACAGGCCTTCGCACAAAAGATGGAAGACCAAAGGCAAAGAAAGAGGATACAGAAATCTGAGAAAGGGACAACAAAAAGGGCGAGACCTATGGGGCAGTCTATGGTGTCCGTCGGAGAGTCTGGATCTCGAATATTACCGCCTAGACCCTCATTCTCTTATTCCACAGCAGGTGCTCACTCCCAATTTTGAGGGTCTAGAGGTGGTCCATCTGGACAGAGTAGTGGAGTACGAGGCTCACAGACAGCAGGATTTTCTCGTCCTCCGTGTCAGCGTTGCGGAAGGTACCATTTAGGTGAATGTCGATTGGGAACGAATGCTTGTTTTTGGTGTGGCACAGAGGGGTACATAACGAGAGAATGCCCACAAAGGGGTGCAAGTGGTATAGCACGACCTGCAGGATCAATCGTTGTATCATCAGCATCGGTTCCTTCCCCAGGCAGAGACGTTCAGTCTATGGGTCGTGGTAGAGATATGAGAGGAGCAGCTAGTTTCAGTGGGGCCCAAAATCGTACCTATGCTCTAGTGGACCGGCAGAATGAAGAGGCAACTCCTGATGATGGTACCGGTAGTTAGGTATACTACCATATTTTTACCATATTTTACATGATGTATATATAACTACTCTATCGTATGTTACTCCCTCAGTTACTATGAACCTAATGGGAAACTGGAGTTATGAGTTAAGTCAAAGGAATATTTCTATCCGTCAGAACATGTAGTATATATCGAAATGGTATAGTAGATATTTGCACTCATAGATGATTAAGTACTTTGAAAAGCGTTACTCGTGAAAGGTATAATGGAATTCAGAAAGAAGGGAAAAGTGACCCTATACTACATGCCATGTGAAATTGTCGAAAGTGTATAAGAATTCCTTTTCTTATTGTTCCCATTGGAAGTAGACAAAGTTCAAGGGATCTCACTAGGAAAATATATCTATTACTATTCTAAACCGACAAGTGAAAAAGTCTAATAAGTAAAGACGTAATATTTGTAAGAGTTCTTGGAGAAATCAACAAGTCGAAAAGATCGCATGAGAAGTTGAGAAAACAAAAATGATGAAATCGATGTACCCATATTGTTTGAAATGGAAGAAAAAGTTCAAAATGTTGAAGTATACCTCTAACATGTAAATATCCATGAGCCTTAAGTGTTTATATGTACGTGTGATAATATAGAGGTGCATTTGTTGTAATTGAAACGACATTGTTAGCATTCGAGGACGAATGTTTCTAAGGGGGGGAGAATGTAACACCCCGTACTTTGCTAACCTCATTTGATAACTTGGGGTCATATCTACCTTAGTGTTGAGATCCCATGGGTATGTGTTTTATAGTGTCATTGGTGAAACATTTGATATCGGACCTAATATGTGCGATTAGATCTTCGTAAGAGGTGTTTTGTGATTTCGTGGAGCATTTGGGTAATACCCTGTACACATTCTAACCTCATTTGGTGACTTGGAGTCATTTTTACTTGATGATTAAGATCACTAAGTAAGTATTTTGTAGTGTTTTGATAAGGTATTGGACGATATGCAAGTATTGAAAAAATGGCCGAAATATTCAGCAAGGTGCTGAAACTTGCGCCACTACCCTGTTTCAGGGGGTGTGGCACAAGCCACTGATTCAGAGAGGGTGCATTTCTTGCGCCACTGCCTTGCTTTGCAGTAGTGGCGCAAGGCACAAAGATTTTGCCTTTCGGGGCTCGTTTCGCAACGCAATTCTACGACGATTCTTGGATGGTTTCTTTTGGTTCTTTGAAGTTCTTTGAGTGTTGTTAAAGCTTAAAATACCTCAATACACTCCTACATACTCCTACATGATCAAATCATAAAATATAAATAGTTATCCAAAATGTTCAATGAAGCCATGGGCGACTAGAATTCCTATTTCGGCGATTGAGACTACGAATGAGAATCTCGTAAGAGAATATTGTAGTGACATTATGGAATTATTTAAACATGAGATATATGGTGAATTATACATTAAAGGTGATGGGCTAAGCTACATGTGCAATTGGGCCCAAAATTAGGGCCCAAAAGGGAATAAAAGACATGGCCCAAAGGGCAAAATGATCCATTCTTCCACTTTGACCACATTTAATGCCAAGGAATGGCTAAGTATGACTTGGGGTCTATATAAAGTCCCCAAGATCAGATTATTATTCATAGAGAACTCTCATGCCTTTTAAAGATATTTCTCAAACATTTCTCTAGTTCCAAACCCTAAAGCAAATATTTCCTTTGGACTCTTTGGTGAAGATCATCCTATTCCAAGACTGGGTAAGTATTTATTCTCATGGATTAACATATTATATGCATGTTAGATTATGTATATCATGATAGTTATGTTGGCAAGGTGGTGAATAGTGTATTTGTGCTTTTGGTGAAAGACGTGTCATCTTTGTGATTTGAATTTGAAAAGAGACTTGATGTCTTAATGAAAGAGCATGGTATGGATAAAATATGAACATGTATGGTGTGATTTTGTTATTACACTTGTTATTTTTCTAAAAGTGTAAATTGTGGAATTTTGGCCGATATGTGCTATGAGGTGTATTAAGGTGATTTGATGGATTATGTGTGATGTGATATGGATAAGAAAGTGTAAAGGAGAAGTGTTGTGGTGAAATGTATTGATTATCATGTATTGGTCAATGTTGGGAATATTGTGGTATTTTTGGAATAATAATTTCATCAGTGGTTTTGTCAAGGTGAAATGGCATGTTTAAAGGCAAACATGTAACTCATTGACGTTACAAGTACATACACTTGTGAGGTAGTTGGTGGTTAATGTGAATTTCATTATGTATTTGTGTTGTAGAGTGATACATAAAGAAGGAGCGGGACCATTGTATACACGTCTAAAGTTATGTATTCGTATTATGAATACAAGGTATGTAAGGTTCCTTTTTCCGTATCCTTTTGCAACATATTGTTCATATTGACATTGACATTGGGCTTGTTTCAATTCCGAGAGGCTTGAAGTATATCAATTCAGGTTGACTTATATTGTTATCCATATGTGTCCTATTCTTAGATGAATGATGATTCACTTATCCCTTGTTCATTGAGTTATTCCCAAAGATGTCATAACGTTATAATTCCTAAAAGGACTATCTCAAGAGAGTCATAACATAAGAGAATCTATTTATGCTTGAATAGCATTTTCCAATCATATCATGTTCCCAAGTCCAATAATGTGACAATTATCTTTATACCAATCTTTCACAAGTATAAAAGTACCAATCTCATAAGATCACATAAGAGTAATAAGAGAGGTGATATGCAGGTTAATATATCTATTTCTCATAAGTGAAGATGTCAATCTCATGAAGTAAGGAGTGAAGTGAAATGTGTATATGAGTGTGCTTCAAATAAGGTTATGATCCTCAATGTCTCAAGAACTCTTAAGAATGGAAGTAAAAAGATAAGAGATGTATAATTAATAGGTAATCATGGGTGGTATCCCAGGGGTTAAAATACCTAGCATGGGTCGATCCCAATAACACGGGTAGTATCCGAGGGGCGACAGAAAAGCCTAGCATGGGTCGATCCCGATACATCCCAGGGGCGATAAGCCTAGCATGGGTTAATGACATCCCAGGGGAGACACGAAAGCCTAGCATGGGTTCACATAACATCCCAGGGGTCACAGTACCTAGCATGGGTTAATCTCATCCCAGGGGCGACAGAACAGCCTAGCATGGGTAGAACAAATAAGATGAAAGTATGTAAGACAAGAGAAGGAAAGTACATAAAACATACATGGTTCCCCACATACGGAAAGAGAGTTTATTCACGTTTATTAATTATTTTATATTGATTCCATGATTGTTGTTATTATGTATGATGATTTCTTATGAGCTTTACATACTCAGTACATTCTTCGTACTGAACCCCTCGGGGAACCTACCTTACATGTTGCAGGTGCAGGCATTAGTAGACTCCCTCTGCAGATTGGGGATCATTTGCAGATATTTGGTGAGCTCCAGTTGGTTCGGAGCCCCCTGAGTCATAGATGCATATTTGTTTTGATGTTATATATATTGTATAAAGTGGGGACTTGTCCCGACTGTAAGTTGGTCTTGTTGATGCATCTGTTAGAGGCTTTTGTAGACATATATGGGTATAGGATGTAAGAGATGAATGTCCGTTTGACTTGATGGCCCCAAAGGCCAAGTTTCCTAAATGTATATTTATATAGCATATGTTTCCATGATTCATGTCTTCCGTATAGTCGCATGAGTTATAATAAGATTCATACAAGGTTACGCATACGAATGTTCTTGAGCAAAGATTGGTTCTCTCAGGCCATATCTGCTTCGGGTGCCAGTCCGGCCCGAATGGGATTTCGGGTCGTGACATTTAATCTGTTTCCACTTGGGACTTCTTCTATGAGTTCCTTTGTTCATGGGTAATGGTTTTCTAAATAAAATTTCTGAGTTTACCCCTTCATTTTCTTAACCCATTTTTGAGATCCATTTTGGACCCGGTTTAGATATAGGCAATATGGGTATTGTTGGCTTTCTTTAAATGCATAGATGCTATATTTGTGTGTTTTAGTTGATTTTGAGGCTGTTCGAAAGGGGAAGGCTCCGTGTTAAGGCACTTTAGGCTCAAATTTTGTCATTTTGAGGTAGGTTATGGCTTAACTTCTTTCAGATTGAGATGAGTAGTTAATATATAGGTAAAACATGCTATGGTTTGGGGAGAATGGTTATGGAGTTATATTTTGAGATTATATTTATTGTTGTGTGCCCGTGCGAGGGCTCAAATTATTATTATAGGCCTTATTAAGCTTTGATTGCTTTATTATGATTGAAATACCCGAGTTAAGGGTTGATATGATATTTATGATGTCATACATGCATATTTATTCCAATGGTGCCAATATATAGTTGAAAAATCATGAATTATGGACATATTGAGTTGATTTCTGAGCTCACCTACATATATACATCATATTGAATTGATTGGATATCTTTACACTGATCTGATTGTGACCATTATATCCTTATTCCATACATATACATTCATGAGATGCTGGTACCATTGAGGAACACTGTTTTTGAAAGAAAATGAGACATTTTCATAAAAACCCTCTCTGTGAACACGAGTCGAAAAGGTGAGTTGTGTTGAGATTGAGATATGAGATAAATATATGGGTTGCGAACCCCCATGGGCCCTATTACAGAGTTGCGAACTCAGTAGGTATATACTGAAGGTTAAGTGATGACATTCACCGTTCCACCCCGTCATCACCATTGCGTTGCATTTCATTCACATATTTCTATGGTTTCTTTGTTCTTGACTTGCTTTCTTGTATTTCTGTATTTACTTGTGTTGTTTACTTCAATGTTATTTTAGAACTGTTAGTGGAACTTTTCTGCTTGCAGGTTTACATGCTCACAATATATCTTTATCTATGTTATTTTCTACTTTGCTCAGTCGGTCTATGATACCTCCTGAGTACAAGTGGACCCGTACTCATCCCTACTGTGCCCTTTTGATGCAAATCTAGGTATGACTATGACACGTGGCGGTTGAGTTCATGCGAGGTTGAGTAGATCTTCAAGGTACTGATATGCTCCAGAGTTCGGGGTTGATTTTTGGACCTCATCTTATTCTGTTATGTCTTTACTTACTTTATGAGATAGAGTTGTATTTCAGTATTCGGATTGTATCAGATGCTCTTGCCCTTTGACACCATTTCTTGGGATTCGTTATGACATTTATTCCAGACTTTCTATATTATTGTACTTGTGTTGGGCTGACTATGTTCTAGAAGTCTCGCCTTAATTGTATAAGTGTTGAATTATGTTTTACTTTATCAGTTTGGGTGATCAACTTACTTGACAAGGATAGGCCATGATAAATGCCATCATGACCTAGTTTTTGGGTCGATACAAATTAGTATCAGAGGGTTAGATTTCACCGATCTCATAAGTTAAGAGCAGGATGTCTAGTAGAGTCTCGCGGATCGGTATGTAGACGTCCGTATCTATCTTCAAGAGGCTATAAGATATCTTTAGGAAAACTTCTATAATTTGATTCCTTATCGTGTGGGTTGTTCTTACCCAATGTTCTAAGTTTTGTTCCATTCTTTTTTGTGTAGGTGGTGAGGACTTGATCTCAAGAGGCTATGGATGCTGAGCCAGCACCAGAGTATGAAGCCCAGACTAGGAGGCGACGTAGGGGTCGTGGACGACCTCGAGGTAGAGGACAACCATAAGGAGCTAGCCCAGTCAGAGGTAGTGCTAGGGGGATCTTCCCTGACCCCGAGGTTGGGCGTACACCATTTTAGGTTCCACTGGGTACTGCTACCCCGGTATTGGAGGGCTTGTTGATTCGTTTGTTGACCCATTTGGAGGGTGCTTCTTTGAGTACATTGGGTGTTCCTCTATTTTTGAGTATTGTACCGCCGTCAGTGCCATCATCTGCTTATGGTATTCCTCTTACTTTGAGTGTGATTCCTCCATTGGTACCGGTATCTACTCATAGTATTCCGCAGACTTTGAGTGGTGCTCCATCTTTTATACCAGTATCTGATTATGATATTCTTAGTTCAGGGTACACCCATCATCTATGGTACCCCCATAGGTGGATTCATAGCCTACCAGACTTACTATTCCTCCAGTTTCTTTGGGTACAGTTATATCTTCTGAGGATCAGAAGAGATTTGAGAGTGTCATTTGCTTAGGTCCACCCAAGTTTAGTGGAGCTATAGGTGAGGATGCCTACGAGTTTTTGATTGATTGTCAGGAAAAGTTGTATAATCTTGGATCTCTTGAGTATCATGGAGTTGCTTACACTACTTATCAGTTGACGGATGTGGCTAGGGATTAGTAGAGGTCATATGCTAGTTGTAGGCCTTTGGGTTCTCCTGTTATGACTTGGACTCAGTTTTTTGAGACTTTCTTAGAGAGGATTGTGCCGTTTAGCTTGAAAGATCAGAAGAAAGATGAGTTTGATCATATGGATCAGGGCTCCATATCCATTGCTGAGTATGAGGCACGCTTCCACACCTTGTCCAGATATTCTGCCGCTAGCATCTCCACCGAGTTTGAGAGGATTCAGAAGTTTGTGAAGGGGTTGGAGGGTTCTTATTAGCTAACTACAGATCAGGTGGTTGTTTTAGGGGCTTCTTTTTAGAGTTTTATTGAGCATGCCAAGTTGCCCGAGTCTATTATCCAAACTACTTAGGGAGGCATCAAGAAGGTTCGTCCTCAGGGTGAGTTCAGTACACGCCTCCCGAGGTAGAGATTTCTCTAGTAAAGGTTTTCGTGGTTATCATGTTAGGCCAGTTCAGGCCGTGTTGCAGGGATCAGGTGGTAGACCTTCAGGTTCTATGACTATGGTTAGCTAGACTTTGAGTCAGGGTGTCACACCTCAAATCCCATTGGGCGGACTGGCACCTGAAGCCGTTAAGGCCCGAGAGAACCAACCTTCATTCATGTACATTCATATGCATGTCTCTGAGTGAACAACATTCTATCTCATGTAAATACTAGATACCAATGGTGGAAGTCATGGAGAACATATGGTATATATGAAACTTGGCCTGTAGGGCCATCAAGTCAAAAGCATACATTCCTTACATTCCCTTCATTTGTCCCACAACGTCTACAAAGCCTCTAACAGATACATATACATAACCAACCTAAAGTCGGGACAAGTCCCCGCTTTATACAACATTTACATAATACCAAAACAAGTGTACACATATGACTCGGAAAGCCTCGAACCAACAAGAGCTCACCAATATTCAGTAGATGACCCACAACCTACTGTGGAGGTCTACTAGCACCTATGCCTGCAGCAAATAAGGTAAGTCCCCTAAGAGACATCAGTACAAAGAATGTACTGAGTATGTAAGGCTGTAAGAAACTGTATGATACATAAGTACTTCAATGGAATCAAATACAAGTGAGTAATCAATATGGATAAACCATCGTTCTGTATATGGAACCATGTAATTTATGTTCATTACTTTGTTTGCTTTTAAGTTCATCATCATTATCATTCATCCAGCTGATCAGTGGGTCACATCATAACATCATCATTATCATTCATAAAATCATTCAGGATTGCCTCTAGCTAGGCTTCTGCCCCTTCGAGTTGCCACCCGTTTGGGATCGCCTCTAGCTAGGCTTACGCCCCTTTGAGTTGCCACCCATTCCCAATAATCCTTCGGTATTGCCTCTAGCTAGGCTTACGCCACTTTGAGCTGCCACCCGTACTCAATATTCATTCGGGATCGCCTCTAGCTAGGCTTACGCCCCTTTGAGTTGCCACCCGTTCTCAACAAGTATGCATTACTTCAATTCTATTGTTATAAGGATGATAAGTTGGTGGTTGTAACATTATTGAAACTTTGGAACAATAGTTCACAATTATGAGACACATGAATAACAATTGATAACAAACCTGAAACGAGATTCCTTAAGACATTTCGGAATAGAAACAAGTGCAATGACAATGTGAACAATAGGTACTGCAGAAGGATACAAAAAGAAATAACCTTACATACCTTATCTTCCAAATATGAATACACAACCCTATATGTGAAAATAACATTCCAGCTCCTTCCTTACATGTTACTCTACAACACAAGTACATAACGGAGCTCACGTTAACAACTAACTACTTTACAAGTGCATAAAATGTTAATGAGTTACGTGATTGCTATATAGCGTCATTTCATCCTTCTACAATACAACTCACTGCATTACCATACCAAAAATACCACAACATTCCACACATTTACCAAGACATCATAAACCAATAGCATTTCACACCAAGTTTATCCTTTACACTTCCTCATTCACACTACGTCACAATTAATCCATCAAGTCATCTCAATACCTTTCACAATAACACATTAACAACAATCCATAATTTATATAATCCAACATGCCTCCGAACGACCCCTTAAATCCATTCAAAAGGTACCATAGGTTGATAATTGCATCCAAAAAGGGTATAGGGGCCTTGGGGGGTCAAAGAGAAGCAAAAACAAACAAAACAAAATTTTGGAATGGGCTGTGGAGCCACCTGAGCCAGCAGGTGGATGACATACGGCTGCAGGTGACCATATGGCCCTGTCCAGCGTCACCTGCATTGGCATCTGCGCCCGCAGGTGCCCCGTCCGCGAGGGCGAATGCCTGTTTCAGCCACCAAGGGTCATATTAGGGTCCATTTTTTGTAATAAATGGTCCATGTCCATAATTAAGCTTATACTTTCATATTTTAGGTCACTTGGATTCCAACGAACAATCATGGTTTCTCATCACACATGAACATCACCAAAACTACATTTTTCTTTCAAATACGTCACCAATTCCATGCACAATTTTGCAACAACAATTCCAAATGTTATACACAAAGATAAAGCAATTTAAGTACATAACCACATCATACATGTTGATATTTAATCCATCAAATTCACTTCCTTCAAGACCACAAGTCCACTTTCACATTTATAAGGCAAAACACTTTACCGATTAAGCAAACATAGACAGTCTCACACATAGTGAACGGCTCAACACTTTGTCAACATAACCAACATGATTTATACACCCTCTCATGCATATAATATATTAAACCATAAGATTAAACACTTACCAAATCTTGCAAAAGAGTTATCTTGTCCAAAGAGATAGTTTCTTAGGGTTTGTGAGATGAGAGAATGTTGTGGAAAAATCTAGAAATGGCATGTGTGTCTTGGTGAATAAAAATCTGATTTTTGTGCCCTTTTATAGTCCCTTTAAATCTCATCCTTATCCACACTTTGGTCATAAATGTTATGTTTACTTTTTCAAAGGTAGAATGGGTCATTTTTCCCATTTGGGCCATGTCTTTTGCTCAATTTTTTTGGGCCTTAAATTGAGCCCATTTGCACATGTTAATTCAGCCCAACAAATTTAATGTGTAATACCCCACAATATCATGTTTAAATAATTCCATGAATGTTACGGTAATCAACTAGGTTCAAAAATGTACGGGGTGTTACATCCAACCCCCTTTAGAAACATTCGTCCTCAAATGTTAATGACATTATCCAATTTAAGCAAATTCAAGTCTAGGATCATTCTTCATGTTATCATATATATACATAATGCTTATAGATACTTACTTTTTATTGCTTCGATCCCGCATCTTGAACTTTCTCTTCCATTTGAAACAAATGAGGGTACTTAGACTTCATCATTTCTTCAGCTTCCTATGTGATCTCTTCTACCTGTTGATTTCTCCAAAGCACTTTTACGGAAGCTACTTCTTTATTCCTTATCCTTTTTACTTTTTGATCCAGAATAGCAATAGGTATCTTTTTATAGGTGAGATCCTCCGTAACTTGTACATCTTCAATGGGAGCAATACGAGATGGATCTCTTATACACTTTCGAAGCATCAAAACATGAAATACTAGATGAACTGTGGAGAGTTCTTGGGGTAGTGCTATTTCATACGCAACTTGCCCAAATCTTCGGATAATTTCATATGGCCCTACATAATGTGGACTCAATTTTCCTTTCTTTCCAAATCTCATTATCCCTTTGATCGGTGACACCTTCAAGAATACCCAATCACCTATGGCAAATTTGAGCCCTCTTCTTCTAACATCAGCATACGACTTGTGTCGACTTTGGGCCATTTTTAGTCGCTGTTGGATCACTTTAACTTTCTCCATAGCTTGATGAACAAGATCTGGCCTAGACAAGTCAGTTTCACCCACTTCAAATCATCCAATTGGTGATCTACACTTTCTTCCGTATAAAGCTTCATAAGGTGCCATTTTGATACTTAAATAATAGCTATTGTTGTAGGCAAATTCAATAAGAGGTAGATGATCATCCAAACTACCTTTAAAGTCTATTGTGCAAGCTCGTAACATATCTTCAAGTGTTTGGATAGTACGTTCTGCTTGTCCATCTGTCTGAGGATGAAAGGCCGTACTCAAATTCACTTGGGTTCCCAAACTCCTCTGAAAAGATTTCCAAAAGTGTGCAATAAATTGAGCTCCCCTGTCTGATATAATAGAGATTGGAATCCCGTGTAATCGCACTATCTCTTTAACATACAACCGTGTATAATCTTCAGCTGTATAAATGGTCTTGACTGGTAGGAAATGCGCTGACTTGGTAAGCCTATCAACTATTACCCATATGGAATCAAATTTCCATAGTGTACGAGGCAAACCTGTGATGAAATCCATGTTAATCAAATCCCACTTCCAGACTGGAAGATTGATACATTGCATATAAACTCCAGGTTTCTGATGCTCTACTTTTACTTGTTGACAATTTGGGCATTGAGCTACAAATTATGCAATGTTCTTCTTCATGTTTCCCCACCAATACATTTCTTTCAAATCATGGTACATTTTGGTGGCTCCCGAATGAATAGAATACCATGAATGATGTGCTTCTGTTATAATCCGTCTCCTTAGCTTATCTACATCCAGTACACATAATCTACCTTGGCACTGAAGCACTCTTTCTTGCGTAAGGTCAAATGCCTTTTTCAAACCTTGTTGGACATTTTCTTTCAACTGCAGTAACATAGGATCCGCATACTGCTTCTCTTTTACTTCAGCTACTAACAAAGATTCTGCTGCATTTTGCACAATAACCCCTTCGTTTGGAGATTCAAGAAGACGAACTCCCAAGCTGGCTAGTTGATGTAGGTCCTTGACTATACATTTCTTTTTTGTCAACTGACTACTAGTGCTTCCTATTGCTTTACGACTTAATGCATCGGCTACCACATTTGCTTTCCCTGGATGATATAAAATATCGATATCATAGTCTTTTAATAGTTCAAGCCACCTCCACTGCCTCAAATTTAGATCCTTCTGCTTAAAGATATATTGCAAACTCTTGTGATCAATATATATATCAACATGAACCCCATACAAATAGTGGCGCCATATCTTTAAAGCAAATATCACGACTGCTAGCTCAAGATCATGTGTGGGATAATTTCTCTCATGTGGTCGCAACTGTCGTGAGGCATAAACTATTACATTACCGTGCTGCATCAATACACATCCTAGCCCGAATCCTGAAGCATCACAATATACTGCATACCCTTTCATCTCTTTCGGGAGCACCAATAAGGGTGTAGTCGTCAATTTGTCCTTCAGCTCTTGGAAACTCCTCTCACATGCATCATTCCATTGAAACTTGGTTGCCTTGTGTGTTAGTTTTGTCAAAGGTGCCGTAATTGAAGAAAACCCTTCAATAAATCTTCTATAATAACCTGCCAACCCGAGAAAACTACAAATTTCCATAGGCGTCGTAGGTCTTGGCCAATTCTTCACCACTTTTATCTTTTGCGTATCAACCCTTATCCCTTCATCTTACATAATATGACCCAAGAATGCTACAGATTTTAACCAAAATTCACACTTAGAGAACTTCGCATATAACTGACGATCATAAAGAATCTATAACACCTGCCGTAGGTGATTAGCGTGGTTCTTTTGTGATCTTGAATAAACCAGGATGTCATTTATAAACACCATCACGAACACATCTAGAAATGGCTTAAACACCCTATTCATCAAATCCATAAAAACTGCTAGCGCATTTGTTAGTCCAAATGACATAACTAAAAATTCATAATGACCATACCGTGTTCCGAAAGCTGTCTTGGGTATATCTTTTTCTCTAACCCTTACCTGGTGTGTCACGCCTCGAATCCCATCGAGACATGATTGGCACCCGTAGCCGATAAGGCCCGAGAGAACCAACCTTTGCCTATGCTCAATCATATGCATATAATATTCATAACCACCATTGCATAATATTATGAAATACGAATAAAGGAGAACAAGGGACATATTTAGGCATACATATGAAACTTGGCCGTTGAGGCCATCCAGTCAAAACAACATGTGTCATTTACACTAGTACACCCACGTCGGTCTACAAAAGCCTCTAACAAGAGCATTGACCAAAATGAACCATAAGTCGGGACAAGTCCCCGCTTTATACAACATGTACAATACCAAAACATATATACTTTGACTCGGAGAAGCCCCGAATGAGCTGGAGCTCACCAAAGAGCCGCTAACACTGGCAATCTACTGAGGAGGCCTACTGGGACCTGCGCCTGCAGCAAGTAAGGTAAATTCCCCGAGAGGGGTCAGTACGAAATAAGTACTGAGTATGCAAGGCTCAGATGAAACTATACAACACATGAATATGTCAAGGAATATGTCAATGAACTCAAAACATATGGATACTCAATGTGAATAAGTCACCATGTTGCATTTTGGAAACCATGTGGATTGCTTTCATTGCTTTCATTACTTTCTTTATCTCAATGCTCACTTGTTATCACATATATCACAATGTACCCGGGCCCCGACTGATCAGTGGGTCTTTCATATCATCATATAGGGATCGAGTCGAGCTAGGCTTATGCCCCTAGACTTGCCACCCTCGGGATCGAGTCGAGCTAGGCTTACGCCCCTAGACTTGCCACCCATAAATCCATATCTCGGGATCGAGTCGAGCTAGGCTTACGCCCCTAGACTTGCCACCCGTACTTGATCATTGACCACATTTGCATTACTTTGTTCATTACTTTGAGATTGATACTTTGATAATCATAACATCACTTTGGAACTTTGGAACACAACATTGTTGGAAACTTTGAATCATTGACCAATAAGTGAAGAACATGTGAATAAATATCAATGAGAAATATAATATAACTAGCACCATGATACCATTGGAACCATTGGACAATAATCCATGAACAAGAGACACAAGTATAGGCACTATTGGAATATTGGAACGTAGCCTTATTTGAACTTTCGGAACATTAACCATGAATATGAGAAATGAGATTCACAATTGATCAATGAGTAGGAAATATATGACAATGACCATAGATAAGTGCATATGGGATACCTTAGTACATTTCGGAATAGAACTAGAGAAATGTCAATGTGAACACTATTGGCCGTAGAAAGATACGGACAAAGTAACCTTGCATACCTTGGATTCGCAATACGAATCTACAACCTTAGATGCGTAGACAATAATCCCACTCCTTCTTTATGTGTCTACAAATACATAACGAAATTCACATTAACCACCAATTACTTTACAAATGCATACCATGTCAATGAATTACATGTTTGGCTTTCAACATGTCATTTCCCTTTGACAAAACCATTGATCATACTATTATTCCAAAAATTCCATAATATTCTCAACATTGACCAATACATGAAATCAATACATTTCACCACAATACTTCTCCTTTACACTTTCTTATCCATAACACATCACAAATAATCCATCAAAGCACCTTAATTCAACTCATAACACATATCGGCCAAAATCCCAAAATTCCCACTTTTAGAAAAGAACAAGTTTTATACCAAAAATAACACCATACATGTTCATATTTTGTCCATACCATGCTTTTTCATCAAAGGCACAAGGCCTAATTCACACTTGAATTCCATATACCACAAATCTCATACAAACTCACCAAGTTCCATGACCAACTTTTCCAAGCACAACCAACATGATATACATATTCTTTTATGCATATAAGATATTAATCCATGAAAATAAATACTTACCAAGGTTTGGAATATGTTGATCTTGTCCAAAAGATGACTTAGGGTTTGCAAAGCCAAAAGGGATTTATCTTGAAAATTCTAGAAAAGTGATGTGTGTCTTTTGGAATAAAAATCTGATTCTTCCACATATATATAGGCCCTCAAGTCTTCTTTGGCATTAAATTCCATGTCCATTTGGTCAATGGAAGAATGGGTCTTTTGTTTCCCCTTTGGGCCTTGCATTTTATCCCATTTTGGGCCTCAAATTGGCCCATTAACACATATTATCCTAGCCCACCATTTCTCATGTATAATCCATCATATATCTCATGTTTAAATAATTTCATAATGCCACGACAATATTCACTTATGAGATTTTCATTCGTAGCCTCAATCGCAAAAATAGGAATTCTAGTCACCTATGGCTTCTTTGAACATTTTGGTAAATTCTTGTATTCCATGGTTTGATCATGTAGGAGTATGTAGTAGTGTATCGAGGTATTTGAAGCCTTAACAATGCTAAAGGAACTCCAAGGAATCAAAAGAAACCATGGAAGAATCGTCGTTGCATTTCGTCGCAAAACGAGCTCGGAAAGGCCAATTATGTTGTGCCTTGCGCCACTGCCTTGCTTTGCAGCAGTGGCGCAGGAATTGAAGGTTCTCTGAATCAGTGGCCTGCTGGATTTTTCAGCCATTTTTTTCTAACACTTGCATATCATCCAATACCCTATCAAAACACTACAAAATACTTACGTAGTGACCTTAATCATCAAGTAAACATGACTCCAAGGTACCAAATGAGGTTGGAAATGTATGGGGTATTACACAAGACATCTCCGACTAAAATCTAATCACATGTACGAGGCTCGAATTAATTAATTTTTTTTTCATCACCAACCTTACAAAATACATACTCATAGCGTCTCGAAACTTAAGTAACCATTGTTCAACATCATCACATAGGTCGAAAAGGTACGGGATGTTACTTAAGTAACCACGCCCAGTAGGCTGCACTCCTCTACCTAGGGAAGGAGCCGATGATGATGATGCAACGGTTGATCCCGTAGGTCATGCTATACCACCCATGCCCCTTTGTGGGCACTCTCTCACCATGTGCCCTGGCACACCGCAAAAAAAGCAAACATTCATTCCAACCCGACATTCACCTAAATGAGACTTCCCGCAGTTCTGACATGTCTGGTGAGAAAATCCTGCTATCTGTGAACCTCGAACCACATTGCTTCACCCAATATAACTGCCTCTAGACCCTCAAAATTGAGATTGAGTGCCTGCTGTGGAATTAAAAAATGATGGTCTAGGCAGTCTATTAAAAATCCGAGGCCTAAACTCTCCTTGGGATGCCATGACCTGTCCCGTAGATCTAGCCCTTTTTGACGGCTCTCCTTCAAATTCTTGTGTCCTTCGACGTTTCCTCTGATCCTCCATTTTTTACGCAAAAGCCTGTATTCTGGCTATGTCCATGTCTCTATTTAAAGCAGTAATAGTACAATCCTGAACCAAGTATGGATCCAATCTATCCACGTATCGATGACCTCTGTCGGCCATAGTAACTACCACACTTGGAGCATACCTGGCCAAAGAGTTAAACCGAAGACTATACTCTCTGACGCTCATATTCCCTTGGCGAAGATTTAAGAATTGGTCCGGACGAACCTCTCGAAACTCATATGGAAGGTAATGATCAAGGAATGCCACTTTGAATTCCTCCCAACCAGCTGGAAGTACACCAATACCCCTCGATCATTTCTAGTCTTCATACCACAATATAGTTTCTCCTTTCAATCTATAGGTTGCAAGCTCAACCGTTTCCACACCAGATACATGCATGACATCCAGAGCCCTTTGGATTTGATCTTTAAAATCTCGTTGGGGTCTTTATTAGGATCCGACCCAGTGAATGTAGGAGGATCTAATTTCAGAAAATCCTGTGTCCTTCGACTAGCTGCCCTATCTGCACCATCATTACTTGTAGTTGGACACACTTGTCCTTTATTATGTGTAGCAACTATACGGGTCAACATTTGCACCGCATTTCTTAGATCCTGCGCAGTAGCATTAACAGGTGGTTCGGCAGGTTCTTTTCTCCTTCTCGGCTCTTTTAGAGCTAGAAAAGTAAAAGAAGCCTGCGATGCAAATTTAGTTTCAGCCCCACCCTGACTAGCTTGGTCAAGTGGTGATTTACTAGTTCCTTCTCCAGCAAGCCTGTCTACCTCCTTACCTTTTCCTCTACCTCGTCTTATAATTGGCATTTTTCTATAACAAAGAAAACCAATTTCAACGGTCAGATATGATTCCACCTACAACTTTAGCTCTAGTGCACGATCTAAAAAATGAAGGAAAGAAACAACTCCTAAATGTCCTATAACCTCCTACTTATAAATGTGGTGCACAACACATCCATAAGAAAGACTCTACTCAGACACGGCTTTGTAGACACCCTTAGGACGACCTGCTCTGATACCACTTTTGTCATGACTCAAATCCCATTGGGCGGACTGGCACCCGAAGCCGTTAAGGCCCGAGAGAACCAACCTTCATTCATGTACATTCATATGCATGTCTCTGAGTGAACAACATTCTATCTCATGTAAATACTAGATACCAATGGCGGAAGTCATGGAGAACATATGGTATATATGAAACTTGGCCGTTAGGGCCATCAAGTCAAAATCATACATTCCTTACATTCCCTTCATTTATCCCACAACGTCTACAAAGCCTCTAACAGATACATATACATAACCAACCTAAAGTCGGGACAAGTCCCCGCTTTATACAATAGTTACATAATACCAAAACAAGTGTACACATATGACTCGGAAAGCCCCGAACCAACTGGAGCTCACCAATATTCAGTAGATGACCTGCAGCCTACTGTGGAGGTCTAATAGCACCTGTGGCTACAGCAAGTAAGGTAATTCCCCCAAGAGACGTCAGTACGAAGAATGTACTGAGTATGTAAGGCCGTAAGAAACTGTATGATACATAAGTACTTCAATGGAATCAAATACAAGTGAGTAATCAATATGGATAAATCATCGTTCTGTATATGGAACCATGTAATTTACGTTCATTAATTTCTTTGCTTTTACGTTCATCATCATTATCATTCATCCAGCTGATCAGTGGGTCACATCATAACATCATCATTATCATTCATAAAATCATTCGGGATTGCCTCTAGCTAGGCTTCCGCCTCTTTGAGTTGCCACCCATTTGGGATCGCCTCTAGCTAGGCTTACGCCCCTTTGAGTTGCCACCCGTTCCCAATAATCCTTCAGGATCACCTCTAGCTAGGGTTACGCCCCTTTGAGTTGCCACATGTACTCAATATTCATTCGGGATCACCTCTAGCTAGACTTACGCCCCTTTGAGTTGCCACCCGTTCTCAACAAGTATGCATTACTTCAATTCTATTGTTATAAGGATGATACATTAGTGGTTGTAACATTATTGGAACTTTGTAACAATAGTTCACAATTATGAGACACATGAATAACAATTGATAACAAACCTGAAACGATATTCCTTAAGACATTTCGGAATAGAAACAAGTGCAATGACAATGTGAACATTAGGTGCTGCAGAAGGATATGGAAAGGAATAACCTTACATACCTTATCTTCCAAATATGAATACACAACCCTATATGTGAATATCGCAATCTAGCTCCTTCCTTACATGTTACTCTACAACACAAGTACATAACGGAGCTCACATTAATAACTAACTACTTTACAAGTGCATAAAACGATAATGAGCTACGTGACTGCTATATAGCGTCATTTCATCTTTATACAATACAACTCACTGCATTACCATACCAAAAATACCACAACATTCCACACATTTACCAAGACATCATAAACCAATAGCATTTCACACCAAGTTTATCCTTTACACTTCCTCATTCACACTACGTCACAATTACTCCATCAAGTCATCTCAATACCTTTCACAATAACACATTAACAACAATCCATAATTTATATAATCCAACATGCCTCCGAACGACCCCTTAAATCCATTCAAAAGGTACCGTAAGTTGATAATTGCATCCAAAAAGGGTATAGGGGCCTTGGGGGGTCAAAGAGAAGCAAAAACAAACAAAACAAAATTTTGGAATGGGCTGTGGAGCCACCTGCGCCAGCAGGTGTATGACATGCGGCCGCAGGTGACCATATGGCCCTATCCAGCGTCACCTGCATTGGTATCTGCGCTCGCAGGTGCCCCGTCCGCAAGGGCGAATGTCCGTTTCAGCCTCCAAGGGTCATTTTAGGGTCCTTTGTTTGTAATAAATGGTCCATGTACATAATTAAGCTTATCCTTTCATGTCTTAGGTCACTTGGATTCCAACGAACATTCATGGTTTCACATCACACATGAACATCACCAAAACTACATTTTTCTTTCAATACGTCACCAATTCCATGCACAATTTCGCCCTAACAATTCCAAATGTTATACACAAAGATAAAGCAAGTTAAGTACATAACCACATCTTACATATTGATATTTAATCCATCAAATTCACTTCTTTCAAGACCACAAGTCCACTTTCACATTTATAAGGCAAAACCCTTTACCGATTAAGCAAACATAGACTGTCTCACACATAGTGAACTACTCAACACTTTGTCAACATAACCAACATGATTTATACACCCTCTAATGAATATAATATATTAAACCATAAGATTAAACACTTACCAAAGCTTCCAAATGAGTGATCTTGTCCAAAGAGATAGTTTCTTAGGGTTTGTGAGATGAGAGAATGTTGTGGAAAAATCTAGAAATGGCATGTGTGTCTTGGTGAATAAAAATCTGATTTTTGTTCCCTTTTATAGTCCCTTTAAATCTCATCCTTAGCCACACTTTGGTCATAAATGTTCTGTTTACTTGGTCAAAGGTAGAATGGGTCATTTTTCCTATTTGGGCCATGTCTTTTGCTCAATTTTTTTGGGCCTTAAATTGAGCCCATTTGAACATGTTAATTCAGCCAACAAATTTAATGTGTAATACCCCAACAATCTCATGTTTAAATAATTTCATGAATGTTACGGTAATCAACTAGGTTCGAAAATGTACGGGGTGTTACATAGGGTGGTCGTTCTAGTTCAGCTGCACCTCCTCAGATTGAGTCAAGCCGTAGAGGGTGTTATGTATGTGATGAGTTTTTCCATGTGTACAAGTATTATCCCTGGTGTATTTTTAGACCTACTCCTATATCTGTAGTGAGAGGTGGTTCTTAAAGTGGTAGAGGTAGGGGAACTCGTAGTGGTTGTCGCAGGTTACTCAGTCCGGAAGAAGACGTGGACAGTGCTATGCTATACCTGGGAGACCCGAGGTAGAGGCTTCTGCTGTAGTTATTACAGGTGTCGTCCCATTTTACTACAAATCTGCTTTCGTGTTATTTGACCCTCGATCTATATTTTCCTACATGTCTACATATTTTGCTTCTGAATTTGATGTTGCATATGAGCCTCTTTCTATGCCTCTTCATGTATCTACCCCTGTAGGAGATTCTTTATTGGTGGATTGGGTGTACCGATATTGTATGGTTACCTTTACGAGGCGTGAGACTTAGGTAGACTTGATTCGCCTAGATATGGTTGACTTTGTTGTTATCTTGGGTATGGATTGGTTAGCCCCTTATCATGCCATTTTGGAATGTTATGCAAAGACCGTGACCTTATCTACACTGGGTATGCCAAGACAAGTTTGGAAGGGTATGCTGAGGGTTATATCTTTTCTTCGTGCTTGTTGCATGGTACAAAGGGGTTGTTTATCTTATTTGGCCCTTGTCCATCATACAAGTGTTGGTTCACCTCCTTCTATGGATTCTATCCGAGTAGTTCGTGAGTTTATGGACGTACTCCCTATGGATTTACTTGGCGTGTCTCTATACCGTGATATTGACTTTACCTTTGATGTTGAGCCACACACTAGGCCCATTTCCATTCCTCTTTATAGGATGGCCCCGACTAAGTTGAAAGAGTTGAAGGAGCAGTTGCAAGATTTATTGAGTAAATGCTTCATTAGACCTAGTATTTCTCCTTGGGGTGCTAGTCTTATTTATGAAGAAGAAGGATGGTTCTACGCGTATGTGTATCGATTATTGGAAATTGAACAAGGTGACAATTAAGAACAAGTATCCTCTTCCTCACATTGATGATTTGTTTGACCAACTTCAGGGTGCTTCCGTGTTTTCTAAGATTGATTTGAGATTCGGGTATCACCAGTTGAGGATTAGAGCTTCGAATGTTTCAAAGACGACTTTTCAAACTCGGTATGGTCATTATGAATTTTTGGTCATGTCTTTTGGGTTGACCAATGCCCCAGAAACATTCATGGGTTTGATCAATCGGGTGTTTAGATCGTAGCTCGACTCTTCTGTGATTATATTTATAGATGATATCTTGGTTTATTCCTAGAATGCGGCCGATCACATGAGATACTTAAGGACTGTACTTCAGAGGTTGCGTGATGAGAAGTTGTATGCTAAGTTCTCTAAGTGTGAGTTTTGGTTGGATTCTATTTTTTTCTTGGGTCATGTGGTGACCAAGGATGGTATTATGGTCGATCCGGCCAAGATTATAGCGATTCGTGATTGGTCTAGGCCCATTATCCCTACTAAGATTTGTAGTTTTGTTGGCTTGGATGGTTACTATCGATGTATTGTTGAGGGTTTCTCTTCGATTGCGGCTCCTTTGATCAATTTGACTTAGAAGAAGATTAGCTTTCAGTGGTCAAAAGCGTGTGATAAGAGATTCTAAAAGATCAAGGAGTTATTGACTTCAGCTCCTATCTTGACCTTGCCCAAGGAGGGCGTGGGTTTTACCATATTCTGTGATACTTCAGGTGTTGGTTTAGGTATGATGTTGATGCAGGAGGGTGAGATGATTGCTTATGCCTCTTGTCAGTTAAAGCCTCATGAAAAGAATTACCCTACCCATGATTTAGAGTTGGCCGCGGTGGTGTTTGTGTTAAAATTATGGAGACACTACTTGTATGGAGTCCATTGTGAGATTTTCTTGGATCATCATAGTCTTTAGTATTTCTTCACCCAGAGGGAGATTAATATGAAACAACATCATTGGCTTGAGTTTCTTAAGGATTATGACATCACTATTTTGTATCATCCGGGTAAGGCTAATGTGGTAGCGGATTCCTTGAGTCGGAAGTCGACTAATATGGGAAGTTTGGCTCATATTTTGACTCAGGAGTGGCCTTTAGCCTTAGAGGTTCGGTCTTTGGCTAACCAGATGGTTAGGCTTGATATTTTGACACCTGGATATGCTTTAGCCTTCATTGATGTTATATCTTCCTTGATAGAGCAAATTCGTGCTCATCAGTTTGATGATGATTGCTTGAGAGTGATTCAGGATAAGGTATTGAGTGGCGAGGCTAAGGAAGCCTCTCTTGATTCTTATGGTGTGTTGAGGATTGGTGGACGAGTCTATGCACCGAGAGTTGGTGGTTAGGTGAGATTAATTTTGGAGGAGGTGCATTGTTCTAGGTGTTCTATTTATCCCGGAGTGACTAAGATGTATTGTGATTTGAGGCAGCTTTACTGGTGGATGGTTTTGAAGAAGGATATGGCAGAATTTGTAGATCGTTACTTGTGTTTTCAGCAGCTGAAGGCCGAGCATCAAAGATCGGGTGGTTTGCTTCAGAGGTTACCCATTCCGAAGTGGAAGTGGGAGCATATCACTATGGACTTCGTGAGTAGATTACCTTGTTCTTCTTGTCATTCTGACAGTATTTGTCTAATCATGGATCGATTGACCAAATCAACCCATTTCATCCCTATTCAGACTTCCTTCAATGCCGAGAGGTTAGCTCGGATCTATGTGAGTGAGATTGTTCGTCTTCACGAGGTGCCCATGTCTATTATTTTAGATAGAGGTTCTGTGTTCACTTCTAGATTTTGGAGCGTGTTTCAGGCGGAGTTGGGCACTCAAGTTGATCTCAGTACAACTTTCCACCCTCAAACCGATGGTCAGTCAGAGCAGACCATTCAGGTTTTGGAGGATATGCTCCGCGCTTGTATTTTGGACTTAGGAGGTCAATGGGAGGAGCATTTAGACCTAGCAGAGTTTGCCTATAAAAATAACTACCATTCGAGTATTGAGATGGCACCTTTTGAGACATTGTATCGTAGACATTATTGATCTCCTATTAGTTGGTTTGAAACTTCTAAGATTAGACCTCGAGGTACTAACTTGCTTCTCGAGTCCTTGGACAGAGTTCTGTGATTCAGGATAGGCTTCGACTACTCCAGAGTAGAAAGAAGAGCTATGTAGACCGCAAACTTTATGCCTTGAAGTTTAGTATTGGAGATCAGGTTTTCCTTCGTGTGTCGCCCATGAAGGGAGTGATGAGGCTCGGGAAGAGGGGCAAGCTTAGCTCGAGGTATATCTGATCTTCTGAGATTCTTCGGACTGTTGGGGAGGTTGCTTATAAGTTGGACTTACCTCTAGATTTTTCAGCCGTTCATCCAGTCTTCCATATATCTATGCTCCGACCCTATATTTCGAATGAGTCTCACATGTTTAGGTGGGATTCAGTCTAGTTGGATGAGAGGTTGACCCTTGTTGAGGAGTCGGTGTCTATTTTAGCCAGGGATGTTAGGCGGTTGCGTTCTAGAGATATCTCTGTAGTTAAGGTTCAGTGGAGACATTGTTCAGTTGAGGAGGCTACTCAGGAGGTCAATTCCTACATGCGTATTACTTACCCTCAGTTATTCACCGATTCAGGTACTTCTTTGCCTTTAGTTTGAGGACGAACTAGAATCTTAGAGGTGGATATTGTAAAGACCTGTTTTGTGATTTTTCATTTTTATGTGTTTTGATCATTTTTCCCTTCTCCTTAGTTACTTCATAGTGATTTTGGGATTTGGGGATAGTTGGTACAGTTCCTAATGCGATCGAGAAAATTTTGTGAGAGTTTGTGGTTTTTAGAGGTTTTGAAAAGCCTCATAGTTGACTTTGGTCAACACTTCTTGATTCGACTGTTGGATGGGAAAATAAACTATGCCAACATATTTGGAGTGTCGATTTTGGGTTAGTAGCGGGGTTGGTTCAGTTTCATGGCTTTTATATCTCATTTCGACCCTCGATTTGGAAAATTGTGAAATAAGGTCCTGGGGGCTAATTTGTTGAAAATAATTTTTTTTCAGAAATCCGATGTCACTATTGCGTTCGAAACATAGAAAATAGCCTAGTAGCACATATGAGTTGTTTCTGTCAAATCCCAAACAAATCCCGAGGGTCCGTTCGAAGACTTTGGGACTAGGCCTTAGCTGCTGATGCAGCATTTTCTGGTGCATCATGGTCTCAATCACGATCGTGTGGCCATGTGTTACATTTGCTAGCCTCGATGAAACACTTTATCGCAATCGTGTGGTAGGGGCCGCGATCACGCTGAGTAATCGGGTATGCCGGGTCGGGCTTAAACCATCGAGGTCGTGAGACCATTCTTTTGCGATCGCGATAACCAAACTTATGCCTCGATCAACATTAAACCTCGCGATCATGAGGTAGGCTCCGCGATCGTGAGGTACTATTCACCTGGAGAGTATATACATCCCATTTCTCAATTTTTCTTCTATTTTTGAGTATTGGAGCTTAGGATTTAAGAGTTTTTGGGCGATTTCTTCTCTTCTTAAGCTTAGGTAAGCCCCATAATCCTTTTTCCATTATTTTTACTTCGATTATATCTTCTAAACTTCATTGTGATTTTGAAATGGATTTTGGGGTTTTTGCCTGGAAAGTTTAAAAAGGTTTTTTCATCAATTTATCATTCATTTTAAATCCATTTTCACTTGGATCTTCTTCTATGGGTTCCTTTGTTCATGGGTAATGGTTTTCTAAATAAAAATTCCAGTTTTACATATTTTCAAAACCCATTTTTGAGGTCCCTTTTGGACCAGGTCTAGATATGAGCAATATGGGTATTGTTGGCTTTCATTTAATGCATAAATGCTATATTTGTGTGTTTTAGTTGATTCCGATACCGTTCGAAAGGGGAAAGCTCCGTGTTGAAGCACTTTATGCCCGGATTTCATCATTTCGAGGTAGGTTATGGCTTAAATTCTTTCAGATTGAGATGGGTAGTTAATATATAGGTAAAGCATGCTATGGGTTGGGGAGAATGGCATGGGGTTATATTTTGAGATTATATTTATTGTTGTGTACCCATATGGGGGCTTATTTTGTATGGATATTGACTTGAGATATTTAATATTGCGTGTAGCCCATGTGGGGGCCTTATTTGACATCATCTGGCCTTATATGTGCATTTAGATGCCTTACTTTTAGATATGATGCCCGTGAGGGGGCTCAAATTATTATAGGCCTTATTAAGCTTTGATTACTTTATCATGATTGAAATACCCGAGTTAGGGGTTGATATGATATTTATGATGTCTTACATGCATATTTATTTCAACGATGCCCATTTATATTTGACGAATCATGAATTATGGACATATTGAGTTGATTTCTAAGCTCACCTACATATATACATCGTATTGAATTGATTGGATATCTTCATACTGATTTGATTATGAGCATTATATCCTCATTCCATACATATAGATTGATGAGATACTGGTACCATTGAGGAATAATGTTTTTCAAAAAAAATAAGATATTTTCATAAACATCCTCTCTGTGAACACGAGCCGGAGAGGTGAGTTATGCTGAGATTGAGATATGAGATAAAGTATATGAGTTGTGAACCTCCCATGGGCCCCATTGCGGAGTTGTGAACTCGGTAGGTATATAGTGAATGTCAAGTGATGACCTTCACAGTTCCACCCCATCATCACCGTTGCATTGCATTGCATTGCATTTCACTCGCATATTTCTGTGGTTTCTTTTCTTGACTTGCTTTCTTATATTTCTGTGTTTACTTGTGTTGTTTACTTCAATGTAATTTTAGAACTGTTAGTGGAGACGGTGTGAGCTACTGTCTGGAAACTTTTCTGCTTGCAGGTTTACGTGCTCATAGTCTATATTTATCTATGTTATTTTCTACTTTGCTCAGTCGGCCTATGATAATTACTGAGTACAAGTGGATCTATACACATCCCTACTGTGCCCTTTTGGTGTAGATCAAGGTCCGACTATGACATGTTGCGGTTGAGTTCGTGCGAGGTTGAGTAGATCTTCGAGATACTATTATGCTCTAGAGTTCAGGGCTGACTTTCGGACCTCATCTTGTTCTTTTATGTCTTTACTTACTTTCTGAGATAGAGTTGTATTTATGTATTCAGATTGTATCAGATGCTCTTGCCCTTTGACACCATTTCTTGGGATTCGTTATGACATTTATTTCAGACTTTCGATATTATTGTACTTATGTTGGTCTGACTTCATTCTAAAAGTCTCACCTTAATTATATAAGTGTTGAATTATGTTTTACTTTATCAGTTTGGGTGATTGACTTACTTGTTAAGGCTGGGCCCCGACAAGTGCCATCATGGCCTAGTTTTTTGGTCGTGACAATTGGAGTCTTCCTTCCTTCTACCTTGTATCTACCTTTTGTAGTTTCTTTTTTCAATGGAAAGATTCTTCTTCTGATTTACTTTAATTATTGAGTTTGGGTTGGGATAGGCTTACCTGTACTGGAGGGTGTGACAGGTGCCATTACGTACTCTACTTTGGGTCTTCGCGACAGATATTGATGTATATTCAGATTTTCAGTATTGTATTATATGCTCTTTATACTTATGATACCAGGTCTTGGAATTCAGTGTATTTCTTTCAGATTTCTGATTATGGCCTGACTTCGTTTAGAAGTCTCGTATTTATTTTATCTCTTTCATATTTTGTATTTCATATCAGTTGTGCGTTTTTTTGGCTTACCTACTAAGGCTGGGTCGGGGTAGGTGACATCATGACCTTAACTTTTGGGTCGTGACACTTTATTGCTACGATAAAATTTAGTATCTAATCATAAGTTTTTGCCATGAGATAAAAGTTACAGTAGCAATATTAACTCTTTTAGCCACAATAAACTATTTGAAATAAAATGTGTAGCTAAATAATTTTTTTTGCTTCAGGTTATAAAATTTGTGGCAATAGTTAAATGATATAGCCACGTCGTTTTTTCTATGATAAATTTCGTAGATAATTATTAATTTTTGCCACTATTTGCAACATATTGTAGTAATAGAACCTTTTATCTACAATGAATTATTTAAAATAAAATACTATGGTTGAATAACTATTCTTTCTTCAATTTACAAAAAATTATTACAATAGTTAAATGATATAACCATAAATATTTTGCTACAATAAAATTTCATAGCTAATTGTTAATTTTTGTCATGTGTCAAAACTTGTTGCAGCAATAGTGACCTTTTAGCTAGGAAAAAAGTTAATTAAAATCAAATAATATAACTAAATAAATATTTTTGCTCTGAGTACTAAAAAATCATGCATGACGATAGTTGACTTAATAATAGCTATGATTATTTGTCAAATTATTTAGCCGCAAATTTACTATTGTGATAAAATTTGGTGGCTAATAATTATTTTTTACCACGAGCTGAAATTTGTTGTAGCAATACTATTCTAGTGTACTTAGATGTGTTAATTGTTCGATTTGATTCAATACTATATGTCTACTTGTTGAATTTCAAATATAATTTCAATAAATAGGTGATCATATCTAATTAGTTTTGATTAACGATAGGTGTTAATCTTGATCAAGTGTGTCTAGAATTGTTATTTGACTCACACTTGTTTTATCAGAATAATATCTTTATTGATCTAATGTGATTAGAGGTGTTAATCATTGATTTAGTTCAATTTTATAGCTTGTAAGTCTTAAATAAATATTTGATTATATTATTTCAACTAACTAATTGTGACAACCTGATATGCAAAATTTCCTTTTTATGTATTTTAACTATTTTTCCCTTTCCCATAGCTGTTACATGCTGGTTATGAGGTGCGATGATGGTTGGTACGGTCCCCGATGCATTCGGGAATGATTTGAGAGAGTTTGAGACTCTTAGAGGCTTTAAAAATCATTAATTTGACTTTGGTCAACATTTCATGTTTCGACCACCGAATGACGATTTGGACAATTTCATTAGATCTGGAATGTCAATTTTAGGTTAGTAGCAGGGTTGATTTGGGTTCGGAACTTTTATTTTGTATTTGGACCCTTATTTTGAAAATTAGTGAAAATTACCTAAATGGGGTCCTGAGGGCTAATTTATTGAAAACGACTTCTTTTCAAACATCCGACATTGTCATTGAGTCTGAAACGTTGAAAATAGACAAGTGGCATATATGGTTTAGTTCTGTGGGGTCCCAAAAGAATCCCGAGAGTCTGTTTGAAGACATATTTAACTTGCAAAAGCGTAACATTTGCTCATATCTGGTGCAGGTGGGTTTCTTCTTCGAGAATACGGGCCCCTAGCTGCGAATACGTAGAATGAAATAATCCTTCGTTATGATCACAAGGTGGGCAACCGCGATCGCGAAGGCTTTTTGCGATCGGGTCGGGTTTCGACCTTTATCACGAACGCGACCGAACCTTCACAAACACGATAGGTCCCAGTCATCAGCCTTCGCGAATGCAAACGTCTGACTGCGAATGCAATGGGAAAACTTATGTCCCGATAAACTCTGACCCTCACGAAGGCGACGGGTTGACCGTGTTTGCGAGGTACTGTTCACAGAATAGTATAAATAGTCCATTTTCACAATTTTCTTCTATTTTTCGACCAGAACAGTATAAATAGTCCATTTTCACGATTTTCTTCTAATTTAGACCTTGGAGCTTTGGGTTAAGGTAATTTTTAGGGTTTTCTCCACCATTCTTGCTTGGGTAAGCTCCTAACTCATGTTTCCATTATTTCCTATTGATTATATCTTCGATAACACCTTTTAATCATGATTTCAAACTAGAATTGGGGGGGGGGGGGGAGGGGGGGAGGGTTGTCGGTAAACTCTTAAAATGGTTTTTCTTTAATTTGAACGTCAATTTTAATTTTTTTCAAGTAGGTTTTCAGCTGTAGGTTCTTATTGTTATGGATAACATATTCTTAAAATAAAATTCCTCATTTTCGAATTCATTTTAGACCCGTCTTAAATATAGTCGATATGGTTATCATTAACACCTTTTTAACACATAGATTCTATATTTAATAGTTTTAGTTCATTCTGAGACCGTTTGAAAGGGAAAGGTTCCGCATTGAAGGTTCTAGGCTCAAATTTTGGCGCTTCGAGGTAGGTTATGGCTTAACTTTCCTCATACTGGGCTGGGTAGTTAACGTACATGTAAAGCATACTATGGGTCGAGGAATTAACGTTGGTTAACTGAGAAAGTATAAGTCTAAATGACAAATGCCTGAAACTACGTTTGCCGACGTAGGATAGAGGTTATTCTACAACTCGGATGTCTCTTTTTTCATGTGTCCCCAAAAGGGATAATCATGGATCCTTGCTAACACTTCATGTCATGTCATGTCCTATACCTGGCAAGGTATAGGATGACTTAGCTGATTGAGCTGAGATCAAACTCCATGCGATCACATAGTGATTTATATCGGTGCACCACTTGCTCCCATAAATAAACAAAAATGATTAATTCACTTTACATCACCATCTCTTACTTTAGTTTATGTTATTGTCCCTTCAACTAATCATTTCTTGGACTGCACCTATTATACTTGTATTTCATGTTCTACTATTTCCCTTGTGTGGTTTTGCATGCCAATACGTTCCACGTATTGACCATTTTGGACGCTGCATTATTTCATGATGCAGGTTTCGATACATATGTTCATGATTTCATGAAGTACTAGGTTCATTCATATCAGCTGTTGATGAGCCCTCCATCTCTCCGGAAGGCATTATTTATACTTTGTTGGACTAATTGTATATTATAAGGTAATGTCGGGGCCTTTTTCGGTAGATATGGACTCATCTACTTAGTGGCCTCATAAACTTATGTAGATGTTAGTTTTTAGATGTTTTCAACTTTATTCAGATATATTAGGATTTTCCTTATTTATGTTGTAAAGGTTAAAAGTTTATTGAAATATTTTTTTCTTCCTGTATTCTCATTACTAATTCTAAAATATGTTTTACTTCCGTTCATTTTATTTGGATGCTTATGATATAAGCTAAGTGGTCCTCTCGGGCTAGTAATGGTTCTGAGTGCCTATTACATTCAAGGCCATAGGCTTGGGTCGTGACAGTATCTATTCCTGATAATTGGCTGTGCACTTATTATGGTCAAAATGGCCATTACAATCCTCAGTGTCAGTCCCTTTTCAATGATATAAGAAGAAATCAAAAGTATGTTGAATCTATCAGAAACTTAAGGGGACCAAGTTCCTCAGAGAAGAAGCTAACATTGCTAGCTTGGACTAGAAGAAATCTCATTCATCCCTTTATAAATACCAAGGGACCCAAGCTCATTTGGGTTCCCAAAATCAAGAAGTGATTTGGTAGGGAGACAGGGGTGAGAGAAAACAGCCTAATGGGACAAACTAAGTGCTTGGTTAGTGGTTGCTCTAAGCATGAGATTAGATAATCCGTAAATCTTCTCTAACTCACGACAGTTATGAAAACTATGTGTCTTCTAAAAAAAAAAAGGTGATTAATCATTGAAGAAGGATTGTGGAACAGGATCTTGAGTATTATTGGTTTCTATTTGATAGAATGGACTGGTATGCAGGACCTGGTGTGTTTGTGACTTGTCAAATAAAAAAAATTCACAGAGAAATGAGGCACAAAGAGGTATGTATGAATTCTTATCAAACAAAAGGATTTTTGAGCCTCTAACTTCTCTCAAGATGTCTTAGCTCAAACAAGGTGATAAATTTTTGAAGAAAGATAAAGGGAGGTCTAATTCAATCTTATATTTTTACAAGTATACATTCATGGAAAGTCACACTTGAGTAAGGATGGAAAATGAATTACTTGGATCATTCAAATGCAGAGACCTGATCTTCTGTATAGGTTAGTGTTTTTATGTCTACATAATGACTACTAACTATGCACTTGTGTCAGAACATTTTCATACCCTACCATTTTTATCCCTCTCTATGCTTATTCTCAATTTTCTTTAGAAGTAGAGGACACGTGGAAAACCTTTTTTCCTAACAGACAAATCCCTATCGTCCATCCATCTTTTTGATCCTTATCGTCCATCCACCTTTTTGCTCCTTCTCTACATCTATACTCTCTCATTAATCCTTTTGGTACCTTCCCTCAAAACATACTTGATGACTTAAAACTTTCTCCTAAAACCTTTTCCTCAAAGACATCTCAAAAAGGATCTTAACCTACTCTCTCCATGGAAAGAAATGTCACTCCCATAGTCCTACCAAAGTTAGCTACAAAATTCTTTCATAGTACTTCTCTAGTTGAAATTGGTTATGTGCTGTCTCGCTCCCTCAAATGCTCAGCCAGATCTGAAACATCCTCTTCTCCATCAATGTGTACTCATGACTTTAATCTTGCTCCAGTCTCTAAAATGAAGTTGGCTCATAAAGAGGAGGTATCAAAATGGTAAAGGTGGAAAATGACTCTGAAATATCATGTCATCATAAAGAAGATCCACAAAATGTGACAAGGGTAACTCTTCCTTCTTTAGAGTAAGTGATTCCACAGAACTCATAAAGCGACTAGGTGCCTCTATTGTCCAAAAAGGGACAACATCTGTCAAAGAAAGTAAAGTAAAGGTCCATGCATGAGTTCATGAGTGCTATACTATCCCAGTTAGTGATGCATTGCTGCTAACAGAGTTCTTTGAAGCTATCTCTAACAAAATAAGGGATGGACCTTCTATGCTGCCTATTGCACTCTACGCAAATGCCCATTAGGCTTGAAGAAATATAAACAAGGGATTTTGAGTGAATAGTAGAGGCTTGGGATAGGTTACAATGGAAGAAAAAATCAGTCCCCTAACGAGTAAGTTATCTCTATCTTCCAAGATGAATCAAGGAAAGGTGGTGTCAAAAGGAAAGAAAAGGAAAGGTACAGTCATTCTAGAGTTACAGTCTGAAATTAAGAAAAAAGATTGTGAATTTCATAATCAGACAATGCTTTTTGAAAGAGTATTCAATCCTACAATTGCAACCAAGTTTAAGATGAGTTCCCTCATTTCTCTTATTGATGCTCAAGCATGGATGCATTTGTTTGACTCTACAGGTATTGTGTATATCAGTTAGGTTAGAGACTTCTATAATGGTTTGATGTTCATAGAAAAGGAGTTGTCTCTTGATGCCACTGTAAATGGAATCAAGTTTACCCTGACAACCTCACTGCTTGGAGAGATTCTTGGTGTGCCTACTTTTGTGTTGGTTACTGTGAAGGACAAGTATACCTCAGAGACCTTCCTTGACAATATTTCTAATTTAAAGCGATTGTTGGGAAGTATTAGATTACTCAAAAAGGAAATGAAATCTGAATTTCGACTCCTTTTTAATCTAGTTAGCAAGGTGCTACTTCTACGAATTGAAGGTTGATTTTGTGGATCTGTGCCAGATCTCTATCTAAAGATAAATAAGTTGTCAACCATGGTTGCAGAAAAGAAAGATTAAATTAAAGCACTGAAAGATCAACTGACTAAAGACATAGAAGGAACTAGTCACACACCAGGTGCTTCAATTCAAGCTAAGATTGAAATCTCTCAACTAAAGAAGGAGAGTGCACAGATCAAGAATGAGAATGCTCAGTTGAAAATTAGGATTGAGGTATCGATTTATGATAATTGCACTACTATGAAATATTTTGACCACCTCTTTTATTGTTGTCTCTCCACTTCCCATCCTAATTGATCCCTTCTGTTCATCCCTTCACTCCATACTATTACCTTTCTCATGTTTTGACACCAGTGCATGATTAATTTATTTTTGTAGAACTTGAACACTAACATGACAAATGATTATAAATGCTTGCTTAAATATGAATATATTCCTATCCTTATCCTTGTTATGATTTATTTTGATGCATAGTGCCTAATCTTTTTGTGTAATCCCTTTTTGATGATGCTAAAAGGGGGAAGATTAAGGAAAGAAAATGAGGAACTAGTAAAATAGGGAGCTGGAAACTAAAAATTGTTGCATGGTGAAAAGGGGATTTGGTGTAGTTTTAAGAGAAAAGGGAGCATGGTAAGGGGGAACTGGTGCTAGCTTGCATGATGACAGGGGGAACTCTTTAAATAATGGCCTGATTAGTGATGCTGGTAATAAGGGAAAGTAATGTATGGATGGTTTCTCTGGTAAATCTAGAAGTCTGGGTTTGTCATCTCTAAAAAGGGGTGAAATGTTGGGTTATTATGCTTGTTATGTTCATGTTTTGATACTTGAAAAAATTAATCATTAGATCCTGTTCCATTCATGTTTGAGTGCTATTCATGTTCTGATGATTGCCTAACCTAGCGGAAGGACAAGTTACATAAACTGGTGTCCCAGTGTGCAGTCTTGTAGTTGCACGTATTTGTCTTAAGCTGTATAGTACTTTTTAGGACAATGTCAGCACATTAGTGGGACAAATTTCTAGTGGTCCTTTCTATCATCCACAAAGGAGAAAGCTTCTCTCCCAATACTCATTATATATATACATCATTCCTGAGGATAGAAGCTCAAGCTTTTGCATAAATCCTAAAAACAAATTCTCAAGCAAAGGCCTCAGTCGATATAACAAGACTCAACAATTTTAAAACTATTTTTTCTTATAGTGATATATGTATTTGTTTCTAGGTTTATTAAGGTTTTGTTCTTGGTTTTACAATTGTTAACTCACATCTCATTTTAGAGATTCCAGTGAGTGTTTTTCATCTAGCTTTTTTGTTCAAATCTGAGTTGATTTCTTAGATAGAGGTAGCTAATAGAGTGCTCACAGTAGAGGTATTGTGAGGGTGTATTGTAATAGAGTTATTGTAAGGTTGTAGTAATTAGGAGGTTAATTCCTAAGTTGTAATTGAAGGTTTCTCGGAGTTTTAGTGAAGGTTGTTTGTGAAATCCTACTGGGTTAGGTCGTGGTTTTACTCCCTTGAGGAAAGAGGTTTCCATGTAAACATCTTGTGTCATTTACTTTACTGCAGTTTTTATTATATTCTTATTGTTCTTAAATATCCTCATATAAGGATCTGGTACTGAATCAGGTCCTTGTTACAGTGGTGGAATCTTATGAACCATCAAAAGGGAATGGATTTATGGCCTAGGACAAGTCATCATGGCGATAACTCTACCTAGCAGATTGGAGATCCCAAGAGCTAGGTTCAAGGAGATCAATCAAAATTGTGACTGACGGTTCAACATTGTCAAATAACTCAACCCATTCTCATGATGAACACAATGTTCAGTAAACAGGGATAAGGCTTAAGATGTGAAGCTTTTTAATGGTTTCTAAGTTTGGTAGGTATGACCAAATAGTTTATCTATAGGGTTAAACATTTAGGAGTCACTTGTGTGAGTGTGAAGTTGAAGTTGCTTTAAGGAGAATAATAGTAAAGGCCTATTCTATAAGCTCTCATGAAACCAGGTAGTGTTCATGGATGAAACGAATAAAACCATGAGAACCATAAATGGTAAAAGGCTAGTTATGTGACTTAAATTGTCTAGGTGTACAACAAAGTTTGACGGTTCAAAGATATTGCATTACCGATTGACCGAGTGCATCCTATATGAGTTCACTGCATAAAGTTCAAAAGGAAACCTACTTATCCAGATGCAATTGGTCTTTTCTTGTAAATCACACACTTGTTCGTATATTTTTTGATCTTATAGCCGTTCCCCATTCATATGGGGGATTGTTGGGTTCTAGTTGAAATGTGAATGGAAAATGAAGGGAACAAATGGAGGAAAAAAGTGAATTGTGTTTTCACTTTATAGAAGAAGTGTAATGTTCTTTCACATTGGTTGGAGAAAGAAATTTTCTTATGCTTAAATATAAAAGCATTACTCCATGTTGTTAGTGAGGTAAGAAGAAAGCAAGCCTTGCACCATCGTCATCGTCGCTCGCTCGGGTTAGCTTCGACGTCGGATTTGGATTTGTCAAATGATTGATTGATAGACTATCTTTTTGGATAAACTTCATTTGAAACATAAGTGTTAATGATTTTTTAATCCAAATATCTGATCTAAAATTTTTCTCCATTTGCGAACGCATATTTACATATGCGGATGCATGTCAAAATGCACATTTAAGGGATGCAATCCTTCAGATCACTGTTTGAATGACAAAAAGGTAAGATGCGGGCGCATATGGGCATCTACGGATGCAGATGCCAGTGCACATACCATCGCACATCAATAGTCAACTTTTGTTTTGAGTAAAAGGCGATGTATAGCCACACATCATCATCTGCGGACATAGATGGGTCCGCTTATGGATCCGACATTTCAAGACAATGCAACTTTTCATGAACCTTTGCTTCTTTTTTGAAGAAACACCTTTGGGCTATAAATATCTAATATTTCCTCCAATGTTGGCATGAGGTTTTGAAGTTAAAATACTCCTCTTTCTTACAAAATTCAAGTGTGATTTGCTACCATTGAGTGTGTTCATTGTTCGATAGAATTTGAGGTACCACTATTCTTCTGAAGTGATTCATTTTATTCTGGAAGGATATATTCCATAACCATGGGCACTTGAGAGGAATAATTTCCTTAGGTCACACTGTGAATTCAGTGGACTTGAATTTTCTAATCTTCATCTCTTTCTAGTTTTGCTTACTATTTTCCAGAAATAGTTTGAACCTTATTTTGTTGTTCATAAGTGTTTTGAGCTTGTTGTTGAAGTTCATACTTTGAATACAGATTTTATTTATACCCAAAGTATAACATATTTATGTATATATCATGTGACCAATAAGAGAGATACAACAGTCTCACTGATTAAGCCATAGCCATACCCCACATCTCATAATATCTCAACCTCGAAATCAAGCAAGAGATGGTACAATATGATGTAATGTAGTGAAATGAATGCAGGATACACAATATCACAAACAAGGTTCAATCGTGGTAATACAATATAAGGAAAGAATCAGACATAACATCAATCATACAAAAAAATGCAATGCAATGTAAGTGATGCAATGCAATAGAGTGATGATGATGAGATAATAATGATATAAACCATCACATGGCCTCATATACACCTTCCGAGCTAAAGCTTCCAGGACAGGACCCATGGGGGATTTGCAACCCATAAAATTTCACAATCTCAATCAACCTTGCCGGCACAGACCTCAGTCAAAGATTTTACAAAGTGTCTCAATCAACCTTGCTGGCAAAGACCTTGGTCAAAGGTTTTACAAAGTGCTTCATTTTCTTTTAGAATCAGTGTTTCTCAGTAGTAATAATCTCATGAATACGTAGGGATGAAATGAGAATGTAATGCTCACAACTAAATTAGTATGAAGAAAATAATCAACTCAATAATGGTAAAATTGATTTTAAAAATCAACTCAATAAGTTAGTAATTCATGATATAACCCATCGCATTGCACCACTAGAATAAAGAGTCATGTAAGACATCAATAATATCAATCCAATCCCCTTTTCGAGCATCACTATAATGATAGAGAATAAAATGCTTAGATAAGGCCTATAATATCAATCTAAGCCCCCACTTGGGCATCACAACAATAATAAGACTGCTAATGCACAAATAAGGCCAATAATATCAAGTCAAGCCCCCACTCGGGCATCACAATGATAATAATCTCTCAAGTCAATAATAATATTCACATAAACCCCCACACTAGAAACATAAAAATAGTAAAAAATCCAAACAACTCAAAAATATATCGAAACTTACCCAAAACCTAGCTTGTTCATACAACAAGTCCCATCTTTCCAAAAGATTGCACCATTAGACTAATTACTAAAGGAAGAACGATGCTAGTTTACAACATGCCATAAGGTTCACCTCCATTCACTTACCTAATAACAAAACCAAGATTCTCTTTCTTAACTACTTAACTATACTATCATCTATCAAATCTTAAGAGATACTAAACCCTAATAATTACATCAACTTTTACAATAATAACATAGTTATCCCCTAAATGGTCGCTAAACCCCGATCATCATAACAAAATCAACTAAACATGAATCAAACACTTAAATAGGTACCCACTATCAATTTTTTCAAGATCAATCAGTCATCTATCTACAATCTATTCTAAGCATATTCGCAAGTAGTGAGAATAAGTAAGAAAAATAATTATATAATAACCACCCATCAATAGACACTAATACTCACTGAGATACTCGCCATTTCAGCCAAGTAGAACCCCCAATCCCTAAACTATTCGCAAAACACAAACAAATAAGCATACAACACATAAACACCTCAAAAAAGAGTCAAGGTACATCTCAACTTGCCTTAAAGAAGATCCGCAAAGTCAAAACATAGTCCAAAGCATCAACCGAAAAATCTACTCCCAATAATCATCACCAGATACACCCAATCTAGCCAAATATGATATCTAAATGAAAATACAGGATCAATGATATCTATATTAATATAATTTGGTTAGGAGTCTAAAATCACCTCAAAAATAAACCCAAAATATAAAAGGGTAAAATAGGAATTTTAATAAAGAATCACTTTACCTATAGTATAAGGGTTCTAAATTTGAAATTCCATCAAAAACCAAGTAGAAATAGGGTTTTAAATCATCAAATTACTCATTTTTTACTTTACTAGGTAAATCCCAAATTTCCATTTTAAAAAAGCGGTTTAAAACGAGAAAATGATTAATGAATCAACAAACTTTTGTGAAAATTCATTTACTCATAATATAAGGGTCGTAAATATGACATTTCATCAAAAACTAAGTTGTAATCAACAAAACATCAATTTTCTCCAATAAATTCACGGATAAAGAAAGAAAATTAGCTTAATAAATTATGGAAGAATACCAACCTAAGCGTTAGATACTTTCCTCTTGATAAACCGAGAAGAATGCCGTGAGAATTACTTAATTCTGATCTCTAGACTCCCAATATGCTTAAAATACCAAATGAATATAGTCTAAAATTTAAATACACTGTTCAAAAAATCTGCACCTTCTATTTATGCACCATATTTTTCGGACCAGCAATACTATTTCTCACTAAAAAGGCAATAAATTCCTCATACGATAGCAAAATGCCCCAATTCTTTTTCCTGTAATTCCTAAATAATGATACAGACATACTCACTTAGTCGAAACTCAATCTCATCCAAATTTTCCCAGTCAGATATTGTTTTTGCTTGTTAAAGAATTATTTCAGGGTCAGCAATAAAAACTCAATCTCGACTTTTCGAAATTACACTAAACTTTCCAAATCAATCCCATAATTCATGCTTAAAATTTCAGAAGTCTAAGAATAATTTTTTGATCTTTAAAACTAACAACAAACCTTTTTGTCGACTGATTTTACTTAAACAAGGCCAAAGCACCCAAAATATTCCAAAACTCATCCAAAACTAAATATGCTAATAGCTTGAAAATGACATTCTAGACTCAAAAGTACAGTCAAAATTTCCAACAAAGGTCGTTATCCACAAATTACCCCCAAAACCAACTATAGGCAACTTAAAACCAACTTCTCGTCTAACGACTCAAAATCACACCGAAAGCCTCGGAACCCGAACCAACCACGCTACAAACTCAAAATCGACATTTCGAATCTAATGGAACTAGCCAAACTCTAATTCAGTGCATGCATCACAGAATGTTGACCAAAGTCAACTATACCACTTTAAAGGCTACTCAAAACCACAAATTCACATAAATCACTCCTGAACGCTTCGAACACTGTGCCAACCATCCCCACAACTCATAAATAACATAAAGTAATTTTGGGAAAGGGAAAAATGGGCAGAATGTAGTAAAAGCTAAAAAATTACTACGAGAGTTGTTACATTATCCACCACTAAAACACATGTTCGTCCTCAAACGTAATGATAAGAAAGGTACGAAAATTGACAAGCAACTGAACATATCACCATAAAACTCATACAAACCCTATCAAGCAGAGTCACATCTATAGAACTACCATTCTCACTATATTAACAAGAAATTCCTCACACAAATACTCAAAAGGTCATATCTCTAGCATCTGAAGCTAAATTTCTCAATGAAGCTGAGATCCTTTATTTTCGAACTTCTTCTATACCTAAAAACTAAGTCGATCACAATAAAAGTTCTGAACATACCCAATTCACCTGAATCTGTAGAAGGTACTACAAGTCAATGACTATACCACAAACCCAATATCAATATTGAACCCACAAAATACCAAGGGACCCAAGGAACCACATAGCTAGCTACCCTCCACCATTTTGAATCAACCTACTCAAATGGTTAAGTGTATTTGAAAATGTGACTTGAAAATGTGTATTTGTTACTTTAAAATGGTTAAGTGTAATGACTTGAAAATGTGTATTTCAACCTCTCCTCACAGCTAGTAAGGAACTTGAATGCATCCTTGCCTAGGGCCCTACAAACCTCTGTGGAGCCAATATAAGAAATTGACCCACTATCTTCTACTCCTCAGCAGTCATGGCTAGCTGGGCTGCTGCTAGCTGTGGAACTACTGGTGCTGGAGGAACCTCTACTCTTAGAGCCGCAACTAAACACTGTGCTCCTCTACCAAGTCCACCCTAGGCTGCTCTCTGTAAGGATGTTTGGGCCCCATTCATGGGCTGGCCTTCAACCATACCTAATAACTGCACTAAGGCATAACAGAGGACTGCTAAAGATATAAATCTAGGTAGGTGGGGCCTGGATTACTCCCTGGCCCAACTGCTGCTGTGGCGGCTGACCCTCGGGTGATATCTCAGGTGCAGGATCAATAACCAGATCTGGTGAAGGCTCTCTAGCCTGGTCTCGAGCTCGGATTATAGCTCTGGCCTTCCCTCAACCTCGGGTTTTACCTTTGTCTCTAACCGGTGCCCTAGCTATAGGCTTGTGGTCCCTATCCCTGGCCACCGTACCCTGTATCCTATCCATCTATGAAAGAGTAAAACAAATAAGAATCTAGAAACTAATATAGACACAATGCACAATAATGAACCAAAAATATGAGTTTTTCCTATGAATGTCTTGTAGCCTCCCAAAGATAGGACACAAACGTAATTGTACCAATCTATAAGACTCTACTATACACTTTCTCATGTACCAATAATACTGATGAACCTGGATCTAATACAAAACTGTCATAATTCAATTTCTCAGGTCTGATGGCACCTGCTTTAACCCATGAGTAGGTTACCTATTAGGTTATAGTTAGGCCTTTATTCTACTTTTGAGTTACTTGTTGTCGATTTATCACATTTGCCTAGCATAGCCTATTAGTTCTATTTTTGTCCCTTATTTATTGACTTTATATTATAGAACTAATAGGTTATGCTAGGAAAATGTGATAAATCGACAACAAGTAACTCAAAAGTAGAATAAAGGCCTATAACCTAACTAGACCTACATAAGCCCAGATGGCATATATAAAGAGAAATAAATCCAACCAAGCCCCTATAAGCATGTTAGGTACAATCAAATAATAATACTAATGTAGGGGTAGAATGTAGCAGTAATGAACGTAAAATGATCCAAAATATGTGATATGCGTATCTTATACCTTCTTTCCAGCCATAACCACTATTCTATTGGTATTTATAGGGTTCCCAAGCCCAGATCTATAATAGTAAGAATAATAAATGCCAAACTCAAACCAAAACTAGTAAATAATGATAATATAACCTATGCTGGACTCGACCCAGAACCGATAGATAACAATAATATAACAAATGTCAGACTCAAACTGGAACTAAATAAATAAGAAGTAAATAGTGATATCTCAGGGTTGTATTCCATCTCACATCTAGTTAATAACAATTTCCAATATTAGACGGCTAAATTCTTTAAGGAGTAATGGGTTCCAATTATTAAGTCTGCAAGACGGTGCTTAAGGTCAATTACTACTATACCCGGGGTAATAAAGCTAACTAAGCATATAATAATGTCTAAGTTAACCCAAGCCCAGGAAATCGATTAAGGAAGCAGTTATGTGACCATTTAGGTCTAAAGAGCACTATCTTAAGCATTCTATCTTAAAATGAGGCGATGTGGCCCATTATCAGTCCTAAAATCCAACCTAAGGCAAGCACCTACCCGAACCTAGGCTAAGGCTTCTCAATCCTATCCCAAGACACTAAATAGGCTACGTATACTCCTAAAGGATAATTATAGGCTAACATAAGGGAAAAATAGCCCAACAATACCCGAAAAGAGCCCTTAATCGGCTAAGTTAGGGAAAAACCACAAAAAGGATATCCGGGCCATAAGAACCCACCCACAACTAGCAAAATATTATATTAAAATCATAATCAAGTAAAGTCAAGTAGAAGGGTAAGCCTAGCCTACCTGGATACCACCGAAAGCACTTGAGAATCTCTACAATAGAGCTTTTCCCTTTCGAAGAGCCTCTAACCGCTGCCATGCCATCAAAATATTATTCTACACATTAAAATGAGAAAATCTATACCCATATTACAAAATTATGGTCCAAGTAAGAAATAGAACTAAAAATCCCCCATGGAGCCTATTGGCAGAATCACAAAATTGACACTATCACAACTTCCCTCTTAGCTCAAGGATCATTTTCCCCAAAATTGGGCATGATCCAAGCTAAAAATAGCCCAAAACACTCCCAACATCAATGAGAGACACACAAATAAATCAGAGAATTAAATAATGAATTGACCGGAAACTTAAGAGTTAAAAGGCAATAAAATGACCACAATGACGTCCCAACTCAATCCCAGTTCTAATTACCAATTCCTACACCATTTCCAAGCTTTCACTCTCTCTAATGGTGTTAAACACTTAAACTTTTAAGCTGAAAATGAAAGGGAACACTTATATACTTCTAGGGGTTTCCTTATTAATATTGTAAGGCCCCTAGGTCATAATTGTGGGACCCCACTAATGGTACCATTGCAATCGCGGTGGCCTAGCGATACAGTCGTGATGAACAAGTTAGACAATTCCTACAAACCTCCTTCATCAGCCCTCAGGATTCGTTTGGAATCCCATAAATGTAAAGAACCTATGATACCCTACCAAATTTGGCATTCCAAACTTAATGAAACCATCTTAACTTTCATTCGAGGTCATTTTGACAGAATATGGGTCCCACACCTAAGGTTTCATTTTTTCCTAGATCCACCTAATAGCTCAAAATGATCCTGAAAGCCTCAGGACCTAGGCCAAGGAAATCTCTAGCCTAAAATCGACATTCTAGAACTAACAAAACTGTCAAAATTGGAATTCGAGTCTGTTTACTTAAAGGTTTTTTAGGAGACCATATTCTCAATTTTAAAAGCTCTAAAATAGGGAAATGGCTAGAAAAACCAAACGAACTACCCGATAACCAAACTGTTTGTCTCACTGTGTTATAAATGACTTGGTGCAGCTATAGGAAGTCTCTAAATAAATAAAAAGAAAGAAAACATAGAGAATGACCTGGAGGGTCATTACAAGACTATTGATATTATTCTGTAACATAGACTTGTACTAGTGACAACCAAACTTGGGATGTATCTTTGAGACTTGTGTTTTATTTCTATATCATTTAGGATTATTACATCTTATTCTTCCTCTTCTATTTTACTTTGACTATTGAGTCTGTGTTGGGTTAGGCTTATGTGTATTAGAAGGTGTGACAGGTGCCATCATGAACTCCATTTTGGGTCGTGACAATAGCATAGCCTATTATTTACACTTTACCCTCTTTTGTTGCTTGTTAGTGTAGATTCACACTTTATTATCCTTTTACTTTAATTGAGCTAAGTCGGCCTATGATGCCTACTGAGTACTGTGTGGTTTGGTACTTAACTATACTTATGCATATATTTCCTTGATGAAGATCCTTGTATGAGTCATCACTATTGATGATGCCCTTAAGCTAAAAATAAAAGGGTAAAACTAGAATTTTAATAAAGAATCACTTTACCCATAGTTTAAAGGTTCTTTTTCCTTTTTCTACACCCCGTGCAGGTATTGATTTGAGTAATAGAGCATAGATTATATTCCTTCAGTGTTAGCATTACAAAGATTGAGGTAGTGGCCGACAAATTTTGGAGCTTACTAGGATCTCTCTTTTTATCTTGTGCTTTATTCGTATTTAAGATATTTTAGTTTATTTGATATTACTCTGTATTAGAGGCTTGTACTAGTGATAATTAGACCTGAGATATATCTTGAGATTGTATTTTCATTTCTATATCAGTAAGGATTATTCTTCTTCTTTCACTTCTGATCTACTTTGATTATTAAGTTTGGGTTAGGATAGGCTTACCTATACCAGAGGGTGTGATTGGTGCCATCACATAATCTATTTTTGGATAGTGACAGATTGGTATTAGATCCCTAGGTTCATTGGTCTCATTAGTACAAGCAGAGTCTAGTAGAGTCTTACGAATTGGTGAAGATGTTTGTTATCTATCTTTGAGAGGCTACATGACTTTAGGATAAATCCATTTCTTTATTCTGTGTCATTCATTCATAGCTTAATATGACTCAAAAAGTTCTCATTCACTCTCTCACATATAGTGAGGATGCATTCTTCATTGGTTAAAAGTTCAAAGCACGTGTCTTTGGTACATAGTAGGGGTAAAGGTCGAGGTAGAGGTCAGATTGGAACATCCAAACTAGCTAGAGGTTAGGTTGGGATTGCCTTCTTAGGTTTTGGAGTTATTCTTAATTATGGGTCTATTAAAAGCAAAAGGTTGAGCTCGGTATATGCACCACCTTTGATTATGTACATATCTATGCTTGAGTATTATTCAGTACCTGTATTGGGTTTTCTCAAGAGGATGACTCCTACTTTCATTTAACATGCTACTTTAGGGCTTTGGACTCCAGATGTACAGTTGGCTAGTGCTACAGATTCTCCTAGGGTTGATACGTATGAGTGTTTGGTTGGTTTCCATAAGAGGTTGCATAAGTTGGGCTTAGTAGGTTCTAATGGGGTTAATTTTACTGCCTTTTAGTTGTTTGGGCCATCTAAATAGTGGTAGAGGACTGTGGTTGAGGATAGGCTAGTTGGGTTATTTTTTCTCTTTTGGGATCGGTTCACTCTGGTTTTTCTAGGGGAATTGTGTGGACGCATGAAGAGACACTATAAACTTGACAGTGGTATCAACATGTATGGTTTTAGTATACTTTTGATCTATCTCTGTAGTGTTTGATTATGGTTCTACATTCTCCTATGTGCTTACTTATTTCGCATTGGGTCTTAATATGTATCATCAATTTGTTGTTGTGTCTATTCATATTACTACCTAGTAAGTGATTCTTTAATGGTGGATCAGGTGTCCCAATCATATGTTATGACTCATTCTGAGTATGTCGATGTGCTAGATTGGATTTCCTTGAGTATAGTAAAGTTCAATGTGTTTTGGGTATGATCTTCTTAATGGTTATCGATTGTAGGTTTTTATATATTCAGATTGTGGGGTGTCTAGTAATACTTATCTATTTGGGTAAGAATACCTTGTGATGGATTAGACTTGTGATATGACCGACTTAAAGGGATTGCAGGTAAAGGGTACTAGCTGGATAAGGAAAATTTTTCAAATGTTCATGGCTTGCAATTTCTTACTTCCTTAGTGATTACCTTTCCTTATTTGAAAAGACTTATGGTGTTGAAACACTTCTCGGTTAGGGTTGAAGGAATTCAACTTATAATGATTCTTGCTTTTGATATAGAAGGATTTTTGAATTGAAAGGCACCTAGCTTGTAGCACTTATTACTTTGGAAGTTAAAGGGGCTTAATGAAGTATTTTTCTAATGAGTTTTGATTTGGAGTATGCGTTATTATTTCATGGTTCATGTGTTAAAGAATACTGAATGGGAATTGAGTTAAGAAAAAGATAAAGAACCTGTACTTAAGGAATTTCGATGTGTATTCAGAATTTATCTATGGGTACGAGTTGGAAATTCAAAACTCTGATAGTATGATTGATCAGTGACTTATGAGGGGGCCAGTAGTGATGTTCTTGAGATTTGATTTATGATTTGGGCGTCCATAAGTGAGATATAGTGATTGTTGCACATCCTTTATGGGTTGCATGAGAATTTGAGTGCCATTTAGAGTGTTCGTGTCTATGGTATGTAGCATTTTATGATAATTCTCAGTTTCCTCAAAGGGTTGAGCATGAGAATATGACTATTTAAATAGTGATCAAAGTGTGCTATTTGTGATTTTTGAGGTTTTGTGTGAAATTGATAGTGATTTCTTGCCTAGTTGCTTCAGCTTGAGGAAATAGTATTGTTTGATTCGACAATTATGGTATTAGTCATGAGTAGGTTGATTCAATACTGTGGAGAGTTTCTTTGTAGCTCCATGGGTTTCTTGGTATTTTGTAGGTTCGGGTCTGATATTGGTTTTGTGGTGCAGTCAATAACTTGTAGTGTCTTCAACATATTTAGGTAATTCGGGTATGTTTAGAAATCCTATTGTGATAGACTCAGTTTTTGGGTATAGAGGAAGAATAGACTCAGTTTTTGGGTATAGAGGAAGTTCAAAAATAAAGGATCTCAACTTCATTGAGAAATTTGGCTTCAGATGCTAGAGATGTGACCTTGTAAGTCATTGTGTGAAGAATTTTTGGTTACTATAGTGAGACCAGCAGTTCTATAGATGCGACTCTGCTTGAGAGTGCTTGCATGTGGTTTATGGTGATATTTTTAGTTGCTTGTCAATTTTTGGTACCTTCCTTATCTTTATGTTTGAGGACAAATGTGTGTTTTATTGGTGGATAATCTAACAATCCTCGTGGTGATTTTTAGCTTTTATTGCATTTTGACTATTTTGACCTTCCCCATAATTTCTTTACGTTATTATGAGTTGTGGTAATGGTTAGCATGGTTCCCGAAACATAGGAGTGATTTATGTGAGTTTGTAGTTTTGAGTAGCCTTCAAAGTGTTATAGTTGACTTTGGTCAACATTCTGTGATTCAAGCATCGGATAGGAGTTTTGTCAGTTCCATTAGATCCAAAATATCTATTTTGAGTTATTAGCGTGGTTGATTTGGGTTCCAAAGCTTTTGATTTGATTTTAAGTCTTTAGACGAGAAGTTGGTTTTAAGTTGCTTAGAGTTGGTTTCGAGGGTAATTTGTTGACAACAACCTCTGTTGGAAATTATGACTGCATCGTTTAGCCTAGAATGTCTTTTCCAAGCTATTAGCACATTTGGTTTGTGTTCTGGAGATTCCGGATGAGTTTTCGGATATTTTGGGTGCTTTGACCTTGTTTAAGTAAAATCTGTCAACAAAAAGGTTCGTTATTAATTTTACAGATCAAAAAATTATTTCGAGACTTCTAAAATTTTGAGCATGAATTATAGGATTGATTTGGAAAGTTTGATGTAATTTTGATAAGTTAAGATCGAGTTTTTATTGCAAAACATGAAATAATTCTTTAACGAGCAAAACAATATTTGACTGGGCAAACATGCATGAAATTGAGTTCCGACTGAACAAGTATGTCTGTATCATTATTTAGGAATTACGAGAAAAAGAATCGGTGTATTTTTCTATTATATGAGGAATTTATGGCCTTTTTAGTGAGAAATAATGTTGCTGGTGCGAAAAATCTGGTGCATAAATAGCTTGTGCAGATTTTTTGAACAGTGTATTTGAATTTCAGACTGAGTTTATTTGGTATTTTGTGCATGTTGGGAATTCTAAAGCTCAGAATTAAGTGATTCTTGCGGCATTCTTCTCTGGGTATCAAGGGGGAAAGTATCTAATGCTTAGATTGGTATTCTTCCATAATTTCTTCAGTTGATTTTCTTTCTTTATCCGTGAATTTGTTGGAGAAAATTGAGATTTGGTTGATCCAGACTCAGTTTTTGATGATATTTCATATTTAGGACCCTTACATTATGGGTAAATGGATTTTAACAAAAATTTGCTGACTCATCAATTGTTTTCTCGTTTTAAATCAATTTTGAATATGCTTAGAATAGATTGTAGATAGATGACTTACTGATTTTGAGTAAATTGATAGTGGGTATTTATTTAAGACCTTGAATCATGTTTAGTGGATTTTGTTGTGATGCTCGAGGTTTAGCGACCATTTAGGGATAATTATGCTATTATTATAATGGTTGATGTAATAATTGGAGTTTAGTTTCTCTTAGGATTTAATAGATGATAGTATAGTTAAGTAGTTAAGAAAGGGAATCTTTATTTAGTTATTAGGTAAGCTAACAGAGATGAATGATTAGGGCATGCTGTTAACTAGTATTGTTCTTCCTTTAGTAATTTAGTCTAATGGTTCCATCTTTGGAAAAGATGGGACTTATTGTAAGTACGAGCTAGGTTTTGGGTAAGTTTCACTATATATTTGCGTTGTTTGGATTGTTTGCTATTTTTTTGTTGCCCGTGTAGGGGCTTATGTGAATATTATTATCGACTTGATAGATTATTATTATTGTGATGCGTCAGTGTTGCTTGAGTTGACATTATTGGCCTTATTTGTGCATTAATAGCATAGTTATTACTGTGATGCCTGAGTGGGGGCTTAGATTGATATTATAGGCATTATTAGTGCATTTATTTGCTTTATTATTGTCGTGATGACCGAATGAAGGGGGTTAGATTGATATTATAGGCCTTATTTGAGCATATTTATGCCTCTATCATTATAGCACTACTAGAAATTGGGCCTACAACAATAGTATCAAAATCGTTGCAGTAGGCCCTTAAATCGTTGCTATTATACTATGGCAACGGTTAAAAGACCCGCCGCAACAGCTCACGTTACCATATATCTATTGTAACGGTTTGTGTGACGGTTCTTGAAATCATTGCTAGAAGTACCTCTATTGCAACGGTTATTCCTCCAACTATAGCGACAATTATATAACATCAATAGGAACGGTTAACAACCGTTGCAATAGATTTTTTGCAACAGTTGGTCTCTATATGGCAACAAATATTTTTACTCTATTACTTTTATTGCAACGGATTTTACACATTAATAGCAACAGTTTAATTTTTTATTGCAATAGTTATTAATCGTTCCCACTGTTATATCAATCTATCCTATTGGAACCGTTCATATATATTTTTTAGCATTATATAAAAAATAATTTATAACCTAGATTGCAATTATAAATATTTACCCATTAAATAAGACATCATACACTAAAAATTCTATAAATCACAAACGTTTATAATTACTAAGTAGAATCAATCGTTATTCAAAATATCCCAGTCATTGTAATATGATCCAAATAGACAAAATATACCAAAAAAACTTTCTTCAACAGTTAGAAAAAGTTTCAACTGGATAGAAAACAAAAGAGTTGAGCTAGAGCATTTGGTGTCTCTACATCTTTCAACCAGTTATCTCAAATACCATCTTCAATGCTTTCATCATCCCCTCGATTATCTTTTCCACCTAAAAAAAAGGACAAATAAAAGTTATGAACCAAAATAAAGAGTTAAACTACATATAACTAACTACTCTAACAATCGTTAGCTTTAATGAACTGGATAAGAAAATTATGGGCAAAATCCTAACTGAAGCAGAAATACTAGCATATATGTTTACTCTTTTGAAGTACTATATGAGATCCACTTCTCTTACTTAACCTGCCTATCCTCAACAAAATAGTTGTATGTTTACCTATACATGCATTAAGCTACTTCACAACACGCTATATTTACCAGCAATAGATGCATTACTATATTTTAGAACTACTCATGTATGGATCAGTAACTTCTAATTTAGATAACAAATGAGAAAACACTCACATATAAATAACCACACTTAAGAGGCAAAACAGTTTTTAGTGTTGTAATGTTGATATCTGTAAACTCTAACGAACAAAGTACTAACAACTGATCCAAGAAAATAGTACAAGCAAGTAAATTTTATGTATTTTAGTAAACAATGCAAAAATGTTAATTATTTCTAGATTATAGTCCACTATATTTACTTAGATAAAGATGAATCAATTGTCGTACTTTATAGAGTTGAAGACACAATTGATCTTGAGCTTCAATCATCCTAGGAATCCTTGCGAAACAGCTAGAAGAAAAGGGAAGAAATTATCACAAATGTGGTTCTTCATTGGTTGGATGCACAAGTTATTCATAAATTTAAATATTGACTTAGAACTACAAAAACATCTTGAACAAGAAAAATAAAGAAGCGATAAACCGGTGAAGGAATTGTGATAGTGAACACACCAACCTGACCAGCTATGAATAGCAGAATTTCCCTTGAGCTCCTTGGGGTGTTGGCTGCGGAATTCATCAAAAAAACAAACTGAAAACATGAAGGACGACGATCATGTAAGCTTCATTCTTCAAAGCAAAGTTGATGAGCCCTATGAATGACAAAGGTTGTCTTAAATTGAAATAAAATTAGAGAAATAAGATAATCGTGAAGAAAGAGGGATTACCTCACATAATCATAAACCTCACATTCTTGTGAGTTCCTTAGCCACCATTAAAACCAAATGCTACAATCTGATGTTATTTACATTTAAGACAAAAGACCCATAATACCTACAATTATCAATGAGACAAATCAACCAAAAAAAGGTGTGCGTGAATTCAATAACTTCCCCACAATTTTATCTCATTTAATTAAAATTATAAAACCAAATTCGACAAACTGGAACAATCAATTTCAAGTTGTCGAGCATCTGTGAAAAGATTTTTCTTTTGTTAAAAGAAGGCATTTAGTATTTTAGGCATATTACAAGCACCTTCGCTGCATCAATGTACAATTCAAATGCATAAAAAAATATGTATGTTGAAACTCTAATTAGAAATACCCAAAAGAAGAGAGAACTACCACAAATTTCAACCAAATTACATTGGCAATAGCTGCGTGCGTTAAACAAATTCTACAACTCCAAGTATTTGTTGACTCCAATAGTCAACTTATTCACAATTGAGTTTCAGATCTGTGTAATGAAGCTAGTATAAAATTTTGACAAACATCATGAGAAATTGTTGCATACCTAAGAGAAAAACTGAAGCTTGGAGAATAGCAGGTTCAAATCTTTCTCCAGATTGACTTGCAACCCAGTGAACACCCAATCCATACATGCTTCCATAGCTCTATTTACACACATATAAAGTGTAAAAACTACATATGGTAATGGCATTTTGACTCCAAATCAATAACATTGTCTATTATGCAAAATGAATTAAATAAGGTTCTACGATTAGCATGATAACAAACACTAAGATTAAAAAATAAGTGTTAATCTTACATAATGTAGCTTCAACTTGTTTATACATGGAGTCTAAATGAACATTATTTGTGCGACAACAACCTTTAGCAACCTGAAAATTGTATGAATTGATAATTCAGAACTGACTTAAGTTCATCAAATAGGAAGAAAATTTGGATAGAGATCAAATATGAGTTAGCAAACACAAAATGATCCTAAATTCATTGAAATAAGAAATTTGATTAGAGCTCAATTCAAATGATCTTTATCAGCATCTAAAAGGTGAAGAGAAACTAGTGAGTAGTGAGAATTTGCAAGAACTAAGTTGACATGTGTAAAGTCCAAGGACTGCATTGTAGTTTGAAAATTCCCAATTATGTGATAGGTTACTTTTATTAATTCTATTGTCTCTTGTACTTTTGTTAGGTCATTTTCTAGACTTCTTTTGTCTTGAGCCGAAGGTCTACAAGAAACAACCTTTTTACTTCAGCTCTGAGATAGAGGTAAGGTTTGTGTACACTCTACCCTCTCCAGACCCCACTTTATGGGATTACACCGGGTATATTGTTGTTAATGTTGTTGTTCATTTAGCAAGAACTCAAAAAAGTTGGGATTGAATAATTGAAAACTACGAGTAGGTCTTACATGCTATTGAGTATCAAATTAGTGAAACTCCTGAATTAACCCACTGAATTGTAACAAAATATACCAACTTGGAGATAGTGAGAGCAAGAACTAGACATATCATACAATTCATGAACATGGAGATTTGTCCACTTCAGTGACCTTTCTAGAACCCTGATGGTACCTACACTTTATCTTGAAAAACAAAAGCAGGAAAATTCTGAAGGCATGATAATATAAATAAGCACAGGGTTACTCTATTTGTAGAGCAGTAGTTACTTACTTGTTCCAACTTCTATAATATATTATCATAATGTGGTTGTCTATACCAAGTCCTGTACTTTATTGCCAGTTGAAAAAAAAACATATTTTATGTATTTTATAACAAGATCCTTTTCTTAATATAATGAAATCAAGTACTCCTATGGGTGACACAAAGTACTGCATAATAAGATTGAAACATGGAGATTCAGAGTACTTACTTAATCACAAGTCCCAACTAATTCAAGTGTCTGAGGACCCTATTAAAGGAATGGAAAAGAAAATCATTGGCTGAATTCCGATGAAATGTAACTGGAGAAAAGTAAAGCCGATATTCAAAGGAAACAAGCCCTTACTTTAACTCCATTTGTATCACATACAATAGATACAGAAAGTGAACAGTTAGACAGTTTAGCCATGATTCCTTTAAGTGGATCCTTTTTGTCTGCCATAAATTCAATGCACAAAAAACATTGACATTTCCAATTTAATCTAGTAAAGTTAACTCCAAGAGAGATTGCAGACTATATCTGCATGAAAAAATGTTACAAATTTGTAACCACTAATTCTGTGCCTAAAAACAACAAGAAGAACAGTAATTGATAATAACTTCCCTCCTTTAATAAGAACTAAATAAATGAAGGATTCTTACCAATGAATTCAAAGGCTGTGCTTGATGAATATCCAAGAGTAGCGCACACATGTTAATCTGCACTAACCATACTAAGCTCAAAGTGTATTTTTTAACATAGTATTAGAGTCAGACTCATCCCTATTATTGTGTTTCCTAATGTTGACCTTGTTCTTATGTTACCTTACTAAAGTTGAACAATTTTTGGAGTACATGAGGTGTTAAAAGTGACTCACATTGGCTAAGAAAATGAGTTATTATCTCCTTATAGGTCCATTTTCTTAACTATGTTTGACAAATTAGAACTTCAACCAGTCATGTTGAGTTCTCATTTCCACTTTAGATGAGATCAAACTATTCTACAGTACAATCAACCCTCAGTCTTATGATATAAACTCTATCCAAAGGCAAAAGACTTTTATACGGTCATAAATTTAGGTGTAATTTTCTTTAATAACCAAGAAATATATAAGGACTAGTGGAAAGAGTGCAACATGTGCAATGTGGTTTAGGCGCACGTCATGTATTCGTGCCCTACAGCAGAAAAAATCCTGATATTTAAACGGAAAAATCAAAGTTAAGTTTTCACCGAAGATACCTAGTTGTCAATCTTCGCACCCTAATCTGCTATTGAAGATGTGTCTTTTGACTTTATTCATTATCAATGCAAATTTGTTAATAATATATGTCAATTACCACTGGGTATGAATTTGCTTATTATCCAATTACCACTTGAGTACAAATTTGTTCACCTAACCTGTAAAGATCTTGTAAGTGACCACTTAAGCCTACTTTATTTTGCACTAAACTACTTCACTCATTTCATTCTTTCAAACCAATCATCCCTCAAAAGACTTTAACGAATTATTCACCCATACTGATTCTAGACATCAATGTATTCCCAGGATTACTTTCTAAGTTCTGATTTTGTGTCATTATTAAGACATTATAAAGAATGAGATCACTACATGACTTCAAAAGCTGGAATTAAGGAATACATGTCAACTAGTCTGGATGATTCCCTTTCATCTGGTTTTGTGCAATCAAAAGAGCCTATGTTACACAGGTATGTATCTATTAATTATGAAGCATTTCAAGTACTTAGATATCTAGTCTCATTAAGATATAAAACCAACTAGTAAAAAAGAAAAAGGAGTACAAATAGGTGATTTCCTTGTAGTTGCAGAGTACAAAGAAGAAGAAAGGTTACCTTGTGAGGTTTGGGATTAGAGGAGGAGCGACGGAGTATCTCAACAAGAGGTAAGGCGAAGGCAAGGGTTTTATCGGAGCCAGTGGTGGCATCGACAGTGACATCCTTGTAGCTATAGATTAAGGGTATTGTGGTTGCCTAAACAGGAGTACAGAAATCAAAGCTAGAATTGGTAAGTCTTCTAAAACTGGCACAGAGAACCGTGGTTTGATGTCGGAGAAACAAGTATTCATTAACGCTTTGTTCTTTATCTTAAATTTCACAGATTAGAGATGTAAATCTCCAACAAACGAAGAAGAAAACCTCAAAAAGTTTTTACCTAACAACAACAAATTAACACCTACACATAGTAGCAACTAAATCGTACATGTAACAGAAAAATTCAACAATTTTACCACACATAACAACATCAAATTAACACCTACACATAGTAGCAACTAAATCGTACATGTAACAGAAAAATTCAACAATTTTACCACACCTAACAACATCAAATTAACACCAATACATAGCAACAACTAAAATTCAATAAAAAAATCCAATAATTTTGCTAACTCTAAAACAAATAAAGTAAGATGCACTCACAGTGACAAACTAACAACATATGCAACAACAAAATATGACAATTTCACTAACCCTGTACATTAAAACTTAAAGAAAAAATAAGAGCTTAAAGAAAAATACCTTATTAGATCGAACTTGTTGAAGAAATCCAAGATTTATTAAGTCCAACTCCAGTCACAAACAGATTTTTCTAAAATATGAGAGATTATGCTAAAATTAGCTCCAGCTCCAACTAAAATCACCAAAATAGAACTAAAATCACACAAACCATCAAAAAGATTAGAAGGGTTTGCAAATTTTTTCTCCTAAAAGTCAAATATGAGTAGATATTAGCACAAATCTAAAAACAATAGCTCAGATTTGTAGCAAAGCTAGGGTTAGAGAAGAGAGAAGTTTGAGTCGACCTAAGAGAGGTTAGAGAGATGAGAGAGTGATATTTGTTTGTCTAATGAGGGATGTTGTCAAAATGAGGTATGTTTCTATATACCTTGTTTATAAAATGTGTTTTTAGAAATAAAGAAAAATATTACTATTGGCGGGTGATAAAAATTATTGAGGGAAAATGTGGAGGAAAAATAAAATAGATTAATAAACCGTTCTAATAAATAATAATTTTCAAACAACCATTACAATAGATGGATTTACCGTAACGGTTCACTAAACCACTACTATGGTAGGCCTATTGCAACAGTTATCTTTCAGTGGCAACGGTCATATGACTAAGCCGTGTCAATAGCTACCAAAACTTTTGGCAATAATCATAACCATTGCAATAGATTATTTTTAGCAATTGTTTGAAAATGGTTACTAGCATATCTGTTCCCTTAGGTCAATTTTCTAGTAGTGAAGTGATGCCCAAGAGAGGGTCTCGGATTGATATTATTGATACCTTACATGACTCTTTATTCTAGTGGTGCCATGCAATGGCTTATATCATGAATTACTGACTTACTGGGTTGATTTTTGAGCTCATTTATACTATTATTGAATTGATTAATATCTTCATATTGATATTTTTGTGAGCATTACATCCTCATTTAATCCATACATATTCATGAGATTGGTACTACTTACAAATACTGATTTTGAAAAAAAATGAAACACATTGTAAAACCCTTGACCGAGGTCTTTACCGGAAAGGTTGATTGAGATAGTTTGTACAACCTTTGACTGAGGTTTTTTCCTGCAAGGTTGATTAAGAAACTTTATAAAACTCTCACTAAGGTCTTTGGTAGCAAGGTTGATTGAAATTCTGAAAGTATATGGGTTGCGAAACCCTCATGGATCCTATCCTGAAAGCCTTAGCTCGAAAGGTGTATATGAGGCTATGCGATGGCTTATATCATTATTATCCCTTCATAATCACTCTATTGCATTTCATTTGCATCGTATAAATTCTTTGGTATGATTGATGTTACATCTGATTCTTTCCTTATATTGTATTACCGTGATTGAACCTTGTTGTGATATTATGTATTCTGCATTTATTTCAGTACATTAAATCATATTGTACCATCTCTTGGGTGATTTGGAGGTTGATATATTATTAGACGTGGAGTATGGCTATAGCTTAATCAGTGAGACTATTGTGTCACACCTATTAGTCACATGATATACACTCACATTATTTCATCCCAGATTTTAGGTTGAACATGATGATTGAGCATAATATACATTATTGGTGAGTCTCTCTCTTAAAAATTACTTTCGTTATTGTTGATCATAAAAGGACTAGTGTTGACTCAGCAAGACTAACTTGCCTACCCTGTTTATTGATATTCTTACAACGGTTATGTTGGGTTACCCTATTAGGATGAAGTGGTGTATTTCCCAATTATAGGTTTATTTGGGTATTTAGGGTGGGGCTTCTCGCCATCACTTTGGATTAGGGTCGATAATCGATGATACTTGCTGAGTAAATGTGTTTCGTACTCACCCTTGCTTTTTATTTCTTTTTCCTTTTTCTGTACCCTATATAGGAATTGGTTCGAGTAACAGAGTGTAGATTGTATTCCTTCAGAGTTGGTGTTGCGGAGATCAAGGTAGTGGTAGACAGATCTCAAAGCTTACTCGAATCTCTCTTCTTTTATCTTATGCTTTATCCGCATTATAAATACTTTAGATTATTGATATTATTCTGTAATAGGCTTGTATTAGTGACAACCAAATGTGGAATATATCTTTGAGACTTGTATTTCATTTCCATATCTTTTAGGATTATTACATCTTGTTCTTCCTCTTCTATTTTACTTTGAATATTGAGTTTGCGTTGGGTTAGGCTTACCTGTACCAGAGGGTGTGACTGATGCCATCACGTACTCCATTTTAGGTTGTGACATCAGCATAGCCTATTATTTCTATTCTTTCACTCTATTATTTCCCATTAGTATAGATTCACACTTTATTATACTTTTACTTTAATTGAGCTAAGTTGGCCTATGATGCCTACTGAGTATCGCTTGGTTTGGTACTCATACTGCACTTCTGCATCTGTTTCCCTTATATAGATACTAGTACTAGTTATCACTATTGAAGACGCCCTTGAGTAAAGCTATTGATCAGGTTTTAGGGTGCGCTTTCAGCATCCAGAGCTGATCTATCTCCTTTTATTTTAGTATTAGTCTTATTTCATATCTTTAGAGATTACTTTGTATATTTTGTACCTGTCTAGTACTCCTTATGTATAGTAGCTCTTGTTCTGGATGTACAAGGTCTTGGGAACTCATTTTGTTTATTTCATTCTTTACCCTCGTTTTGTATGTAGGTCTTGTATATTTTCCCTTATTAGGCATTTAGATTACTATTTTACCCCTATTACTTTCTCTTCTACCTGATTGCCCATTACTTGATGTTCTGAGCTATGATTTTGGCTTATCTACTGATGTGTTATTGTAGGGGCCATCATGACTTGAGTTTTTGGGTCGTAACACCTACAAACTAGGACACATCCTTTGTCTTGATGTTTTATATGTTCTTAGACTTGTCTTAATTTTAAATGTGGTTTTGTAGGGACAAAAATTCATAATAGTAAAAAGAAGATAAAGATATAAAACTTCCAAAAATGTGATAATCTATGATTGAAAATCATGTCATGAACCACATGTCATATTGTGGAAACTTTCAGAGAAGGTGTCATAGGGACCCTATAAAAAGGTTTCATCCCATAAGGAAACTTTGACTCCTCTTTGGATTATATTGCTCTTCTTTATTTCTTTTCTACTTTGCTTCTTTATTTCTCCTCATTATTTAATTCCTTCTTTGCTCCTTTATTTCATTGCTTTATTTCTTTTCTTTAATTGCTCCTCTATTTCTCCTCATTATTTATTTTCTTTTTTGCTCCTCTGTTTCTCGTCCTTATTTCATTCCTTATTTGTACCTACATTTCTCTTTCTTTATTTTTATTCCTTCTCTGCTCTAATATTCCATATTGGTACAGGCTGTCTTTGTGTATAAGTACTATACCAATTTCACTATGTCATTCAACAAAACTACAAACATGTTCTCCTATTTCCCAACAAATGACTTACGTGCGATTTTAGAAGAAAATTTTCAAATTGTTAAAGAAATGGATAATCCAATGGCAAGTCCTTTTATGGTATGATAGAAGAAGTTCGTGAGTGTAACTACCCATTTCATCATTACTGAAAATATTTATGATAAAGGAATAAGAACCTCATTCATCATAAGTTATAAGACTAATTCTTTAGTATGGTAGTGCATTGGACATGTACTAAGGTAATACAATACCCCTACAAAGTTAAGTTGAAAGTGTTCCTACCGATTGAGTTTTGAGCTAAGTTTAAACTAAGGTCAACATCAAATGAGCATATCTCCTCGAATATAAAGATTTATGGGGCCAAATACCCACCAAATGAAAGATCTTTGAGACTTCTTTCCACACATCCAACCGTTAGTTAATCCTCCTTTGGAGTAAAAGGTTATGACCACTTTACTGAACACTGTCTAGGTTGAGATATTTACCGCCGCAGAGGTAATTTAACCACTACAATGGTAACAAATAATATGTAACGCTGATTTTGGCGGGTTTCAGCCCAAAACTCAAATATTTTGTTCGTAAGCCCTAGAGGGGCAATTTACTCATGGTTGAGGTGAAAATTCTTCGTTGAGGTAAGTTTCTTTCGTAATGTTCTTCGTATTTCAATCCTTTAATATCCTAGAATCCTTAGAACAATCTTTAATGGTGAAATTCTTGGGGATTTGAACCCTAAGTTCTATAGATTTTGGGAAAAACTTATGGGTTGGGTTAATATTACTTAGAATCACTTCTAAGTTGTTCATTAACGATTCCTAACATGAATTAGTAATTCTAAAACATGAAATTAGTGGTTGGGGATCTTGAATTCAATAAAAATGGAGCAACTCCATTAATGGAGATGAGTTGAATATGATAGATCTTTTAATGGGTAATTGGCCTTTGGATGATATTTTAGAGCATGAATAAGGGTAGAATTAGTGAGTTGAATTCCCAAATTAGTTATTCTAAAAGTAATTGCTTAATTACTCTTATAATTGTGTGATTTCTAGATATTTGGGCTAATAAAATCATGAAGGAAAAAAAGAGCAATCTAGGTGCGGCTTGCTTGTTCTGAGATCTTCGGTTAAGATAGGTTGATGTTAACTTGTAGTAGAATTGGGCTAGATGCACTTAATTTTGATATTAATGTTGGGAAATTTCATGTCTTAGGCCTTCGGACATGGTGTTTGGATGGATTAAATTGTTAAAATCCAGTTACGCTTAAATATTATCATGTATTATTGTTATACTCAGCTAGTGCGATACTTGTGGCATAAAAATTGGTAAAATATGGTGAGAATGATTGTTAGTTAAAAGTAATGTAATAATAAGATGATTGTGTGTTATGGTCTTTTGTCCTCCTCTATTTCTCCTCATTATTTATTTTCTTATTTGCTCCTTTAATTCATCTAATTATTTATTTTCCTTTTTTGCTTCTCTGTTTCTCGTCCTTATATCATTCCTTATTTGCACCTATATTTCTTTTTCTTTATTTTCATTCCTTCACTGCTCCAATCTTCCATATTTGTAGTGGCTGTCTTTGTGTATAAGTACTGCACCAATATCACTATGTCATTCATCAAAACTACAAATATGTTCTCCTATTTCCCAACAAATGACTTACATGTTATTTTAGAAGAAAATTTTCAAATTGTTAAAGAAATGGGTAATCCAATGACAGGTCCTTTTATGGTATGATAGAAGAAGTTCGTGAGTGTAACGACCCGTTTTGTTGTTACTGAAAATATTTAAGCAAAATTAAAGGAATAAGGACCTCATTCATCATAAGTTATAGGACTAATTCTTTAGTATGGCAGTGCATTGGATATGTACGAAGGTCATACAATACCCCTAGCACAAAGTTAAGTTGAAAGTGTTCCTACTGATTGAGTTTTGAGCTAAGTTTTAATAAGGGTCAACTTCAAATGAGCATATCTCCTAAAAAAATAAAGCTTTATGGGGATAAATACCCACCAAATGAAAGATCTTTGAGTCTTCTATCCAAAGCATCCGACAGTTAGTTAATCCATCTTTGGAGTAAAAGGTTATGACCACTTTACTGAACACTGTCTAGGTTGAGAAATTTACCGCCGCAACGGTAATTTAACCATTACAATGGCAACAAACAGTATTTAATGCTGATTTTGACTAGATTCAGCCCCAAAACTCAAATATTTCGTTCCTAAGACCTAGAGGGTCAATTTACTCATGGTTGGTGTGAAAATTCGTTGAGGTAAGTTCTTTCCATCATCGTCTTCGTATTTCAATCCTTTAACATCTTAAAATCTTATGAACAATCTCTAATGGTGAAATTCTTGGGGATTTAATCCCTAAGTTTAATAGATTTTGGGAAAAGCTTATGGGTTGGGTTAATATCACCTAGAATCACTTCTAAATTTTTCATTAACGATTACTAGCATGAATTAGTAATTCTAAAACATGAAATTGGTGGATGGGGATCTTGAATTCAATAAAAATCGATCCTTTAGCTTTGAAACTCCATTAATGGAGATGAGTTGAATATGATAGACTTTTAATGGGTAATTGACCTTTGTATAGTATTTTAGAGCATGAATAAGGGTATAATTAGTGAGTTGAATTCCCAAATTAGTTATTCAAAGAGTAATTGCTTAATTACTCTTATAATTATGTGATTTCTAGATATTTGGGATAAAGAAATCATGAAGCAAAGAAAAGAGTAGTCTTAGTGTGGCTTGCTTATTCTGAGATCTTCGGTCAAGGTAGGTTGATGTTACCTTGTAGTAGACTTGGGCTAGATGCACTTAATTTTGATATTAATGTCAGGAGATTTGATGTCTTAGGCCTTCGGGAAAGGTGTTTGGATGGATTAAATTCTTAAAAATCTATTTAGGCTTAAATATTATCATGTATTATTGTTATACCCAGCTAATGCAATACTTGTGGAATGAAGATTAAATTGGTAAAATATAGTGATAATGAAAGTTAGTTAAAAGTAATATAATCATAAGATAATTGTTTGTTATTGTCTTTTGTGTGGATCCCTTGAGGAGGATTTGTGTTTATATGACTTGATTGATCTGTAAACTAGTCTCTAATGTCTTAAAAAGGGTGAAACTGATATTGTGTACGTTTGAAGTAAGACACATACTTGCTAGAATATTGTTAGGAGGATGGATTGTGATAGGAGGACGTGACAATATAACTTAAGAATCTAAGGTTAGGTTGTTTAAGTGCCCGAAAGTAAGATGTGTAAAGGTGGATAACCCTAGTTAGAATTGTAAGTTTAATAGAGACGAGTAGTTGGATAATCGGCTAAAGGGGATAGCATCTTGAAACTTAGTTGTGAACGAAAGGGTTACTAGATAGTAACTGAATTACTGGGTCAATGTGAATCAAAAAGATTCAGATTGGTTAATAAAAGAGGATGACAATTAGAGTATAGCTATCAATCTTGGTAAGATTTGCACTCCTGAATAAATACCTGATGAATTGGTCTTCAGGCATGTTTGATTGATGATTGGATTTGATAATGCTCAATTGAGTAAGTGGTGAATGGGCCTTCGGTCATACTTGTGATTATTGACTGCTATTACTTGGTTGTCCTTAATTGTAAGTTCTATTTTGACTGCGGTCACTCGCATAATGGTTTTAATTGGGTGTTTGCAATTTTCCTTCATGCATTGCTTATAATTATTGACTGCATTTGCATATTCATACACATTGTTGATGATATTTGATGATAAAGGATAGGGTACCACATTGGTACAGATATGATATATTGGTTATGATGGATAAGGTACCACACGTGTACTGATATGATATGCTGGTTATGATGGTTTGGATACTACGTCGGTACATATATGATGTTGTGGATGAGTTGAGAAGGGAAGAGAAATTGTGTATAATTGCATAAATACATTCATTCATATGTATTGAATATGCATTTATATTTATATGTTGTTGTTGGTTCCTTGCGTGGACTTAGTTATGGTGGTTCCTTATGTGTATCGAGTATTTGATGAGATACTATGGACCCTTGAGTGGATCAGCTATGTCGATGGCTGTGATTGGGCATTGTAGCCAAGTGTGAATATAAAGTACATCTTGAATTATGTGTAAATCATGTTTCCCTGTGTATATAGTTATACATTATGTGTATTGTGATGCCCTTCTTGTAAAGTTGTTGTAACTATCAGTTGTCCTGATTGTTGCAATCTGGTTAATTAATGATGGAGTGAAATTTATAGAGCTATTGATGCTAGGATAGATACAGGGTTACATACGTTGAAAGATCATTGTAAGATAGATTAGATTATCGAAGAATAAAGATACAAAAAGTGATAACTGTTAGGTGGTTCATAGAGAGTCTAAGTGTGAGTAGTAATACTGGTATGAATGTGCTTTAGTAACAAAAATTAAAATTAAGGCATGTTTCTTTCCTATTTTTGTCATTATTATTTATTTCTAACCCTGGTTGGCCGATGATACCTACCAGTACGTGTAGTTTGTACTGATACTACACTTACCATATCCCCTTCTAGGGATATAGCCATATTGCAGGTCAGTTGGAGTTTATATAGCAGTGACGACGATCATTATCCAACAGCTCCTACCCTCTCGATCTTGCATGGATATTGTGTTTTGGATGCTCCTACTCCTTGTCTAGTGCTCTTGTACTGGTTTAGGCTAGATTCTGGGGAGTCTCTTATAGTTATTTTCTGCATTTATTTTATGTAATAGAGGTATTAAACAAGTTATGGAACGAATCTAATTGGGTAATCGCAATTGAAACTATTGATTAGTTATTCATATGGAAGACATAAATTGACTAAGTGAGTATTGTAGTAACTTCCACAAATGTTGAATGGTTGAGTAAAAGGGGTTCTCCTATCTGGGGTAGAGTAGGTGAGTGCCCGACATGATCCGTGGATTTGGTCGTGACAGTGAGATGCTGGTAGATCGTGACAAAGAGTTTATTTCTAAGATGATTGATTTGCCAGAGTCATATGAATCATCTTAGTAACAAAATTTTTGCCTTTATCAACCAACATCAAACGAACTTCTTTTATCATGTCATAAAAGGGAGTTGCCGTTGAATTATCTATTCCTTCAGCAATTTGAAATTTTTCTTGATTTGTTATATAAAAAGGTTAATTTTATTTGAGAAACACTTAACACTTTGTTGTCATGACCCATTTTTGGAGTCATGATGGCACCTACCATAACCCACCAGTAGGCAAGCCAAACCGTAGCCCGGAATGACAAGTAATGGGCTGAATGGCGGAAGACCGGATAAATAGCGGGAAATAAGCAAAAAAATAAGATCTAAGGCGATGTAAATACGAATACGATCCTAAAATACGAAACGGAAAAGGGGAAGAACAAAATAAACATCCCATGACCTAGTAAAGCCATTACAAGAGCCACTAATAATAAGAATAAGAGTACTAGTAGTATCAATATACATATAGTATCGAATGTAAAGACTATCCCAAAATCTAGGAAGGAGAGGGGATCAACTCTTGCTTTGAAAGCTCAGCCTATCTCTGGATCCTATAAGAAAGCTGGAAGGAAAATCAGCGACGGTAGCTAGTACTCGGATCTACACCAGAAAAGGATGCAAAAGTACAGTATGAGTACCAAAATAACGGGTACTTAGTAGGCATCATCGGCCGACTGAGCTAAATCATAATAAAAGCATAATAACATGCGAGAATGTAAGCTTAGTCAAGGAGAAAGGGGCAAGCCTGAGATCATACTTTAATGCAGGAAAATAAATAGTTAAACACCTAATACCGAAATTAAATTAAACTAATTATAACCTAACTACGCCCCCATAAGCGTAAAAGGTGCAAACAAGAGAAGACTAACCCAAACGAGCCCCCATAAGCCCAATGGATACAATAAAGAGGAGATCTATAGACACTAAACATGATATAACCAATCAGTACTCCCATATCCATGAAAGCATTCATACTATGCAATACCGAACTCGAACTGGATTCACAATATCATAGGTGATCCATAAAGTGCCGGACTTGAACCGGTCCTTAGTACCATAGCCATAACATAGATGTCGGAATCGAACTGGTATAATAAGGTAAAGTCACAATAACTAGCCTAGCCCCGAACTATAATGCTATATAGTCTAAGGTTCAATATTAACTATAATGTTGCAGACGAAGGCCTCCTAAGTCTACAAGGACCTAAAAGAGATTTCACAACCTAAAAGAGGGTCGGTGGGGACTACTTTTAGACCCGAAAGTCCATACTAAGGTGATTACTATCCAAAAATGACTAAGTCTCCAAAATTCCACTACAAGTTATTAAATAAGTCTAAATAAAGCCTTAAAGTATCATTTGACTTAAAGGAAGGGAAAAAGGGTCGATTCTACCTCCGAAATGGCTCACAATTCGGCCCAATAAGCCAAAATTCACTAACTAAGCAACCAAACCGTAATTTCCAACCCAAAACAAGCACAATATCCTACTAATACCATAATAAAGCTCAATATATAAGTAAGATAAGCCTAACCTACCTGGATGCCGAAGAATTCCCGAGAAAGTCCGCTAAATTGGGGCTTTTCCTTTCCAAGAGGCCTCCCCATGACGCCACTCTATAAAAATAACAATCTACTCATTAATAAGAGAATGATGATACCTATATTGCATATAAGTGATTTGGTTCCAAAATCTAGCAAAAAATCCCATATGGGGCTCGCTTATGGAATCATAAATTTGAAACCGTCAAAACGTCCCTCAAGGATCAAGGATCATTTACCCTCAAGAATGGGTAAATTCCAAGCTCCAAAACATCAAACATCAACCCACAAATGAATTAGGGATTTAAACCTGAAATGAAGAATTATTGAGAAATTAGAAAGAACTTACAAGGATTAAGGCGAGGAAAAAGGCTTTCACGAACTCTCCAACCTCCCTTGATCTCGCAAGAATCGCCCCCTCTCTCTCTATCTTTCTAGGTCTTTTAATGCCCAACACATCAAGAGTAATAAGACAAAAATGGGTGGAAAGGGTATTAAATGCACTGCGGGTACCGCTAAAACGGCCACTTGACCGCTAAAACGGTCGCCGCTTAAGTATCAACCCACCACTAAAGCGGTCCGAAGACATGGGCTGACCTCCGCTAAAGCAGAAATGTAACACTTAAGCGCACCCCGCTAAAGCTGTAGGGCCTCCGCTAAAGTGGACTTGCGGTATCAGTGCCCAGCCGCTAAATCGGTGCCCAAGCATCTAAAACGGCTTCCGCTTAAGCGGTCAAAGGCCCGCTTAAGTGGTCGCACCAGCTAAAATAGCATCAGCACTTGGCAATATTTTACCAAGTTTCCAAATGGCCATTTTCATCACTTTTCACCTAAAATCCCAAAAAGAGTTTGAAAGCCGCGGGACACAATCCAAGGGTCCCCCTAGCATAAAATCAACATTTCGGAGCTCATAGAATTGTCAAAATTAGCATACGAGGTTGTCAATCTAAAGTTTAGTCCAGGTAACCAAATTTGAACAGCGAAGACTTTAACACAGGAAATTGGCTCTAAAAGCCAAATGAACTACCCGATAACCAAAACTGTTAGCTCCAGCAAGTCATAAATGAGTTGGGGAAGCTATGGGAAAGCTTTAAATGCTAAATTGATATGGAAATGTAGAAAATGACCTAGAGGGTCATTACAATATCCACTACTAAAAGGACTTTCGTCAGCGAAAGTAAATGGTAAAAAAGTACCTGAAGGTTCGAACATGTGGGGATACTGGGTCCACATCACACTCTCAATCTCCCAGGTAGCCTCCTTAACTGGATGGTGCCTCCACTGAGCCTTAACCACTGAAATCTCTCTAGAGCGCAACCGCCTGATATCGTTGGCTAAAATAAGGACTGGCTCCTCCACGAATGTCAACCTCTCATCCAATTGAACCGTGTCCCACTAAAGTACATGCGACTCATTCGAGATATAATGTCGCAACATAGAGACATGAAAAACTACATGAACAACTGAGAAATCTGGGGGCAAGGCCAATTCATAAGCTAACTCCCCAACCATTCGAAGTATCTCGAATGAACCAATACTCCGGGGGCTGAGCTTACCCTTCCTCCCAAACCTCATCACGCCCTTCATGGGCGATACACGAAGGAAAACCTGGTCACCAACTCCAAACATCAAGGTACGAAGTCTACGATCATTGTAGCTCTTCTGCCTTCTCTGGACTGCCCTCAATCTATCCTGGAATACCTGCACCCTATCTAACGACTCACGAAGCAGGTCAGTACCACGGGGCCTAATCTCGAATATCTTAAACTAGACAATTGAAGGCCGACAATGCCTACTATATAATGCCTCAAATAGTTCCATCTCAATACTCGAATGGTAGCTATTATTATAAGCAAACTTTACTAAGGGTAACTGCTACGCCCACTGACCTCTAAAGTCTATTATGTAAGCATGAAGCATGTCTTTCAAGACCTGAATAGTCCACTTTGACTGTCTGTTGGTCTGGGATGAAATGTGGTGCTGAGATCAACCTGAGTGCTCAATTCCTTATGAAAAGTCCTCCAAAAGCTAGAAGTGAATATAAAGCCTCTGTCAAAAATAATAGACACTGGCACTCCATGCAGTCGAACTATCTCATGAACATAGATACAGGCTAACCTTTCGGCACTGAACGAAACCTAAATCAGGATGAAATGAGCCAATTTGGTCAACTAATCTATTATGACCCAAATACTATCAAAACCACGAGAAGTACGAGGCAAACTATTCACAAAGTTCATAGTAATGCACTCCTATTTTAACTCAGGAATGGTAGCCTCTGAAGTAATCCACCCGGTCTCTGATACTCGGCCTTTACCTGCTGACAAAATAGGCAACGAGCTACAATGTCCATTACATATCACTTCATGCCACTCTAGCATTAATGTTTTCTCTATACATCTTGGCTGTTCCAGGGTGAATAGAATATCTTGAGTTATGAGCCTCCTACAATATTAACTGAATCAAGCCTCCAACCCTTGGAACATAAATACGGCCATCAAATCTTAGAATCCCCTCTGAATCTAGCGTATCTCAATTGGACTCACCCCTCAGAATCTAATTATGGAGGCCATAAAGTTTACTGTCCTCAAATTGGCGACTCCAAATCTGCTCAAGTAAGGTAGACCTTGCCTCCACACTAGCAAAAATCCTCCTGGAGTCCAAAATATCAATTTGAACCATTAAGTTAGTTAAGGACCGAATGCCCTAATTTAGTGGCCACTCTGAAACTGAGATAGAGGCCAAACTACCCATACTCACCGCTTTTCTGCTCAAGGCATCCATTACCACGTTTGCCTTGCGTGGATGGTAAAAAATAGAGATGTCATAGTTCTTCAAAAACTCAATCCATTTGTGTTGTATAGAATTAGCTCTCTCTAAGTCATAAGGTGCTAATAACTAAGATGGTCAGTGTAGATCTCACAATTAACACCATACAAGTAATGCTTCCAAATCTTAAGCGCAAAAACTACCACTACCAATGGGGTAGTTGCGCTCATAAACCTTAAGCTGGCTCGACGCATAAGCAATATCTCAGCTCTGCTGCATTGGAACACAACCCAAACTAACACAAAAAGCATCATAATAAACTATATACCCTTTTCCCTCAACAGGAAGAGTCAATATAGGAGCTGAAGTGAGCATCTCCTAGAGCTTCCGAAAGCTCAACTCACACTCAGTGGACCACTAAAAATGAACCTCCTTCCTAGTCAATTTGATCATAGGCATGGCAATAGAAGTAAAATCCTCAACAAACCATCTATAGTAACCTGCCAAACCAACAAAGCTACAAACTTCAATCGGAGATATAGGTCTGTCCCAATCACGAATAGCCTCTATCTTCGCTGGATCCACCATAACCCCATCCTTAGACACCACATGACCTAGTAATGTAATAGAATCAAACATAAATTCACACTTTGAGAAATTTGGCATAAAGCCTGTGATCTCTCAAAGTCTGAAGCACAATCCTCAAATGATGCTCGTGCTCCTCCCTACTCCTCGAATACACTAATATGTCATTATTGAAAACAATAAAAAAGAGTCTAAACAGGGCCTGGAAACTCGATTCATCAAATCCATAAATATTGCTGGGGCATTGGTTAACCCAAACGACATCATTAGGAACTCATAATGTCCATACGTATTCCTGAAGGTTGTCTTAGAGATGTCCTCAGCCTGAATCCTCAACTGATGGTAACTCGATCTCTAGTCAATCTTAGAGAAAATTGCCGTACCCTAAAGCTAGTCAAATAGATAGTCAATGCAAGGCATATGATACTATTCTTCATGATAACCCTACTCAGCTTCCTATAGACAATACGCCTATAGAAAATACACATAATCAAAGAACCATCCTTTTTCTTCAAGAACAAGATAAGAGCACCCCAAGATGATACGCTCGGTCTAATAAAACCCTTTCTCAATAAATCCTAGAGCTAAGAATTTAGCTTCTTGATCTTCGCAGGAGCCATACAGTAAGGTGCCATTGAAATAGGTCAGGTACCTAGCTCAAGATCAATAAAAAACTCAATATCATGATCAGGCGGAAGGCCAGGTAGGTCGGTAGGGAAAATATCAAAAAAGTGACTGACTATAAGGATAGAATCAGGTAAAGAACTCTCCCCTTAAACATCACAGATATAAGCAAGATACGACTTATAAACCCTCAACACCAATTTCCTAACCCAAATACAAGAAATAATCCCCGTCGATGCGTGGCTAAAAAAATCGTGCCACACAATTGAGGGTAAGCAAGGCATGGCCAAGGTAACAGTCTTAGAAAAACAATCCAAAACTGTATGATAAGGGGATAACCAGTCCATGCCCAGAATCACATCAAAGTACACCATGTTTAACACAATCAGATCATCTCGAGTATCAAATTCTCAAACGGTCACAACATATGAACTATAAACCCGATCCACTACTAAAAAATCACCCACGAGAGTAGATACATGCAATGGCACAGATAAAAGGTCTCAAGACAACTCTTACTGTGGTGCATAATAAGTAGAAACATGTGAATAAGTGAATCCTGGATCAAATAAAGTACCAGCTCGCTGACGGTACACTAAAATTGTATCTGTAATAACAACATCCGAAGACTCTGCCTCTATCCTACCAGGTACAATATATAAATAATCTTGCCCACCACCAAGTTGGGTGTCTAACTTACCACCAGTCCTACCTGCCAAAGAAACTTCTCGAGAACCCTGGGGGCCGCCCCAATGACCCTAAGCACCACCTCTATCTAGAGGTGGCACAGATCTGATCGATTGAACTCTCTGAGCTGCAGGATGAATCATACCACATTGGCGACACTATCTAATGAAGTGACCAATCACTACATAAGTATAGCAAGGCCCAGAAACACCCCTCTGACCAGGAGGTCCAACAGGCTCAAAATAGCCACCTAGGCTAGAAGATCCAGAATGTGCACCCCACAAAGACTGGCCACAACTCAGGTTAGGATAATCACTGAAGCTGGACTGACCTCTATCAGTAATCTGAAATGCTTCCTGAACAGGCCTACTAGACTGACCCTAATACTAATAAGACTGACATGGAGGGGAACTAACCTGAGAACCTCTGCTTCTAAACTATGAGCCACTATGGCTCCCACTGAAACTGCCCTGATGACGTAGTTGCTTATTGCTACCCCCTTGGGGATTGTAATACATATCCTCCATAGTTTGGGCATAATCAAAAATCTCAATAAAAGATATACCAGCCGCAACCAAACTTTGAGTAGCCATGAGAAGAAGAAGTCTCATTCCCCTAACATAACATCAAATCCTCTCATACTCGATAGGCAAGATCGTACTAGCATGTCTGGCTAACTCATGGAATCGTGCCTCATACTCAACTACTTATACAGAACCCTACTGTAAGCGGGTGAACTGATCCCTCTGGTGCTCACGACGGCTACGAGGTATATACTTCTCCAAGAAATCCTTGGAGAACTAAGTCCATGTCATAAGGGGAGATCCATCTATCTTGGAATCAAGATAACCTCTCCACCAATGTCTAGCTACCTATTCCAAATAAAAGGTGGTGTAGTCAACCCCACAAGCCTCAACTAGTCCTAAGTTACTGAGCCTATCCTCGTAAGCAGTCAAGAACTCAAATGCATCCTCGACTTGAGCCCATAGAAACCTCGGTGGAGTCAATCTCAGCAATCTACCCAACATTTTCTGCTCCCCGACAAACATAGTAGGCTGGGCGGCTACCGGCTGAGCAACTACTGGTACCAGAGTATCTATAAGATGAGCCACTACATCTATGCCACTCTAATATACAGACTGTGTACCATCAGATTGTGCACCACCAACTAATCCCAATAACTGGACCAAGGCATCTCTAAGCATTGAAGAAGAAATAAACCCCGATGGCTCCTGGGCTGCCCCCTAGCCCCCAATGGCTGGGGTAGCAGAATCTCTAGCTCGGGAACAATAGCAGGACCTGGTGATGACTCCCTATCCTGACCCTTAGCTGGGGCTGTATATCTAGCCTAGCCTCGACCTCTGGGTCAGCCAAGTCCTCTGGTGGGTGCCCTAGTCGCAGGTTTGGGATCCTCGTTGCCAGTTGTAGTAGCACGCGTCTTGACCATCTATGAAAGAGTGAAACAATGAGTGTATTCTTGGCTTATTTTTAACGTGCAAATGCTATATTTGTATGTTTTAGTTGATTCTGAGGCCATTCGAAAGGGGAAAGCACTGTGTTGAAGGACTTTGAACTTGGATTTCATTTTTTTGAGGTAGGTTATGGATTAACTTCCCTCAAATTGAGCTGGGTAGTTATTAAATAGGTAAAACACGATTTTGGTTAGGGAGAACACCTATTGGAATGGTATTTTGACATTATTATCACTGTTGTGTGCCCATGTGGGGGGCCTATACTCTTGTTGTTATTGATTGGCGATGTTATATAATGTGTGTTGCCCGAACAGGGGGCTTTATTTTATTTATTAGCCTTATTTGTGCATTTAAATGCCTTTATTCTAGATATGATGCCCTTGTAGGGTTTTGAATTGTTATTATAGGCCTTATTAAGCATTAGTTGCTTTTATTATGATAGAAATGCCCGATTTAGGGGTTGATATGATATTAATGATGTCCTACATGCATATTTATTTTGATGGTGCCTAATTAGAGTTGATATCATGAATTGTAGACATATTGAGTTGATTTCTGGACTCACTTATATACGCATTGAATGGATTGGATATCTTCATACTGATTTGATTGTGAGTATTACATGCTCATTCCATACATATACATTCATGAGATATCGTTACCATTGAGGAACACTATTTTTTAAAGGAAATGAGATATTTTTTATAAGAACCTTCTCCGTGAACATGAACCAGAGAGGTGGGTTGAGATTTGAGATTTGAGATATAGTATATGGTTGCGAACTCCCTATGGTTCCTATCTTGGGAGCTGCAAGTTCGGTAGGTGTATACAGAAAGTCATGCGATGACTTTCACTATTCATCCCATCATCATTGCATTGTATATGAATCTTTCATGGCTCTTTTGCTTGTCCTGATGTGTATTTAGTTTTTGTATACCTTTTATGTATATCTGTGTTGTATTATTTCAGTATTTTTATTTAAACTGTTAGTGGAGACGGTGTGAGTTACCTTTTGGGAACTTTTCTACTCGCAGGTGGCATGGTCATAGTGTTGTTGGTTCCTATCGTGGACTGAGTCATGTTAATGAGGTATGGTGGCTACTTGTGTGTACTGAGTATTTCACAAGATACTATAGTCTCTTGAGCGGATCAGTTATGTCGACGGCTATGATTGGGCATTATAGCCAAGTGTGAATATAAAGTACATCCTGAATTATGTGTAAATCATGTTTCCATGTGTATATAGTTACATGTTATGTATATTGTAATGACTTTCATGTAAAGTTGTTGTAACTATCAGTTGTCTTGATTGTTGCAATCCGGTTAATAATGATGGAGTGAAATTTATAGAGCGATTGATGCTTGGATGGAAACAGGGTTACATACATTGAAAGATCATTGTAAGATAGATTAGATTATCTAAGAATAAAGATATGCAAAAGTGATAACTGTTAGGTGGTTCATAATGAGTCTAAGTGTGAGTAGTAATACTGGTATGAATATGCTTTAGTAACAAAAATTAAAGTTAAGGCATGTTTCTTTCCTATTTGTCATTATTATTTATTTCTAACTCTGGTTGGCCGATGATACCTACCAGTACATATGGTTTGTACTAATACTACACTTACCATATCCCCTTCTAGGGATATAGCCATATTACAGGTCAGTTGGAGTTTATATAGCAGTGACGACGATCATTATCCAACAGATCCTACCCTCTCGATCTTGCATGGATATTGTGTTTTGGATGCTCCTACTCCTTGTCTAGTGCTCTTGTACTGGTTTAGGCTAGATTCTGGGGAGTCTCTTATAGTTATTTTCTGCATTTATTTTATGTAATAGAGGTATTAAACAAGTTATGGAACGAATCTAATTGGGTAATCGCAATTGAAACTATTGATTAGTTATTCATATGGAAGACATAAATTGACTAAGTGAGTATTGTAGTAACTTCCACAAATGTTGAATGGTTGAGTAAAAGGGGTTCTCCTATCTGGGGTAGAGTAGGTGAGTGCCCGACATGATCCGTGGATTTGGTCGTGACAGTGAGATGCTGGTAGATCGTGACAAAGAGTTTATTTCTAAGATGATTGATTTGCCAGAGTCATATGAATCATCTTAGTAACAAAATCTTTGTCATTATCAACCAACATCAAACGAACTTCTTTTATCATGTCATAAAAATGAGCTACCGTTGAATTATTTATTCCTTCAGCAATTTGATAATTTTCTTGATTTGTTATATAAAAAGGTTAATTTTATCCGAGAAACACTTAATACTTTGTTGTCATGACCCATTTTTGGAGTCATGATGGTACCTACCATAACCCACCAGTAGGCAAGCCAAACCGTAGCCCGAAAGAACACGTAATGGGCTGAATGGCGGAAGACCGGATAAATAGCAGGAAATAAGCAAAAAAATAAGATCGAAGGTGATATAAATATGAATACGATCCTAAAATACGAAACGCAAAAGAGGAAGAAAAAAAGAAACATCCAACGACCTAGTAAAGCCAGTACAAAAGCCACTAATCAAAAGAATAAGAGTACTAGTGGTATCAATATACATATAGTATCGAATGTAAAGACTATCCCAAAATCTAGGTAGGAGAGGGGATCAGCTCCGGCTCCGAAAGCTCACCCTATCTCTGGATCCTATAAGCAAGCTGGAAGGAATATCAGCAACGGCAGCTAGTACTCAGATCTACACCAGAAAAGGATGCAAAAGTGCAGTAGGGGTACCAAAACAACAGGTACTCAGTAGCATCATCGGCCGACTGAGCTAAATCATAATAAAAGCATAATAAAATTCAAGAATGTAAGCTAAGTCAAGGAGAAAGGGGCAAGCCTAAGATCATGCTCCAATGCAGGGTTCCATAATTGTATACTATTGTGATGCCCTCGATTGACGATCGTTCAACGGACTACTTTTGCGATGTATGTCACATGAAGAAGCTCAGCAAGCCTTGCAACAAAGGGGGACAACCATGCCAATCCAAGCACAGTCAAAGTGTGCCCACTCTACCTTTCTTTCTTTACCCTAGACTCCGTTCTTCAAGGAGACCCATGTGCATTTCGTCCTGGAGTTCTCAAGTCTGATTGATTATGCAGAAGAAGATTCCAAAATTAAAGTAAACTAATTATAACCTAACTAGGCCCCCATAAGCGTAGAAGGTTCAAACAAGAGAACACTAACCCAAACAAGCCCCCATAAGCCCAATGGATACAATAAAGAGGAGATCTATAGACACTAAGCATGTTATAACCAACCAGTACTCCCATCTCCGTGAAACCATTTGTACTATACAATACCATACTCAAACGGAATTCACAATATCATAGGTGAACCATAATGGGCCAGACTCGAACTATTCTTTAACACCATAGCCATATCATAAATGTCGGACTTGAACTGTTATAATAAGGTAAGGTCACAATAACTAGCCTAGCCCCAAACTAGATAAATGATATATAGCCTAAGGTTCAAGATTAACTATAATATTGATAATGAAGGCCTCCTAAGTCTACAAGGAGCTAAAAGAGATTTCACAACCTAAAAGAGGGCCGGTAGGGACCGCTTCTAAATCCGAAAGTCCATACTAAGGCGATTACTACCCGAAAATGACTAAGTCTCCATATTCCACTACTAGTTATTACATAAGTCTAAATAAAGCCTAAAAGCATCATTTGACTTAAAGAAAGGGAAAAAGGGTCGATTCTACCTCCGAAATGGCTCACAATTTGACCAGATAAGCCAAACTCACTAACTAAGAAACCAAACCGTAATTTCCAACCCAAAACAAGCACAATATCCTAGTAATACCATAATAAAGCTCAATTTATAAGTTAGATAAGCCTAGACTACCTGGACGCTGAATAATGCCTAAGAAAATCCGCTAAAGTGGGGCTTTTCCTTTCCTAGAAGCCTCCCCATGAAGCTACGCTATCAAAATAACCATCTACTCATTAATACGAGAATGATGATACCTATATTGCATATAAATGCTTCGGGTCCAACATATAGGAAAAAAATCCCATATCGGGTTCGCTTATGGAATCATAAATTTGAAACCATCAAAACGTCCCGCATGGCTCAAGGATCATTTAAACTCAAGAATAGGTAAATTCCAAGCTCCAAAACATCCAACATCAACCCACAAATGAATTAGGGATTTAAACCTAAAATGAAGAATTATCGATAAATTAGACAGAACTTACAATGATTAAGGTGAGGAAAAAGGCTTTCACTAACTCTCCAACCTCCTTTGATCTCCAAAGAATCGCCCTCTCTCTCTCTCTCTCTATCTTTCTAGGTCTTTTAATGCCCAACACTTAGAGAATAATGAGAGAAAAATTGGTGAAATGGGGATTAAATGCACTGCGGATACCGCTAAAATGGCCACTTGACATCTAAAACGATCACCACTTATGCAGCAACCTATCACTAAAGTAGTCCGAAGACCTGGGCTGACCTCCGCTAAAGCAGACATGTGACACTTAAGCGTACCCCGCTAAAGAGGTAGGGCATTTGCTAAAGTGGACTTGTGGGACCAGTACCCAGCCGCTAAAGCACTGCCCAAGAATCTAAAGCGGCTTCCGCTTAAGTGGCCAAAGGCCTGCTTAAGTGGTCACACCAGCTGAAACAACATCAACACTTGGCAATATTTTACCAAGTCTCCAAAGGTCTTTCGAAATTCTTTCGGAATCCCATGAACGCAAACAAACTACATTACCTTATCAAATTTGACATTCCAGACTCAATAGCTCAATTGAAATTTCCATCCGGGGTCGTTTTGATGAAATGTGGGTCCCACACCCAAATGGCCATTTTCATCATTTTTCACCCAATATCCCAAAAAAAATTTGAAAGCCTCGGTACACAGACCAAGGGTCCCCCTAGCCTAAAATAGATATTTTGGAGCTGAAGGAACTGTCAAAATTGGCTTACGAGGTGGTTTACCTAAAGTTTAGGCCCGGTAGCCAAATTTGAATACCGAAGACTTTAAAATAGGAAATTGGCTGTAAAAGCCAAACGAACTACCCGATAACCAAACTGTCAGCTCCAGCAAGTCATAAATGACTTGGGGAAGCTATGGGAAAGCTCTAAACTCTAAATTGATGTGGAAATATAGAAAATGACCTGGAGGGGCATTACAATATCCACTACTAAAAGGACTATCATCCGCAAAAGTAAAGGTTAAAGAAGTACCTGAAGGCTCGAACAGGTAGGGACACTGGGTCCGCAACTCACTCTCAATCTCCCAGGTAGCCTCCTTAACAGGATGGTGCCTCTAGTGAACCTTAACGACTGGAATCTCTCTAAAGCACAACTGCATGATATCCCTGGCTAAAATAGGGACTGGCTCTTCCACGAATGTCAACCTTTCAACCAACTGAACCGTGTCCCACCAAAGTACATGCGACTCATCCGAGATATAACATTGTAACATAGAGAGATGGAAAACTGGATGAACAACCGAGAAATTTGAGGGCAAGTTCAATTCATAAGCTAATTCCCCAACCATTCAAAGCATCTCGAATGGACCAATATACTTGGGGCTGAGCTTACCCTTCCTCCTGAACCTCATCATGCCCTTCATGGGCGATACACGAAGGAAACTCGGTCACCAACTCCAAACTTTAATGCACAAAGTCTATGATTAGCGTAGCTCTTCTGCCTACTCTAGTCTGCCCTTAATCTATCCTGGATTACCTACACCCTATCCAATGACTCACGAAGTAGGTCAGTACCATATGGGCTAATCTCTGAAGTCTCAAACTAGCCAATTGGAGACCGACAATGCCAACCATATAATGCCTCAAATGGTGTATGGAGCATGGAGTATGTCTTCTAAGGCCTGAATAGTTCACTCTGAATATCCGTCGGTCTAGGGATGGAATGCGGTGCTAAGATCAACCTGAGTGCCCAACTCCTTCTGAAAAGTCCTCCAAAAGCTAAAAGTAAATATAAAGCCTCTGTCTAAAACACTAGACATTGGCACTCCATGCAGTCAAACTATCTTATGAACATAGATATGGGCTAACCTCTCGGCATTGAAGGAAACCTAAATCGAGATGAAATGGGCCAATTTGGTCAACCGATCTACTATGACCCAAATACTATCGAAACCACAGGAAGTACGAGGCAAACCAATCACAAAGTCCATAGTAATGCACTCCCATTTCCTCTCAGTATTGGGTAGCCTCTAAAGTAATCCACCTGAACTCTGATGCTCGACCTTTACCTGCTAAAAACATAGGCAACGAGCTACAATATCCATTACATCTCTCTTCATGCCACTCTAGTAGTAATGCTGTCTCAAGTCTTTATACATCTTGGTTGTCCCAGGGTGAATAAAATATCTTGAGCTATGAGCCTCCCGCAATATCAGTTGAATCAAGAATCCCACCCTCAAAACACAAATGTGGCCATTAAATCTTAGAATGCCCTCTAAATCTAGGGTATCCCGATTGAACTCACCTCTCAAAATCTGATCACGGAGTCCACAAAGTTTGTTGTCCTCAAACTGGTGACTCCAAATTTGCTCAAGTAAGGTGGACCTTGCCTCCACACTAGCAAGAATCCTCTTGGGGTCTAAAATATCAAGTCAAACCATTAAGTTAGCTTAGGACTGAATGTCCTAATCCTATAGCCACTTTGAAACTGAAATAGAGGCCAAACTACCATACTCACCACCTTCCATCTCAAGGTATCTGCTACCACATTTGCCTTGCCTGGATGGTAAAGAGTAGAGATGTCATAGTTCTTCAGCAACTCAATCCATCTCTGTTGCCTAGAATTTAGCTCTCTCTGAGTCATAAGGTGCTGAAAACTATATTGGTCAGTGTAGATCTCGCGATGAAAACCATACAAGTAATGCCTCCAAATCTTAAGCACGAACACTACCACCACTAACTCTAAGTTATGGGTGGGGTAGTTGTGCTCATGAATCTTAAGATGCCTCAACGCATAAGCAATAACTCAGCTCTGCTGCAATGTAATGCAACCCAAACCAACACCGGAAGCATCATAATAAACTGTATACCCTTTTCCCTCAACAGAAAGTGTTAGTATATGAGCTGAAGTGAGTATCTCTTTGAGCTTTTGAAAGCTCAACTCACACTCAATGGACCACAGAAATAAACCTCCTTTCTAGTCAACCTAATCATCGGTGCGACAATAGAAGTAAAATCCTTAACAAACCATCTGTAGTAACCTTCTAAACCAATAAAGCTACAAACTTCGATCGAAGATGTAGGTCTGTCCCAATCACGGATAGCCTCTATCTTTGTTGGATCCACAGTAACCCCATTCTTAGACACTACATGACCTAGGAATGTAATAGAATCAAGCATAAATTGACACTTTGAGAAATTTGGCATAAAGCCTGTGATCTCTCAAAGTCTGAAGCACAATCCTCAAATGATGCTCGTGCTCTTCCCTACTCCTCGAATACACCAATTTGTCATTAATGAAAACAATCATAAAAGAGTCCAAACAGGGCCTGAAAACTCAATTCATCAAATCCATAAATGCTACTGGAGCATTGGTCAACCCAAAAGACATCACCAGGAACTCGTAATGTCCATACATTAATGATCTATTTGACTAGCTTCAGGGTAAAGATTTCCTGAAGCTATCAATGTATGGACATTATGAGTATGAAAAAGTCATCTTGGGGTGCTCTTTACGAACAAGTCAAGAGCACCCCAAGATGATGTGTTCGGTCTAATAAAACCCTTTCTTAACAAATACTAGAGCTAAGAATTTAGCTCCCTGATCTCCATAAGAGCCATACTGTAAGGTACCATAAAAATTGGTCGGGTACCTAGCTCAAGAACAATAAAGAACTCAATATCATGCTCAGTAGGAAGGCCAGGTAGGTCGGTATAAAAAACATCAAAAAAGTCACAGACTATAGGGATAGAATCAAGAGAAGGACTCTCTGCTTGGATATCACAAATATAAGAAAGATAAGACTCATAGCTCCTCAATACCAATGTCCTAGCCCAAACATAAGAAATAATCCCCGTCGATGCGCGACTAAAAGAACCCTGCCACATAACCGAGGATATGCCATGCATGGCCAAGGTAATGGTCTTGGCAAAACAATCCAAACTGCATGATAAGGGGATAACCAATCCATGCCCAGAATCATATCAAAGCACACCATGTCAAACACAATAAGATCAGTTCGAGTATTAAACTCTCAAATGATCACAACACATGATCTCTAAATCAGATCCACTACTAAAAAATCACCCGCGGGAGTAGATACATGCAATGGTACAGATAAAGGCTCCCAAGACAAATCTAATCGTGGTGCCTAATAAGCAGAAACATATGAATAAGTGAATCCTAGATCAAATAAAGCAACAACCGGCTGACAATACACTGAAATTGTATCTATAATAACAAATCTAAAGACTATGCCTCTGGCCTACTAGGTAAAGCATATAAATAACTTCACCTATCACCTGGTTGGGCGTCTGACCTACCACCCATCCTACCTATCGCAGAACCTCGTCGAGAACCCTGGGGGCCACCCCTACGATCGTAAGCACCTCCTCTAGCTGGAGGCGGCACAGATCTGATTGGCTGAACACTCTGAGCTACAGGTTGAATCATCCCATGCTGGGGACACTCTCTAATAAAGTGACCAATCACTCCACAAGTATTGCAAGGCCCAGAAACATCGCTCTGACCAGTCGGTTTGGCTGGCCTGAAATAGTCACCCCGGCTAGAAGATCCAGAATGTGCACCCTTCAAAGACTGACCACAACTCGAGCTCAGATAATCACTGAAGCTGGACTGACCTCCATCAGTAATATGGAATGCTGCCTGAATAGGCCTACTAGACTGGCCCTAATACTGATAAGACTGATGTGGAGGGTACCTACCCTGACAACCTTTGCCTCTAAACTGCGAGCCACTATGGCTCCCACTGAAATTGTCCTGATGGCGTGGTCGCTTTTTCCTACCCCCTTGGGCCTTGCAATTTATCTCCTTCATAGTCTAGGTATAATCAGAAATCTCAATAAAAGATCTACCATGAGAAGAGGAAGTCTCATTCCCCTAACATTACACCGAATCCTCTCATACTCGATAGGCAAGATCGTAGTAGCATGTCTGGCTAGCTCATGGAACCGTGCTTCATACTCAACCACTGATATAGAACCCTATTGTAAGTGGGTGAACTAATCCCTCTGGCTCTCACGACAGCTATGAGTCATATACTTCTCCAAGAAAGCCTTGGAAAACTGTGTCCTTGTCATAGGGGGAGATCCAGCTGTCCTGGAATCAAGATAACCTCTCCACCAATGTCTAGCTACTGAGTCCAACTAAAGGTGGTGTAGTCAACCCCACGAGCCTCAAGTAGGCCCAAATTATAGAGCCTATCCTCGCAAGTAGTCCAGAACTCAAATACATCCTCGATATGAGCCCTTGGAAACCTTGATGGGGTCAATCTCATAAATCTACCCAACATCTTCTGCTCCTCGACAGACATAGCAAGTTGGGCGGCTACCGGCTGAGCAACTACTGGTACCAGAGTAGCTACAGGTTGCGCCCCTACATCTATGCCATTTTGATCTGTAGACTGTGCACCATCAGATGGTGGACCACCAACTAATCCCAATAATTGGTCCAAGGCATATCTGAGCAATGAAGAAAAAATAAACCCCAATGGCGCCTGGGCTGCCCCCTAGCCGACCAATGACTGGGGTGGTGGAATCTTTGGCTCAGGAGCAATAGCAGGACCTGGAGATGACTCTCTATCCTGACCCCTAGCTGGGGTTGAAACTCTAGCCTGGCCTCGACCTCTGGGTCGGCCAAGTTCTCTAGCGGGTTCCCTAGTCGCAGGTTTGGGATCCTCATCGCCGGTCATAGTAGCGCGCGTTCTGACCATCTGCGAAAGAGTGAAACATAGAGAACCTTATAAACAAACACAAACTCAACACACAAAATGAATAAAGAAAGTGAATTCATCCTAAAAATATCCTATAGCCTCTCAAAGATAAGACACGACAGTCATCGTTCTGATCTGCGGGACTCTACTAGACACTTGCTCTTGTACAAACAATACCAGTGAACCTAGGCTTTGATACCAATTTTTCACACCCCATTTTTTGAGTCATGATGGCACCTACCATAACCCACTAGCAGGTAAGCCAAACCGTAGCTCGAAATGACAAGTAATGGGTTAAATGGCGGAAGATGGGATAAATACTGGGAAATAAGCAAAAAAATAAAATCGAAGATGATATAAATATGAGTACGATACTAAAATACCAAACAGAAAAGAGGAAGAACAAAAGAAACATCCCATGACCTAGTAAGGTCAGTACAAGAGCCACTAATCAAAAGAATAATAGTACTAGTAGTATCAATATACATATAATCACGAATGTAAAGACTGTCCCAAAATCTAGGACGAAGAGGGGATCAGATCTGTCTCTGAAAGCTCAGCCTATCTCTGGATCCTATAAGAAAGCTGGAAGGAAAATCAGCGACGGTAGCTAGTACTCGGATCTACACCAGAAAAGGATGCAAAAGTACAGTATGAGTACCATAAAAATGGGTACTTAGTAGGCATCATCGGCCGGCTGAGCTAAATCATAATAAAAGTATGATAAAATGCGAGAATGTAAGCTAAATCAAGGAGAAAGGGGCAAATCTGAGATCATGCTCCAACATAGGAAAATAAATAATTAAACACGCGATACCAAAATTAAAGTAAACTAATTATAACCTAACTCGGCCCCCATATGACTAGAAGGTGCAAAAAAGAGAAGACTAACTGTCACGCCCCGAATCCCATCGGGACGTGTTGGCACCCGAAGCCGATAAGGCCCGAGAGAACCAATCTTTGCTCATGCTCATGTACTCTCATATGTATGTTCGCGTATGAATATCATCTTATTTTATGTAATTAAATATCAATAGCGGAAGGCATGACAACATATGTAATATGTATGCAACTTAGCCGTTAGGGCCATTTCATCAAAATGAACGTATTTACCTCATGATACCCCACATATGTCTACAAAGCCTCTAATAGATACATGACCATGTCTATACAATATTTACAAATGCCAAAATCTACTATACACATGTGACTTGGGAAGCCCCGAAGCAACTGGAGCTCACCAACAATCTGCGAATATCACGCCACTTACTGCGGAGAGCTACTACCTCCTGTGCCTGCAGCATGTAACGTAAGTCCCCCAAGAGGGGTCAGCACAAAAAAAAGTACTGAGTATGTAAGGCCATATGAAACTAGAATAGCACATAAGTACTTCCAAGAAATGAAGCTTAAGAGAATAATAATATGGATATACCTCAGTCATGAATATGTGGAACCATATTCATTACGTCTATTATTTCATTACTTGGTCATTCAGTCGCCTCGTCATCATTCTTATCATAACATCCATATTTAGAGATACACGCAAGGGATATATTCTCATCTCTTTTACAACCATATTGACTATTAGTCACTCAACTAGTTAGTGATTCATAACACCTTATGGATCATCATCTTATATTAGTACCGGGCCTCCCCTTTTGGTGGGATATGATGTATATATATCTATTTAGTACCGGGCCTCCATCTTGGTGGGATATAGTACCGGGCATCCACCTTTGATGGGATTTAATATATTTATGTATATATAGTACCAGGCATCCATCTTGGTGGGATATATATAGTACCGGGCCTCCACCTTTGATGGGATATCATATATATATATATGTATATGTATATCATTGAGATTGTTCCCTCTTAACTTGTACCCTTTTAGTTTGTGATTCATACTCAAAGAAACATAAAGGAACCATATGCACATCTTTTCCTTTCCACACTTATAAGAGTGACACATTAGAGTTCATGACCTTAATTGAGGCACACACTTACATGAGATTGACATCTTCACTTATGAGGGATAATTAATTAACTTTCACCTCACCTTCGTATTAGTCTTATGTAAGAGAGTGATACTTTAACTTATGAGAGATTAACACATCCTCTCTTATGAAACCTATGAGATTGGTACAAAGATAGTCGTGACATTATTAGAACTTGGATCATACATCATCGGAGTTTGGAGTCATAGTATTATTGGAACTTTGGAATTGTGTCCACACCCTATTATCTTCCTCCATTCTTGCAACCAAAAACATGTATAACCTAATTTATTTCATTTGAGAGATTGATACACTGAGGATCGTGATACTTTTGAAAACACAAACACTTTACCTCATTCTTCACTTCTCATGAGATTGGTACTTTTTACTTATGAAAGATTGGTACAAGGATAATCATCATATTAAAGGACTTTGGAACAAGGCATAGTTGGAAAATGCCATCCAAGATTGAATAGATTCTCTTATGTTCTTATTCTCTTGAACTAGGTCCTTTAGAGATTTCAACTCGAAGCTTCGGATTATTAACCAATGGGTAAGAGATATATGAGTAAATAGTATGAGAAACATCCCATTAGGAGAAACATAACACGATTGAAACCATTGGACCATAATTCATAAAACAAGGGACATGAGTATAATCACTATTGGAACATGGGAACATAACCTTTTTGTTTTTGGAACATTAACCATGAAAACGGGATAAGATATTCACCAATAATCAATTAATAGGAAAGATATGACCATGACCATGGGTAACTGAATACGGGATACCTTAGCACATTTTGGGATGGAATATGCGTGAGGTCAATGTGAAAACTATCTGCCGCAGAAAGAAACGGACAGAGTAACCTTACATACCTTATCTTCCCAAATGTAAATACACAATCCAATGTGTGAGCACAACAATCCCGCTCCTTTCTTACTCTACATCACAAGTACACAACGGAACCAACATTAACCACCAACTACCTTACACATGCATACGACAACAATGAGTTACATGTTTATCTTTAAAATGTCATTTCCTTTTCAACAATACCATTTACGGCATTGTTATACCAACAATACCCCATTCATGCCATACGTTGACCACAAGTTACATTCCAAGCATTTAAGATGACCATGAATTACATGAGTCCCTTATAATATTATTTCACCCTTTACAATACCATTCATGGCATTATCATATCAAAAATACCACAATATTTCATACATTTACCAACACATGTTAACCCAACAACATTTCACCACAAAGCTTCTCCTTTCCACTTTCTCATTCCCACCATATCACAAATAATCCATCAAGTCACCTTAAAACACTTCATAGCACAAATCGGCCAAAATTCCATAATTTACACATGTATAAAAATAGCAAATTATGGACATAAAAACACCATACAAGTTGAGATATCATCAACACCATTCACTTTCATCAAAACATCAAGTCCTTTTTCAAGTTTAATTAACAAGAATTACACATCTTTTTGTAAAAACCCCAAGTGCCATATCCAACACTTTCTAGCATAACCAATATGATCTACATAGTCTATAATGCATATAAGATATTAAATCATCATAATATACACTTACCAATACTTTCCAAATGATGATCTTGTCCAAATAGTTGGCTTAGGGTTCTTGAAAAATGAGAGAAATATCTTTGGGAAATTTCTAGAATAGCATGAGAGTGAAAAATGAGAGAAATCTGATTTTTTCCAACTTTTATAGCCCCTTAATGTCCCTTTTTACTCACACACTTGGTCCAATAATAAGTCTCTACTTGGCCAAGATGAATGGGTCAAATTTCCCATATGGGCAATGTCTTCTTTCCATTTTTGGGCCCTTTTTGGACCCAATTCACTTAACCCGATAAAATCAATAATGTAACGTGTTTAAGTAGTCTCATACTTATTACAATAATATTCCCACTCATGCTATTCATATCCGTAGACTCAATCCAAAAACCAAGTGCTTCTCGCCACGTATGACCCATTTTGACCAAAAGGGTAAAATCGTCATTTTGACGTCAAATTCGTTCTCGAGTAATTTTATCATACCAATATATTATTTCACTCATTTAATGTATATTCTCATGGTTTTAGAAGAATCGTGGCCAAAATCGGCTCAATACGTCCCCGGGAACCCTTGCGACTTAAACAAAACTTTCAACTTTTGAAAGGTGCGCAGGGGCGGCGTGGCACGCTGCCTGGCGCGCCCCTTTGCTGCCTCTGTACTGAAAATTTCATCCCAGAGCGGCGTGGCATGCCCCTGGGCGCGCCCCTCCTTATGTTTTTCCAAAATTTTTGTTTTCAGCTTTTCTTCGCGGGTTCGGTTAGATACTTCAAGTCCTATTCTTTAACTCACTTCTTACCCTTAACATACTTTGTTTAGAGGTCCTCTTAGCCTCATTTTGAACCCCACAAATGCTCCATGAAAATCACAAAACACCTACGACGCAAGGTTAATCACATTTCCAAGGCCAAATTTCAATTTTTTTGTTTCGTGTGGCTCTCGACACTCAAGTATACATTGTTCAACGTCGTCAAGTAGGGTTGGGAAGGTATGGGGTGTTACATTCTTCCACCCTTAGGAACATTCGTCCTCGAATGTTAGTAAAGACTTGTAAAGACTTACTTATTATGATTTCAATTCCATACCCTGAACTTTACTTTTGTGTCCAAGACTTACGATTACTTTAGATTTCATTATTTCTCTGGTCTCCCTTGTGACTTATTCCCTGTGTTCGTTTCTCCTATTGTGCTTTTACAGAGGCTCCTTCTTTACTTCGTATTACTTTCGCTTGTCAAACTAGAATAGTAAGCCGTACTTCCTCACACATGAGATTTTTCCATAATTAGTGGATTTCCACTGGGAGCAACATGGGATAATCTCATACATACTTTTAAAGCATCGCATATGAGATACTGCATGCACTGTAAAGAATTCTTGGGGTACCTCAACGTCATATACGACTTGACCACATCTTCGAACCTTCTTATAAGATACGCTATATAGATCTAACTTCTCATAGTTAAATAGTACGGTTTGCTTGTTCCTTTGTCTGAAGACGAAAAGCCATGCTTACATTCACTTGGGTTTCTAACTTCTTCTAAAAAGATTCCCACAATTGTGTTAACTTGGTAAGCCTATCAATTATTACCCAGATGGCATCACATCTATTTCTTACTAAAAGAATCTCTACATAGCCTATAACCTTCAGATTCCAAGTACTTTACCTTTACTCGTTATCACTTCGATTACTGAAGTATAAATTTTGCAATATTCTTTTCAATAAGTCGCTTCCAAATCATGGTACATATTGATTACTCTCAACTAAATAGCATATCGTGAATGATGTGCTTTACCATAATGCATTTCTTTAGCTCATATATATATCCTATATGTAAAAGCTTCTTGCCACTTCAATCCGTTGCCTATAATTACTGCACACTCTCGACGTGTCATCCCTCGTCGATACAATTTACACTGGGACACCCTATGGGTGTAGACTAGTATCTATCACATTAGTAGCTTTAACTTTGGTATCCTTCACTCTGACTGACGATATATGTACCTTTCCATTCAAGAAATTTCTTTGTAGAAAGTGAAAAATGTACTCATGGTAACATTAAGATCTATCATATCCATCTCAGTAAACTTAACCACTGTAATGTGATCACAACATTTACTATACACTTGCGACATACTCTTTTAGCTCTAATGACTTCACCAAATGGTGTGAACACCCCAATTAACTTGACTATTAACTCTAGTGTTCCTTCAAATTGTCCCACAGTCAATAGAGTAACATATGATAGGGTAGAACCTAAATCGATTGATGCATATTCATTAGGTAAACATATAAATAACGTACCTGTCACCATATCAAGAAGAGCCTCCGAATTCTGATGACCCCGTAGGTCGTGTCATACTACTCGTGGCCCTCTGTGGGCAGTCTCTCTTCACGTGTCCTGGCTGTTTACACCGAAAGCAAACATCCATCTCAAACCAGCATTCACCTGAATGAAACTTTTCACAGCGCTGGCACAGTTGACGAACAGAGCCCACTGTCTGTGAACCCCTTATTCCACTACTCCGCCCAACCTGACTACCTCTAGATCCTCGAACTAGAGGTGGAGTACCTGCTGCTGTAGGGTGAGAAAACGATGGTCTAGGTGGTCTAGGGAAAACCCGAGCCCTAACTCCTCCTTGGGATGTCATGAACTGTCCCATGGGTCTAGCCCGCTTTGATGGCGCTGTCTCAGATTCCTGTATTCGTCCCCTTTGCCTTTGATCCTCCATCTTTTGCGCGAAGGCTTGTATTCTGGCTATATCCATGTCTTTATTTAATGCAGCAATAGTACAGTCTCTTACCAAGTAGGGCTCCAATCTGTCCACATACCGATGAACTCTATCGGCCATAGTCGTTACCATATGAGGAGCGTATCTAGCCAATGAATTAAACCGAAGACTATACTCCCTGACGCTCATATTTCCTTGACGAAGATTTAAAAATTGATCCGCTCGAGCCTCGCGGACCTCATATGGAAGATAATGATCAAGGAATGCCACTTTGAATTCCTCCCAGCTAGCTGGATTTGCACCGATACCTATGGATTGTTTCCAATCTTCGTACCATAATATAGCCTCTCCTTTTAGTCTATATGCTGCAAGCTCCACTGTTTCTGCACCAGTCACATGCATAACATCGAGAGCCCTTTGAATTTGATCTATAAAATCTTGCGAATCTTCATTAAGATCAAACCCGGTAAATGTGGGAGGATCCAATTTCAGGAAATCCTGTGTTCTCCGACTAGCTATCCTAGCCGCACCGTCATCACTTGTCACTGGACCAACTCGTCCTTGACTCTGGGCAACAACTATCTAAGTCAACATTTGCACCGCATTTCTCAAGTCCTTTAACTCCCGCCTAGTAACATTAACAGGTGAATCTGGGGATACTTCCCTCCTTTGTGGTCTCCCTGGAGAAGGGGGAGGAGAAGGTGCCCGTGATGTAAACTCAGTTTCAACCCCATACTGACTATCTGGGTCAGGTGGAGATCTACCAATTATTTCCCCCGCTTGCATATCAACCTGCTTATCTTTACCCATACCTTGTCTTGTAATCGGCATTTTTCTATACCAAAGAAAACCAATTACAATGGTCAGATGTAATCCCACCTATGACAATGGCTCTATTGCACGATCTAGAATGAAGAAATGAAACAACTCCTAAATGTCCCGTAGCCTCCTACTTATAAATGTGGCGCGCAACACATCCATAAGCAAGACTCTACTCAGACACGGCTTTGTAGACACCCTTAGATCGAACTGCTCTGATACCACTTTTGTCACGCCCCGAATCCCATCGGGACGTGATTGGCACCCGAAGCCGATAAGGCCCGAGAGAACCAATCTTTGCTCATGCTCATGTACTCTCATATGTATGTTCGCGTATGAATATCATCTTATTTTATGTAATTAAATATCAATAGCGGAAGGCATGACAACATATGTAATATATATGCAACTTAGCCGTTAGGGCCATTTCATCAAAATGAACGTATTTACCTCATGATACCCCACATATGTCTACAAAGCCTCTAATAGATACATGACCATGTCTATACAATATTTACAAATGCCAAAATCTACTATACACATGTGACTTGGGAAGCCCCGAAGCAACTGGAGCTCACCAACAATCTGCGAATATCACGCCACTTACTGCGGAGAGCTACTACCTCCTGTGCCTGCAGCATGTAAGGTAAGTCCCCCAAGAGGGGTCAGTACAAAAAAAAGTACTGAGTATGTAAGTCCATATGAAACTAGAATAGCACATAAGTACTTCCAAGAAATGAAGCGTAAGAGAATAATAATATGGATATACCTCAGTCATGAATATGTAGAACCATGTTCATTACGTCTATTATTTCATTACTTGGTCATTCAGTCGCCTCGTCATCATTCTTATCATAACATCCATATTTAGAGATACACGCAAGGGATATAGTCTCATCTCTTTTACAACCATATTGACTATTAGTCACTCAACTAGTTAGTGATTCATAACACCTTATAGATCATCATCTTATATTAGTACCGGGCCTCCACTTTTGGTGGGATATGATGTATATATATCTATTTAGTATCGGGCCTCTATGTTGGTGGGATATAGTACCGGGCATCCACCTTGATGGGATATGATAAATAAGTATATAGTACCGGGCCTCCATCTTGGTGGGATATAGTACCGGGCATCCACCTTTGATGAGATTTAATATATTTATGTATATATAGTACCGGGCATCCATCTTGGTGGGATATATATAGTACCGGGCCTCCACCTTTGATGGGATATCATATATATATATGTATATGTATAGCATTGAGATTGTTCCCTCTTAACTTGTACCCTTTTAGTTTGTGATTCATACTCAAAGGAACATAAAGGAACCATATGCACATCTTTTCCTTTCCACACTTATAAGAGTGACACATTAGAGTTCATGACCTTAATTGAGGCACACACTTACATGAGATTGACATCTTCACTTATGAGGGATAATTAATTAACTTGCACCTCACCTTCGTATTAGTCTTATGTAAGAGAGTGATACTTCAACTTATGAGAGATTAACACATCCTCTCTTATGAAACCTATGAGATTGGTATAAAGATAGTCGTGACATTATTAGAACTTGGATCATACATCATCGGAGTTTGGAGTCATAGTATTATTGGAACTTTGGAATTGTGTCCACACCCTATTATCTTCCTCCATTCTTGCAACCAACAACATGTATAACCTAATTTATGTCATTTGAGGGATTGATACACTGAGGATCGTGATACTTTTGAAAACACAAACACTTTACCTCATTCTTCACTTCTCATGAGATTGGTACTTTTTACTTATGAAAGATTGGTACAAGGATAATCATCATATTAAAGGACTTTGGAACAAGGCATAGTTGGAAAATGCCATCCAAGATTGAATAGATTCTCTTATGTTCTTATTCTCTTGAAATAGGTCCTTTAGAGATTTCAACTCGAAGCTTCGGATCATTAACCAATGGGTAAGAGATATATGAGTAAACAGTATGAGAAACATCCCATTAGGAGAAACATAACACGATTGAAACCATTGGACCATAATCCATAAAACAAGGGACATGAGTATAATCACTATTGGAACATGGGAACATAACCTTGTTGTTTTTGGAACATTAACCATGAATACGGGACAAGAGATTCACCAATAATCAATTAATAGGAAAGATATGACCATGACCATGGGTACCCGAATATGGGATACCTTAGCACATTTCGGGATGGAACATGCGTGAGGTCAATGTGAAAACTATTTGCCGCAGAAAGAAACGGACAGAGTAACCTTACATACCTTATCTTCCCAAATGTAAATACACAATCCAATGTGTGAGCACAACAATCCCGCTCCTTTCTTACTCTACATCACAAGTACACAACGGAACCAACATTAACCACCAACTACCTTACACATGCATACGACAACAATGAGTTACATGTTTATCTTTAAAATGTCATTTCCTTTTCAACAATACCATTTACGGCATTGTTATACCAACAATACCCCATTCATGCCATACGTTGACCACAAGTTACATTCCAAGCATTTAAGATGACCATGAATTACATGAGTCCCTTATAATATTATTTCACCCTTCGCAATACCATTCATGGCATTATCATACCAAAAATACCACAATATTTCATACATTTACCAACACATGTTTACCCAACAACATTTCACCACAAAGCTTCTCCTTTCCACTTTCTCATTCCCACCATATCACAAATAATCCATCAAGTCACCTTAAAACACTTCATAGCACAAATCGGCCAAAATTCCATAATTTACACATGTAGAAAAATAGCAAATTATGGACATAACAACACCATACAAGTTGAGATATCATCAACACCATTCACTTTCATCAAAACATCAAGTCCTTTTTCAAGTTTAATTCACAAGAATTACACATCTTTTTGTAAAAACCCCAAGTGCCATATCCAACACTTTCTAGCATAACCAATATGATCTACATAGTCTATCATGCATATAAGATATTAAATCATCATAATATACACTTACCAATACTTTCCAAATGATGATCTTGTCCAAAGAGTTAGCTTAGGGTTCTTGAAAAATGAGAGAAATATCTTTGGGAAATTTCTAGAATAGCATGAGAGTGAAAAATGAGAGAAATCTGATTTTTTCCAACTTTTATAGCCCCTTAATGTCCCTTTTTACTCACACACTTGGTCCAATAATAAGTCTCTACTTGGCCAAGATGAATGGGTCAAATTTCCCATATGGGCAATGTCTTTTTTCCATTTTTGGGCCCAATTCACTTAACCCGATAAAATCAATAATGTAACGTGTTTAAGTAGTCTCATACGTATTACAATAATATTCCCACTCATGCTATTCATATCCGTAGACTCAATCCAAAAACCAAGTGCTTCTCACCACGTATGACCCATTTTGACCAAAAGGGTAAAATCGTCATTTTGACGTCAAATTCGTTCTCGAGTAATTTTATCATCCCAATATATTATTTCACTCATTTAATGTATATTCTCATGGTTGTAGAATAATCGTGGCAAATATCGGCTCAATACGTCTCCGGGAACCCTTTGGACTTAAACAAAACTTTCAACTTTTGAAAGGTGCGCAGGGGCGGCGTGGCAAGCTTCCTGGCGCGCCCCTTTGATGCCTCTGTACTTAAAATTTCATCCCAGTGCGGCGTGGCACGCCCCTGGGGGCGCCCCTCCTTATTTTTTTCCAAAATTTTTGTTTTCAGCTTTTCTTCGCGGGTTCGGTTAGATACTTCAAGTCCTATTCTTTAACTCACTTCTTACCCTTAACATACTTTGTTTAGAGGTCCTCTTAGCCTCGTTTTGAACCCCACAAATGCTCCATGAAAATCACAAAACACCTACGACGCAAGGTTAATCACATTTCCAAGGCCAAATTTCAATTTTTTTGTTTCGTGTGGCTCTCGACACTCAAGTATACATTGTTCAACGTCGTCAAGTAGGGTTGGGAAGGTACGGGGTGTTACATTCTTCCCCCCTTAGGAACATTCGTCCTCAAATGTTAGTAAAGACTTGTAAAGACTTACTTATTATGATTTCAATTCCATACCCTGAACTTTACTTTTGTGTCCAAGACTTACGATTACTTTAGATTTCATTATTTCTCTGGTCTCCCTTGTGACTTATTCCCTGTGTTCGTTTCTCCTATTGTGCTTTTACAGAGGCTCCTTCTTTACTTCGTATTACTTTCGCTTGTCAAACTAGAATAGTAAGCCGTACTTCCTCACACATGAGATTTTTCCATAACTAGTGGATTTCCACTGGGAGCAACATGGGATAATCTCATACATACTTTTAAAGCATCGCATATGAGATACTGCATGCACTGTAAAGAATTCTTGGGGTACCTCAACGTCATATATGACTTGACCACATCTTCGAACCTTCTTATAAGATACGCTATATAGATCTAACTTCTCATGGTTAAATAGTACGGTTTGCTTGTTCCTTTGTCTGAAGACGAAAAGCCATGCTTACATTCACTTGGGTTTCTAACTTCTTCTAAAAAGATTCCCACAATTGTGTTAACTTGGTAAGCCTATCAATTATTACCCAGATGGCATCACATCTATTTCTTACTAAAAGAATCTCTACATAGCCTATAACCTTCAGATTCCAAGTACTTTACCTTTACTCGTTATCACTTCGATTACTGAAGTATAAATTTTGCAATATTCTTTTCAATAAGTCGCTTCCAAATCATGGTACATATTGATTACTCTCAACTAAATAGCATATCGTGAATGATGTGCTTTACCATAATGCATTTCTTTAGCTCATATATATATCCTATATGTAAAAGCTTCTTGCCACTTCAATCCGTTGCCTATAATTACTGCACACTCTCGACGTGTCATCCCTCGTCGATACAATTTACACTGGGACACCCTATGGGTGTAGACTAGTATCTATCACATTAGTAGCTTTAACTTTGGTATCCTTCACTCTGACTGACGATATATGTACCTTTCCATTCAAGAAATTTCTTTGTAGAAAGTGAAAAATGTACTCATGGTAACATTAAGATCTATCATATCCATCTCAGTAAACTTAACCACTGTAACGTGATCACAACATTTACTATACACTTGCGACATACTCTTTTAGCTCTAATGACTTCACCAAATGGTGTGAACACCCCAATTAACTTGACTATTAACTCTAGTGTTCCTTCAAATTGTCCCACAGTCAATAGAGTAACATATGATAGGGTAGAACCTAAATCGATTGATGCATATTCATTAGGTAAACATATAAATAACGTACCTGTCACCATATCAAGAAGAGCCTCCGAATTCTGATGACCCCGTAGGTCGTGTCATACTACTCGTGGCCCTCTGTGGGCAGTCTCTCTTCACGTGTCCTGGCTGTTTACACCGAAAGCAAACATCCATCTCAAACCAGCATTCACCTGAATGAAACTTTTCACAGCGCTGGCACAGTTGACGAACAGAGCCCACTGTCTGTGAACCCCTTATTCCACTACTCCGCCCAACCTGACTACCTCTAGATCCTCGAACTAGAGGTGGAGTACCTGCTGCTGTAGGGTGAGAAAACGATGGTCTAGGTGGTCTAGGGAAAACCCGAGCCCTAACTCCTCCTTGGGATGTCATGAACTGTCCCATGGGTCTAGCCCGCTTTGATGGCGCTGTCTCAGATTCCTGTATTCGTCCCCTTTGCCTTTGATCCTCCATCTTTTGCGCGAAGGCTTGTATTCTGGCTATATCCATGTCTTTATTTAATGCAGCAATAGTACGGTCTCTTACCAAGTAGGGCTCCAATCTGTCCACATACCGATGAACTCTATCGGCCATAGTCGTTACCATATGAGGAGCGTATCTAGCCAACGAATTAAACCGAAGACTATACTCCCTGACGCTCATATTTCCTTGACGAAGATTTAAAAATTGATCCGCTCGAGCCTCGCGGACCTCATATGGAAGATAATGATCAAGGAATGCCACTTTGAATTCCTCCCAGCTAGCTGGATTTGCACCGATACCTATGGATTGTTTCCAATCTTCGTACCATAATATAGCCTCTTCTTTTAGTCTATATGCTGCAAGCTCCACTGTTTCTGCACCAGTCACATGCATAACATCGAGAGCCCTTTGAATTTGATCTATAAAATCTTGCGGATCTTCATTAAGATCGAACCCGGTAAATGTGGGAGGATCCAATTTCAGGAAATCCTGTGTTCTCCGACTAGCTATCCTAGCCGCACCGTCATCACTTGTCACTGGACCAACTCGTCCTTGACTCTGGGCAACAACTATCTAAGTCAACATTTGCACCGCATTTCTCAAGTCCTTTAACTCCCGCCTAGTAACATTAACAGGTGAATCTGGGGATACTTCCCTCCTTTGTGGTCTCCCTGGAGAAGGGGGAGGAGAAGGTGCCCGTGATGTAAACTCAGTTTCAACCCCATACTGACTATCTGGGTCAGGTGGAGATCTACCAATTATTTCCCCCGCTTACATATCAACCTGCTTATCTTTACCCATACCTTGTCTTGTAATCGGCATTTTTCTATACCAAAGAAAACCAATTACAATGGTCAGATGTAATCCCACCTATGACAATGGCTCTATTGCACGATCTAGAATGAAGAAATGAAACAACTCCTAAATGTCTCGTAGCCTCCTACTTATAAATGTGGCGCGCAACACATCCATAAGCAAGACTCTACTCAGACACGGCTTTGTAGACACCCTTAGATCGAACTGCTCTGATACCACTTTTGTCACGCCCCGAATCCCATCGGGACGTGATTGGCACCCGAAGCCGATAAGGCCCGAGAGAACCAATCTTTGCTCATGCTCATGTACTCTCATATGTATGTTCGCGTATGAATATCATCTTATTTTATGTAATTAAATATCAATAGCGGAAGGCATGACAACATATGTAATATATATGCAACTTAGCCGTTAGGGCCATTTCATCAAAATGAACGTATTTACCTCATGATACCCCACATATGTCTACAAAGCCTCTAATAGATACATGACCATGTCTATACAATATTTACAAATGCCAAAATCTACTATACACATGTGACTTGGGAAGCCCCGAAGCAACTGGAGCTCACCAACAATCTGCGAATATCACGCCACTTACTGCGGAGAGCTACTACCTCCTGTGCCTGCAGCATGTAAGGTAAGTCCCCCAAGAGGGGTCAGTACAAAAAAAAGTACTGAGTATGTAAGTCCATATGAAACTAGAATAGCACATAAGTACTTCCAAGAAATGAAGCTTAAGAGAATAATAATATGGATATACCTCAGTCATGAATATGTGGAACCATGTTCATTACGTCTATTATTTCATTACTTGGTCATTCAGTCGCCTCGTCATCATTCTTATCATAACATCCATATTTAGAGATACACGCAAGGGATATAGTCTCATCTCTTTTACAACCATATTGACTATTAGTCACTCAACTAGTTAGTGATTCATAACACCTTATGGATCATCATCTTATATTAGTACCGGGCCTCCACTTTTGGTGGGATATGATGTATATATATCTATTTAGTACCGGGCCTCCATCTTGGTGGGATATAGTACCGGGCATCCACCTTGATGGGATATGATAAATAAGTATATAGTACCGGGCCTCCATCTTGGTGGGATATAGTACCGGGCATCCACCTTTGATGGGATTTAATATATTTATGTATATATAGTACCGGGCATCCATCTTGGTGGGATATATATAGTACCGGGCCTCCACCTTTGATGGGATATCATATATATATATGTATATGTATAGCATTGAGATTGTTCCCTCTTAACTTATACCCTTTTAGTTTGTGATTCATACTCAAAGGAACATAAAGGAACCATATGCACATCTTTTCCTTTCCACACTTATAAGAGTGACACATTAGAGTTCATGACCTTAATTGAGGCACACACTTACATGAGATTGACATCTTCACTTATGAGGGATAATTAATTAACTTGCACCTCACCTTCGTATTAGTCTTATGTAAGAGAGTGATACTTCAACTTATGAGAGATTAACACATCCTCTCTTATGAAACCTATGAGATTGGTATAAAGATAGTCGTGACATTATTAGAACTTGGATCATACATCATCGGAGTTTGGAGTCATAGTATTATTGGAACTTTGGAATTGTGTCCACACCCTATTATCTTCCTCCATTCTTGCAACCAAAAACATGTATAACCTAATTTATTTCATTTGAGGGATTGATACACTGAGGATCGTGATACTTTTGAAAACACAAACACTTTACCTCATTCTTCACTTCTCATGAGATTGGTACTTTTTACTTATGAAAGATTGGTACAAGGATAATCATCATATTAAAGGACTTTGGAACAAGGCATAGTTGGAAAATGCCATCCAAGATTGAATAGATTCTCTTATGTTCTTATTCTCTTGAACTAGGTCCTTTAGAGATTTCAACTCGAAGCTTCGGATCATTAACCAATGGGTAAGAGATATATGAGAAACATCCCATTAGGAGAAACATAACACGATTGAAACCATTGGACCATAATCCATAAAACAAGGGACATGAGTATAATCACTATTGGAACATGGGAACATAACCTTATTGTTTTTGGAACATTAACCATGAATACGGGACAAGAGATTCACCAATAATCAATTAATAGGAAAGATATGACCATGACCATGGGTACCCGAATATGGGATACCTTAGCATATTTCGGGATGGAACATGCGTGAGGTCAATGTGAAAACTATTTGCCGCAGAAAGAAACGGACAGAGTAACCTTACATACCTTATCTTCCCAAATGTAAATACACAATCCAATGTGTGAGCACAACAATCCCGCTCCTTTCTTACTCTACATCACAAGTACACAACGGAACCAACATTAACCACCAACTACCTTACACATGCATACGACAACAATGAGTTACATGTTTATCTTTAAAATGTCATTTCCTTTTCAACAATACCATTTACGGCATTGTTATACCAACAATACCACATTCATGCCATACGTTGACCACAAGTTACATTCCAAGCATTTAAGATGACCATGAATTACATGAGTCCCTTATAATATTATTTCACCCTTTGCAATACCATTCATGGCATTATCATACCAAAAATACCACAATATTTCATACATTTACCAACACATGTTAACCCAACAACATTTCACCACAAAGCTTCTCCTTTCCACTTTCTCATTCCCACCATATCACAAATAATCCATCAAGTCACCTTAAAACACTTCATAGCACAAATCGGCCAAAATTCCATAATTTACACATGTAGAAAAATAGCAAATTATGGACATAACAACACCATACAAGTTGAGATATCATCAACACCATTCACTTTCATCAAAACATCAAGTCCTTTTTCAAGTTTAATTCACAAGAATTACACATCTTTTTGTAAAAACCCCAAGTGCCATATCCAACACTTTCTAGCATAACCAATATGATCTACATAGTCTATCATGCATATAAGATATTAAATCATCATAATATACACTTACCAAGACTTTCCAAATGATGATCTTGTCCAAAGAGTTGGCTTAGGGTTCTTGAAAAATGAGAGAAATATCTTTGGGAAATTTCTAGAATAGCATGAGAGTGAAAAATGAGAGAAATCTGATTTTTTCCAACTTTTATAGCCCCTTAATGTCCCTTTTTACTCACACACTTGGTCCAATAATAAGTCTCTACTTGGCCAAGATGAATGGGTCAAATTTCCCATATGGGCAATGTCTTCTTTCCATTTTTGGGCCCTTTTTGGGCCCAATTCACTTAACCCGATAAAATCAATAATGTAACGTGTTTAAGTAGTCTCATACGTATTACAATAATATTCCCACTCATGCTATTCATATCCATAGCCTCAATCCAAAAACCAAGTGCTTCTCGCCACGTATGACCCATTTTGACCAAAAGGGTAAAATCGTCATTTTGACGTAAAATTCATTCTCGAGTAATTTTATCATCCCAATATATTATTTCACTCATTTAATGTATATTCTCATGGTTGTAGAAGAATCGTGGCAAAAATCGGCTCAATACGTCTCCGGGAACCCTTGGGACTTAAACAAAACTTTCAACTTTTGAAAGGTGCGCAGGGGCGGCGTGGCACGCTGCCTGGCGCGCCCCTTTGCTGCCTCTGTACTGAAAATTTCATCCCAGAGCGGCGTGTCACGCCCCTGGGCGCGCCCCTCCTTATGTTTTTCCAAAATTTTTGTTTTCGGCTTTTCTTCGCGGGTTCGGTTAGATACTTCAAGTCCTATTCTTTAACTCACTTCTTACCCTTAACATACTTTGTTTAGAGGTCCTCTTAGCCTCGTTTTGAACCCCACAAATGCTCCATGAAAATCACAAAACACCTACGACGCAAGGTTAATCACATTTCCAAGGCCAAATTTCAATTTTTTTGTTTCGTGTGGCTCTCGACACTCAAGTATACATTGTTCAACGTCGTCAAGTAGGGTTGGGAAGGTAAGGGGTGTTACACTAACCCAAACAAGCCCCCATAAGCCCGATGGATATAATCAAGATCAGATATATAGACACTAAGCATGATATAACCAACCAGTACTCCCATATCTATGAAACCGTTTGTCCTATGCAATATCGAATTCAAAATAGATTCACAATATCGTAGGTGAACTATAAAGTGTCGTACTCGAATCGGTCTTTAACACCATCATCATATCATAGATGCCAGACTCGAATCGGTACAATAAGGTAAAGTCACAATAACTAGGCTTGCCCCAAAAAAGGTAAATGCTATATAGGCTAAGGTTCAATATTAACTATAATGTTGTGAATGAAGGACTCCTAAGTCTACAAGGAGCTAAAGGAGATTTTACAACCTAAAAGAGGGCCAATGGGGCCCGCTTCTAAATCCAAAAGTCCATACTAAGGTGATTACTACCCAAAACTGAATAAGTCTCAAAAATTCCACTACAAATTATTACATAAGTCTAAAGAAAGCCAAAAAGCATCATTTGACTAAAAGGAGGGGAAAAAGGGTCGATTCTACCTCCAAAACAGCTCACAATTTGGCCAAAAAAAACAAACTTCACTAACTAAGCAACCAAATCATAATTTCCAACCCAAAACTAGCATAATATTTTATTAATACCATAATAAAGCTCAATATATAAGTAAGATAAGCCTAGCCTACCTGGACGCCGAAGAATGCCAGAGAAAGTCTGCTAAATTAGGGCTTTTCCTTTCCGAGATGCCTCCCAATGATGCCTTGCTATCAAAATAACAATCTGCTCATTAATATGAGAATGATGATACCCATATGCATATAATTGCTTCGGGTACAAAATCTAGCAAAATCTCTCATGTGGGGCTCGCGTATGGAATCATAAATTTGAAACCGTCAAAACGTTCCTTAAGGCTCAAGGACCATTTACCCTCAAGAATGGGTAAATTACAAGCTCCAAATCATCCAACATCAACCCATAAATGAATTAGTGATTTAAACCTGAAATAAAGAATTATCAAGAAATTAGACAGAACTTACAAGGATTAAGGCGAGGAAAAAGGCTTTGACGAACTCTCCAACCTTCCTTGATCTCCCTTGAATCGGCCCCCCCCCCCTCTCTCTATCTCTCTAGGGTTTTTAATGTCCAACACTTAGGGAATATTGAGAGAAAAATGGGTGAAAAGGGAATTAGGTGCACTGCAGGTACCGCTAAAGTGGCCACTCGACCACTAAAGCGGTTTGAAGACCAGGACTGACCTCTGCTAAAGCGGACAGGTGACAATTAAGCGCACCCTGCTAAAGCGGTAGGGCCTCCGCTAAAGCAAACTCGCGGGACCAATGCCCAACCGCTAAAATGGTGCCTAAGCCACTAAAGTGGATTCTACTTAAGTGGACAATGGCTCGTTTAAGCGGTCGCACCAGCTGAAGCAACATCAATACTTTGCAATATTTTTCCTAGTTTCTAACAGGCCCTCGGGATTTGTTCGAACCCCCGTGAATGCAAACGAACTATGCTACCCAATAAAATTTGACATTTTGAACTCAATGGTGCAATAAAAATTTTCATCCGCGGTTGTTTCGAAGAAATGTGGTTCCCACACCCAAATGGCCGTTTTCATCACTTTTCACCCAATTAGTCACTTTTCACCCAATAGCCCAAAATGAGTTCGGAAACCTCGGGACCCAGACCAAGGGTACCCTAGGATAAAATTGAAGTTTCAAAGATGATAGAACTATCAGAATTAGCATACGAGGTCGTTTACCTGAAGTTTAGGCCCGTTATCCAAATTTGAACAATGAAGACTTCAAAATAGGGAATTAGCTCTAAAATCCAAATGAACTGCCCAATAACTGAATTGTCAGCTCCAACAAGTCATAAATGATGTGGGGCAGCTATGAGAAAGCTCTAAATGATAAATTAATGTGGAAATACAGAAAATGATCTGGAGGGTCATTACATTTGTTGATTTGTTAATTGAATATCCAATGTAAAGTTCACTTAACTCTACTTTCTAATGAACATGTTTAGTGTTGACCATCATTAACATATTTTGTGTTAGCGATAATTTTTTTTTGATCTTTTTAATTGTTTCTTTCTTACCATATTTCTGTCAAGACAATAGTACACTTTTTTCTTTTTTAGTTTAGTATGAAGGGTAAACATATTTTTCAAGAAAAATGCTATAGTCTTAAAAAAAGTATAAAACTTATTCCACTTAGGGGATCTAAGTGAGTACTCATTTTCACATATAGAAAATCATAGTTTTGTTCTTACTTTATCTCAATTGCTTCAATCAATACTTATTATATTATTATCAATAATTAGAATTTTAAATTGTCATAACACCATTATCTCCCTATCATATGTTCCACATCATCCTATTACTATACTTTGAAAATGGTCTAGAAAATAATTTTTTTCAAGATAAAATATTTTTACTCTCTTGTATCATACACACTGATGCTTCGTGAAATGACCACATATTTAGGGTCACTTTACTTTAATTTATATTCCTTACGGCTATTATGAATATGTTGTGGTATATGTTTTCCTTAATTCAAGTTTATTTAAGGTGACAAAAGTGAAATCGGACAAAACAGAAGCTATAATGTGCTGAAAATTGAAAAAAAAAAAAAGAAAAGACGTTGGGTATCGAGTATCACAAAAACCTACACAGGCTCATAAAATCAATATTTACAGGAAAGAGATGCAAGTAGAAGTAGAAGTCGCAAAATATATTCCTATATCGCAAAATCGATACCATCTGGCAGACATCAAAAGTCACAATTGTGAAACCGATGTTTGCAAAAGCAAAACCCAGTGGTAGAGTTCTGTGAAAGTATAGTATTTAACTTAATTCTTGGTCCTACCTCTATATAAGTTGACCTACCTTCGTAAAGAACAAACCTTTTGCATATTTTGAGAAAACCTTAAATGTTCTAGGGTTTAGGACACGACAATTAGTGAAAAACACAAGTCTCGAAGAGTGGATTCTACACAACCATAGAGATTAATTGTTATCTTTCTTTCTATGATGCTTTCAAATTATTCATCTTTAGTATCAGTTTTGTCTTCTCAACTTGAATCCTGTCTATGATTTTTCTTATTTTGATTACAACTCTTGTTATAGTTATGCTTCCATGGTTACTATTTTATTATTGAGTATATTCTTGATATTTTTAAGTTAATCTCATACTTGAATTTTTCCAAGGAGTGTATCTAATCCTATAACTCACCCGTGTACTTTAGGTTAAGCTCAGGAGAGACAACTTGTGGTTGAGGAGTTTCATTCATAAGAATTGTGGGCACTAATCCTCATCTAATAATTCCATATTCGGAATATGCATTTACTTGTAATAATGAGTTGCACTTATGTTAATAACGCAGGTACATGCGCGTGCGTACACACACAGACACACACACACACACACACACATATGGATGGATAAAATTTAAAATCCATACACTACACATCAAATCGTGATTCACATGAAAAAAAGTATAATAAGTTATTTTTTTAATTTGTGGTTCATTGTTAATCCTTAGCATACGTGGTAACGTGTTAAATAAACTTCTATTTTATCTCTCTATATAAAATTAAAGCAGAAATGAAAGAAAGCATATGATTTGTGTAAAAATAGTGAAAAATTTATGATTTCACCTTGAATGACACCATAAAAGTTTAAAACCCACACACTATAAATAAAATCACGACTGATACAAAAAAAAGGAAATTAATTTGTCTTTCCTAATATATGGTCCATTATAAATCTATAATGTATGTGATATGTGTTAAATAAGCTTCTATTTTATCTCTCAAAATCTAATTAAAGCTGCAAAGAATAAGAAGAAAACATTAGATTTGTGTACAATAAGTGAAAAAATTAAGTTTTTTCCTTGAATGACACCATATAATTTTTACTATTTTAATAAATTTTAATTTTCATACAAAATAGGTATGGAGTGTATAAAACTATTTAATAAATTTTAATTTTCATACAAAATAGTTATGGAGTGTATAAAACTAAACTTGGAGTATTGAGATAGATTATTTTCATTAAACAACAAAAAGGGGTTAGTAGCTATATTGACCTGTAACAATCGTAGTTGTGAATTCCAATTTTTTCTTTGTCTTGACCATTTGGACCTTTCCCATAGTTGATAAATTCTATTTGTGAGCTGCGGGGTTAGTTGGAACGATCCTCGATGTGTTCGGGAGTGATTTGGGTGAGTTTGAGGTCCTTAGAGACTTATAAAGTAACTAGTTTGACTTCGATCAATATTTTGTGATCCGAGCATCGGATTGTGATTTGATCAGTTTCATTAGATCCGAAATATCAATTTTTGGTTAGTAGCATAGTTAGTTCAGGCCCTGATCCTTGATATTATATTTTAACCTTTTAGACGAAAACTAGTAAAATAAGCTTAATAGGGGCCCCGGAGGATAATTTGTTGTAATCGGTATCTTTTTGAAAATCCAATGGTTCTATTGAGTCTAGAAAATTGAAAATAGCCTAACGGATTATGTAGTTTATTTCTATGGAATCCCGAACGAATCTCAAGGGTCCATTCAGAGACTTCTCAACCTTGCATTTTTATTGGTTTTTCGATTTTTGGTGCATCTAATATTTCTTCTTTGCATTCGCAGGACAAACCTCAAGTTTGCGAATGAGGATTTTGTTTTTAATCATGATCATAGTGGAGGGTTCACGATCGTAAAGGGTGTGGGGTCTTGGTCACCTAGAATTTGAGGGGGCGACTACGTTAGCAGTTCGGTCCCTGGTCGGTTACTCATCGCGATCTCGGTGGACAACCCACAATTGCGAAGGTTTGGTTTTTTTTGAGTCGCGATTGCAACATAAGTGACCAATCACAAAGAACAAATGGGACTTGGGCAAAATTTAATCTCTTTTCTCGTTTAAAACCTTATTTCCACCATTATTAGATTCTAGGAGCACGGTTTGTGATGATTTTTAGGGGGGGTTTCAACACTCTTGCTTGGGTAATCTCAAGACTCCTATTTTTATCATTTCCTATTGATTTCATCTTCAAAATAACTTCAAATCTTTGATTTCAACTTGGATTTTGGGGTTTATATCCTCTCTCTCTTCATATATACATATAATTGGTTTTTCTTTGATCTAAAGTCCGATTTCATCTCATTTTCAATTGGATATACAGAATTATGCTCCTCTTAATATGGGGAGCACGATTCATAAATAAAATTCCAGATTTACCCTTTTTGATTCTGATCTATTTTTTACTATTTTTGGACCTGAATCTAATATAGCCAATATGAGTATCGTTAGTTCCCTTTTGATGTATAAAATACATTTTTTATAGATTTAGTTTGTTTTGAGACTGCTCATGAAGGAAAGGCTCCGTGTTGAAGGGTCTAGGCTTAGATTTTGATTTTTTGAGGTAGGTTATAGCTTTATTTTCTTCAGACTAGGCTGGGTAGTTAACCATTCATGTAAAGCATGCTATGGGTTGGGGAATTAGTCCTGGGAATTATATTTTGAGATTATTATTATTATCGTGTTGCCCTTGTGGGGGCTTATTTGCATATTGTTGTTGACTTGAGAGATTATATTTGTTGTAATGCCCGTGTGGATTCTTTATTTGATATTATAGACCTTATTTGACCATTATTTTCCTCTATCATTATAGTGATGCCCGAGTGAGGGGTTTGAAATGATATTATTGATGTCTTACTTGACTATTAATTTCAGTGGTGTCGTGCAATGGCTTATAACATGAATTATTACCATATTGAGTTGATTTTGAGCTCATTTATACCTGTATTGAACTGATTATCATCTTCATATCGACTTGGCTGTGAGCATTATATCCTCCTTTCATCCATACATATTCATGAGATTGATACCACTGAGAAAATACTAATTTTTGAAAGAAAATGAAACACTTTACAAAACTATTGATCGAGAGATGTATCAGCAGGGTAATTGAGATTGTGAAAGTATATGGATTATGAACCCCTCATGGGTCCTGTCCTGAAGCGCTAAGGCTTGAAAGGTGTATACGAAAGCCATGTGATGGCTTATATAATCATTATTCCACCATTATTGCATTACTTTGCGTTGCATCAGTTGCACTTTTATTTATGTGTTTGTTATCGTGTACTTAGCTGCCATATATATTTGTGCATAGTTATTCTTGTATTGATATTATACTTATCGAATTGTTAAGAGATGCGGTGTGAGCTATCATTTGGGAACTTTTCTATATGTAAGTGGAAGCATGCTCATAGTATTGTTTACCTGTTTTGTTTTCTACTTTGCTCAGTCAGCCTATGATACCTACTGAGTACAAGTGGACCTTACTCACTCCTACTTCTGTGCCCTTTCAGTGCAGATACCCATATAAGTGTGATGCATGATGGATGATTCGTGCAGATAGAAAGCTATACCAGAGATCTGGTGAGCTCCTTGTCTGGAGCCTTGTTCCATCCTCCCTCTATCTTTATGTCTTTATCTTGTATTTCAGATACAGAGTTGAACTTATTAGTTTCTAGTATTGTATTAGATGCTCTTTATACTTATGACACCAAGTTTTAGGGATTGATGTATTTCTTTGGATAATCAGTTATTTGAGGAATATGTCCTGACTTCATTCTAGAAGTCTCATATTTATCTAAACTCTTTCATATTTTGATTTACTTTTCTATTTTAGGGTTTTGGCTTATCTACCAAAGATGGGTTGAGGTAGGTCCCATCATGTCCTCAACTTTTGGGTCGTGATAAAATCGGTATCAGAGTACTAGGTTTACTGGTCTCATAAGTGTAAGAGTAGGATGTCTAATAAAGTCTTACAGATTGATACGTTGATGTCCGTATCTATTTTCGAGAGGCTATAGGACATTTTTTGAAAAAGCTTCTTTGAATTGATTTCTCATCATGCGGGGTGTTCATGCCTAATATTATAAACTTGTATTCCATTCTTTTTTGCGCAGATGGTAAGGACTAGATCAATGCTGAGCCAAAACCCTCTATTGGATCCCCAGTCACTAATCGTGGTCGAGCTAGAGAAAGCAGTTGGAAATGAGGAGTTGCTCGGACCAGAGGATGGGTGTTGTGACCCAGCTATACACGCAAGTGCACATGATCGTTCAAGTAATATAATGGCTCCTTTAAAAGAGTCGGATATCGAACCCCTGGGACTTTCGTCAACAGAAATTAATTTTAGACTTCAAACAATAATTAAAAACTCGTGTTGCAAAAAGGACAAGGGATTTGTTACTAAAAATTAAATGATTGCGGGATATAAACTACTATTTTTGCTACCGTAACTTCAGTTTTCGTAAATATGATATAAAAGTCAATAAAAAGTAAGTTCCCAGGATCAAGGCACTCAGAACATCATCTCTAGAACATGAATATTACTGGTTTAAGCAATTTGAGTTGTTTATCTATGTTATTGATCACAAGGTTAATATTATGATTATATTCGTCTCGAAACTATAACCTTCTACTAGAAATTGGAAACCTAACTACATCATTGAGTGGAGATATATTTAATCAATTCTAACGCCTTTAAGCTATCTTCCCCGTATTTCAACAAGTGCGGCAAATTAGGTACCTCTTGGTCCTAACCGCATATCAATCTCTTGGAATGTCTTCCTCAAGTAAAGATCCCACTCCTTATATTCCACGTTCTATCTCTCAGTTTCTCTCTCGAGCTCCTCTCAAGACAATAAATTTATTTCAATGGTAATCAAGCATTAAAATAGTAAAATCAAGAATATAAGAATAGGCAATAATTGATAAACTCCAGCAAAAACCAATAATGTTCAACTCTAGAGATTCATGTTCATCGCCTCAACCCCAAAAATAAGGAATTTTAGCCACTCATACCATGAATTAACATCATACTTTGATCAAAATTCATAAAAAATAAAAAAAAAGCTGAAAAGAAGAAGTATGAAACCTAATTTCAATGCCAAAACGCCCCAAAGTAGTCTAACAATGATGGAATAATCATATAATAACCCAAAAGCCCTATTTATAGACAAAAACTTGAGGCAAAAATTGCCAAAAAGCGGCCCGGCACGCCCCTGGGCGCACGTGTCACTTAGACAATTTTTTGCCTCTGAAAGGTAGTGCATGAGCAGCCCGGCACACCCCTGGGCGCACCCCTCTGCTGTCTAACTGAGCAAAATTTTTGTCAAAAGATGCCCGGCATGCCCCTGGGCGCCCCTGGCATTTAGACTCTGATTATCTTCCTTTCTTCGACTTTTGTTTGCGGATTTGGTTGGTTTCTTCAAGTTCAAATCTTTGGCTTGCCTCTTATCTTTAATATCCTTTGCTCGTATCTCCTCCAAGCCTTGCTTTCCACTCCAAAAATGCTCCAAATAGTCACAAATTTCACCTACAAGGGTCTAATCACATTTATTAGCGCAATATCAAATATTCCATCACAACAATATAAAATACATACTTATTGCTATCAAAACTAAGGTAAATATGGGTCAAAGTCGGCAATAAGGCATATAAATGCGCCTTAGATCACCACCCCACACTTAAACCTTTGATCGTCCTCGAACAATAACCATACTCAACCCAAGGCGACTTTAGACCATCATAACCAATAGGTATTCAGGCATAGCTACACAACTAACTTCATCAAATTATGCAACTAACATGCTAACATCACCAACAAGTGAATAGAAAATTGAAACAACCTATCCTCACAAAACAACTTTACTAGTTGGGAATTCATACATGACACGTTATCAATAGATCAACACACTTTGCTAAACGTGAGCCCTCACCACTAGAGAATCACCCAATATCTCACTCAATTCATTCAAAGTAATGATTAAATGGGTGCATGAGTAAAAGTTCTCTCACTCTCGAAAAGAATTCACATTAAACACAAGATGAACCATAATCTTGCCCTTAGGGAATTACTCCACTAAAAGTAGAATGTCAAAGCTCAAGATCAAGTAGGACTTTAAGGGTTGTAATGTAGGCTACGGGATGGGTAGGAAATATTTGGTTAAGAATAGTGACTATCTTCCCTAAGCTCTTTAATACACTACAATTCACTTAAAGATCACCTCCAAGCAACCTATTTTTCACCACTTTTGTCTTTCCAATTCTCTCTTTGTTTTGACCTATCTCTTTAAGCTAGTTTACACATATTAGGCAAGGAGTATTTGCTATCAACACATGATTCACTTCTTTTGGTCAATCAATTTTTTTTTTCTTTTCATTACATTACTCCCTACCAACAACACATAAACTTTTTCACACACCAAAAGCTATTTACTTGGGGCTTGAACTTCACTTTTTCCTTCTTCAATTTTTATACTCATTAACATCTCAATTTCTCAACTAAAGTGCTTAGGATTTTTTGATAAAATTACGGTTAATTGAAAAAAAGGATTAAGCTACATATAAGGCTACCAAAGAATAGGCTAAAGGCTCAACGGGGCTAACTAAGATCATGCAAAAAGGGTAGATAAGGTAGGTATAAAACATGGCTATCAAAGAAATGCCTATATCATCTCCTAAACTCAACACCCTTGATTTCACTTTGAAAACACACAGGGAAAGTTCTAGGCATCAATATACATATGGAATATCACATAAACCTCACTCACACATGGCACATGTTTAACTCAAGCAGGCTCACCATACAATTTATACGAAGTCATGAACGAGTTCAACATTAAGCAACTTATCAAGTCGACTAAGTGAGCATTAGATGTCTCAACACTTGCTATTGTATATTTTAGCATGTTCCACAATTATACCGGACGTGTATGTGTAATTACATAGCAAGCAAGAACACCCAACAATAACATACCTAATTTGCTCTTAAGACGGTCGTCATCCATCCATCATAGAGAAAAACTCCTAATACTATGACTAAAAGAGACTCAATCTAAAAAACAAAATCTTTTTGTGCTTTTGTAGGTTCAAAGGGACTATCCTCAGTAAAAGAACCTAAAACAAAGGCTAAGGAACCCAAAATAAAATAACTAAAAACACACATATACACATATAAAAGGAATCCCATAACACCCCACCCCATACATAAAAGATGAGAATTGTCCCCAATGCTTCATAAATTAAACAAGTTAAGAGTAGGGTGTAAGGAGCTCTCTGGTCAATCGAGGAAATCGTCATCCTCCGGGCCACATACTGCTAAAGGTGTATCATTCGCTTCCACCTCGCCCTCATCTGATTTGGGTTGGTGGTCATTCTCATCTGTGGGGACATCATCATCCACAGGCTCAACAAAATCTATCCCAATCCGCAATAATGCCATGGCATGCTCATTTAGAGGATAGTACCTCTCAACCTGGCTTATCTCATCTGCCGTAGGCGGCCTACCCCCAGTCCTATGGCGTATCATCTCCAAACCATACATACGGGCTAAGATCTCGTCATCACGAGTGTGACGCTCTGCTAATGTGAGAGTGGGGCTGAGCGTATTAGGCGCTTTGGTTTAGGTGACGTCAACAGGTGTCGTCACCAAAGGAGGATGATAATCAAATGCGTCTTACGCCATGTCGAATGATCTCATTAATTTAGTCAATACACCTCTAAAAGCATAACAAAGGCCTCCCTGTAGATGAGATCGGTGCATAGCCGATAGCACCACAAAAACCACATCAATTTTTACATCAGTCATTAAATCATAAACCAAACAAACTCGTTCCCTTGTGACCTCCGTCATGTGGCTACCTGAAATCAAGCAACAACAAATAATTTCAAACAAATTTGTGCTTCTTTATTGAAATGAGCATAGGGTAAACTCATGTGGTACCCTCTTTTATGGTGTCAAAACCACCTTACCATCGAACGTTGGCTACAAAGTGTGTGTCGAATCTGTGCATAGGGAGGCCGAACATTCAGCTTATGCAGGTTGTGGGGACTAGCACGAGTGTGTGCTCCCAATACCCATTTAGCCCTAGGAATTCCAGTATGACATCTGACCTTCGCATAACCACCGATATCGTAGGTGCATATGGGTTCCAATTAGCATATAATTCCCTCACAAGATGAAGGTTACAATCAGTTGGTTTTGCAAAGATGAAACCCATACCCAATTGCATAATGCCCTCCAATATTTTTGAGTAAGTATGAGCTAGACTGGCCTGATCAATACACTCATCTGCAAAGTATTTTGCCTCGGGGTGACTCTTGTACCAATTCTTTCCGGCACTAGAGACAATATTTAACCCATATTTTCTTTTCTGGCCTTTAGGGACTGGGGGAGCCATTGGAACCTTATTGCCTGATTGTCTTCGCTTGAATGAACTTGAAGCTGCCACGTTAGATTCCGACATGGTACCTGTGACAAAGTTCCAACAAGTATGTCAATTTCCCATCCAAATATAGCTAAACAACTCAATGAGTGTTGGCTTTAAAGACCACCCCGCACTTAGTTGACAGACTTCCCCTTCTTACTTAATGCTCAACCAAGAATTCCAACCCACATTCAAGTTCATCATCCCAACAAAAGTTCCACATTCCCATGAATATCATTATAATGGAGTACTTGTTTTACTCAAGAATTCAAACAAGTTCCATGCAAATTCAATAATATATGGGTTGTATCAACTGACTTCAACAAGAAATTTGCTCAACTACCACTATTTAAACTAAACCCACTTGCAAGTTGTTCAACTGAAAACATGATTAGTTATAACACTTTCACTTGCACTTCAAGTTCTTATTCATGACACCCCATAAATTCCAACTCTAGCATAATAATCAATTCAAAATATAAAGAAACTAAAGGGCACAAAAAATTTGAAGTGCATCATCCCCAAATTTCTCAACATTCACATAGCAATCTAGAGAGAGAAAGCTTAAAGAAAACATACCTTGGTAGCTCTAATGGAGTCTTGCAATCACAATCTATGGATGAGAAGGGGAGAGGCATGATTTGTGATGGAAGGAGAAGAGAAAATTAAGAGAGAAAATTGAATTTATGGGGAGAAAATCGGGTATGGGTATGAGAGTTATGATGAATAGAAAGAGAATTGGGGATTTTAATAGTGGGGGGGGGATGGTTGGGTGGGTCGCCTTTGTTTAACACTTAGCCAAATAAATTCAAGGGGTAGCAGCCCGGAACGCTAGGTGTCGCACTACCCCACTGCCAAATGGAGGAAAATTTTGGGTAGGAGCGGCCTGGCATGCTGCCTGGTGCACTTGCCTACTGCCTTTGCCACATAAAAAAATTTCATATTGGGCCTGGCACACTAGTTGCTGCGCCTTATACTTTAATTCATACCTGAGTGGTGTTTTGCATTTTTTGACATATATCGGGGCTTTTTCAAGTCCCAATACTCAAAAACTTCATCTCAACGTATTTCATACCTTCCCGGCACCTTCAAAAGATCATTAATCCTCCAATTTACCTTTTCCTCATAGATTTCCTTGGTAAAACACTTTGTGTACCTCTTTATAAACAATAAATCCTAGAACTAAGTTAGAAAAGAAAATTTTTAAAAGAAATGGGTTGCCTCCCATCAAGCGCCTTAGTTTTGGTCGTGGCACGACTCTTCGTTTTGTTTTTTTTACTTGATAATTCCTAACTATTACAATACATTAATGGGTTGCCTCCCATCAAGCGCCTTAGTTAATGTCGTAGCTCGACCAAGCTTGGCTTACTCATCCTCAAGGTAAAGCACGTCCTCCTTACGCTTCTCATCTTCACAAAAATAGTGCTTCAATCGTTGGTCATTCACAAGAAATTTAGTACCATCACCTTTATTCATGATTTCCACCGCACCATGAGGAGTAGTGCAACTTACCTCAAAAGGACCACTCCACTTAGATCTTAGCTTGCCCGAAAAAAACCTAAGTCTAGAATTAAACAGTAGTACCAATTGGCCTGGCTCGAAAGTGCATTGGTGAATGTGCTTGTCGTGCCATCGCTCATTTTCTCTTTATAAATCCTCTTATTTTCATACACATGAAAACAAAACTCTTCCAACTCATGTAGTTGCAACAACCTCCTTTGACCAGCCAACTCCGGATCTAGGTTCAACTTTTTCACCGCCCAATATGATCGGTGTTCAAGCTCAATCTGGAGGTGACATGCTTTCCCAAAGACAAAATGGTATGGAGAAGTCCCTATATGTGTTTTATATTCAGTTCTATAAGCTCAAAGAGAATCATCTAGCTTAAGCGACCAATCTTTTCTCAAAGTATTCACAGTCTTTTGCAAGATTTGTTTTATCTCGCGATTGGACACTTCAACTTGGCCACTTGTTTGAGGATGATACGCTGTTGAAACCTTGTGTTAGAACCATATTTATCCAACACACTCTTCACCCAATAGTTTATAAAGTGTCAACCTCCATCGCTAATAATAGCTCTTGGAGTTCCAAACCTTGTGAAGATATGTTTTTGAAGGAACTTCACCACAACCTTAGAATCATTTGTAGGAAGAGCAACAACCTCAACCCACTTGGACACGTAATCCATTGCTACAAGTATGTATTTATTTCCATTTGAATTTGGAAAAGGGTCGGGCTCATAAAATCTATTTCCCACATATCAAAAATTTCAATTTCAAGGATGTTAGTTAAGGGCATCTCATTTCTACTTGAAATTTTCCCCATACGTTGGCACTGGTCACAACTTTTTACAAAATCATGTGCATCTTTAAATAGAGAAGGCCAAAAGAAACCTGATTGTAAAATTTTACGGGCTGTACGTTCACCACTATGATGACCACCATAAGGTGATGCGTGGAAACTCTCCAATACATGATTAACCGCCGTATCCAGAATACATCTTCTCACCACTTGATTGGTCCCTTGCTTGAATAAATAAGGCTCATCCCAAATATAAGAATGTGCCTCATACGATAGCTTCTTCTTTTGTTGAGGGCTTAAATAAGGAGGAAATAGCCCACTCACCAATAGATTCACAGTTTACGCATACCATGGAAACTCTTAAACCTCTAATACTAGTAATTGTTCATTTGGATATTCCTCATAGATACGCATCATCAGCTACATGTGTCGAACTCTCAAGTCTAGAAAAGTGGTCGGCAATCTGATTTTCTGACCCCTTATTATCTTTAATATCCAAATCAAACTCTTGTACTAATAAAATACATCAAATCAATCGCGACTTAGCATCTTTTTTATTTAACAAATAACGTATGTCAATATGATCTGCGTATACAATGACGCAAGTGCCCACCAAATATGATCTAAATTTATCAAAGGCGTACACCAAAAATAGCATCTCCTTTTCAGTCACCATGTAATTCACTTGGGTTGCATCAAGATTTTTAATCGCATAATAAATAGAGTGAAATACCTTGTCCTTCCACTGACCAAGAACCGGACCTACTGCAACATCACTCACGTCACACATAAGCTCAAATGGTAGATCCCAATCCGGAGCAATAAGGATGGGTGCTTCAACCAACTTCTTCTTCAAGATCTCAAATGCCTTCACACATGACTCACAAAATAAAATTTAACATCTTTCTCTAAGAGTGTGCACATGGGGCATGCAATTTTGGAAAAATCTTTAATGAACCGTCTGTAAAAACTATCATGTCCCAAGAAACTATGCACCCCTTTCACAGACACAGGTGGAGGCAATTTCTCGATAACTTCAATCTTGCTCTATCAACTTTGATCCCTTGCTTTGACACTTTATGTCCAAGAACTATACCTTCCGTCACAAGAGAAGGACATTTTTCCCAATTGAGAACAAGATTAGTTTCTTCATACCGAGCAAGGATTCTATCTAGGTTTTGCAAACATACCTCAAAAGAGTTACCGAAGACCAAAAAATCATCCATAAAAATCTCCACAAACTCCTCCACCATGTCATAGAAAATTACCATCATGTAACGCTGAAAAGTAACCGGTGTGTTGCACAATTCAAAGGGTATACGCTTGAAAGCATAAGTATCGTAAGGACATGTAAATGTAGTCTTCTCTTGATCTTGAGGATCTATAGCAATTTTATTATACCCAGAATATCCATCAAGAAAGCAATAATATTCCTGCCCGGCCAAATGATCCAACATCTGATCAATAAGGGATCGGATAATGATCTTTCCTTGTGGCATCATTTAGTTTCCATAATCCATGCAAATATGCCACCCAGTCATAGTTCTTGTAGGAATCAACTCATTTTTGTTATTCATGATTGCCGTCATACCACTCTTTTTTGGGACGCACTGTACTGGACTAACCCATGTACTATCAGAGATAGGGTAGACAATGCCCGAATCTAACCACTTAATTACCTCTTTCCTTACCACTTCTTTCATTACTGGATTCAAGCGTCATTGGTGTTGTACACTCGGCTTATGCCCTTCCTCTGTGTAAATTTTATGTAAACACAAATGCGAATTAATACCATGGATGTCAGACATTTTCCATCAAATAGCCTTCTTCCTTCGTTTGAGTATCCCTCTTTGGCATAGATACCCATAAGATCAAGGAACTGCACCATTTCATTAGCTTCCACATCACCAAAAATATCTTGCCCCATCAAAACTCTTTCCAAGAGATCTATCGACAAAGTGTGGATGCTTTCAGTCGCCAAATCTATAGCCGTGATAGCTGACAAGTTCTCATAAATTTCTGGTAGCTTCAAAGCCCTATATACATCAAATACCTCAACCTTATCATGAGCTCGCATAGTCAATTTCCCTGCAGCTACATTAATGATCGTACCCCCTGTGGCCAGAAATAGATGCCTCAAAATAAATAGGACTTCCGGGTCAGGCTCAAAATTAAGCACCACAAAATCAACTGGAAAGATCAACGAAACCACTTGAACTAGAACATCCTCAACAATACCATCCGGTCTAGTCACGGATCGGTCTGTAAGATGCAAAATAATAGTAGTACGTTTAGGATGACCCAAACCCAACTCTTTGAAAATCAAGTGGGCATCAGATTAATACTAGCCCCCAAATCACACAACCCACGAGCACAAACACGATCTCCAATGTAATTTTTACAGTGAAGCTTCCAGAATCCTTCAGCTTGGTTGGTAAACAGTTTTGAATGCTAGAGCTGCACTCCTCAGTAAGTGCAACTGTGGCATACTCTGTCAATCTACTCTTGTTTGCCACAATATCCTTCACAAACTTAGCATACTTTGGAATACCATGCAAGATATCCACAAGTGGTAAATTAATGTGCACTTGCTTAAGTAATTCAATGAACTTGCCAAATCATTCATCTCCCTTCTTCTTTTTGAATTTCTGAGGAAAAGAAGGAGGCAACTTTACACTCCGGACCACTTTCTCATCTTGGGAGCTTTTGTTAGACTCAACTTGTTCGTTTTCAACCACAACTTCTTTCGACTCCAATTCTTCTGCTGGTGGAACTGTATCCTCTAATTGCTTACCACTACGAGTAACAATAACGCTCACCTTCCTTGAGTTAGGATCAGTGTCGCTTAGAAGACCTTCTTGAGGCCTTGTATTCTGTGCATTTGTTAACTGACCAATTTCCTTCTCCAAATTTTGAGTAGCCAACTGATTGTTCCTCACATCTGCTGCTAGCTTAGCTTGCTTCGCCAAAATCTGCTTCAACATATCTTTAATTCTCATATTGTCGGGCTTAGCACCCATTTGATTACCTTGACCCTGTTGTTAGTTGTATTATGGTGCGTATCCTTGAGGCATATACTAATTTTGATTATTTCCCCAAGATAAGTTTGGGTATTTTTCCACCCAACATTATAAGTATTTCCATAATTTTGTGCTCCACCTCCTCTTTGGGCATTACCCACAAAGTTCACGGAATCTGAATTTGCACTGTACAACTTACTGGTATGGTCCCCGTTCTCGCATACATCATACCCCACAGAACCATGTTGTTGTACTACATTTACAGGAGCTTGTTGTTGTCCCAAATTTAGACTGCTGAAGTGATTGTTCATCATGTTTTGCATGGATGGAATTTGGGCAGATAATGTTGTGACTGCGTCCACCTCTAGTTTCGCAGCAACCTTCTTTGTGGAATTTCTAGAATTATCACCATGCCAATATGGATTTCCCTGCGAAATATGATTCAACAAAGCATATAATTCATCATAAGTTTTTTCTAAAGCTTGTCCACCTGCAGCTGAATCAAGTAGAATTTACTGTTGGGGTCGAGAGCCTCAATAAAAGTATGCACCAACACTTCATTTGGTTGGTGGTGATGAGGACAATCCCTCAAAATGGATTTGAATCTGTTCTAAGCTTGGTACAAATTTTCATTATCTCTCTGTCTGAAACTCAATATCTCACTCCTCACCTTTTCTGTCTTTCCAGACGAAAAGAAACTTATCAAAAATTTATGAGCAAGATCATCCCAAGTCGTGATAGAATTTGCCGGCTATGCATCTAACTACCTTCTTACTTCCCCCAACAGAGGAAAGGGGAACAAAGTTAGTCTCACATAATCCAAAGACACACCTGCAGGAATATATGTGTCACTGATCTCCAAAAAATTTTGGATATGTTCATGAGCAAGACTTGTAAACTGTCCATTTGAATGCAAGAGTTGCACCATGTTCTGTTTAAGCTCAAATCTATCTCCAGCTGTTGGTTTTTGAATACTAGAGGTCACATGAGTAGCGAGCGGGATTACCACATCGCGAACTATCCTAGCTGGCATAACGGCCGACTCACGTCTATTTTCCACTGGATCCACAGGATCAACTGGATTTGCTGGATTCCTTAGGTGTTCCACTCGATCCTCAATTCTTACAGGATTACCCCGTATGCCTTCGTCAGCCAGTTTGAACTGCGGGATTGGGTAAACTGTAGCCTGTCTCCTCAATTAATTAAAGTATCTCTCAGTTTCAAACTGTGGGATTACCAAATCTTTGTTCCTTGCCAGTGTTTAGATGAAGTAAACCTACAAAATAGAACAAGTAAGATCATTGTCAACACTAAGCTAAAAATTAAAGTAAAAACATCAATAATTGAAATCTATTTATTTGAAAGTCCCCGACAATGGCGCCAAAAACTTGTTGTGACCCAGCTATACATGCAAGTGCACGTGATCGTTCAAGTAATATAGTGGCTCCTTTAAAAGAGGCAGATATCAAACCCAAGGGACAATCGTCAACAAAAGTCAATTTTAGACGTCAAACAATAATTAAAAACTCGTGTTATGAAAAGGACAAGGGATTTTTTACTAAAAATTAAATGATTACGGAATATAAACTACTATTTTTGCTACTGTATCTTCAGTTTTTGCAAATATGATATAAAAGTCAATAAAAAGTAAGTTCCCAGGGTCAAGGCACTCAGAACATCATCTCTAAAACATGAATAATTCCGGCTTAAGCAATTTGAGTCGTTTATCTTGGTTATTTATCATGAGGTTAATATTATGATTATATTCGTATCGAAACTATAACCTTCTATTAGAAATTGGAAACCTAACTACATTGTTGAGCGGGGATAGATTTAACCAATTCTAACGCCTTTAAGCTATCTTCCCATATTTTTGAACAAGCACGGCGAATTAGGTACCTCTTGGTCCTAACTGCATATCAATCTCTTGGAATGTCTTCCTCAAGTAAAGATCCCACTTTTTATATTCCACGTTCTATCTCTCAGTTTCTCTCTCGAGCTCCTCTTAAGACAATAAATTTATTTCAATGGTGATAAAGCATTAAAATAGTAAAATCAAGAATTTAAGAATAACCAATAATTGATAAACTCCAGGAAAAACCAATAATGTTCTACTCTAGAGATTCATGTTCATCGCCTCAACCCCAACAATAAGGGATTTTAGTCACTCATACCGTGAATTAACATCATTCTTTGATCAGAATTCATAAAAATAAAATAAAAGCTGGAAAGAAGAAGTATGAAACCTAATTTCCATGCCAAAAATGCCCCAAAGTAGTCTAACAATGATGGAATAATCATATAATAAACCCAAAAGCCCTATTTATAGACAAAAAACTCGAGGTAAAAATTGCCAAAAAGCGGTCCGGCACGCCTGAAACTTAGACAATTGTTTTCCTCTGAAAGGTAGTGTATGAGCAGCCCAACACGCCCCTCTACTGTCCAACTGAGCAAAAGTTTTGTCAAAAGCGGCCCGGCAAGCCCCTGGGCACGCTTGGCACTTAGACTCCGATTATCTTCCTTTCTTTGACTTTTCTTTGCGGATTTGGTTGGATTCTTTAAGTTCAAATCTTTGGCTTGCCTCTTATCTTCAATATCCGACGCTCGTAGCTCCTCCAAGCCTTGCTTTCCACGCAAAAAATGCTCTAAATAGTTGTAAATTTCACCTACAAGGGACTAATCACATTTATTAGCACAATATCAAATATTCCATCACAACAATATAAAATACATACTTATTGCTCTCAAAACTAAGGTAAACATGGCTCAAAGTCAGCAATAAGGCATATAAATATGCCTTAGATCAATGGGCTAGGGTGGCCTCTCCTAAGCCCGATAGTTATGAAGATGAGGAGGATTATCAGATAGAGGATGTGGGACAAGCTTAGGCCCTTTAGGGTTTAGTTACCACCCCGGTATTACAAGATTTGTTGATTCTTCTATTTGCCCATCTGGATGTCATTCCCCAGACAAGTATTCCACCGAGTATGCCAGGTAGTTCTCAGACTCTGGGAGGTATTTAGCTGCCAGGGCAGGCTCCTACTTATGTTTTTCTAACTCCAGGGGTACAGCCAGCTACTGTGGTACCCCCTAGTGTTGATACCTTGCCTACTAGACTTGGTGTTCCTCCTATTACTTCGGGACCTATGAATGTATTCTGATGATCAGAAGGGGTTTGAGAGATTCATTCGCTTCGCTCCTCCCAAGTTTAATGGTGCCATTAGAAGGATGCCAATAAGTTTGTAATGACCTGCTACATCGTTACTGAAAATATTTGTGATAAAGGTATACAAATCTCATTTGTCATGGGAGTTAGGATCAATTCCTTGGTATATGAGTGCATTAGTTATGAATTAAGGTCATATAATGCCCCTATCCCAAAGTTTAGTTGAAAGAGTCCTTACTGATTTAGTTTCAGACTAACTTCAAACTAGGGTCAACTTCAAATGATCACTCCTCTTAGAATATAGAGAGTTATAGGTCTTAATACCCATTATATTAAAGATCTTTGAGTCTTCTTTCTAATGCCACCAACCATTTATTAATCTAGTGTTGGAGTAAAAGGTTATGATCATTTTACTGAAGACTGTCTGTAGTAAAAAGCTGAGGCCGCCGTAGCTGGTTCAGGTCGCTATAGCGGGAATTTTCCTACTTTAGCGGGACAACAACAATTTATAAGATTATTTTGATGGGTTTCAGTCCATAAACTCTAAAATTTCATTCCTAAGCCCTAGAGAAGCAATTTTCTCATGGTTGGGGTGGAAATCCTTCATTGAGGTAAGATATTTACTCCCTTTTAACATCGATTAATCCGTTCTTCTTCTATAATCATTAGAATGGGGAATTATGGTGAAATTCTGGTGGTCAAGAACCCTAGGTTCATGAAATTATGGGGTAAACCTATGGGTATGAGTATTTTCACCTAAAATTGATTTTAGATTGTACATTAACTCTTTCTAGTATGAAATTATGATTCAAAAACAGGAATTTTGATGGCTGGGTACCTTAAATTCTATAAAGATGGGACCTTTAGCTTTAAAACTCTATTAATGGATGTGGGTTGAGCATGGTAGAGCTATTTAGTGGTTAATTGTCACGACCCAATTTTCTCAGGTCATGATGGCACCTACTCTAACCTACCAGTAGGTAAGCCAACTCGTAGTCCAGAATATCTAGTAACGGACTACCAAGAGAAAAGAAGAAACTGCAAAATAAATATAATAAATAGGGTACTATAATTCACAAACCTGGTGGAGCTAGTGGAAGAGCTTCTAACACAATAGGAGTACAAGTGAAATACAGGGTAAATATACATACAAAGATGTCACTGAATACAACATAGAGGTCAGTCTAACAATAACAGATAGAGAGTAGGAGCACTCCTACCGTCAGGAGCTCACCCTAAATCTCCGATCCATGGATGCTCAGCACGATGCACACATCAAAGGCGATAACTCGTACTATGATCTGCAGGGTGCAAAAGTGTCGTATGAGTGCCAAACACGTGATACTTTTTAGGCATCGGCCAACTGAGCTCCAAAAATAATGTAGACATAAATAGCATATAAGTAAGAATATAACTGCACGCTACTATCCAGTCAAATTAAGCATAATGAAGCTAATTGAACAATAAGGATACACTATCCTATCCTAACAATATTTATGACTAAAGTACAATACCATATATCACTAGCCAATATACCGATGAAGAGTGAAAGAAGGATATACAGTAGTATGCGAGGCCAAAGAATAAATATAAAATATGAATATACAAACAAAGAGAGGAATATATGGAAATACCATATATATATATACATAGAAGACTAACTCAAAGGTAATAACTTGAGGGAGCCAACCTAACATCTCGAGGATCATAGCCAAGAAAGGGAGCTGATACTAGCATACTCAAAGCCTCTAACCCAAAATGCTACTAATCATAAGGTAACCTAATAATAATGCACCTTACCATGATAAAGAAAGGGAAAACCAAAAACATATCGACAATCTTAGATACCAGTCCATAATTATCTTGCCACGAACTAACCTGTATAACCAACAATAAAGTAACCGGCTAGTCTGGACAAACATTATACTAACTGGTCCCTCATAAGCCCAAAAGGTTCTGTCAGTCACTCAACATACAACAATCATAACCTGTACCTATACAGCCCCCCATAAGATCAATAGTTATAGGCACCAAATAACTATACTGGTGATAGGCAATGTATATGAATAAATGAAATGCAGCATAAATTGGAAATACGATGTCCAATCAAAGTACCATAATGTAACAAGTGTACACACTTCCTCCATCTTAGTAGCTTGCAAAGGCAGGACCTAAGGTGACCATCCTTCTCCAGCACTGCGGCTCACAGATGAAGGGGCCCCTAGAGAACTTGGGATATCCGTATACACTGCCTGGTCCCAAACCAGGACTTCCAATAATCATCATAATCAATCTACTCCATCCAGTAGCAGAGATATATATAAGTATAATCAGTGTACGGACTCAAACCGTGACTGAAAGTGATATCGAACAAAATACGAGAAGAGAAATAAAGTACAAAAATCATGAAAACAAACTAAGATAATAAGGCAAGAAAGTAAATATATATTGAATGACGCAAAGATAGGAAAATCAAAGAAACCAAAGGCTATTTTAAACCCTAAAACCTCTATTGAATTAATCCTACAACCACCAATTCACATACGTAAACCACGAGGGAATCAAACTCCCACGTAACCAATGTTTCAAAACAAGCTAATCCTAGCTCTCACACTCTCAACTGTATATCTCATATTAATTCATCAAAATCTTACTAAAAATGAAGAAGGAAACTAATATTTATAGCCATGGACTATTGATTACATTTATGGGCCAAAAGTGACCCATTTCATCAAAAGAGAGAAAGCTGGCCGCTTTGGCCCATATTCCCACCCAGATGGCCATCTGCTAGCGCAGGTGAAGGGCAAAAATGCCATCTGTGGGTGCAGGTGGCTTCGCAGGTCACTCTAGAATGTCTCTGAGATCTTTTTTGCCCTCCAATGACCCCTCCAATTGCCCTCCAATAACCCCTTTAATGGCCCTCGATCCTTTTTTAATGCATTGGGCAACACATAGCACTCCTTAAATGGTATCAAGATGGTTTGAAACACATCTAGATTCCTTGGAGTGTTTGTAGTTCTCAAGATTGCTTCTTTGTTGAAGTCTTGAGGTGAATTTGGCTCCCAGCTCCAAGCTATCATCTACACTTGGTATTGAGCTTTTGGGAGATTGAAAAGGGTCCTCCAAATGTATCCTTGCATCCTTGGGATGATCGTGGCTTGGGAACTTTCGTATCGGCCTTGAATTATAGTCCTTAGAAGGTTAACGCCGATTTGGTTTGTATCATGCTTCCCTTCTTGAAAAGGATTCAAACTCGAATACAAATCTTGCAAAACCATAGGGAAAACAAGCAACAACAATATCCTCATGGAATGAGGGTTAGGGTTAGTATCAATAAACTTATCACCAAGCCAAGGAGGAACACACTTAAAGCTAAAAGAACCAAGGTAACTAGTCAACCAATCATGAAAAATCACATTGGTTCCATGTCTAAACAAACACACAATCCCTTTTTAGTTAAGAGCCACATGATAATCTCTATAGCTAAGTGCAATATCATGAACAAGATCATTCCAAGTTAAGCGTCCACTGAATGTGCTGGGTATCTCCAAGAATGGGATTACTCCCAAAGCATCACCGGGGTAAAATACAAAGGTATTCCCCACACAATTCAACAAATACATTACCTATAATATCGTAATGTAATCAAGTAGTAACACTAAGAATTTATCACATGAATGAAAAGAAGTGTTGCTACTATGTGAACCATACAAAGATGTACCCTCTTGACAAAACACCAAGTTTGGGGTATAAAAACCACCACATTCCAAATGGTCACCGGGGTCAAATGGGAGAAGTATCCATGAACATTGGTCAATGTAATGCTCATTCTCCCAAAAGATGCCTTGATCACAAAAAATACATATTCTCTTCATAACCATGGGCAATATCATAAGCAAATAGAGAGTCAAGAAAGGTGTCACGCAAAGTGATTTCCTCTAAGGTGTCCTCAAGAACATATTCACTATTATGTGCAAGAACATAATCAAGAGTATGCTCAAGAATTGGAACACTTAAAGAAGAAAAAATAGTTGGGACACCAATAACACCTTCCATTTCTTCACATTCTATTCCCATAAGAGTACTCTTATTTTTCAAGAAGAGATTTCTATCTTTAGGAGGAATGTTGTCACACCATAGTGGGTTGTTAAATAGAATATATCCCTCAAGAAGAGCTAAATCATTAACATGATCTACACCACTAGGTAGAAGACTAGGAGTGGTTTCATCCTCTTCAAACAAAACATTATACTTAAAGAGAGAAGGGTCAATCTAAGAAGGAGGATTAGAACATGTAAGTTCGCTTTCAAAAAGACAATTATCAAGTTTTGAAGAAGTGTCCAGCACAAGATCACCTCTATAAGAAAGGCAAGTAATAGGACCTTCATCAAAAGACATGCTTAAAGAGTCACTCCTATTCAAATGATCAATATTAACAACATCATCACTAACTTGAGGTTCACTAATCACATCACAAACACCCTCAAGTAGTGGACTAGATTCACACACAAGTTGATCTACACCATCTTCATGAGATAATGTACTATTATTCAACACAAAGGCTTCAACACTAGGTGGACTCAAATCGTTCTTACAAGAAGAGTCAATTCGGTCATCAATTGAATCAACTAATGTATCCACACTCTCAACATGTACATTATCGTCACGAGGTAAAGAATCATTAGGCTCACATATGGATAAGCTATCAATCACACTCAATTAGCTACTAGCCACACAATGATCTTTCACATTTATTAAAGTGCAAGAGTTAGCTTTTTTACCTTGAAGCTCATGAGAAAATTCTTCTTTACCTTGGGGTAAGGCTCTTAGTTCCGAGACGTAGGAAGCTATCTTGTCCATCATATCCGTAGATGTTGACTCCTTGTTGGAAACTTGTGTTTCTTCATTCTCCACGATTATACCTACACAAGTGTCCTCACTAAGAGAAGGACAAAATAAAAGGTTAGATTGAATTTTTGGTAACCCCCTCACTTCACTCCTCACAACCTCTCCTTTTTTCGCTCTTGGGTTACCATTTTGCACTTTCTTACTCCTCTAAATCTTTTGTCTCTCTTTATCAGGGGACTTGGAGTAAGGTGTCATATTTCCTTGAGGCTTGGGAAGGATAGGTGGAAAGAGATGATTTCCCCATTGGCCCACTACAATCTTAGGCCAATTTTGCTCATTCAAAACTCTATGTTTCACAAAACAATTAGCACCTAAGCATAAGTGTCCAAAATCCAAGGGAAATATATCACACCACACATCCTCATAGTACTCATTTCGGGTGAAGAAAACCTTCACACTCTCAGAAACCCTATATCCCTCCAAAAAATATGGATAATGCTTGGACATTCGAGGTATCACTAAATAGTCGACCATAGAGGGAGTGATGTAGTTCACATAGCACCAATCATCGAGAACGAATGCATCCCGGAACCCCACAAATACTCACCTTCTTAAAGTCAACTTGTCTTCTTGGATCAACATTATAAAGCTTCGTGTATCCTTTTGGCACAAAGTTGGACTTCATGAACCCCTTCAAGGTAATCCATGTTTGTTGGGCCCTTTTGCAAGTTCCCACCATCTCAATGCCGGACCTTGAATGTACTTAAGGGCATATGTGGCTTGTTCAACTTCGCTCATATCATAGTCCTTGAAAAACCTTTCATATTGCCATTCCCAATCAAGATAAACCTCAGGATCACGTCCTCCTTTGAAGATAGGAAGAGGGGTTCTAGTGAAATCATGACTCTTACTATATCCCTCATATCTACCTTGGCTCTGACTTCTCAATGTTTGAGTACTAGAACAAGATGAATAGGATGTTGTACCCCTAGACATTGGAGATGCACACTCTCTTTTTCTTATTGGATGACTTCTACTCGATGTAATGTAACCACTTGTAATACGATAAGAAACACCACAAGAAGAGGAATATAAGTCTTCGCAATCCTTATGCACATTCCCACCATGACTCTTATAAGGTGCATAGGAGAAAGGCTTATACCTCACAACTTCCTCATGCTCGGAGCGGGAAGTGGAAGACTCTTCACATGCTCCATCATCATCATAAGAACCATCACAAGGCTCTTCATTCTCTCCATATTCTCTATAAGAGCTAAGCTCACCATTCGCCTCATATCCTTCTTCGGGATAGTAGCTCTCATTCCCACACGATTCTTGATCATGGCTATATTTATAGACTCCATAGTTTCCATTTTCGTCATAGCCATAGCCTTCTTCACCACAATTATAGTCTCCTATGTCGTAGTCACAAGTATCCGAGGCTACCGAAGACATACTTCCTTATTACTCCATGTACCTACAAAAATGAGCAAACAAGGTTAGTAGTAAAAGCTCCTCACCAACACTCTTAAGATTCTCACCTTTGTATGCCTTACAATAAGAGTCGCTAGCATTGAAAGATCGTTTCTAATCCAATGGAAGATGTGGTGTTAATTGCTACTCGTGGTCGGAATGGATTCTTTTTTTGAAGAAGAATAAATGACTCAAACAATCAACCATGGACTTGAATAAAGAAGTAACAACGAAACAAAAAGATAAAAGTATTAAAAGAATGGACTCTAAGACTAATCAATCAACTAAGTAAAGACAATTACCCATTGATAATTAGTTTAGGAATCAAGAAATGAAATAAAAAATTAAGAAATGAAACTAAGGTAATGGAACCTAAGTAAAATAAGGTTTGAAGTCATTGAGGTTGGATGACCTGCGGGCGCAGATCACGATATGCCCTCGCAGGTGAGGGTCACATGTCAAAAATAGAAGGCTGGAAATTCATCTGTGTAGCCACCTGCGTGGGCAGGTGGATGACCTACGTGGGCAGGTGAGGCCGTAGGTGCCCTTGGCAGAATAGCTGAAATTTTAATTTTTCACCTCTTTGTGGGCCCTCTTGGGTTCTATCTCCTAAAATATTCCCTTTTCTTTTGGGATATTCCTTTGAACTAACACCTTTTATCTTCCTTCCCCTTTGGATCTAACACACCTTTTTGAATATTTCCCTTCAACAAGATATGAATGTCATAAGAATACCAAGAACATGGATGAACTTCAAAATTTCATATCTTCTTCGTTTTAGCTCGGAATTCAATGAAATTTGAAATCTAGGCTCTCTTTGATATGAGGAACAATCCCAATACTCTTTAACCCTCAATTCCAAGCCAATTTTTTCAGATTTTGAAACCCATTTGAAGCTTCTTCAAGCTTCAAACTCAAAAATGGTGGATTCTCCAAAACTCCTCCAAACAACTCCAAATTTTAGATCTAGGGTCCCTTTGATATGAGAAGAACTTTCCAACTATTTTCAACCCTCAAATCCACACCAAAATCACAAGATCGAGAAACCCTTTTTTAATTTTCTTCAAACTCACGAACACAACATTAGGGTTTCTTCAAATCTACTCAAAACACATCCAAAACTCAAGATTCTGACTCTACTAACACTAGAGGAAACAAATCTAGTGTTGAAACTACAAGAAAACTCAAAAACACAAAAATTATTTTTGGAGATTTTCTCAAAAACGTTTTTTTTTTTTTTTTTTTTTTTTTTTTTTGAGATTTTCTTGATAACCAAGATTAAATTCGTGGGGGCGAACTCAAGCTCGGCTCTGATACCAAATGATACTAGACAAAATACGAGAAGAGAAATAAAGTACAAAAATCATGAAAACAAACTAAGATAATAAGGCAAGAAAGTAAAGATAGATTGAATGATACAAAGATAGGAAAATCAAAGGAACCAAGGGGTATTTTAAACCCTAAAACCTCTATTGAATTAATCCTACAAGCACCAATTCACATACGTAAACCACGAGGGAATCAAACTCCCACGTAACCAACGTTTCAAAACGATAATTCAAAATAAGCTAATCCTAGCTCTCACACTCTCAAGTGTATATCTCATCTTCATTCATCAAAAGTTTACTAAAAATGATGAAGGAAACAACTATTTATAGCCATGGACTATTTATTACATTTATGGGCCAAAAGTGACCCATTTCATCAAAAGAGAGCAAGTTGGCCGCTTTGGCCCATATGCCCACACAGATGGCTATCTGCTGGCGCAGGTGAAGGGCGCAAATGCCATCTGTGGGCGCAGGTCAGTCACCTGGGGGCGCAGGTGACTTCGCAGGTCACTCCAGAATGTCTTCGAGATCCTTTTTGCCCTCCAATGGACCTCGATCCTTTTAGAATGCATTGGGCAACAAATAACACTCCTTAAATGGTATCAAGATGGTTTGAAACATATCTAGATTCTTTAGAGTGTTTGTAGTTATTGGGCTTGCTTCATTGTTGAAATCTTGAGGTGAATTTGGCTCCCGGCTCCAAGCTATCCTCCACACGTTGCATTGAGCTTTTGGGAGCTTGAAAAGGGTCCTCCAAATATATCCTTGCATCCTTGGGATGATCGTGGATTAGGACCCTTTGTATCAGCCTTGAATTATTGTCCTTGAAAGGTTAACGCTAATTTGGCTTATATCAGAAAGAGTGTAAGTCTGTACAACCATTGCTCGAGATCATCGTCGAGACTAAATCGACATAATATTGTAGAAAAGGTCAGAATCTCCCTCAACCAAAGTAAATAGTAGTGGTAAAAGAGTGGATTAGTGCTAGACTGGAATCAACTTCAGTCTAATTTCCAAAATAACATTTTTAGTTCCAAAGCTCATAATTCATTAAAAAAGGTGGTACGATCCCCCTTGTCAAAGAATCCATTTTAGAAGTGAAAAGTGGGAATAATTCTCCTTTTAGAAAACAATAAGAAAATCAATGTTTTGGTCTAAATCATACCACTCAGTAAGCATAGATGTTCCCTAATGTATGCACACCATCACCAGTATTCAAACAATGCGACCATAAGAGCCTAAACGTTTGTAATCTAGAATCATGTTCCCTTTTAGGGATAAAATACTCACCTGAAGTCCAACTGGTATTGTAATCACGGCCTGGGGGCCAACAATACATAATTAAGCCTCATTACAAGGGAAACTATGGTAATTAAGGGCATGAAGCCACTACAAGCATCTAATCTACAAAATACAACCCAAATAACTAAGTCAAATGGTAAACCTTATACTAATGGATCCATAATGACAATCTATGACTAACCAAGCCTATAATCAAGGATAGTAGGATTCTAAGGTAGCAAGCATCTTATGCTAAGGTTAGGGTCACATTTCTATCCCGAATTCCCTAAATAGACTAAGTCATGATATACTAGTCATAATCCGATCCAATGATCCCTACCTAGCATGCAATCTATGCAATACACAATCTCATAGAGAAAAGTAGATCAAAGCCTACCTCGATGCCAACCCTGAATCTCATATCATTGATGAATCACTCGTCCTTGCTCCACAATCCCAAAATGCCGCCACGCTATCAAAATAATTATCTATACGTCAATACAAGTAAAATGATACCCATATTGCTATATCAAAGGTCGGGTCGAAATTTGGGTCAAGAATGGGCCCATAGGGCCCGCATATGAAATCTAACATTGGATTCGTCATGAGGTCCCTCGAATAACAAGGAATGTGTACTCAAAAGTTGAGCACAAATGGAGCATAAATCGTGGCTCAAATCAGCCCCTAGCATTTCTGGATTTTAAGAACTAAATCCTAAGAATTTACAAGGAAAATGATGGAATTTAACAGGGAAAAATAATGGGTAACGACCAAGGAGCGTTGAGCTAGGTTACCTTTGTTTCAATGGATGATTCCCCACACTTTTCGATGTCCCATGCTCTAAAAAATAAAGTAAAATGGTTAAGAAATGAGGGAGAAAAATGGGTGAAGAAGGGGATTTAACACCTCCAGGTGCCGCTAAAGCGGTCACGTGGCCGCTAAAACGGTTACTGACCGCTAAAGCGGCTGGTGCAAAAGGGAGAGTAGGCGCTCAAATGGAAATCAGGTCACTTAGGCTACATCAACTATAGCAGACAACTGCTGCTAAAGCGACGTTCGCTTAAGCGAACCTTGACCGCTAAAGTGGTCAAACCAGATATCAGGCATCTAATTTTTGCAAAGTCCAAATGAACTCCGATTGTGTGCTCGGTATTCGATTGGAACCCCATGTGCAAAAATAAACTATGATACCATACCAAATTCGACATTATAGACCCAATGAAACCATCGAAACTTACATCGGAGATCATTTCTATTAAATATGGGACCTACACCAATTGTTCCATTTTTCATCAAATCTATATAATAGCCAAAAATGAGTCCATAAGCCTCTGGAGCTGAACCAAGGGTCCCTCTAGCCTAAAATCAGCGTTTCAGAGCTGATGGAGCCGTCTGAATTTCCATCAGAGGTCGTCTACTAGGTGTTTTGATTCTAGACCAATTCCTTAACAGTAAAAGCTCCAAAATAGGAAAATGAGCCTAAAACCCAAAAGAACTATCCGACAACCAAACCGATAGTTCCAATAAGTTATAAATGACCTAACGAAAATGCGTGGAATCGAGCAAATGACCCGGAGGGTCATTAAAATATCCACTATAAAAGGACTTTCATTCATAAAATTTAATGGATAGAAAGAGTCTGAAAGGTTGGAAAGATGAGGTACTGGGACTGCATGCTCCGAGCAAGATTCCCCAGATAATACTCTAAGCAGAAATAATGATTTCAAGGGATTTTGCTATAGGTATCCCTTTTTCAACAAACTTCCTTACTTCACTTACCAAAAAACCAAGATTCATCCTCAGCAACCAACTGGCCTCCAACTGAATCGAGAGCGACTAATGCACGTATATCCAAACCATAACAAGCTGACAACACACCGATACAAGTACATCTAAGCGAAAACTCAACCAAGCTAAAGGTAATCCAAGGCATGAATCATGCAGCTAACTCCAATTTCAAAATCTAACCTTATTTTTCCTTCCCAAACCTGCTATCCACTCTAAACCACACAAAATATCATTCGAGTCCTGTCAGCGCAAACCAATCACACTTTCCTCGAAATACTTAAGATGATAAACCTAGGCAAGCATAATAATAAGCCCATGAGGTGCTACCTAGGCACATAAATGGAGATGACCAGAGCTTGTGATCCCTAGGCAAAGCTACAACTGGTCCAAATGACCCTCGAAAATGGTAGTCAGGAGTTCGAAGCATAACTTCTAGAAATTGAACGATCCGCTCCAGAATGTCCCACCAACTGTGGATGAAGCCATGCTAGGTCAAACTATGAACCATATCGCAGCAAGAACGGAGTATCCAACTCCACACCAATACCAAGATCAAAATGACTACCAGGAGATGATCCCAATAAATTAGAAAGTAAACCTTAGACCTTTCAACATCAGAAACAGAAAACAAAACCAAATTACCAACTCCAACATAATACTAATATCAAAATCAACCACTACTGGGTGATGACTATCTAGATTGGAAGAATCAAATCCCAAATGTATCACTAATAGGAACGAGCAATGGAAGAAGACCGCCAATACAGAAATCTCAACAATGCCATGAAGGCCAAACTTACCATCACTTTCTATTCAAAACTGATCTAACCTCACTAACAGGAGGGAAAAACAGCCAACCTAGGTTCTAAGCCAAAAGGGTAAGAATCGCAGGGAAGGGGAAACACTAACTAGGTAATGCTAGTCCATCTATCTGTCAAATAAGAATCAATAAATGTCAAAACAATGACTACCATAACATCAGTATAAGGTGCCAGTGGCAAAAAATGAAAAACACAACCAACACCACACTAATACCATAACAAGGACAATATGCCGAAGAAAAGGGACTTTAACCCAAATGCTACACCCCATGAAAAACACAATACCGATCCACTCAATACACTACTAAAAGAAATATCTATGGGGGTCATTAAATAAGTATAAATCTACACTAAGACATACAATTATCAATATAGAAATGTCAAGGCATGTAAACACATATAGGTATGAAAACCCCCAACTCAAGTCAAATAGAAACTAAAGGATAGAAAATCAAAGGCGTACCTATCACGGTGGAAATCCAAAGTCATAGTACCTGACATGCCCAATGAAGTGTGAATCTTAGCATGCCCAAACCCAAACTGATTGTCTGAATCACCAATCGAGGTACAAAGTGCACTACCCCTAATTGAAGGTGCCACATCTCTATGAGACTGATCTGGATAAGCTGAATAACTAATAATCCCATGCTGGGGATACTCTCTGGACTAGTAATCGGTATCTCTGTAGTCATAACAAACCCCTGAAGCCCTAAACTAATGAGAAACATGAGCTATCCCCAACTGGCTGACGAACTCACGTCTAGGGCACTCCCTAGACCAATAGCCAATCTTAGCACAATTGAAATATACCCCAGGGACATTCTGATGTACTATACCTACTGACCCAAAACGCCCGCCACGACTTGACAACCAAGACCGAATAACCCGTACTGCATGACCAAAACTCTGCCTACTGAGACCACCATGATATACCTGAGATTTACCCATAAGATGAGGTGCTACCTATAAGAGCCTAATAGGTGGCAAGTGATACCTACCTCTACTGGAAGAATTCCTACCTCCGAATCTAATACCACTAAACTAAACTGCTGACATGGATTCTCACCGCCAATACTATATGTCCTAATACGAGCCCTCTCTTAATCCCTCGAATAATTGACAACCTGAGGAAAAGAAGACCCATATGTTACCAAATGCTTCGATGCCAAGTAGAGTGGTAAAGTCAATCTTCTTACAAACCCATGCACTATCTCATGCTCTGTAGGAAATAACATGAAAGTGTGTTGGGCCTACTCCATAAACCCAGCCTCATACTTTGAAATTGATAGAGAACCCAACTCAACACCAATAAACCCAACTCTAGTCTGAGAACCACCCGATGTACCAAGCACCACCACTGATTATGCAATATCCATGAAAGACTCAGAATCCCCATCACGGTATCTTGAGAAGCCGAGGCGATCACAAACTCTACCAGAGCCTAGACTAGTTCCAAACCATTTTGTTGATGGCAAAAATCCTTGATATCAATCTCTAACTCCCTAGCCCAATGCTAAGCTGAAACTCTGGTAACATGCACAAAAGTACCTTTTGCAACTATTGACATCCTCATACTATCCATTCTGGGAAAGAGTGGAGTCAAATGAAGTACTAGAGGATCATAGAAGTACGAACACATGACAAGAAATCAAGGATATAATTTTCTAAGAATGCTATATAGCCTCCCCAAAATAGGATACAAATATCTCTGTATCGATCATAAGGACTCTACTAGACACTTAGCTCTTGTACCAATAATACCGGTAAACCTATGCAATGATACCAATTTATCATGACCTGATTTTCTCAAGTCATGATGGCACTTACTCTAACCCACCAGTAGGTAAGCCAACCCGTAGTCCAGAACAACTAGTAATGGACTACCAAGAGAAAAGAAGAAACTGGAGAATAAATATAATAAATAGGCTACTATAATCCTAACACCTGGTGGAACCAGTACAAGAGCTTCTAATACAACATGAGTACAAGTGAAATACAAGGTAAATATATATACAAAGATGTCTCTGAATACAACAAATAGATCAGTCTAACAATAAAAGAGAGTGAGAGTAGGAGTACTTCGATCGTCAGGAGATCACCCTAATTCTCCGATCCATAGAGATGCTCCGCACGATGCACACATCAACAACGATAACTCGTACTATGATATGCAGGCTGTAGAAGTGTAGTAGAAGTACCAAACATGTGGTAATCAGTAGGCATTAGCCAACAAAGCTTCATAAATAATGTAGGCATAAATAACATGTAAGAAGGAATATAATTACAGGCAACTATCCAGTAAAATTAAGCATAATGAGGCTAATGGAGAAATAAAGATACACTATCATATCCTAGCATTATTTATGACTAAAGTATAATACCGTGTATCACTAGCCAATATATCAATGGAGAGTGAAAGAAGGATATACAGTAGTATGCGAGGCCAAAGAATAAATATAGAATATGAATAGACAAAGAATGAGAAGGATTTTATATATATATATATATATATATATATACAGGATTAACTAAAAGGTAATAACCTGAGAGAGCCAACCAAACATCTGGAGGATCATAGCAAAGAAAGGGAGCTAATACTAGCATACTCAAAGCCTCTAGCCCAAAATGTTACTAATCATGAGGTAACCTAATAATAATGCACCTTACCATAATAGAGAAAGGGATAACCAGAAACATACCAATAATCTTGGGTACCAATCCATAATCATCCTTCCACGAACTAACCATAATAACCAATAATAAAGTAACCAGCTAGTCCGGACAAACAATAACCTAACCAGGCCCATATAAGCATGAAAGGTTCAATCAAAAACTCAACATACAACAATCATAACCTGTACCTATACATCCCCCCAATATGACCGATAATTACAGTCGCCAAACAACTATACTAGTGATAGGCAATGTATATGAATGAATGAAATGCAGTATAAGCCAGAAATACCATGTCCAATCTATGTTCCATAACATAATAAGTGTATACACCTCCTCCAGCTCAGTAGCTCGCAAAGGCAGGAACTACGATAATCATCCTTCTCCGGCACTACGACTCACGGATGAAGGGGCCCCTAGGCAACTCAGGATATCCATATACACTACCTAGTCCCAACCAGGACTTCCAATAATCATCATAATCAATCTACTCCATCCAGTATCAGATATATATATATATATATATATATATATATATATAAGTATAATAAGTGCACAAACTTGAACCGTAACTAAAAGAGTGTAAGTCTGTACATCAATTACCCAAGATCAACGTTGGGACTATATTGACAAAATAGCAAAGAAAAGGTTGGAAACTCCCTCAACTAAAGTAAATAGTAATGGTAAAAGAGTGGATTATTAATGGACCGGAATCAACCTCGGTCCAATTTCCAAAACAACATTTTTAGTTCCAAAACTCATAATTCATTAAATAAGGTGGCACAATTCCCGTTGTCAAAGAATTCATTTTAGAAGGGAAAAGTGGGAATAATTCCCTTTCTAGGAAAAAGTAGTAAAATCAAGGTTTTGGTCAAAATTGTACCACTAAATGAGCATAGATGCACCCTAAAGTATGCATGTCATTACCAGTATTCAATCAATATGACCATAAGTCAAATAGTAAAATTTATACTAACGGATTCATAATGCTAATCTATGACTAAACAAGCCGATAATCAATGATAGTTGGATTTTAAGGCCATAACAAGCATCCTATGCTAAGGTTTGGGTCACATTTCTATTCCAAATTCCCTAAATAGACTAAGTTATTATATACTAGTCATAATCTGATCCAATGATCCCTATCTAGCATGCAATCTATACAATGCACAATCTCATAAAGAAAAGTAAACTGAAGCCTACCTCGATGCCAACCCAAAATCTCAAATCGTCCACGAATAGTTCGTCCTTGCTCCATAATCCCAAAATACCGCCACACTATCTAAATAATCATCTACACGTCAATACGAGAAAAATGAGACCCATATTGCTATATCAAAGGTCGGGTCAAAATTCAGGTTAAGAATGAGCCCGCAAATGAAATCCAACATTGAATCCGTCAAGAGGTCCCTCGAAGGACAAGGAATGTATGCTCAAAAGTTGAGCACAAACAGAGCGTAAATCGGGGCTCAAATCAGCGCCTAACATTTACAGATTTTAAGACCTAAATCTTAAGAATTTACAAGGAAAATGAAGGAATTTAACGGGGAAAATAATGGGAAACGACCAAGGAGCATTGAGCTAGCTTACCTTTGCTTCAATAGATGATTCCCCACACTTTCTAATATCTCATGCTCTCAAAAATAGAGGAAAATATTTATGAAATGAGGGAGAAAATGGGTGAAGAAGGGGATTTAACACCTCCAGGTGCCGCTAAAGCGGTCACTTGGCCGCTAAAGCAGCTACTAACAGCTAAAACGGCTAGTGTAAAAGGATGAGTGGTCGCTAAAGCAACACTCTGGTCGCTTAAGCGACGTACTCTAAAGCTGACAACTGCAGCCAAATAAACATCCACTTAAGCGGACCTTGACCGCTAAAGTGGTCACACCAGATATCAGGCATTAGATTTTTGCTAAGTCCTAATGGACTCCGACCTGGTGCTCGGGATTCATTTGGAACCCCGTACGCATAAATGAACTATGCTACTATACCAAATTTGACATTCTGGACTCAATTAAACCATCAAAACTTTTATTTGAGATCATTTTGATTAAATATGGGCCCTACACCTATAATTCCATTTTTCACAAATCTACCTAATTGCCCAAAATTAGTCCAAAAGCCTCAGAACCTTAACCAAGGGTCCTCCTAGCCTAAAATCAATGTTTCGGAGCAGATGGCATTGTCCTAATTTCCAACGGAGGTCATATACTAGGGTTTTTAGTCCGAGAACAATTTCTTAACAACAAAGCTCCAAAATAGAAAAATGAGCATAAAACCTAAACGAACTGTCAGACGACCTAACCGAAAATTTCGGTAAGTTATAAATGACTTGTAGCCATTGTGGGAAGACTCAAAATGACGAAAATGTATGAAAATCAAGAAAATGACCTGGAGGGTAATTACATTAATTGACCCTTAAGTATTGTTATACACATTAAATGAGGGTAGAATTAGTGGGTTTGAATTTCCAAAGTATTTCTTTGAAGAGTAATTGATTAATTAGTCTTACACTTGTTGTTTATTAGATGATTTAACCTTCAAAAATGTGAAGAAAAAAGGAATATCATCCGTGGTATAGCTTACTTGTTGCAACAACTTGACGCCCAGGTAGGCAAGGTTTAATGTGCAGTAGATCTTAGTTAAATTGCATGACTATAATGTAGTTTGATGGGAGATTTTATGCTTAGACCTACGGGCACGATGAATGGTTAGTAATAATCCAAATGTGGACATGAATGGAATAATAAAAGGTTTAGTTATTATTTTGGGGCAAATCTTGATGATTTGTAGATTATGTGTTAATTGTGCTAATTCGTGAAAATATATGTATGTTGTTGTCCAGCTCTGAGACTATGGTTTGTGCAAGCTAGTAATGTTACTACCCAACCGGTTATGATTGTCACCCACCCTAATCTATGGCAGGAGAACCATAATAATCTCACCCTTACTATCATGAGTGTAACTTTTATATTCACCTTATATTAATCCTCAGTTTCAAACAAGAATAAGATAGCGTTCATTCAATAACTTAGACTAACTATCAAACCAACATTGATCAAAACTTAATAGAGTGTGGAAACCTCTATTTACTATATCCCCATGACCTGGAGTCACCATACAAGAACATCTAAGGCTAAACTAAGTCTGAAACAACTAAAAATATCTAAAACATAAGTAATGAGGAATCAACTTAGTCCCGAAACAAGGAACATCAACATCAATAGGAAGATCCGAAGGTTGCCCAGTCATAGTGCTCGTCCTCCAAATCAATTCTGAACCACCAACTAGAGCCGAGGTCGCATGTCAGTCGCTAAAAGATGTTCTGCACTCAACAAAAGAAGAGTACAGGTAACATTAGCACATCTACAAGTATTGGTAAGCATCATAGGCTGACTAATCCAACAATGTACAAGTAAGCATGCCAAACAAGTATAAAACCGATCATAACAAAACTAATAATAAAAGACATCAATAACTAAATACATCATATAGGTATAATTTTCTAACTTTTTAAACTATCAAATCCTCTGTGTTACCGCTGCAACAGTTAAAGTTACGCTGCAATAATTCATACCTTTAAATAGAGGTCCACTGCTGAGGTACCTATTACCGCTATAGTGGTATCGCTGCAACGGTTACTTTTTCTACTACAGCAATCCAAGGAAGAAACTTGGGACCTCTCCTCATCTTTTCTCATTATACAACACACACCATGAATTATAACATTGTGAACCAATCCCTCCATGGTAAACTCTATAACTGGAGTTCTACAACTTTGTTTCTGGTGCCGAAAATTACTTCGGGTTCCTAAACTCGTTGTCCATCTAGCTACATCAAAAATCACAACCAACTATCACATTATTAATAGATTAAATTTAACTAACACCCTCTCTAAAATCATCTAATCTTAAACTAGCCCTGAATTTCTCAAAATTTGCCTAAGGGAAGTCTAAGTGCAAATTTTACCCCCTATTTCATCATAACGAACACAAATGTTCGTTACGTTAGATACAAATTTACCACTCATTCATCCCTGAATGAAAATTAACCCTAAAAGATATAGTAAGGCAAAGAAAAAGTACCTGCATCAATGAATTAGTGCGTATATCGCTTGCGGATATCCACCTCCATCTCCCAGGTATCCTATTCAGTAGTAGGGTTCCTCCATTAAACCTTCACATAAGAAATGACTCCAGTCCTCAACTTTCTCACAGCCCTAACTAATATATGTATTGGTTCCTTTTTGTAGGACTACTCATTATCAAACAATTCAGGGTCCCAACGAATGATGTAATCACCATCCCTATGATACTTGTTTAGCATAGAAATATAGCATATTGTGTGAACCCCAAACATACTAGGGGTAAGGCTAATCTATATGCTACCAGCCTTACTCCCTTTACAACCTTAAAGGGTCTAATAAATCTTAGGATCAACTTGCCCTTTTTGCCAAACCGCATCACACCCTTCATAGGTAATACCTTTAAGAGTACCTTCTCTCCCTTCTCAAACTTTACATCTCTCACCTTATTATCTGTATATTGTTTTTGTCAGTTTTGAGCCACTACGAGCTTTCTTGTATGAATCTCACTTTTTCCATCGAATCCTTAAGCATGTTAGTACCCCAAGGTCTTACTTTAATTGCATAAAACCACCCAGTTGGAGACCTATACCTCCTACCATATAAGGCCTCAAAAGGGGCCATTCAATACTAGAGTGGTAGCTATTGTTGTAGGCAAATCCACATAACAGTAAGTATTGGTCCCACTGACCCTCAAAATCCATAAAATAAGATCGAAACATGTCCTTAAGCACCAGGATAGTTAATAGACTGAACATCAATTTGTGGGTGGAAAGCTTTACTCAGGTCCAACCTAGACCCCAATTCCGACTGGAATTTCTCCCAGAAATTAGAGGTGAACTGAGTATATCTATCTGACACAATTGAAACTAGTACCCCATGTAACCTTATAATATCCTTCACATAAATCTAGTCTAACTTAGCTGTATTATAGTCTAATCTTATTGGGATGAAATTGTCCAACTTAGTCAACTGATCTACAATGACACATATAGGGTCACACTTACTTAATGTTTTCGGAAGGCCAACTACAAAATCCATTGTTATCCTTTCCTACTTCTATTTCAGGATGGATATTCTATTAAATATACTAGTAGGATTCTGGTGTTCCTTCTTAACCTATTAGCAATTCTGATACTTGGTTACAAAATCCATAATATCCCATTTTATTTTGTACCACCAATAATGTCGTCTCAAGTTCCTATATATATTTTTGGCACCTGGATGTATGGAGTACTTACAACTATGAGCCTCTACTAGAATAGTCGGGATCAAATTACCTACTTAGGGCACGCATAACCGCCCTCGAATCCTCCATGCTCCCTCATTATCACGAATGGCCTCTCTTACTCTGCCTTGTAACACCTTCTCTCTGAGGTTGTTTAACTTCTTATCCTCGAACTGACTATTTTTTATTTCATCATAGAATGTGGACCTAACCTGCTAATGTGCTTACTGTCTTCCTTTACAAGTCTCCTGCAATCTTAGGAAACTAGTAGCGAAAGACTGTACCTCTCTCGCCAATAGGTGCCTGGACTCCTCCAGCAATGCTAGACTTCCTATGCTTACTGGTTTTCGACTCAGTGCATCTGCCACCACATTGGATTTACCTAGGTGATATAGGATTGAGATGTCATAGTCTTTAATTAGATCCATCTATCTCCGCTGTCTTAGATTCAAATCCCTTTTGGTAAACACGTGTTGTAGTTTATGGTGGTCTGTGAATGCTTCACACTTTCCCCCATAGAGATAGTACCTCCAATTTTTCAAAGAAAATACCACAGTTGACAATTCAAAGTCATGTGTGGGGTAGTTTTTCTTATAAGGCTTTAGTTTTCTTGAAGTGTAAGCAATCATATTTTGATCCTTCATCAAAATAGTACCTAAACCCAACTTTGAGGCATTATAATATATAATGAAATCCTTATCCTCAATGGGCAATGTGAGAATCGGGGCTGAGGTCAACAAAGTTTTGAGTTTTCAAAAGCTCTCTTTACACTTGTAATCCCATACAAATGGGACTTCCTTTTGAGTAAGGCGGGTCATATACGAAGCAATAGAAGCAAATCCCTTAACAAATCGATGGTAATAACTAGACAACCCCATAAAACTCTAAATTTCTGTCACATTTGTCAGTCTAGCCCAACTCCTAATGGCTTCCACCTTTTGCGGGTCTACCATAAATCTTTCCTTAGAAACCATGTACCCTAAGAAGGATACTAAAGAAAGCCAAAATTTACACTTAAAATATTTAGAAGATAGTTGCTTCGCCTTGAGCAACCCTAACACCATAAGCAAATAAACTTTATGCTCTTCTTCACTTTTCGAGTAAACAAATATGTGATCAATAAAAACAATAACAAATGAATTAAAAAATGACTTGAAAACTCCCTTCATCAGGGTTATGAAAACATGTGGGGCATTGGTCAAATCAAAAGACATAACTAGGAACTCATAGTGCCCATAACGAGTCTGGAAATTAGTTTTTAGGGATATCCTTCTCCCTAATCTTGAGCTGATTATAACCCAACCTCATGTCAATTTTGAAGAATACATCAGCCCCTTGAAACTGATCAAATAACTCATCTATTCTAGGCAAGGGATATTTATTGCAAATGGTTACCTTATTCAATGGGTGGTGGTTTATGCACATCCTCATGCTACCATCTTTCTTTTTTCAAAAGAAAAAAAGGTGCACCCCTAGGAGAAACACCTAGGAGAATAAAACCCTTTTCTAACAACTCTTGCAACTGAGACTTCAACTCCCTTAACTCTACAGGTGCCATACGATAATGAGGGATAAAAATGGGGTGGATCCCTAGCTCTAAATCTATACAAAATTCAACTTGTCGATCTAGAGGTACACCTAATAGATCATCTAGAAACACTTCTTGGAATCCACATACTACTAGAACTGATGCTATAGGAGGAACTACAGATTTATCTTCCCAAAGATGGGCCAAAAATTCCCTATACCTCTTCTTTACTAACTTATAGGCATGAATTACTAACACAAACCTCATAGGATTTGGCTTAAAGGTATCCTCCCATGATAACTTATCCATCATGGGCATTGCTACAGTAGCAGTTTTAGCATAACAATCAAGAGTGGCACGATATGGAGAAAACTAACTCATCCCTAATATAATATCAAACTCCTCCATATCTAGAATAACTAGGTCTGCCAAGGTTTTAAACCCCATACACATCACAATACATGAATGATACATGTGATAAACATATACATACACCCAAACTAGCATGGGCACATATATAGAAGTATTAAGATATTCCCAATCTAAGTCCCAGCTTATCACAAATTTCACAAACACATAAGAGGAAGTGGAATCAGGATTAAACAATATAAAATCCATATGATTGCAAATAAGAATAGTAACTTTGATCACAACATAAGATACATCTGCTTTAAGATGAGCTGAAACCGCATAAAGATGAGCCTTCTCACCACCTTTATCGCCATTTCTACCAGCTTGAGCACCACTCATAACAACCTATCCTCCACCTTGATAGGATTGGTTTCCACCCTAATATTTGCTACCATGCACATCCAATGGATAATCCCTACATGTTCCTCCACCACTACGGCCTATTAGAACTAGAGCAGTAGATATTGGTTGTTGAGTCAACAAACCAGTAAATAAGAAATTAGGACAATACCTTTTGATGTGAACCAAAGCTCCACTCTCATAGCACCTTATACCAAAGACAGGCCTTTGAACTGAAGCAGATGACAGTGTATAGTTGTTGGTCCGAGAAGGCTAATAAATAACCCTAGATGGGCTCTCTGAAGATACTGGCATGGATTAATGGTAAGGCTTAGAAGAGCCACACCCATTTGAGAAAGTATCACTGAACTGGCCTGAGGTCCAGGCCTTCTTCTCTTTCACTTTTACCTTTCCCTATTTCTCAAATAATTTAGCCATCCTGGCAAATTCAACAACCTCATGGAGGGACTTCCCAGAGCAAACCACAAATAAGTTAGCCAACTGAATCATAGAGTTCAGACCCTTCACGATGTACAAAATCCACTTTTTCTCTGAGGTAATCAACTGTAGCACATAGCGGGATAAGGCATGAAACTTGGACTCATAGGCCACCACAAACATGTTACCCTACTCCAGTCTTAGAAACTCACCCTTAATTTGATCATGATAAGTGCAGGGAACATATTTATTAAGGAATACATTCTGAAATTATGCCCAAATAAATGGAGTTAAGGCAATCCTGCATTCTAAAAATGACCTCCACCATTGCTTGGCTTCAGCTTACAGCTAAAAAAAAATAAACTCTATAACATACCTCTCAACTATACCCATCCTGTGTAGATGTTCATGAAAGTCTATCAAGAACTTAAATGTATCCTCAGACTCTATACCTTGGAATATCGAGGGATTCATCTTAATGAACTAGAAGAATAGCCCATATTCATCCTCAGTCATCCCTGGCCCAAGTACCTATTGGGTAGATGCACCTATTTCAGAGCTTGTATCCATTCTTAGTTCTACAACAGTAACATGTTACAAGATTGTAGGTGGAACAGTCAGAACAACTGGAGTGTAGACAGTACCAGCCATGCTACTAAAGAACCCTAATACTTGCTAAATAACTTCCACGGACAAAGGTACTGAAGCTGCACCATTTGGTTCTAGCACCATATTTCTGGAGCTACCATCCCCTCTTCCTTAACGAACTCCTATTCATGTTGAGCATGGCCTGGGGGGGAGGGTATGGTGATATCTATCTTACTGGTCTCCTGGCTTCCTGGGCTCTACCCCTAACAAGTGCCACCCTTCGTCCTCCCCATCTAGTTCTGCCCTAACTCGAGGCCTACCTCAAATTGGGGCCTCAAAATTTGGTGTGGGCACTGCTACTGGTGGTGATTCTACTCTAGTAGAATGAGTATTCACTATATGTGGACAAGAGTTAATGTATTAGATACTAATTTGGATCGCCAGATACCAATTGGAATCAAGTCATAACACGAAACAAAGAATGAAAGAAATTCATTCCTAAAGTCCTATAGCCTTTCGAAGAAAAGTACACACGTCTCCATACCACTCCATCGAACTTTACTAGACCTATTCTTGTATGATGACATCTACGAACGTAGTGCTCTGGTACTATCTTGGTCACGACCCAGCCGATAGTGATTAGCACCCACCCTAATCTATGGTGGGACAACCATACTAACCTCACCCTTTCTATTGATGTGTCGTTGTTTCATGGAACTTTTGATGCTTAAAACAAAGAAAATATGCAACAACTCAGGTATGTTTGGTTGGTATGATGTGTTTTTTGTTCTATATTGTAGGATAATAAGTTTATGGAGGCAAAATGGACAAAAACGAAGAATCATGCTCGAGAATGATGTATTTGAAGACGAAAGAGCCAAGTCTTGCATCTGAGGAGTGACTTACGGCAGGACCCACATCACGTGAGTCTACCTATATGGCGTGGGTCTATGCCATAGGTAAACTCCTACAGTTAGTTGAGGCAGCCTGATTTGCACAATAGAACCCATGTGGTGTGGGTCAACCCACGTGGAGTGGGTCGGTATCGTGGAAAAGTACCGACTCTGTTTTCCTATTTTTTTAGGATAAGATTCACCTTATATCTATAAATACCACTATATTGTACTATGTTTAGGGGTTGGTCAGTACATTGTTTTAAGAGATATTTTCATTATTTTTGAGTTCATAAAAACATATTTGGTCTTGTAATCTTGGAACACAAATTCTAGGGTTTTATTGATATTGATATTTCAGATTTTCTTCTTATTGTGAGTTTACAATTATGTTTTCATCATTGAATTCTTCTTGTGTTCTTGCAATCATGAGTAGCTAAACTCATCAACTAGGGCTTTGTGAACCATGTGGAATTAACAAAATGGGTTAAGTGCAAAGTAATTTTGAACCTTTATGAATACATGTATTGTTATTACCTTCATTATAATTGATCTTCTAACGGTTGCAAATATTAGAAACTCACCTGTATTCTAGACTTGCTCGAGAAAGAGCTAGAGATTAGGAAAAACTAATAACAACAGAGATTTGAAGCTATCAACCTTTATCTAATAACTTGAGTTGTAACAGGGATAGTTATTTGAGATCCAGGATAAGGGTTAGTAGTGCGACACTCGGAGTCCAAGAGGAGAAGAGTGAAATTTATCTAACCAAGGTCGAGAGACGTTTAGATGAACCTGACTTGTTAGATTTGGCATACAACGCAGCGGGATAGTTTTGCTAGCACAAGTAACCGGTGGAGTTAAGGAATTATTAGGGATCACAGTCCTAGTGTATTTCTCATATTGATTACAAATCCAAAAATCAACAATTGTTACTGTTACTATTTACTTATAACCCCCCCCCCCCAGCTTTACTTACTTGCCAATTACTCAGACTAGCATTCGACATAATTTTATCCTATTCCTTGTGGGATCTACCCCAATATAGTTGGGTTCTATATTTGATACATCAACCGCATTATACCTTTCTGGAGGAATATTTTGGGCGATATCAAATTTTGGCACCTTTGTCGGGAAATATGGTTACGAAGTTGATTAGTATACTTGTTCGAGTTGATTAGTTTTATTTTTCTGTACTTTTTTGGGGGGAATATGTCAGTGTATGCCCAAAACTAGGTGTCAAGGAAATATCCTAATTCCACTTGATGCTGAAATAGAATGAACACTGAGAGCAAATCAGAGAATGGTGAATACCGACGGATCTCAAAATCCCGCAGCCATGGGAGATCTTCATAACCAGCCAATTTAACCAGTTGGTCATGAAAATGTGAACCAAATCACTGCTCAATGAATGACTAAGAAAAATGCAAGGCAAACAACTCTTAGACAAGCGGATAGGCATTATCAAGTAATGCAAGAGGCAGCACAACATCTCGCTGTACTTGAAGAGAGACAAATAAGATTGAGGGTGCAATAACCCCCTCAAACACCATATGTTCCAGTTTATGATGATCCTGAAGAAGAGGATGTGGCTTATTTCAAGGCGATTGAGACTGGTGCTATTATTCCACTAGAGTTACCTTAGGGCACTATGTTTGACATTTCAAGTGCCATGATCTACTTGCTAAACTTGAAAGGTATGTTCATCGGTATTCCTTCAGATGATCCGAACATGCACGTAATGAATTTTGTGGGGATCTGTACTTCTTACAATTTGCTCGGAGTTGACCAAGAGGTTATTCGTTTGTGATTATTTCCATTCTCTCTAACTGGAGAAGAAACTTTATGATTGGATGAGTTACCACGAGGTTCTATCACTACTTGTCAAGAATTGAAAAATTAATTTTTGGAGAGATTTTTCCCACCATCCAAGATGCTACAGTTGAACTATAAGATTTATAACTTCAGACAACTACATTCTGAAGCACTTTACGAAACACGGCTAAGGTTTAAGAAGAAGCTGCAGAATGTACCAAATCATATGATGAGTGGTAGGAGTTTACTTAAAATATTTTACAGGGCTTTGAACGCAAATACAAAGGCTATAGCAGATACTATCACTGGTGGAGCATTTATGAGTCTGAGGTGGGAACAAGCGTCAGAGATTTTAGATCGTATCATTAAGACCAACCAAGGATGGCATACTCTAGAGGCATAGATACCCATTGGGACATATGCTATTGGAGCCTTGATAGTACAATGAGCTTTAGATTAATTTGTAGCTCAAGAGGTTACACTGTTGGGGATAAAAATTAGTTTGCTAGCCAAACAGATTGTGGCTAAAGGTGCTGAAAAGGTGCATGCCGTAGGTGCACAAGGTAAAACACCTAGGCATGATGATTATGAATTTGATGAGGATGCTAAGTACTTGGATTGAGAGATGGCGGGTTTTTGAGCCAAGGGCAAGGGTCTAATCAAGACTCTTGGAACTCGAGGCAAGGGAATCAAGGTCAGAACTACTATGGAGATAATTATAACAATTAAGGATACAGAGATAGAGACCGGGATCATGACGATTATTGGAGTTGAAAGGATGATTTTAAAGAGAAGAGTGGCGCATATGTTCCATCAGGAAACTGCGATGCTGACTATGGAAGTTTAAAAATGGAGGCCCTTCTCAATAAACTGGTTAAAGGGTCAAAGATTCAAGAGAATTTCTTGAAGGAGATTAGGTCAGACATTTTGGGAATAAGTCAAAAAATAGAATCCAATTCGACTGCCATTAAAAGTTAGAGCAACAGTTTGGGCAGATATCGATGGTATTAAACCAGCGTTAGCCAGGTAACCTTCTGAGAAACACCATCAAGAATCCAAATAATGAAAACCATTGTTTGGCCATTACAAGTAGAAGTGGGAAGTGGACGACTGACCTATCCATACCTGTGGATAGTGGTAAGAAAGATGAGCCGGTGGTAGTAGATGTAGAAATTTACATAGAGCCAGAGAGTTCAAAGGGTGATCCATTTCAAAAGCCTCAGGATGTCGACAAAAATGTGAAGTCTGATAATGGAAAAGAAAAGGAGGTCCCTCAATTACATAAACAAATTCCTCGACCTCCCTCTCCCTTTCCTCAAAGGTTGAAAAAGAAAGTTGAAGAGAATGAAAATCAAAAATTTATCTCAATGTTAAAGGACTTATAGATAAATATTTCTCTTGTCGAGGCTTTAGAATAGATTCCAGGTTATGCGAAATTCATGAAAGATTTGGTGACAAAGAAGAGAACCATCCATTTTGAGCCAACATATAATTTACACAATTGTAGTGCAATTGCTTCTTACTTACTTGTCGAGAAAAAGGAAGATCTGGGAGCCTTCACAATTCCTTTTACTATTGGGTCCTATAATTTTGCAAAATCTCTGTATGACTTGGGTGTTAGCATAAACTTGATGCCGCTAACCATTTTCAAGGAGTTAGGATTGGGAGCACCAAAACCGACTTTTATGAGACTCCTCATGGCGGATAGAACTGTGAAAAAACTGGTAGGCATTCTATATAATGTTTTGGGGAAGGTTGCATATTTTATTTTCCCGGCTGACTTTGTGATTCTAGATTGTGAAGTTGATTTTGGGTTTCCATCATCTAGGGAAGACCATTCCTTGCCACTGGTCGTGCATTGGTTGACATAAAAACAAGGCAGATGAAATTCAGGTTAAATGATGAACATGTCACTTTCAATGTTTTTCGTTTCATGAAGCAATCGAAAGATATATGGGTAATTTCAGTATTAGATTTAGTTGATGAGAGTGATATTGTCGTGCCTCTTAAAAAAAGGTTGGGCGTAAAAGCTTTTGTAGCCGTGATTATTAATTTAACAGTGATGGTATTGAGGAATATGATGAGATTGTTGGTGCACTCATTTGTAGGGGATCTTACACTTATGCTCCTAAGAAACTGGACCTTGATTTAAAAAGTAGGGTGACCCCACCAGCTCGACCTTCTATTGAGGAGCCTTCAATTTTGGAGCTTAAGGCTCTCCCGTCTCACCTCAGCTATGCATTCTTGTGAGCCAACAACACCTTGCCCATGATCATCTCTGCTAAGCTTATAGAATGGCAGGTGCAAGCTCTTGTTTTGGTGTTGAAAAGGTTTAAGAGGGCTATTGGTTGGTCCATCACTGACATTATCAGAATTCCACTCAGTATTTGCACTCATAAAATCCAGCTTGATCCTCAGTGCATACCAAGTATTAAGCACCAACATCATCTGAACCTACCTATGCAAGAGTTTATGAAGAAAGAAATAATCAAGTGGTTAGATACAGGTGTGGTTTACCCCATTGCTGATAGCAAGTGGGTAAGCCCAGTTACGTGTGTACCAAAGAAGGGAGGAATCATTATGGTTCCAAATGATAAGAATAAGTTAATCCCAATGAAGCTAGTTACTGGATACAGAGTTTGCATGGACAATCGAAAGCTAAATTCTTGGACCGAAAAAGATCACTTTTCTATGCCCTTCATAGATCAGATGTTAGACCGTCTTGCTGGTAGAGGATGGTATTGTTTTCCTGACGGTTATTCACGGTATAATCAAATTTTAATTTCTCATGAGGACTACGAGAAGACTACTTTCACTTGTCCATATAGGATGTTCGCATTCAAAAGGATGCCATTCGGTTTATGTAATATACCGGCCACTTTCCAGCGTTGCATGATGTCCATTTTCTCTGACATGGTGGAAGACATTTTCCTGGTTGTGGGAGACTCATTAGATGATTGTTTGACCCACCTTGCTAATGTGTTGCAAAGATGGGAGTAGTGCAACTTAGTGCTAAATTAGGAAAAATGTCATTTTATGGTTAATGAGGGTATCATATTGGGGCATCAAATCTCAAATAAAGGAATTGAAGTTGACAAAGCCAAGATTGATGTGATTGAAAAGTTACCTCCACCTATTTTGGTTAAAAGAATTTGAAGTTTCTTGGGACATGCATTTTTCTATAGAAGATTCATCAAGGATTTCTCTAAGATTGCACATTCATTATGCAAGTTTTTAGAGAAGGAGGTGAAGTTTGTATTTGATGAGGCGTGTCTAAATGCATTTTAGTGTCTAAAAAAGAAGTTAATTCCAGCCCCTATCATTGTTTCACCAGATTGGACCATGCCATTTGAGGTAATGTGTGAGGCTAGAGGTTTTGCCTTGGGTGCAGTCTTTGGCCAAAGACTTGAGAAGATTCTACATCCGATTTATTATGCTAGCAAAGCACTTAATCCTGCTCAGAAAAATTACATTGTAACCAAGTAAGAATTGTTGGCAGTAGTCTTTGCTTTTGAAAATTTTTGTTCATACTTGATTGGTATGAAAGTGATTGTGCATAAATACCACACCATTAGATATTTTATGTCAAAGAAAGATGCCAAGCCAAGACTGAATCAGGTTGTAGACCACCTATCATGCCTTGAGGTGGAGGCCATGCGTAGATTGGGGGATGATCTTGATATTGATGATACTTTTCCAGACGAACAAGTGTTGGCAACATCACAAGAATTAATCCCTTGGTTTGTCGATTTTGCCAACTTTTTGGCAAGTGACCTTGTTCCGAAAGATATGTCATATCAGTAACGGAAGAGATTCATGCATGAAATAAGAAAATTCTTTTGGGATGAGCCTTCTCTATTTAGGGTGCTTACGGATGGCATAATTAGAAGGTGTATTTTAAAAGTCGAGATGATGAGTATTTCGGAGGCATGTCATTCATCTCCAGTTGGGGGTCATCATGGAGGTGCGTGGACTGCTCATAAGTTCTTACAATATGGGTATTACTGGCCCACCGTTTATAAAGATGCTCATGACTTTGCTCTAGCTTGTGACCAATGTCAAAGACAAGGGAACATCTCGCACAGACACAAACTTCCTATGATCACTATTCTTTATCTCGAATTGTTTGACGTATGGGGAATTGATTTTATGTGCCCATTTATGAGTTCACATGGGATGAAATACATTCTGGTATCTGTTGACTATGTTTCTAAGTGGGTGGAGGCAATATTGCTTGCCAATAATAAAGGAAAAAGTGTCACGACATTCTTGAAAAAGAACATCTTTTCACGATTCGGTAGACCCCGAGTTTTCATTATTGATGGAGGATCCCATTTCTATAATCAGCTGTTCAAAGCCCTGCTTGAAAAATATAGTGTCATACATAAGGTGGCAACACCTTACCATTCTTAGACGAGCGGGCAAGTTGAGGTGTCAAATCATGAGATTAAGTCTATTTTGGAGAAGACGGTGAATGCCAATAGGACTGATTGGGAAAGAAGATTGGATGATGCATTATGGGCATATCGAACTAATTTCAAGACACCTATTGGTGCATCTCTATAGCAGTTGGTTTTTGGTAAACCATGCTATTTGCCTACCAAACTTGAACATAAGGCATTATGGGCACTGAAAAGGTTGAATCTGGAATGGAGTGATGCGGCTAAATTGAGACTAGAACAAATGAATGAGAGGGATGAATTTCGTCTACGGGCTTATGAAAATTCAGCACTATATAAAGAAAAGATGAAATTATAACATGATCGAAGGATTGAGCGATGAGAGTATCGCCCGGGAGATTTGGTACTACTTTATAACTCCAGGCTTCGCTTGTTTTCTGGAAAGTTAAAGTCTAAATGGTCCGGACCATTCACGGTGGTTAGGGTGTTCCCGCATGGAGCAATCAAACTGAAAGGAGATGCTAATGTTCTATTCAAGGTAAATAGACAGTGTATAAAACACTATGTGGGAATCACAAAAGAAATAAGGACATGTGATGATCTGAGTCTTGACGAAGTCTATGTAGTCAAATAAGTTGGGTCGTGCTGCAACGTTAAATCAGGTGCATCATGGGAGGCAACTCATGGGATGGTTGGTGAAGTCTGAGTAACCAACCTAGCTACGTCGTGCTATGATGTTAAATCAAGCGCTGCTTGGGAGGCAACCCAAGGATTGTTACCAGCCAAAAGTTGAAAAAGAAGATGTGAACTGAAAAGTATGCATCTTAAACCACGGGAGTGACCCACGTGACGTGGGTTTGTCTCATGGGAATCAGAGGAAAATTTTTGGTTTAGGAATCTGACCCACGATAGGGACCCATGTGATGTAGGTCAACCCACGTAGCATGGGTCGATATCGTAGGAATTAGAGATAATTTTTATTAAGGAATTCGACCCACGACAGGGACCTACGTGACATAGGTCAACCCAGGTGACGTGGTCAACCCACGTGGCGTGGGTTGGTACTGTGAAACTCGGACCTGAAAATAGAATTCAAGATCCTACCCAACCCAACTCTAATTTCGACCTACCCTCAATAAAACTCGATCCTACCTATTTGAAAACCAAAAAACCCTATCCCCCAAGCCTCCACCTACACAATTTCTTTCCCCAATTTATCCAAATTAACACCTCCAATCCTATAATCACTATAATTCCTAAGTACTAAACACTCCAATTTGTACCACCACCACTTCAATTACTAGAAAATTCAAATCCCACAATCCCAAAAAAAGACCCCAAACCCGACCAGACCCTACACCACAGAAACCTAACCCGAAACCTATACCCAACCCAACCTAACCCCACCAATAAACTCGACCATATCGCCTAAAGGAAAAACCAAATACAGAGATATGGGTTCCTCTTGGCAAATCAGCACCAAGAACCCAGAAGGCACAACAAGGCTGAGAGATGAGTCTTCAGAGCCGGAGAAAACTAGGTCTGAAGAGGTTGATGAGATCGCTCAGGATAATTCTACTATTTTTTCTCATTCCACAAGACAACGATCTAGGGAACAAGTGCAGCCCGGGCCACCACTCAGCCTATAATGGTGACTTCTATTCAGTCTTTAGAATCCGTCCCCAGTCTGAAGAAGGGATAGATGCTTCTACAACTAGTGATGATGAAGATAAGGTTACGCCACCTGGGACTAATGATATTGCTGAGGGCGTAGATGATTCTGAGTACGAAGGTAGTGGTGAGGTTGGTGCTCAGGATTCCACGATCTTCTCACAGAAACAGGTGGTTTTATAGTGAGCCGCAACTGCAGTATGAAAGAAAAATAAGAGGTAGTGTGTTCAGGGTACGATGGCCATTTATGATAGGGATGCAGAGCTGACTGAGCGAGGTGTGTGTAGATGGAGTATCACTGATGAGGCTTGATATCGGTTAGATATGTTAAAGGTACTACCCGAGATTAAGGTAGTGTTTGATCGCTATGGATTCGGGTGGATGACAGAGCATTCTGGTAGCTATCACCCAGATTTGGTCCGTGAATTTTATGGTTCAGATGCTGCATCTATTTAATTAATCACACCAGTTGAGCAGTGATTTTTGGATCAACTACCATTGACTCATACTTTGGTTTGTAAAACTAGAGTAGACATTTTTGAGCAGACTACCCACCGATTCTTGTTTGGTGCAGAACGTCCACTTCCAGCTAGTACTGCTGAGTTTGACTATCACATGGAGACAGTGAAAAATAGAAACAAAATAAAGGATGCTGATCAATATTTATAGCTACTACGGTGGGTTGCACAGTATATCATGGAGGATGGCATAGATGTGAAATGGGTAGTTGAGAAGTTGGATATTAAGATGTCATCGCTTGACTTTACGAACAGTTTTTGGTGTTTAGTTGTACAAAATTGTCTCGGTCCCACAGGTGTTGATAATTCTCTTATTCTTGATCGAGCTATTCTGGTAGCGAGCATTATCGCCAGATATGACATCAACATCGCCCGCTACATTATTAGGGAGATTCATGAGCGTACCTTTAGAGACTATACCAGAATCCCTTTCCCATGTCTGATTCAAGGCCTATGTCATAGTTTTGGTGTAGTTTGGATGCCTGCAGTAGATCACGCTATTGAGGTGACCTGCATTGCTAATGTAGGACTGATGCAACAGTGAGGTGCTATTTTGGTTTCCCAGAGGGGGTCTCAGCCCTCTGCTTCATCAGGTGCAACCATTTTTGAAGGGCAAATGGATCGTGAGGAAACGGTTAGCACTTCAGCACCTGTTAGTGACCCCGAGGCTGAGAGGTTGCCTACCGAGGGCACCGACCCTATGACTGATGAGGGGGCAGCTGGCTCCACCACACCATCACCCTTGTCTAGCATGATTTCAGTTTCACAAGAGTTTTTGGATCAGTTAGTGGATAGACAGATGTAGGTTATTGAGTGACAGTCTCACACAGAGGCCCAGATGGCTAAGTTGGTATCTCAGCTTATGCCATGGGTTAGAACATCGATCGAGGCATCTGATATAAGAGTTGAAGCTCGCATTACTTCTACTATAGAGAAGTTTATATGTGAGCTGCATGGGCGTATTGACAGTTTTGAGCATCGGATGGGTTGCCAATTGGGAGAGGCCCATATCTCAGATTTGGCGGGGTTGACTAGGAAGGTGGCTGCATTGAGGGAAGAGGTTTGAGATTTAGCAGTTATACACACTCCTATCATTCCACCCATTACTACACTGGTACCCTCAACACCTATTTTTGATGTGGATTTGTTTGCTGATGAGGAGCCTCCTGTTGCTAGAAGCAAGACGCCACGGAGTCCTGAGGGTCAGACTGATAGTGGAGACAAGTTTGAGAGTGATCTCCGAAGGGTAACCAAGGCCTCCTAGGCAGAGTACCATATTAGTCAGATTGACCATGAACAAAGAGCACAAGGAGCATCTTCTAGTCAGCCACCCCCTCCACCGGACGCACCTAGCATGGAGCCTAGAGAGCCTACAGATGATCCTACTGTGGACGAGCCCACATTTGGCGCCTAGCGCACTGTAGGTATGTCTTCACTACCTTAATTAATAGTTGTGCACTAAGGGAAGTGCACCATTATTTAGTTAGGGGTGGGGGTATACCACCACTTGGGTTTTTTTGTTACCGTGCTTCTTTTCCCCCAAGTGTGCTATCATAGTAAAATTGGCATTTTTAGGTTGTTATTTATATTATTTTTTTGTTTTCATGTTTAATTAGGAGAATAACATGGGAACAATAGTGCAGTCCAATTTTTAACGAACTTTGAATGATAATCATGCTTTTTGATTGTTTAATGGACACCCCTCCTGGAAAAAAAAATTTGGCTTTGGATTGTGTGTGTAGCATGTTAATTGGTGACAACTATTGGATCTTATTATGGCATTAGTATTATTGGCAGAATAACTATAGCTTATCAATGTATAAACTGGATAGGTAGTAGTTGATAGTGTAACCCCGTGCTATGTGTGTGAGAGGTCATTACTTAGTTCACTTTGTGTGTACGATCCAGAACTTGCTCGGTTAGTCTTGCCTAGGTTATAGGATAGTGGTTCGGAAAGGATCATAGGCCGTTCTTGAATGAGTCCACTTTTATCCTAAATGACTGATCAAATGAATTAAGTGTCCCTTGATCCCGAGTTTGAGCCTTAATTGACTTGTTTCTTTCATTAGCCTATTCAACTTCCAATTTTGACTTACAATGAACCTGTATTGGCCCTGGTCCCTCCTTGGACATTGTGTACCTCAACTCAGGCAAATCGCCTAAGTTAAGGGTGGCTATTATAGGGGTGCGTAGTTTAACTTGGGTATAAAGAAGGGGTTAGTAAAAAAAAAAGAGAAAACAGATTTGGATGTGAAAAAGAAAAAAAATATGATTGAAATAAATAGAAATTGCAAAAAGAAAAGCAAAGAGAAAAAAAGAGTGGTGTTTTGAATGAATGAAGAAAATCACATCCAAAAATCTGAAAATAAATGAAGGAGAATAAGGGAAAATAAAAGGAGAATAGTTGGAAAGTGGAGCCAAAAATAGTTAGTGTCAAGGAGGGTTGAGTCAATATATCCATATGTACCATACCTGTCCCCAAGCCTACATTACAAGCCGATGAAAATCCTATAGTGATTCTAGTCCAACTGTCCAAAAACTAAGACATAGAAAATAAGGGCAAGCCTATGGTATTTCATACACACTGTTTAAACTTCTTTATGAGAGAGACTGTTTTGACCTAGTCCCTACTTTGAAATTCATTAGTACACTGTGAGTGTATGTGACTTCTTTATTGTGAGAGTACATGGGTTGCATTGTTAGCTACTATTTGTTTGGATAATGTCATTTGCATATATGTTTAGTTATTTGTTCATAATCTGATGCCATCACTTGATCCCTTTTGTGTCATGATAATATTAAGCATATATACACAGTGGATTTTATTTGCAAATAAGAGGGTAGGAAACATTTTGGTGCCAAAAGCGATAAGTCGACTATTGTAGGTCTCTTAGATTTCTCTTAGTTAAGCATTATATGTGTTTGGTTTTGTTTGTTTTACTGAGGACATACAAACATTCTAAATTGAGGGTGTTGATGTACCGTAATTTCATGGTACATTCGATGCTTAAAACAAAGAAAATAGAGAATAACTCGGGTTTGTTTGGTTGGTATGATGTGTTTTCTGTTCTATATTGCAAGAGAATAGGTTTTTGGAGGCAAAATAGACAAAAAGGAAGAATCATACTCGAGAACGAAGTATCTGAAGACGAAAGAGCCAAGTCCTACACCTGAGGAGTAACTCACTACAGGACCCATTTCACGTGAGTGGACTTACGTGGCGTGGGTCTGTGCAATAGGTCAACTCTTGCAGTTAGTTGAGGCAGCCTAATTTCCACGGCAGGACCCACGTGGCATGGGTCGGTACCATGAAAAAGGGCCGACTCTATTTTTATTCCCTAAAGTTGGGGGGTCATCATGGAGGTGTGCGGACTGCTTATAATATCTTACAATACGAGTATTACTGGCCCACCATTTATAACGGTGCTCATGACTATACTCAAGCTTGTGACCAATGTCGAAGACAAGGGAACATCTCGCGCAGACACGAACTTCCTATGACCACTATTCTTGATCTTGAATTGTTTGACGTATGGGGAATTGGTTTTATGGGCCCATTTGTGAGCTCACATGGGATAAAATACATTCTGGTATCTGTTGACTATGTTTCTAAGTGGGTGGAGGCAATATTGCTTGATAATAATGAAGGAAGAAGTGTCACGGCCTTCTTGAAAAATAACACCTTTTCACGAATCAGTACACCTCTAGTTATCATTAGTGATGGAGGATCCCATTTCTGTTATCAGTTGTTCAAAGCCCTGCTTGAAAAATATGGTGTCAAGCATAAGGTGGCTACACCTTAAAATCCTAAGATGAGTGAGAAAGTTGAGGTGTCAAATCATGAGATTAAGTTTATTTTGGAAAAGATGGTGAATTCCAATAGGACTGATAGGGAAAGAAGATTAGATGATGCATTATGGGCATATCGAACTACTTTCATGACACCGATTGGTGCATCTCCAAATCAGCTGATGTTTTGTAAATCGTGCCATTTGCCTGTCTAACTTGAACATAAGGCATTATGGGCACTGAAAAGGTTGAATCTGGAATGGAGTGATGCGGCTAAATTGACACTAGAACAAATGAATGAATGGATGAATTTCTTTTCTGGGCTTATGAAAGTTCAACACTGTATAAACAAAAGATGAAATTATATCATGATCGGAGGATTGAGTGACGAGCGTTTCACTAGGGAGATTTGGTACTACTTTAGAACTCAAGGCTTTGCATGTTTCCTAGAAAGTTAAAGTCTAAATAGTACGGACCATTCACGGTGGTTAGGGTGTTCCAGCATGGAGAAATCGAGTTGAAAGGAGATGCTAATGTTCTATGAAAGGTAAATGGACAGGATGTTAAGCACTATGTGGGAATCACGGAAGAAATAAGTACATGTCAGGTGCTGAATCTTGACGAAGTCTGAGTAGTCAAATAAATTAGGTTGTGTCGCGATGTTAAATCAGGCGCTTCATGGGAGGCCACCCATGGGCTGGTTGGTGTAGTCGGAGTAACCAACCTAGCTACGTCGTGCTACGACGCTAAATCAAGCGCTGCTTGGGAGGCAACCCAAGGATTGTTACCAGGCGTGAGTTGAAAAAAAGATGTGAACTGAAAAGCGTGCAGCTTAAACCACGGGAGTGACCCACGTGGCATGTGACCTGGGTTTGTCTCATGGGAATTAGAGGAATTTTTTTAGTTTCAGAATCTAACCCACGATAGGGACCCACGTGATGTAGGTTAACCCACGTGGCGTGGGTCGGTATAGTGGGAATCAAATTTTATTTTTTTTTGCAGAATCCGACCCACGACAGGGACCTACGTGACGTGGGTCAGTCCACGTAGTGTGGGTTGGTACTATGAAACTTAGACCCAAAAATAGAATTCTATATCCGACTCGACCCAACCCTAATTTTTGCCAACCCTCAATAAAGCCTGATCCTACCCTTTTGAAAACTAAAAGACCAGATTCCCCAAGCCTCCAGCTACCCAATTTCTTTCCCCAATTCATCCAAATCAACACCTCTAATCCTATAATCACTATAATTCCCAAGTACCAACCACTCCAATTAGTACCATCACCACTACAATTGCAAGAAAATTTGAATCCCACAACCCCAAAAAAAGACCCAAAGCCAACCCGACCCTACACCACATAACCCTAACCTAAAACCTATACCTAACCCCACCAAAAGTCTACCCGACCTAACCCCACCAAAAGTCTCGACTCTATCATAAGAGTTACTTTTATATTCACCTTACATGAATCCTCTGTTTTAAACAAGAATAAGATAGCGTTCATTGAATAACTTAAACTAACTGTCAAACTAACATCAATTGAAAACTAATAGAGTGCAAAAACCTTTATTTATTACACCCCCGGGACCTAGAGTCACCATATAAGAACATCTAAGAATAAACTAAGTCTGAAACAACTAAAAATATCTAAAAAATAAGTACTGAGGAGTTATTTTAGTCCTAAAACAAGGGACATCAACATCAATAGGAAGATCTGAAGGTTGCTCGGTCATGGTGCTCACCCTCAAAAGCAAGTCTAAACTGCTAAGTTTAGCCGAGGTCGCGTGTTAGCCACTGACAGATGTTATGCACTCAATAAAAGAAGAGTACAGGTAGCATCAGTACATCAACAAGTACTGGTAAGCATCATAAGCTGACTAACCCAACAATGTACAAGTAAGCAAGCAAGATAAGTGTAAAACCAATCATAATAGAACTCATAATCAAAGACATCAACAACTAAATACATAATATATGTAAAATTCACAAGTTTACTTTCACAGGGATTTGGACATAGTCACTTTCATCAACAACTCATTAGCATATATAATCATCATAAAGACACCCGATGCATATGAATAAGTGTATGTATGCATGATGTACGCATCATCTCTTACTCTTTTCATCATTATCAACAACATCATATCGTACTGGCGGGGTGCCCGATACTTTATCACAATATATCATATTCGTACCGATATGGTACCCTATGCTCCATCACCCAATATAATCACAATGCATATGAAATGGAATACAGTCAATAAATCACCAGTCATGCTAGAAGGCAATCATATATGTTTGGTTTACAAACAAGCACAAAGCCAAGAATGTCAAAGTGCTATAACAAAACCATAGCCTTCCTCAATTCCTTGCTCAAGTCACCTTTAAACCACACGTTTGCTCTTTCATTCTCATTCAACTCATTCTTGATCTATAACGACAAGAATATATACCCATTTCAAGAATTTATACCACTTTTAACTACTAGGGATCAAAAAACACTGATTTTAGTCATAAATTCACCCTATTTCGTCATCTTAGGGTTTCTTGTCTCTTAAACCACATGGATTCTACTTGAATTAGCATGAACAACAGTAATTTCACCTCCATTAATGTTTCCTAACACCTTAGAATCATTCTTTATTGAATTTATACACATTTCCACCACTTTTCATCAATTTCTATAACTAGGGCTAAACTTTAATTTCCTACATGAATTCGTTTATAATGATTTTTTAAGGTTATAAGAAGTAATTTCAAGTCTAGAATATAATGACATACCTCCAAAGATGGAAAACCGCAAAAACCCTCTAAAAATTGCCTTCCCCAAAGCTCCCTTACATTTTTCAAAAAAGTGGAGAATGAAAACATTTTTTGATTTTTAAAAATGCCAAATCCTGCGTGTTAGCACTACAACACTACCACTATAGTGGTTAAATTTTCATTGTAGCAGTTCGCATCTTTAAATGGAGGTCCGCCACTGCGGCACCTATTATTGCTGTAGCAGTTACTTTTTCCGCTATTGCGATCTGAGGCAGAAACTTAGGACCTCTCCTTTTTTTTTTATCATTTTAAAACACACACCATGAATTATAATATCGAGAACCAACCCCTTCATTGTAAACTCTATAACCAGAGTTCTACAACTTTGTTTCTAGGGCCAGAAATTGCTACGGTTTCCTAACTCATTGTCTATCTAGCTATTACATAAAACATCACTACCAACGACCATATTATTACAAGATTCCATTTATTTAACACCCCCTCTAAAATTTTCCGATCTTAGACTTGCCCTAAATTTCTCAAAAATTAACTAAGGAAAGTCTAAGTGCAAATTTTACCCCCTCTTTTATCATAACAACAACTTGGGTCGTTACAAGTAACTAGTAGTTATGGTGTTTTCCAAAATTATAAGGTTGGGAAAGTTTGATTGAATTAGTGGATGGTAATCCTAGTTGGACCATTGGGTGATCAATAAGTCTATGCTAAAGCCTTGTTATAATTTTATTATTATTAAGGACTAAATTAAGGTTAATTGGTTATAAATGACCGGATTTAACTAAATACTTGGTAAATTATTGTATTGCATGTTAGTAAATCTGAGTATTGACTTTACTTGGGAAGCTAATAAACAGGCTAAATGATTTGTCACAAATGTTGTTGAATAGTGAAATCATTGTATTTTGGGATAAGGACTGTGTTGTTATGCAAATGGAAATATTTGTAAACTTACTTGATGATTGCACTTGAACCAGTAAGCGATGGTTAAAGGTAATTAAAAACCCATCTTATTTTATGTGTTCATAATAACTGTTCCTTCGTATTACTTGTTATAATGCATGTTCAAGGAAAGTGAATGACTATTTGAATCCTAAGTGGTAATTGCATGTGATGAACTTATATGAAATGCTTGTTGGTTTTACAAGTGTTATTCCTATTATCATTGTGATTGTGATTGTTGTGATATCTGTAATTGTACTAGTGTTTGGACATCTTCATGGGATTTATATTCATTATTGTGGGATGTACCAATATTTGGACATTTTCATGGGATTTATATTCATTATTGTGGGATGTATCGGTATTTTGACATTTTATTTCTTCCTTTTTTCAACTTTTTCACTTTTTTGGACCCCGATGAGGTTTTATTTTCTTCAACTTCTCTTTTTCTCTTTTTTTTTTCTTTTTTTTTTCATGCCGCACCCAAATCTCTTTTCTTTTCACTACACTTTTGTCATACCCAATCTTTTATGCACCTCTACACTAGCCCCCATCAACTTAGGCAGTTTGCCTGAGTTTAGGAACATAGTGTCCAAGGATGGACTAGGATCAAAGCAGGTTCACTGTAACAATCGGTAGGATGATTAGGTTAATTCAAAGAAAAGGTCTATTTAGGCTCAAATTTGGGTTCAAGAGATCTTTCATTCATTTTGTAGGCTTATCAGGCTTCTAGTGGACTATTTTCAAAAATGGCCTATGATCCTTTCCTAACCTTCTATCCTACGACTTCAGTGAGACAAACCAGGCAAGTTCTAAACCACACACACACGCCGACTAGGTACATCCTCACACACTCTTGACTCAGGGCTATTATTTCATTCACTAACTATTTGGTTCATGCAAAGTCAGGCTAGGTTATCACACTAATAATACTAATGCCATGACGAGATCTAAACATCAGTTGTAGTTTAAGTAAGCACACAACATAGCATATAAAACTGAAAACTTCGGAGGGGTATCATTTTAACAAACTCAAAAAACAATTTGCATGCTTTTAATTATTTTTGACTGCACCAAGTTTCATTTTCTGTAAGTTATACATTAGACATAAATTAACACAAAAAACCATAAAAACATAAATGAAAACCTAGACATGCCGGTTGTAACTAAAATAAGGTAACTGAGGGAAATAAAACACGAAAACAAAAAACCCTCGACTGTGGTATACCCCCACCCCAACTTGGAAATCATGTAATGTCCCCATAGCACGAAATCATGAAAATATAAAGAATTAGGGTAAGGGATACCTAAGGCATACTAAACGCTAATGGAACTCTGATCAGTTGGGGCATGGGATAGGACCCCTCCATCATCTGCTCCTCTTGTGGCCTCGGTTGTAGCTGGGGACTCTCTGATATATGGGCACCGGTGTTGGCCGGTGCACTCAAAGTCACAACTATTGGGGAATTTACGTAGCCCTCAATTTTTGCTCAACCATCTCAACTGTAGGTGGCATCTTTACTCCCTCCGATATCAATGTCTCAGAGGTCTGTGTAGTTTTTTTTTATTTCTTCCTTCTTTTATTCTCACCTTTCTCTTTTCTCTTATTACCTTATTCTTTTCTCTTCTCACCTCCTTCCTCTCAAGATCTTTTTTTAGGGGCTGTAAATCCTCACCCATCTCCTTTATGTCCATATCATTATTCTCAGCCCTTTAGGGTATAGTGTAAAAATTTGGGACCATAGAGTCCACGTCAACTGCAAGATATGCTAATGAAGGAATATGTGGAGGTGGAAAAGGTGCAACCTGAACTGTGTGCTCTGTCAGAACTTTGACAACTTCTTTGAGTTCGGCCAAATCATTCTTATCCTCGGTCATATCAATAGCCTGTACTAACTCTATCTTAGCCGTCATCTGGATCTTGAATCTATCAAGTTGGGTCTACACCATCGTAACAGCTTCCCTAATCTCATCAGTCACATAAGGCTTTACCCTAACCTCGAACTTCTTCAATCGGGCGTTACATAAGATCTGGTTTTGTATGATCTCCTCTAACTGTGTAGTCAAAATCAAAGTATATCCAGTCGTAACCAATGGTTAGGTACCCTAAGGAATTGAGTTATGTAGGGCAGAGGAGGAAAAGACACCAGCATCTGACACTGGTATATCATTATCGGGGGCACCCCTAACCTCTGGTTGTACTTGAAAATGCCCCCTAGCTAGAGCTGTCGGGTTCCTAAAATCCATAATTATATCCAAATCTATAGTCTCTATCGGTTGGATGAATTTGTCAACTGCAGAAATAGATGGAACCTCTGAATTTTGTAGCTGCTGAGTGATCAAGCTTAGGAAACGCAAGTTCATACTGAACTCTCAGACCATGTTGCAAATCTCTTTCACAATAATGTACGAAATGTTCAAATCTTGTTCTACCAAGAAAGCTGCTTTAAGGCTCACATTGGTGGCACCCAATGTATTATCATTTGTCGTGGGCAAGATACGGTGCCTCACAATTGACTACCCAGCCTTGGAGGTGAACTTTAATATGTTCTTGTTAATAGTTGCCTCGTTAATCCATGGGGTTTATTCTCCTGCTTCTGCAATGTGGTCCGCCAACTACTTGTAGTGTATGACTTTGTCGTCTGTGGTTAACTTTTTCACCTTCTTTAAATCAGTCATCCGAAAATCATATTCTGGAGTCTCCTTGACCAGTACAAAAACTTCTCCGAATAAGACATTAGAGATATCCTTGATGGATATATCCACGTTGTTACCCTGAATAATCACTGTATCCAACCGAGCATGCATCTTCATGTCCTTGTCTTTTTCGAAAGAAGTCATCTTTTTAAGCATTGCGGCATAGTTGGTGTAAAACTTCTTTATAAGTTCCAGCCCATAGATACAGAGGGTATTAGTTATCCATCCCAAACTATATTTTCAAATACCCAGACAACTTCAAGACCTTCTGTTGGACACTCCTCTTATGATTTCTATTGTCCATTTGAGACACCCTATCTAGATAGTAGTCCTTGAAATTTGGTGCACTTCATCCTCTTGGATCATGCCCTCTTTGAATTGGGGCTATAGCTGGTCCATTGGAGGATTTGAGATTTGATTATTCCTCCTCCTCTGAGGCCTTCCCTCTTTAGACTGCAAAAGGTTTACTGGGGTTGTAGATTCTACCAAGGCCATAGATGTGGTAGCATGGCCTTCGCAGTCTTCTTTTGCCTTGGATCTAGTGTTCCAAGGTGAATGCTGCTCATCAGAAGCACTAGCCGCAATGTTGGACTCAAATCCACTAGAACTATTAGATTCACTCTCCAAGGAGCTTGGTGGTGCCCTTCCCTTAGCAATTTTTTTTCGTCGAGCCTTGTCCTGCTTCATGCTTGATTTAAGGGCCATAGTTCCTGTAGTGAAATGGATTAATTTTAGTTTTGAAATAGTTTTACATTTGCAGGAATTAATTCAGAAGACCCTTCCTATAGTCGTGCAATGAAGGTATGATTGTACCTTTCGATCAATTTTTGGGGAAACATTACATCAGATGATCCATTCCTATGATCGTGCAATAAGAGTATGATCGTACCTTCAGATCATAGGAACACTCCCAAAGTACTGAGAGTATATCACATCTGATGAGTACATACCACGATCATACCTTGATAGGACGATCATGGGATTTGCTCGTATGATGAGAACTTACAAGATTGGAACTGGTACCCCACAACAACTCAACCTATAACCGTTTGTTGATACTTTAATTATAGGTTATGTCGTGGAGACCGCTGACACCTAACATAAGTCAAACATTGTTCTTGACCCTATTCTTGACCTTCATTAACCAAAGTTCTAACAAACATGGGTACTCAATACTTCCTCACTGTTATTAGTCATTCAAAAACTCAAACCCATTCTAATTTAGAAACTTCATTGTTTTGCTACTCTCATAAGTTTTAATTTGTACTAATATGAAAATGGCACTGTGAATATACTTACAATGTTTGTTATTTGTTTTTTGATTAAAAGCATAGACGAGGGTTGATGTGAAGAGTATCTTTCAACACACGAATTTAAGGTAAGGATTTACCTTTTTTTTTATGATCAAAATTCAGAATTTGTGTGTATATTGTTCAAATGACGTCAAATTAATGATCGGGTCTTAGGTATAGGGTTTAGGATTTAATTTCTATGTCAGGTTTGGTTTAAGTTTTATTAAAATTTCTGGACCCAATAGATAACTCTAAACTACGATTGTAGAATCAAACCATGATTGTGACTTTGTCTCGTACTAAGAGAGTTGAAGAAAACTTACCTGAGAACCTACGAAGCCTAAGGATTATTATGATATGTAACCACTATCGTTACTTAAAATCATAAGTTCGATGTCAATTTTGGTGATTTGCAAGAGTTACATTAGACAATTAATACCATGATCGTGGAATCAAGGTACGATCGTGATGATCAATCATGAGATAAATGCCATATTATATCGTGTAGGACATACATCAAACAAATAAACCCATAATCGTGGGAACTACCCACAATCATACAATCCTCTCGTGGGTTCAGCTCTAAGTCCAATCCAACAGCCTCTTTGCTGCACAGTCCCGACACAAGTAGCAAACATTACCCCATAAAATATAAAGTACACAATCATGGGTTTCCTACCAAGAAGTGCTTGATTTAATATTGTGGTACGACGTGGCTAAGTTGGTTACTAAGACTTCATGACTTAGCCCATGGGTTTCCTGATTTAATGTCGCGGCATGACTCGGGTTGGCTTAATTTCTCAATCCTTCTTTAACTCCACTTCACAAATCAACTTCAAGTCCTCACTTTCACCTAAATAGTATTTCACCCTTTGGCCATTGACCTTAAATTTCAGCCTATCATTGTTTTCAAGTTCAATTGCACCATAGGGAAACACTATAAGCTCTCTATATGGGCCTTTCCATTTCAACTTTAACTTCCTAGGAAATTGCTTTAGACTTGAATCAAACAATAGTACCACATCGCCTGTAGTGAATTCTCTCTTCTCAATCTTTCTATCATGATAAAATATCATCTTTTCCTTATACAAGGCTGAGATCTCATAAGCACGGAAATGAAATTCATCTATCTCATTCATCTGCTCTGGTCTCATTTTTGATGCATCACTCCGTTCTATATTCAGCCTTTTTATTGCCCACAATGCCTTATGCTCAAGTTTGATAGGCAAGTGGCATTCTTTGCCTTACACAAGCTGATATGGAGAGGCACCAATAGGGGTTTTGAATGTTGTCCAGTAAGCCCATACTGCATCATCTAACTTTCTATCCCAATCTGTCCTATTGACATTCACAGTCTTTGCCAAAATGGACTTAATCTTTCAGTTGGAGACCTCAACTTGCCTATTTGTTTAAGGATAGTAAGGTGTCACCACCTTGTGTTTCACACCATATTTCTCAAGTCGAGACTTAAATAGGCGGTTGCAAAAATGGGATCCTCCATCACTAATGATCACCCTAGGTGTCTCGAATCTGGAGAATATATTTTTTTCAAGAAAGTTGTGACGCTCTTGCCTTCGTTGTTTGGATGCACAACTTACTCCACCCACTTTAAAACATAGTCGATAGCCACGAAAATATGCTTCATGCCATGCGAGCCTACAAAGGGGCCCATGAAGTCAATACCCCAAAAATCAAACAACTCAAGCTCAAGGATAGTGGTCATTGGAAGTCCATGTCTTTGCGAGATGTTCCCTTGCCTTTGACATTAGTCACAAACCCTTGCATCGCCATGAGTATCTTTGTAAATGGTAGGCCAGTACTATCCATATTAATAGATCTTATGCGCAGTCCGCGAACCTCTATGATGATCCCCAACTAGTGACAAGTGACACGTCTCTGATGTGCTCATCATATCAACCTTAGGGACACATCAATTACACCGTCTGCACAAACCCAAAACAAGTACGGTTAATCTTAAAAGAACTTCCTCACCTCGTGCATGAACCTTTTTTGCTGCTAAAATGACATATATTTCAGAACTATATCACTAGCCAAATAATTGGCAAAATCTGCAAACTAGGGGATTAAGTCTTGTGATGCTACCAACAATTGATCTTCATGAAAAGTATCATCAATCTCAAGCTCATCCCTTAGTTTCAGCATTGCCTCCTCCGCAAGGCGTCATAAATAGTCGGCCACATGATTCTCAGTCCCCTTTTGATCCTTGATTTCAAAGTTGAATTCCTGCAACAAAAGTACCTATCTAATAAATATCGGATTTGCATCTTTCTTCACCATGAGGTATCTATGAGTTGTATAGTAAGTATGCACAATCACTTTTTTTCCAAGAAAATAAGACCAAAATTTCTCGAATACAAATACCATAGCAAGAAACTCTTGTTCAGTCATAGTGTAATTTTTTTTAACAGGATTAATTGCTTTGCTAGAATAGTAGATGGGTTGTAGGATCTTTTCTCACCTTTGGCTTGGGACTGCACCTAGTGCCATGCCACAAGCATCGCACATAACCTCAAATGGAAAGGTCCAATTTGGAGACACAATAATCGGGGCTGAAATCAACTTTTTCAAGCACTAAAATGGTCTTAGACATGTATCATCAAACACAAATTTCACTTCCTTCTCCAGCAGCTTACACAGGGGATTGAAAATCTTAGAGAAGTCCTTAATGAATTTTTTACTGAAACCCACATGCCTTAAAAATCTACGAATACCCTTCACAGAGATTTTTGGAGAAAACTTTTCAATCACCTCAATCTTCATCTTGTCAACCTCAATCCCCTTTTTCGTGATCTTGTGACCAAGTACTATTCCTTTTTTAACTATGCAGTGATACTTCTCCCAATTTAAAACTAAGTTACATTCCTCGCATCTCCTCAGAACATTAGTAAGATGTGACAAACATTCATCAAATGAGTCACCAACAACAGAGAAATCATTCATGAACACCTCAATAATGTCCTCCACCATGTCAGAAAAAAAGCCATCATGCAAGCATAAAAAGTTGTGGGTGCATTAGACAAACCAAAAGGCATTTACTTGAATGCAAATGTCCCATATGGACAAGTGAAAGTTGCCTTCTATTGGTCCTTAGGAGCAATAGAGATCTGATTATAACCTGAGTATTCATTAGAAAACAATACCAACCTCTACTACTAAGTCGGTCTAACATCTGATCCACAAAGGGCAAAGAAAAGTGATCCTTCTAAGTCCATGAGTTTAAATTTCTATAATCCTTACATACTCGCCAACCAATGACTGGACTCATCAGAACAAGCTCATTCTTATCATTTGGAACCACAGTGATTCCACCTTTCTTTGGCACACATTAGATTAGGCTTACCCACTTATTATTAGAAATTCGATAAACCACACTCGCGTCCAATCACTTGATAGTTTTTTCTTCACCACCTCATGCATAGGCGGATTCTACCTTTGTTGATGCTCGATACTAGCCACACAATCTGGCTTAGGTTAGATTTTATGCTTGTAAATACCAAAAATCCCAATGATATCAGCAATAGACCATCCAATGGCCCTCTTGAACTTCTTCAAAATAGATACTAGGGCCTCAACTTGCCATTCCACCAAGTCAGCCACAATGATAATCGACAAAGTACTGTTGGCACCCAAAAATATGAAACGAAGATGAGACAAAAGAGCTTTGATCTCCAAGACTAGAGTCTCCTTAATAAATGGTTGAGTTGGTGGGGTCATTTTATTTTTCAAATCAAGATAAAGCTTATTTGGTGCATAATTATTGGAAAGATGAAGGATGAAACCCTAACTAAAACATCACACAAGATTCCCACCAGCTTCTTCATTGTGCGATCCGCCATGATAAGTCTTATCAAGGTAGGTTTGGGTAACCACAACCCCAACTATTTGTAAACTTTTAGTGGCATCAAGTTAATGCTAGAACCCAAATCACACAAAGACTGTGCGAAGTTAAAACACCCAATAGTGCATGGAATCGTGAATGCTCCTGGTTCTTTCTTTTTCTCAACCAAAGATCTAGGGGCTATTGCACTACAATTGTGCAAATTATCAATTGACTCAAAACTCACCGTCTACTTCTTAGTCACCAAATCCTTCATGAACTTTGCGTAACCTGGTATTTTTTCAAGTGCATTGACTAGAGGGATGTTCACTATTAACTCTTTCAGCATAAAAATAAATTTTTGGTACTTTCCCTCTTCTTTTTTCTTTTTTAGTCTTTGCAAAAAAGAGAAGGAGGCCATGGGATGGGAGTCAATAATTGAGAAACATCTTGTTGCTCCCTCTTTCTAGCCTTAGCCTTGCGGTCATCAACTTGAACCTTCTTAGATACATTCTCATTAACCACCACTTCTTCAGAGTTAACAACTGTCACGCCCCGGGCTCCAATGAGACGGACTGGCACCCAAAGCCGATGAGGCCTGAGAGAACCAATCTTTGCTCATGTCTATTCATATGTACTTCACTTAATAAGCAGCACCATCACATAGAGATATAAGATGTCAATAACGGAAGTCATGGAGACATGTAATATATATATATATATATATAGAAACTTGGCCGTTAGGGCCATCAAGTCAATATGGACATACATTCTTTCAGTCATCTCACCACGTCCATCTACAAAGCCTCTAACAGATGCATATACACAACAATCCTAAAGTCGGGATAAGTCCCCACTTTACACAATATTACAGTACCAAAACAAATGTACATATGAGATCCGAAAAGCCCCGAACCAACTGGATCTCACCAAAGATCAACAAAAGATCTGCAACCTACTGTGGAGGTCTACTAGCACCTGTGCCTGCAACAAGTAAGGTAAGTCCCACAAGGGATGTCAGTACGAACAATTTACTGAGTATGTAAGGCTCATATGAAACTGAATGACACATACATACTTCAACGAACTCAAATACAAATGAATAACCAATATGGATAAGTCACCATTTTGTACGTTGGGAACCATGTGTATTGCTTTCATTATTTTCTTTGCTTCTTTACGTCTATGTTTGTTCATCATCACTTGTGTCACTATGTACCCGGGCCCCGAATGATCAGTGGATCTTTACATAACATAACGTTATGTTGGGATAGGCCCGAGCTAGGCTTATGCCTCTAGAGCTACCACCCATAAATCAATGCATCGAGCTCGGCTCGAGCTAGGTTATTACCTCTAGAGCTGCCACCCATAAACCAACATATCGGGTTCGGCTCGAGCTAGGTTATTACCTCTAGAGCTACCCCCTGTCAGGTTCGGTCAAAGCTAGGATTATGCCTCTAGGACTACCTCCTGATCCAATAATCTCGGGATCGGCTTGAGCTAGGCTTTCGCTCCCAAAGCTACCACCCATACTCAACCATTAACCACATGTGCATTACTTCATTCATTACTTTTGAGATTGATACAATGATAGTCATAAATTATTGGAATCATAACATTATTAGGAACATCACATTATTAGAAACATTGGAACAATAATCAATGAATAATGGACATGTGTATAAACCCTTTTGGAACTTTGGAACATAACTTTATTGGGTTTTTGGAACATTAGTCAATGAACATGAAACATGTGAATCACAATTGATCAATAAGAAGGAAACATGTGATCATAACAATTTGTAATTGGATATAGGATACCTTAGGACATTTCGGAATGGAACAAGTACAATATTTATGTGAACACTATGTGCTGCAGAAAGATACAGAAAGAGTAACCTTACATACCTTATCTTCTCAATACGAATATAAAATCCTATACGTGAATACAATAGTCCAGCTCCTTCCTTATGTTTCACTATACAACACAAGTACATAACGGAGTTTACATTAACCCCCAAATACCTTACAAATGCATATAACGATAATGAGTTTCATGTTTGCCTTTAAAAATGTCATTCGCCCCCTTGACAATACCATTTAGGAAATTATCATACCAATAATCCCACAATATTCAATACATTGACCAATACATGATAAACCAATAGCATGTCACACCAAGTTCATACTTTCCACTTCTCCGGCAACACAACATCACAATTTCTCCATCAAGTCACCTCAATACGTCTCATTACAACATATCGACCAAAATCCCATAATTTACACTTATAGAAAAATAACAAGTTTAGTAACATCGTCACACCATACATGTTATTTCATCCATACCATGCACTTTCATCAAAAGCACAAGTCACTTTTCAAGTTTAATTCATAAAAATGATACAAAAGTGCACCACTTACACTTTTAGACATAAACCATCATGATCTACATGCTCTCCCATGCATATAATATATTAATCCATAAGAATAATCACTTACCCAAACTTGTAAATGAGTGATCTTGTCCCAAGAAGTGCCTTAGGGTTCTTAGGGTTTGAGAGAAAATATGTGAGAAATATCTAAAGAGGCATGAGAGTTAGAATGAATTAAAATCTGATTTTTGGCCTTTATATAGTCTCTTAATTCATCCTTATCCACTCCTTGGCATTAAATGCCATGTCTATATAGTCAACATGGAAGAATGGGTCAATTTGCCCTCTTGGGCCTTGTCTTTTAATCCTTTTTGGGCCTTAAATTTAGCCCAATAACATATGTCATCTTAACCCACCAAATTTAATGTATAATCCACCATATATCTCATGTTCAAATAATTCTATAAATGTCTCGATAATATTCACTTACGAGATTCCCGTTCGTAGTCTCAATCACAAAAATAGAAATTCTAGTCGTTCATGGCTTATTTGAACATAATTTGTTAACCCAACTCGGATGCTAAATGCATTTAAGAATAGTCCTACTATGATCGAGTAATGATACCATGACTCAAAGGTCTTATATACATCATAATAGTCAAAGAAAAATTTTGGCGAAAACCAACCCGGCACGCCGCTTGGTGCGCCCCAATGCTGCCTGTGTCACAAAAAAAACAGCCCAGAGCGGCCTGGCATGCCCCAGGGCTGCCTGTGCCAAAAAAATTTTGGCCAGAAGCGGCCCGGGGCGTGCCCCACACCCAAAATGTGATTTTTTTCCTTTCTTCGACTTTTCTTTGCGGATTTGGTTAGATCCTTCAAGTTCAAGTCTTTTGCTTACCTCCTAACCTTAATATCCATTGATTGGAAGTCCTCCAAGCCTCATTTTTCCTCCCACAATTTCTCCACGAAGTCACAAATACCTCCAACAAGGTCTAATCGCACGTACTAGGCCCAATCTCAATTATTTCATCAATGACACTACAAAATTCATACTTATAGCTCTCGACACTTAAGTAAACATTGTTCAAAGTTGTCAAGTAGGGTATGGAAGGTACGGGGTATTACAACAACGTTTTTGTCAACTATGGTTACTGGTTCCACTGCATTATCAACAATCACTGGCATATCAGGATCAGTGGCTCTGTTACCACTCTTAGTAGTAATAGCCAAGAAATGATCATCGTTCTTTGGATTTTAGATGGTGTTTCTTGGGAGAGTACCTTGTTGATGCTGATTCAATGTCGCAGAAATCTGGGCAATTTGTTGCTCAAGCTATTTGATAGGGGTAGCATGTGATTTAACTTTTTGATTCATACCTAAAAGATCTGCTTTAATCTCCTTAAGGAAACCTTCCATTTTCCCTACCCCTTTTTCAACCTTTGTAAGAATGTCTTCCATCCTCAACTTACTCGAACCAGCATCACTATTCCCCGATGGAACATAGGGGCCACTCTTATCTTTGTAGTCATCCTTTCTCTTCCAATCACCATCATAATCTCTACTCCTAGACCTATTATAATTGTCTCTGTAGTAGTTCCAAACTTGATTCCTTTGCCTTGAGTTTGAATTGTCTTGGTTAGACCCTTGGCCTTTGGCTTGGAAACCCACTACCTCTCTATCAAGATACTTTTCTTCCTTCTCCGAGTCTAAATCTTCATACATACGTAATTTTCCTTGGGCATCCACCGTATTCGCCTTTTCCACTGTAGCTGTCATAAATTGTTTAATAAGTAACCTAATCTTATCCTTAGCTATGCTACCTCTTGAACAACTACTCATTTAGTGCTCACTGTTCTCCGGATGCTCCAATTGTAAATGTACCTGCGGGTCTGTCTACCTCCCGAGTATGCAAACCTCAGTTGGTTTTTGTGTCCAATCTAGGATCTCAGAAGTATGTTCCCAACGTAGACTCATGAATTCCCTACTTGTGATAGTGTCTGCTACAACTTTAGTATTCACATTCAAGGCTCTGTAGAAGGTTTCTAGCAAGTTTTTACCTGTCATTATGTGGTTTGGGACACTCTGCTACTTTTTCTTCAACCTTAACCAAATCTCGTTTAGTGTTTCTAAATGTAACTATTTGAAGTTATATATCTCGTCTTTCATCTGCAATATTCTGGAGGGCAGGAAAAATAGGTCCAAGAACTGAGTCCTCAACTCATTCCAATTAGTAATAGATCAAAGTGGTAGTTCACCCAACCATAGAGTAGTTTCTGCCATTAGAGAGAATAAAATTAGTCTCAGTTTATCATATACTGACTCACTCTAGGTAGATTATATAAATTGTAGATCCCCACAAAGTTCATAAGATGCATGTTTGCATTGTCAGTAGGAAGGGCAGGAAATACTCCCTTTAAATTTAGTAGTTGGATTATTGCACTGGTAATGTCAAACTTTGTACCTTGAGGAAACTCAGGAGGAATGATAGCACCTATCTCAATCGGTTCCAAATAATCCAAATCTTCCTCAGGGTCCTTATAAATATGTAAATACTATTGCAGAGGTTATTTTCCCCTAGGCCTTCTCTCTCTCTCCTGATCTTCAAGTACAGCAAGGCGATTTGCTTCATATTGCCTTGCTCTCTCTTTTCTAACTACCTTTTTGGCAGCCTCTTGTCTAGCATTTTCTGCAGCCATTAATCAGACAGTGGTTTATTTCATAGTTTCCTGGCTAGTAAGATTAACTGTTGCCTGATGATGAATTGTACCACCACTATGAACACCTTCCAACAAGGCTGCTAGATCATGAACTCATTTGTTAACCATTCTTTTATTATTTCTTAGAGTTCTCTCAAGTTCTGTATCAAGTGGAATCAGGAGATTTCCTTGACTCTGAGTGCAGGGTATACACCGGTGTGCGCCCTTAAAAAATAGAAAAGTAAATCAAGAAACAACAACCAATCAACCTCAACAAACAAAATCAATCGACTCCGTAAGCATATTCTCTGGCAACGATGCCAAAATTTGATGTTTTACATTGCCCAAATTACACCTCCCAAAAATTATAAAGTAGTTCCTGATGAAATACAGAACCCAACAAGGTGAGGGTCGATCCCATAGGGAATAGGTCAAATTTCTATCGCGTGTTTGTCTAAGTAATTGGCAAATAAGCAAAACAAGGGGGGTTTTGTGAAACAAAAGATCAATAGTAACAAATGTTGATTTGTAATCAATAAGAGAAAGGCACTAGGATTGTGTTCCCTGATAATTTCATAACTCCATAGATTCTCTATACTTTAGTGATCTCTTATGGTACTCAGCATGCATAATCGATAGGTTATGTATCGTCTAACCGACTAGATTACACCCCTTGTAGATGAGTATCCCCATACACAAACGTTCATATGTCATGGGTGTTGCATTACTAATCCCTATCTATGATCCACATATAGTCTTTCCCATTTATCGGCTCAAGGCTAACTAAATGAAGGTAACTCAAAGTCTTGTTGTTGATTCACTATTCCTATCTGATTACCCTTTCTAAAGTCTAGGGTAGAGATAGGAAAAGTTCCAATGCATGGACTAGTTAGAAATCAACCAATCCCAACGAAACAACAATCCATGCCCAACTACCCTTTGAGAATCACCTTGTACTTCGAACGCTACTTCATTAATCCATCATGGTTCCACAACCCTAGTTATGGTGTTTAGCTATTCATAATTGCAAGCACACAAGAAGAATTCATAGATGAAAATATAAGTATGAACTTACAATAATAATAATAAAACTCCAAAATCTCAACTTGAATTAAAACACTTGAATAAATGTTTGTTAAATCCCAAGAATATGCCTTAGAATCTCCCATATAACGTTGTAAAGTATGAAAAAGTGTAAACTCGTACAAAACCCCCCATAGGAGTATTTATAGACAAAATAAAACCTATCCTAATACAAATAGGATATCTGGGTCAGTGGCATCGGACCACAGGAAGGTATGATCATGGTTAGAACACATGATCATCCTTTGGTTCTTTAACACTAGACTTGAAATATTTTAGGTCTTGGTTGTGACGGTTCTCACTACGGACTCGTGGTTCCTAGGCATGATCATGCCTAGTGCTCATCTGATCCATCCTCACTTCAATTAACTATAGCATTCATATTTGGGCCTTCATCCTATGACATCAATGTACGGTCGTATGATTAACAATGGTCGTGAAGGGTTCTCATCTGATCTCTAATGCACTTGACTCTTACAAGATTGATTTTAGGTCTTCTTCCTATGATCACTGTGTACGGTCGTCGTATCATTTCACGATCGTACGATGCTTCCATTTGAGTGACTCCTGAGTAACCTTTTCTGGTTCATTATATTACAACCTTGGTGCAATTATGGTTAGATCCCACAGTTGTGAAAATGGTCGTATGATCCTCTTAAGTCAAAATTCTTAGCACTTTCCTTCTCCGAGCCTATTTATCCTGCAAACACTTAAAAACCCATTATATCCACATAAACATACCCTTTTCCTTGCATATATTCATAGTTTTAAGCATCTTTAGTGCCGTAAATCCCCTAAAGAACCAAAACTGGAGCTTCTACTTGTATGACCTAAACCTTGACTACCTGGAGATACAGAAACTGAAGGTCAACTACTTGAACCCTGTAAGACTGCCTGAACAAGTCTACCATAGTATTCTCGGGAACCTCTACTAGAGAAACCCCTACCTTAAGTTGCATGTCTGTTGAACTCATCCTGATGATGACTTTTCTTGGCATCGCCACCACACTAGGTACCCTGACGGATTGACTTAAATACTCTAGAAAGAAGCCCCTGACATGAACATCTAAGCTATAGCCAACTGATAAAATCCCTCTAATGCCTTGGCAAACTTCCTAATCCTCTCTGACTCAATGGAGATACTGGCGACTAAAAATCTTGATAGTGTATGAAAATGTGCCTCATAATCAGCAATACATAGCCAAGGAAAACCTCATAGGAGTTCTCTCCAATGGCACCTCTAAACATGGGATGAGCCAAGTGAATGAACCTCTTCTAATCATCAGAGGACATCATAAGACCTGAAGTAACCAGAGCAACAAAAAGCCTGGTAGGCAGTGAATCAACACGTGGGGTACCACAGAAGATAGATGTACCCCTAAATTCGAAATAACATTAGTTAAAGCTGGTCCTGTTAGATGAACAAATCCTAAAGTCTAAGGAATACTCGATACACTCAAGGGAACACTAGCCTAAGGAACACCAACCAGATGACTCAAGAGATGAATCAATAGATCTTATAGCACTGGTGTGTTCACCCAACCCTATAGGACCTGAGATGGCCCTGCCCCCTATGTATGATAGTCATCCACAGTATACTCAACCTCAAGCTTGGAAGAGGCCTCCCTAGCACATGATCTGACTTGGGCAGCTCCTCATGCTTGTATTTTACCTCTGGGTCACGGCCCTTTCCCTTTCACCTGACTGGGCTCCAATAGCGGGTGCTGGCTCAGAATCCCTAGAATCTCTAGACCTAATCCCCACCATCTGCGTAGAAAAGAATTGAATACAATTTTAGAATGTTGGGTATGAATAACCCACACGATAAAGAATCAAATTAGAGAAGTTTTTCCTAAAGATATCATATAGCCTCTCAAAGATAGAAACGAACGTCAATGTATCGATACATGAGACTCTGTTAGACATCTTTCTCTTACACTTATGGAAAAGGTTAACCTAGTTCTCTGATACTAATTTGTCATGACCCAAAAGTCAAGGTGATAATGGCACCTACCTAAGCCTAGCTTTGGTAGGTAAGCCGATACCCAAAAGAAAAAAAGGAAAGATAGAAATATTAACAGTGCAAATATGAGACTTCTAGAATGAAGTCAGGCCATAATATAAAACTTAGCAGAAATCTAAACAAAATACATAAAACCCCCAGAATTTGGTATCATAAGTACAAGAACATCTAAACATAACCAAATATCTGAATACATAATCTGCCTCTGAATATAAGTAAAGAATAGATAAGGACAAAAGGAGGTTCACAATCAACTCTAGACCATAGAGCATGCCAGTACCTTAAGTGTCAACTTTGATAGCACGAAATCAGCTGTCGTATACCTTACTCGAACTAGGATCTACATCAAAAAGGAAAAGTAGTGGTGAGTACGGTCCACTTATACTCAGTAGGGTATTATAGGCCAACAGAGAAAAGTAGAAAAAAAATATTAGTAAAAGATACTATGAGCACGTAACCTACAAACAAAAAAGTTCCCAAATGGTATCTCACAGCATCTCCACCAGCAGTTCTATAATATAAGATAAAAGGAACATCTACACAAGGACTATATAAGGAAACTAATACACATCATGAGAATGAAAAGAAAGCACAGAAGATGCAAATGCAATGCATTGATGTAATGGTAATAGGACTTATGTATACACCTTCCTACCTCAACACTTCAGGACGGGACCCATGTGGGTTTTACAACCCATATACTTATAATAATCTCAATCTCGTGTCTCAATCAACCTTACTTGCATATCCTTCAGTATAGGTGTCTCGTAAAACATCTCAGTTTCTCACAAAATTAGTATTTCTCATCCAACCTTACTGGCATATCCCTTTGTATAGGTTGGTTATAAAATATCTCATTTTCTTTCAAAATAAGTGTTTCTCATAGGTACCAAATCTCATGAATATCTTTACATGAAATGAGGATGTAATGCTCACAACCAATGAATATGAAGGTAATAATCAATTCAATACAGGTACAAATGAGCTCAGAATCAACTCAATATGTCAATAATTCATGATATCATCCCTCGTTTGGCACCACTAGAAAGAATAGTCATTTAAGACATCAATAATATCATTTTGATCCCTTCACTCGGGTAAATAAATCATGATAGGGAAAAATAATGCTCAAACAAGAGCCTATAATGTCTATTCAAGCCCCCGCATGGGCATCACAACAATAATTATGACATTTAATGCCCAAATAATCTCTATGATGTCAAATCAAGCCCCACATGGGCAACACAAGATATATTATATCTTAACTAAAAAAAAAATATACATATAATACCCTACACGAGCACACGATAACAATAAAAATCTCAAAATATGATTTCCCAAGGCTAATTCCCCAACCCATAGCATGTTTTACATATTCGTTAACTACCCAGCCCAGTGTGAAGGAAGTTACGCCATAACCTACTTTGAAGTGACAAAATCCTATCCTAAAACCTTAAATATGGAGCATTTCCTTTTCAAACGGTCTCGGAATGAGCAAAAACTATCAAATACATAATCTATGTATTAAAAGGAAGCCAATGATACCCATATTCGCCATATTTAAAACGGGTCCAAAATAAGTTTGAAAAATTATTTAGAAAATGAAAGGGGTAAAACCAAATTTTATTTTAGAAACATGTTCTTCAAGATTATATGAATCTAGAGTTGAAAACCCATGCTAAAACGAATTAAAAACGAGGCTCAAATTGAAGAAAATCCACTTTAAAGCTTTACAGACAAAAACCCCAAGAATATATTTTGATATCAAGGTTTGGAAGCTATTTAAAGATAAAATCTATGTAAGTTACTGGGAATAATATTTTGGAGCTTACCCAACTCAAATGAAGAAGAAAACCCTAATAATCGTCCTTTCCCAAAGCTCCAAGGTCTAAAAATGGTGAAAAAAAATGTAAAAATGGAGTATTTCTACTATTTGGTGAATAGTACCTCGCAATCACGGTCAACACCTCACAATTGTGAGGGTCAATGATTGATAAAAAATTAAATGGTCATCATAAACGTGGGAAAAGGGTCGCGAATGCGACGAGGGAGAAGTCAACCCTTCGCGAACATGGTCCCCCCATCGCGTTTGTGATAAAGAGTGTTTTACATCTCCATTATCGTATCCTTGGGCTCACAAACTCAAAGAAGGTTTTTGCATTGCACCGGATACAATAATTTAGCAGAAATGCAAGTTTCCAAATTCTTCAAACAGACCCTTGAGATTCATTTGGGACCACATAGAAATAAACCATATATGCTACTAGGCTATTTTTGACATTCCAAAATCAGTGGTAACATAAAATTTTTGGAAAAGAGGTCGTTTACAAGAAGTTATCCCCCTGTGGCCCTTAAAAGCTTATTTTAACCAGTTTTCAAAATAATGGTCAAAATGCAAAATAAAGGCTCCGGGCCCAAACTAATAACTCTATTAACCCAAAATCAATATTACAGATCTAGTGAAACTATCCAAATCGCCATTCCACACCACAAACATGAAATGATGGTTGAAGTAAAACAATGGCTTTAAAGCCTCTAAGAGTCTCAAACTCTCCCAAATTATTCTAGAATACATTAGGGATCATGTCAATCATACCTACACCTCATAACTAACATGTATCAACGATGGGGAAGGGCAAAATAGTTAAGACACATAAAAAGGAAATTTTCACATTCAAGGTTGTTACAAAGGACCACCAAAAACTTTGTCCGACTAATGTGATGACACTGTCTAGACAGAACCGGAAACTTGACACATAAGACAAATGTGTACAACTATAAAAATGTACACTTGGACACCAATTATGATAATTGTCCCTTCCACTAGGTTAGTCAATCACTAAAACATAACTCAGTGATGATGTTTTTCAATCATCAAAACATGAGAATAATAAGAACAAGGCTTGAGCTCAGCACTCAAATCCCTTGAGTCCCATAGTGTTGCCTATGCTACCTACTAATTGGTTGATGTGGCTAGGCAATGGGGGAGATCTCTTGCTAGTTGTAGACCATTTATTTCTTTTCTGTTTTTGCTCCTCTATTTCTCCTCATTATTTATTTTCTTATTTGCTCCTTTATTTAGTCTCATTATTTATTTTCTTTCTTGATCATCTATTTCTCTTCCTTATTTCATTCCTTATTTGCACCTATATTTCTCCACTTTATTTTTTTTTCCTTCTCTGCTCCAATCTTCCATATTTGTACAGGTTGTCTTTGTGTATAAGTACTAACTCAATTTCACTATGCCTTTCATCCAAACTAAAAACATATTCTCCTATTTTCGAGTGATTTTAGAAGAAAATTCTCAAATTGTCCTGGTCCAGGGTCACCTGCATTAGCATCTATGCCAGCAGGTACCCCAATGATGCGCCATGGTCATATGGCACTTTCGATGATTAAAATAAGGAAAATATGCAATAAGTTGGGTGTATTTTGTTGGTATGATGTGGGTTCTGTCCTACTTTGCAGGAAAATAGGTTTAAAGGCAAGATGATCCAAAAGGAAGAATCAAGCCCGAGAACGAAGTGTCGGAGGAAGAAAGAGAAAGAACCTGCACCAGAGATGGACCCACGACACAAGTCACATGACGTGAGTCCACTCCAGATATTCAGGAGAAAGTCTGATTTCCACGCCAGCAGTCACGTGGCGTGGAAGAGTGTTATAACTCAACTTTTGAAGACGTCTGATTGAGCCAGATTCCCACGAAACCAACCTACGTGGCGTGACTTGGGTCCACGACACCAAGTCATGATGCCGTGGAAGTTGCCGACTCTGTTCTCCTGTATTGTTTTAGATAGGATTAGTTTTGTATCTATAAATACGTATGTATAGTCCTAGGTGCGAGAGTTAGTCATTACATTGTTTTGAGAGCTATTTTACATTGTTTTGGAGTTCAAAAACATATTCTTGTAGTTACAAACCCTAATTCGAGTTTTATTGATAATTGAGATTTTAGTCTTTCTTCATTTTTGTGAGATAATTATGTTTTCATCTCTAAAATCTTCTTGTGTTCTCATAATTATGAGTAGCTAAACCCAATAACTAGGGTTGTGTGAACCATGAGTAATTAACGAAACAGGTTAAGTACAAATCAATTCTGAACCGCTGTGAATGCATGTATTGTTATCTTCTTTGTTGTGATTGCTTTTCTAATGGTTGCAAACATTAGGAACCTGCCTATATTCTAAACTTGCTCGAGAGAGAGGTTGAGATTGGGAAAAGAAGATAACAACAGAAATTTGAAGCTATCAACCTTCATCTAATAACTTGAGCCTTAGCGGGAATAGTTATCTGAGATCCAAGACGAGGGTTATTATTACGACACTCGAAAACCGAGAGGAGAAGAGTGAAATTCGTTTAACTAAGGCCGAGAGACGTTTAGACGAACATAACTTGTCAGATTTTGCATGCCACATAGCGGGACGATTTTGTTAGCACAAGTAACTAGTGGAGTTAAGGAATCATTGGGGATCACAGTCCTAGTGTAGCTCTCTTATTGATTACAATCTCGATACAACAAAAAATCGTTGTTGTCACTTTATATTCACATAACCCACCCACCCCAGTTTTACTTACTCTCTAATTATTCCGTTTGGTATTCTAAACAACCTTGTCGTATTCCCTATGGGATCGACCCCAACCTAATTGGGTTCTATATTTGATTCAGCGACCGTTTTATACTTCTTAGGAGGCATATTTTGGGAGACATCAAAGTTTTGGCGCCGTTGCCGGGGAATACGATTACGGAGTTGATTATTACTGGGTGGAGTTGATTGGTTGTGTTTTTACATACTTTTGAGGGCATACGCCGGTGTATTCCAAATACTAGGAGTCAAAGCAATCCCCTGATTCCACTTGATCTTGAAATCGAAAGAACTCTGAGAGCTAATCGGAGAATGGTAAATACTGAAGGATTTCAGAATCCCACAGCTGTGGGAGACATTCATAACCAGCCAATTCATCCAGTTGGTCAGGAAGCAGCGGATCAAACTACTGCTCGATTGACACAAGAAGAGCATGCTAGAAAAGCTACTCTTAGACAAGCAGAGAGAGATAATCGATCTATGCAGGAAGCAGCACAACGTCTGGATGATGCTGAAGAGTGAAAAAGATGACTAAGAGAACAACCAAGACCATATGTGCCTATTTATGATGATCTTAAAGAAGAAGATGTGGCCTACTTTGAGCCAATAGAGACCGGTTCCATCATTCCACCAGAGTTACCTCCGGGCACTAAGTTTGATATTACTAGCGCCATGATCCATCTGCTAAACTTGAAGGGTGTGTTCGCGGGTCTTCCTACTAATGATCCATACATGCACGTAATGAATTTTGTAGGGGTCTGCACGTCGTACAATTTTCCTGGAGTTAACCAAGAGGCTATTCGATTGAGGTTGTTTCCATTCTCCCTTACAGGAGAAGCTACTTTGTGGCTGGCTGAGTTTCCACGAGGTTCCATCACTACTTGGCAAGAATTGAGAAATAAATTTTTGGAAAGATTTTTCCCACCTTCCAAGATACTGCAGTTGAAAAATGAGATTTATAATTTCAGACAGCTTCATTCTAAAGCACTCTATGAGACATGGCTGAGGTTCAAAAAGAAGCTGCAGAATGTGCCAAATCACATGATGAGTGGTAGGAATTTACTTGAAATCTTATACAGGGCTTTGAATGTCAAGACAAAGGTGGTAGCATATACTATCACTGGTGGAGCATTCATGAGTCTGAGATGGGAAAAAGCTTTGGAGATATTAGATCGGGTCACTAAGACCAACAGAGGATGGCATACTCGGGAGGTAGATATGCCGGTTGGCACATATGCTATTGGAGCTTCACCAGCTCAAAGGGCTTTGGATGAATCTGTGGCTCAAGTGGTCGCTCAGTTGAGGACAGAAATTGGTCTTTTGGCTAAATAGATAGCGGCCCGAGATGCATAAAAGGTGCATGTTGTAGGTGTACAAAGTAAATTGGCTAGACATGATGATAGTGAGTTGGATGAAGAGGCGAAGTACCTAGATCGAGAAGTGACGGGTTTTCGAGCCAAGGTCCAAGGGTCTAATCAAGACTCTTGGAACTCAAGGCAAGGGACTCAAGGTTAGAACTATTATGGAGACAACTACAATAAATCGGGATACAGAGATCGAGAACGAGACCGTAACGGTGATTGGAGGCAGAAAGAGGATTATAAAGAGAAGAATGACCTCTATGTACCACCAGGAAGACGTGATGAGGAGTCTAGAAATTCAAGGATGGAGGCCCTTCTTAATAAACTGGTCAAAGGAGCAGAAAGCCAGGAAAATTGCTTTAAGGAGATTAGGACTGACATTTCGGGCATAAGTCAGAAAGTGGAGTCTCATTCAACTGCCATTAAACAGTTGGAGAAACAATTTGGGCAGATTTTATTGGCACTAAATCAACGACATCCAGGCACCCTTCCAACAATACCATCCATAATTCGAAAAATGATAGTCATTGTCTCTCCATTACTACTAGAAGTGGGAAGTCCACGACAGATCCACCTATTCCTACCGACAGTGGTGTGACTAATGAGCCAGTGGTTATTGATGTAGAAGCTAAGTTAGAGTTGGATAATTCAAAGGGTGACACAGTTCCAAATCATCATGATGATAGCTATAATGCAAAATTTGAAAAGAGAAAGGAAAATGAGGTACCACAAGTTCTCAAAACTATTCCACGACCTCCTTCTCCCTATCCTCAAAGATTGAAGAAGAAGACTGAGAAAGGAAAATATCAGAAGTTCATCACAATGTTGAAGGAGCTGTTAGTAAAGATCCCTCTTGTAGAGGCATTGGAGCAGATGCCAGGTTATGCAAAGTTCATGAAAGACTTGGTGACAAAGAAGAGAACTGTCAGTTTTGAGCCAGCAGATAACATACATCACTGTAGTGCAGTTGCTTCGCATTCCCTTGTTGAAAAGAAGGAGGATCCAGGAGCTTTCACAATTCCTTGTACTATCAGGTCCTACGACTTTGCTAAAGCACTGTGTGATTTGGGTGCTAGCATCAACCTAATACCATTAGCAGTTTTCAAGCAGTTGGGGTTGTGAGAACCAACACCAACCTCTATGAGACTCCTCATGGCTGATAGGACTGTGAAAAAACCGGTGGGCATTCTTTATGATGTTTTGGTAAAGGTTGCGTCTTTCATCTTTCAGGCTAATTTTATGATTCTTGATTGTGAAGTTGACTTTGAGGTTCCCATCCTATTGGGAAGACCATTCCTTGCCACTGGTCTTGTACTTGTTGATATGGAAATAGGGCAGCTGAAATTTAGATTGAATGATGAACAGGTTACTTTCAATGTCTGTCGTTCAATGAAGCAGCCAAGGGATAACCGGGTGATTTCAGTGATAGATGCAGTTGATGATAGTGAGGTTGTTGTGTCTCTTGAAGAAAGGTTGGGAGTAGAACCTCTGGCTGCCGTGATCATGAATTTTGATGAAAATGGTATTGAAGACTATGATGAGATGGTGGGTGCACTCGCTGGTAAAAGAGTATACACTTATGCTCCAAAGAAACTGGATCTAGATTTGAAGAATAGGGTAACCCCACCAGCTCGTTCGTCTATTGAGGAGCCTCTAGTTTTAGAGTTTAAGTCTCTTCCGGCCCACCTTCGCTACACATTCTTGGGAGCCAACAATACCTTGCCATTGATTATTTCTACTAAATTGGTGGATTGGCAAGTAGAGGCTTTGGTTTCAGTATTGAGAAGATTTAAGAGGGCCATTGGTTGGTTCATTGCTAATATCATAGGTATTCCACACGGCATTTGCACTCATAAGATCCAACTTGTTCCTAAGTGTATTCCTAGCATTGAGCACCAGCGTCGTCTGAACCCACCAATGCAAGAGGTTGTGAAGAAAGAGATCATCAAGTGGTTAGATGTAGGAGTGGTTTACCTTATTGCTGATAGCAAGTGGGTGAGCCTAGTTCAGTGTGTGCCTAAAAATAAAGGAATCACTGTGGTTCCAAATTACAAAAATGAGTTGATTCCAATAAGGCCAAAGAATGGATGGAGAGTTTTCATGGATTATCGAAAGCTGAATGCTTGGACTAAAAAAGATCATTTTCCTATGCCCTTCATGGACCAGATGTTAGACCGTCTTGCTGGTAGAGGATGGTATTATTTTCTTGATGGCTATTCGGGGTATAATCAGATTTTTGTTGCCCCCGAAGACCAAGAGAAGACCATGTTCACTTGTCCATACGGGACATTCCCATTCAAGAGGATGCCTTTCGGTTTGTGTAATGCACCGGCCACCTTCCAACGCTGCATGATGTCTATTTTCTTTGAAATGGTGGAAGACACTATTGAGGTTTTTATGGATGATTTTTCTGTTGTGGGAGTCTCGTTTGATGGTTGTTTGTCTCATCTTGCTAATGTGCTACAAAGATGTGAGGAGTGCAACCTAGTGCTGAATTGGGAAAAATGGCACTTTATGGTCAATGATGGTATCGTATTGGGGCATCAGATTTCAAAGAATGGCATTGTGGTGGATAAGGCGAAGATTGAAGTAATTGAGAAGCTACCCCCACCTATCTCTGTAAAAGGTATTCAAAGTTTCTTAGGTCATGCTGGTTTTTATAGAAGATTCATCAAGGATTTCTCAAAGATTGCACATCTCTTATGCAAACATTTAGAGAAAGAGGTGAAGTTTGTGTTTGATGAATCATGTCTTAAAGCATTCGAGTGTCTAAAGGAGAAATTGGTTTCAGCACCTATTATTTTGTCACCGGATTAGACTAAGCCTTTTGAGGTTATGTGCGATGCTAGTTGAGTGGCTTTGGGTGCAGTCCTTGGCCAAAGATGTAAAAAGATGTTACAGCTGATTTACTATGCTAGGAAAGTGCTTAATCCAGCTCAAAAAAATTATACTGTGACTGAGCAGGAATTGTTGGCTATAGTATTCGCTTTTGAGAAATTCAGATCTTACTTGATAGGTACGAAGGTGATTGTGCATACAGACGATGCAGCTCTTCGATATCTTATTTAAAAAAAAAAAGCTAAGCCAAGACTGATTCAGTGGGTACTTATGTTGCAAAAATAAGACTTTGAAGTCAAAGATCCTAAGGGGACCGAAAATCAAGTTGCTGACCAACTATCACGCCTTGAAGAGGAAGCCATACTTAAATTGAAGGATGATCTTGAGATTGATGATACTTTTCCAGATGAGCAAGTACTGGCAGCATCCCATGACTTAATCCCTTGGTTTGCTGATTTTGCAACTTCTTGCCAAGTGATCTAGTTCCGAAAGATATGTCATATCAGCAGAGAAAGAAATTCATGCATGAGGTAAGCAAGTTCTTCTAGGATGAGCCGTATTTGTTTAGGGTGTGTACTAATGGTATAATTCAAAGATGTGTTCCAGAGGCTGAGATGATGAGTATTTTGGAAGCATGTCATTCATCTCTAGTTGGGGGTCACCATAGAGGTGCGCGGACTGCCCATAAAATCTTGTAATGTGGGTACTACTGGCCCAGTATTTACAAATAGCTCACCATTATGCTCGCGCTTATGACCAATGTCAAAGGCAAGGGAATATTTCACGCAGACACGAACTTTCCATGACAACTATACTTGAGCTGGAATTGTTCGATGTGTGGGGAATAGACTTTATGGGTACCTTTGTGAACTCGCATGGAATGAAATATATCTTTGTAGCTATTGACTATGTTTCTAAATGGGTGGAGGCAATTGCGCTTCCTAATAACGAAGGGAGAAGTGTCACAACTTTCTTGAAAAAGAACATATTTTCACGATTTGGGACACCCCGAGTTATTATTAGTGATGGAGGATCCCACTTTTTCAACCGTATGTTTAAGGCCCTGCTTGAAAAATATGGTGTTAAACATAAGGTGGCAACACCTTACCATCCTCAGACAAGCGGGCAGGTTGAGGTGTCAAATCGTGAGATTAGGTCTATTTTGGCGAAAACAATTAATGCCAATAGGACTGATTGGGCACGAAGATTGGATGATGTGTTATGGGTGCATCCGACTGCTTTCAAAATACCAATTAGTGCATCACCATATCAGTTGGTTTGTGGAAAATCTTGCCATTTGCCCGTCGAACTGGAACATAAGGCTTTGTGGGCGTTGAAAAGGTTGAATTTAGATTGGAGTGAAGCGACTCAATTGAGACTTGAGCAGATGAATGAGATGGATGAATTTTGTCTCTGAGCCAATGAAAGTTTAGCATTATATTAACAGAAGATGAAATTGTATCATGATCGTCGAACTGAGAACTGAGAGTTTCACCCGGGCGATTTGATGCTACTGTATAATTCCAAACATCGCTTGTTTGCTGGCAAATTAAAGTCCAAATGGTCTGGCCCATTCATGGTAGTTAGGATATTCTCACATGGTGCTATTGAACTAAAAGGAGCAGATAATGTTCTATTCAAAGTCAATGGACAGTGTGTTAAGCATTATGTGGGAGTTACGGAAGAGATAAAGACAGTTGAGGAACCTGAGCTTGATGAAGTCTAAGTAGTCAAGCTATCCATGTCGTGCCGCGACGTTAAATCAGGCGTTTCATGGGAGGCAACCCATGGGCTAGTTGGTGAAGTCTGAGTATCCAAGTTAGCCGTGTCGTGCCACGACATTAAATCAAGCGCTGATTGGGAGGCAACCCAAGATTTTGTTATATGGACAAATAAGGAAAAATCATATTACTATTCACGACATGTGAGTCCACTTACGACACGTGGATGGTGCCGTGAAAATCAGAGACAATTGTCAGCTTTCAGGAACTCACCTACCCCAGGACCCACACTGCGTGAGTCCAACCCACATCACGTGGGTCAAATCATGGAAATCAGACAAAAAAGTTTCAGCCTCAGGACCTCATCCAAGCCATGAATCACATGACGTGAGTAAAACCCACATCACGTGGGTTGTGTCATAACAGTTAAAACCTGCAGATGCCCCGAATCCGACCCGACCCAGTCCCATTTTTCCAAAATAAAATTGGGTTTCTCCTTCTTTACTTGATATAAATCCGAACCCACTCCTTAAATCACCACTTTAAATTCATCTAATTAGAAACCTAATTTCCATTCCTTCTCTACTCCATCAACCAAAAATCTGACCCTCCCATCATATAATATCAAAAATCCGACCACCCCATCACATAATATCAAAAATCCAAACCCTATTACCCCTAAATTTAGAAAACCCGACCCCCTAACCCAAATATGATCCAAACCCGACCCTTACACTCAAAAATCAAACAAAAATCCGTTACCATGCCTCCCAAGTCAAACCCCAATAGTGACCATCTTGATTTCTCATCCCGGATTCGAACAAAAAATTCAGAGTTACTAACCCGTCTGCGCGATGAACCGACTGAGTCTGATAGAAGTGGGTTCGTGGTGGAGTTTGATGTGAGCCATGATGATACTGCTTTGGTACCTCGAACCACGAGGTTAGAGACGCGGGCCCGAGCAGCTGTCCAGGCAGCCCGTCAGCCTGCCCCACCCCCCGTCGAGCCAATTATTTCGAATGAGTCCTCTGAGTCCGCCCCCCATTCTGAAGAGAGTGAGGATGCTTCTATGTTAGGCTCTGTAGATGATGCTACGGGTCAGGGTACATCTTCGATGGATGCTACAACTTCTATTACTGGTTCTAGTGCTCAGAGTGCTCCGCCTCCCACGCAGAGTAAGGAGGTTCAGTGTTGGTGTGTGCAGGGAATGCGTGCCTTTTATGATAGAGATGCTGAGTTGACAGAGAGGGGTGTGTATTGGAGGAGCATTATGGAGGATCCGCGTTACTGGGTGGAGGAGTTGAGGACACTGCCTAACATTTGGCCTGTCTTTGAGAGATATGGATTGGGTTGTATGGCGCAGCCTTCTGGTTGTATTATCTCAGAGTTGGTCTGGGAATTTTATGCCTCTTATGCTACGTCGGTTGAATTGAGCACTCCTGTTAGGCAGCGATACCTTTTGCAGCCATTACTGGCTCACGTCTTGGTTCGCGGTACACACGTGGATATTTCAGAGTAGACCATTCATTGCTTCTTATTTGGGGCTGACCGTCCACTTCCGGCTTCGACTGCTAAATTTGATCATCAGATGGAAATGGTCAGAGATAGAGTTAGGATGCGAGATGCGGATCAAAAATTAGAGTTTCCTAATTGGATTGCGGGGTACATAGCTGAGGATGGTGAGGCGGCTAGTTAGGTGACTGGGAAGCTAGACATCAAAAAGTACACGCTTTATTTTGTTGGCAGATCCTGGTGGTCCGTTGTTCGACATCGGTTGGGTCCAACTAATGCTGACAACTCACTTACATTGGACCGGGCTGTGGTCGTAGCCAGTATTTTGGCTGGCTATGAGATTCACTTTGCGAGATACATCCTCCGGGAGATCTATGAGCGGGCCTTTCGAGATCATACGAGTATACTCTTACCATGCCTGATCCAGGGTTTGTGTGACAGGGTGGGTGTATCCAAGATACCTGCCCTCGACCAGTATATAGAGGTGACCCGCATTACGGATGTTGGTCTGATGAAGCTGCAGGGTTCTCACCCCATTCTTTCACGCGGGTCACATCCGTCTGAGTCATCGGGCGCAGCCCTAGATGAGTCGAGTAGTGCTCCTATCATAATTTTGACAACGGTTAGGGTACCTGAGACTATTCTTGTACAGACTGCGGGTGCCGGTCCTATTGATGATGAGGTAGCCAGTACTAGTGCTCCACCGCCTCCTTCTGGGATAGTTTCAGTCTCTAGGGACTTTCTACTGCAGTTGATTGATAGACAGACGCAGATGTTCGAGTGGCAGACCCACACTGAGACCCAGATGGCTAAGTTGGTATCCCAGCTTAAGCCCTGGGTTAGGACGACTGTCGAGGCTGCGGAGGCTACGGTGGAGGCCCGGATGACTGCGGCGATGGACCAATTTATGCAGGGGTTGAATGGGAGGATTGATAGTTTTGAGGAACATATGCCTCCCGATTGAGTGCTGCACCAGGCCCTGATATGACCGGCTTGACCCAGGAAGTAGCCATATTGAGAGAGGAGGTTTGGGTATTGGCAGCTAGTAGCACTCCTATTATACCACCTATGCCTGCCAAGTCCTCCATGTGACCAACTTTTGAGGTAGATTTGTTCTCTGATGAGGAGCCTCCGATAGATAGAGGCAAGAGACCCCGCAGCTCGAAGGATTGGGGTGATAGTGATGCTGAGTATGAGAGTGATCTGCGGAGGGAGGTTAAAGCCTCCTAGGTAGAGTACCATGCGAGCCAGATTGAGGCGGAGCAGAGGGCGCGTGGTGTATCTGCTAGTCAGGTTGTCCCTCTATCGGATGCACCTATTACTGAGCAGGTTAATGATCCCGCTATAGGCGGGCCCACTTCAGGCACTTAGAGCACCACAGTTATGTCTTCACTCCCATGTATGTTATTGATATCGGTGAATTGATGGCAGTGCACCATGTTTAGTTGGGGGTGGGGTTGTACCACCACTTGGGGGTTTTTGTTGCCGTGTTTCTTTTCCCCCGAGTGTGCTATCATAGTAGAACCGACATGTTTAGGATTTTATTTATAGTGTTTATATGTTTCTTGCTAAATTAGGAGAAAAATAAGGGAACTGTAGTGCAGTCCAGTTTAGAAATTTTTTTATGCTTTTTGAATATTAAGGATAACCCTCCTGAAAAATGTTGTTATTTTTGAAGTATGTGTGTGTAGCATGTTTATGTATGACAACTGTTGGATCTTGTTATGACACTAGGATTATAGGCAAATAACTGTAGCTAGCATTGCATGAACCGAATAGGTAGTAGCTGATAATACAACCCTTTGTTGTGTGTGTGAGGTCAATACTTAGTTAACTCTGTGTGTGTGATCCAGAACTTACCCGATTAGTCTTGCCTAGGTTAGAGGATAGAGGTTTAGGAAAGGATTATAGATTATTTTTGAAAAAGTCTACTTTTAGCCTAAATGCCAAACCTAAAGAATAAGTATCCCTTGATCCCGATTTTGAGCCTTAATTGACCTATTTCTTTCATTAGCCCATTCACCTTCCCATTTTAATTACAATGAACCTGTCTTGGTCCTAGTCCCTCCTTGGACACTGTGTACCTCAACTCAGGCAAATCGCCTAAGTTGAGTGTGGCTATTATAGGGGTGCGTAGGTTGAGTTGGGTATGAAGAAGAGGTTAATAAAAGAAAAAGGGAAAACAGGTTTGGGTGTGAAGAAAAAGAAAAAGATAGAATGAAAAGAACATAAGCTGCAGAAAAAAAAAGGGTTGTGTTGAGAAGTTTGAGAAAAATCACACCCAAAATCTGAAAATAAAAGAAAGGATAATAAGGGAGAATAAAAATGAGAAAGTTTGAAAGTTGGAGCCAAAAATAGTGTAGTGTCAAGGAGGGTTGAGTTACCATACCCATATGTACCATACCCGTCCCTAAGTCTACATTACAGGCCGAGTAAAGTCCTATAGTGATCCTAGTCCAACTGTCCAAAAACTAAGGCGTAGAAAATAAGGGCAAGCCTATGGTATTTCATGCACACTGTTTTAACTTCTTTGTGAGAGTGAGTGTTTTTACCTCGTCCATACTTTGATATTCATTAGTATACTTTGAGTGAATGGGACTTCTTTCATTGTTAGAGCACATGGGTTGCATTATTAGCTGCTAGTTGTTTGCAAATATGCGTAGTTGTTTGTGTATAATCTGGTGCCATCACTTGATCCCTTCTGTGTCATGATACTCTGATGCTTGTATACACACTTTGGTTTTGATTTGCAAATAGGAGGGGTCGAAAAGGTTTGTGCCAGAGGCAATAAGTGGACTGCCAGAGGTCCCTTAGGTTTCTCTTAATCAAGCATCGTATATATGTGGTTTGGTTTTGTTAACCTGAGGACATGCAAATGTTCTAAGTTGAAGGTGTTGATGCACCATGGTCACATGGCACTTTTGATGCTTAAAATAAGGAAAATATGCAATAACTTGGGTGTATTTTGTTGGTATGATGTGGGTTCTGTCCTACATTGCAGGAAAATAGGTTTAAGGGCAAGATGATCAAAAAGGAAGAATCAAGCCCGAGAACGAAGTGTTGGAGGAAGAAAGAACAAGAACCTGCACCAGAGATGGACCCACGACACAAGTCACGAGGTGTGCCAGCCACTCACTTGACGTGATTGGCTGGCGTGAGTCCACTCCAGAGATTCAAGAGAAAGTCTGATTTCCACGCTAGTAGTCATGTGGCGTGACTGTCAGTCACGTGGCGTGGAAGAGTGTCGTAACTCAACTTCTGAAGACATTTGATTGAGCCTGATTCCCACGACCCCAACCTACGTGGAGTGACTTGGGTCCACGACACCAAGTCACGATACCGTGGAAGTTGCCGACTCTGTTCTCCTATATTGTTTTGGATAGGATTAGTTTTTTATCTATAAATACCCTTGTATAATCCTAGGTGCGAGAGTTAGTCATTACATTATTTTGAGAGCTATTTTACATTATTTTGGAGTTCGAAAACATATTCTTGGTTTTGTTGTTACAAACCCTAATTCGAGTTTTATTGATAATTGAGATTTTGGTCTTTCTTCATTATTGTGAGCTCATAATTATGTTTTCATCTCTGAAATCTTCTTGTGTTCTCATAATTATGAGTAGCTAAACCCATTAACTAGGGTTGTGTGAACCATGAGGAATTAACGAAATAGTTTAAGTGCAAATCAATTCTGAACCGCTGTGAATGCATGTATTGTTATCTTCTTCGTTGTGATTGCTTTTCTAACGATTGCAAACATTAGGAACCTTTCTGTATTCTAAACTTGCTCGAGAGACAGGTTGAGATTGGGAAAAGAAGATAACAATAGAAATTTAAAGCTATCAACCTTCATCTAATAACTTGAGCCTTAGCGGGAATAGTTATCTGAGATCCAGGACGAGGGTTAGTATTGCGACACTTGAAAACCGAGAGGAGAAGAGTGAAATTCGTGTAACCAAGGTCGAGAGATGTTTAGATGAACATAACTTGTCAGATTTTGCATGCCACATAGCGGGACATTTTTGCTAGCACAAGTAACTGGTGGAGTTAAGGAATCATTGGGGATCATAGTCCTAGTGTATCTCTCTTATTGATTAGAATCTTGATACAACAAACAATCATTACTGTCACTTTATATTCACATAAACCCCCCCAGTTTTACTTACTCTCCAATTATTCCGGCTGGTATTCTAAACAGCTTTGTCCTGTTCCCTGTGGGATCGACCCCATCCTAGTTGGGTTCTATATTTGATTCAGCGACCGTTTTATACTTCTTAGGAGGCATATTTTGGGCGACATCACCCACCCGCGAGGGCGGATGCCCGTTTCAGCCTCCGCGGGTCATTTTAGGGTCCTTTTTCTCAATGAATGGTCCATGATCATAACTAAGCTTCTCTTTACATATTTTATATCATATTAGATTCCAACTAACAGCCATGGTTTCACAACTCACATAAACATCACCAAAACTACCTTTTCCTTTCAATACGCCACCGGTTCCATGTACAATTTCACAACAACAATTCCAAATGTTACACACAAAGAGAAAATAAGTTAAGGACATAAACACATATTACATGTTGATATTTAATCCATAAAAGTCACTTCCTTCAAGGCCATAAGTCGACTTCCAAGCTTACAAGGCAAAACCTTTTACCGATTAAGCAAAAGTACACTGTTTTACACATGGTGAACCGTCCGACACTTTGCCAACATAAACAACATGATTTATACACCATATTAAGCATATAATATATTGAACCATAATATTAAACACTTACCCAAACTTTCAAAGGAGTGATCTTGTCCAAGGAGATAGTTGCCTTAGGGTTTGGAAGAGAAGAGAAATATCTTGTGGAAATTTCTAGACTTGCATATGTGTATAAATGAATAAAAAATTGATTTTTACACCTTATATAATGGCTAAATGGTCATCCTTAGCCAACATTAAATGCATGTTTACTGAGTCAACATGAAAGAATGGGTCATTGGCAATTTGGGCCATGTCTTTTACTTCATTTTGGCCCTCAAATTGAGCACTTGAACACATGTGAATTCAGCCCAACCAAATTAATGTGTAAAACCCCAAAAAATCTCATGTTTAAATAATTCCATAAATTTTACGGTAATAACATAGGTTCGGAAATATACGGGGTGTTACATCCATCCCCCTTTAGGAACATTCGTTCTCGAATGTTCGTAATATTATCTCATTGAAACAAATATAAATCTAATCATATCCTTAATTTTCTCATATACACATGATACTTGTAGAGACTTACTTGTTATTACTTCAATTCCGCACTTTGAACTATTTCTTTTGTTTACAACAAATACGAGTACTTTATATTTCATCATTCCTTCGGTTTCCCATGTGATTCCGTCTACTTGTTGATTTTTCCAATAGTACCTTTACGAAAACTACTTTATTTCTTAATCCTTTCACTTATCGATCAAGAATAGTAGTAGGTACCTCTTCATATGTGATATCCTCCGTAACTTGTACATCTCTCCCATGCTTCTTCGAAGCATTTAAACATGGAACACTGAATGAACTGTGGCGAGTTCTTGGGGTAGTGCTAATTTATATGCAACTTACCCAAATCTTTGGGTAAGATCATATAGCACGTTATATACGGCCAACTTTCATTTCTTTCCAAATCTCCTTACCCCTTTCATTGGTGACACTGTCAAAACTACCCAATCACCTATGGCCAATTCTAATTCCCTTCTTCTACTATCGGCATATGACTTGTGTCGACTTTGGGATATTTGTAGCCGCTGTTGCATCACCTTGACATTCTCTATAGCTTGATGAACAAGATTTGGCCCGAGTAAAGAAGTCTCACCTGCTTCAAACCATCCACTTGGTAATCTACACTTTCTCCCATATAAGCTTCATAAGGTGTCATTTTGATACTTGAATGATAGCTATTATTGTAGGCAAATTCCATAAGAGGTAAATGACGATCCCAACTACTTTTAAAGTTCAATGTGCAAGCTCTTAACATATCTCCAAGTGTTTGGATGGTACATTCTTATCACGCCCCGAATCCCATTGAGACATGATTAGCACCTGTAACCAATAAGGCCCGAGAGAACCAAACTGTGTTTATGTTCATTCGCATGCATGCCATCAGAAACACCTTTATCTCATAGGGGCTTATAATGCTAACAACAAAAATTCATGGAACATGTGACATATAGACATATATGAAACTTGGCCGTTGAGGCCATCAAGTGAAAAATGACATGTACCTTTTTCATTTATACACCCACATCCGTCTACAAATGCATTGACCAAAATGAACTAAAAGTCGGGAAAAGTCCCCGAACTATACAACATGTACAACACCAAAACATATGTACAACTGCGACTCAGAGAAGCCCCGAACTAACCAGAGCTCAACAATGATCTGCAACAACTAGCAACCTACTGTGGAGGCCTACTAGTACCTGCGCCTGCAACATGTAAGGTAAATCCCCCAAGAGGGGTCAGTACGAATAATGTACTGAGTATGTAAGGCCATATGAAACTTGTATGATATGTAAATATGTCAATGAAATCAAATACAATAAATGATCAATATGGATAAGTCACAATACTGTACTTTGGGAACCATGTATTTTGCTTTCATTACTTTCTTTGAATATTTACTTCTATGATTATTCATCTTTGCCTGTGACCTGTGATATCCGGGCCCCGACTGAATAGTGGGTTTTAAACATAACATAACGTTATGTTGGGATCGGCTCGAGCTAGGCTTATGCCCCTAGAGCTGCCACCCTATGAATAAAAACATTGGGTTCTGCTCGAGCTAGGTTATTACCTCTAGAGATGCCACCCATAAAACAACATATCAGGTTTGGCTCGAGCTAGTTTTATACTCTAGAGCTGCCACCTGTCAGGTTTGGTCCGAGCTAGGCTTATGCCTCTATGACTGCCCCCTTATCCAAAATCTTGGGATCAGCTTGAGCTAGGCATTTTGCCCCAATGCTGCCACCCATACTTGATCATTAACCACATATGCATTACTTTATTCACTACTTTGAGATTGTTACACTGATAGTCATACTCTACTTTGAAGCTTTGGATCATTAACCAATGAGTGAGAAACATCACCTTATTGGAATCAATGAACAAGATACATGAGCATAAACAATATTTGAACTTTGGAACACATCTTTATTTGGCTTTTGGAACATTATCAATGAATAGGAGACATGTGATTCATAATTGATCAACGAATTGGAAACTTGTGATAATAACCATTGGTAACCGGGAATAGTATACCTGAACACATTTTGGAATAGGACAAGTGTAAAGTCAATGTAAATTCTATATGCTGCAGAAAGATACGGACAAAGTAACCTTACATACCTTCACTTCCAAGTATGAATACACAAGCCTATGTATGAACACAATAGTCCAGCTTCTTCCTTACGTCTTACTCTACAATACAAGTTCATACCGGAACTTACATTAGCAACTAGTCACTATACAGGCGTACAAGGTGACAATGAACTATATGACTGTCATATAACGTCATGTAACCCCTTAAAATACAATCCAAGTCCTTATCATATCAAAAACACCATAAACTTACGCACATTGACCAAGAGATCATACATCGCTAGCATTACACACCACACTTACCCTTTACGCTTTTCTCTTTACCATTTCGTCACAATTACTCCTTTATAACAACATATGAACAACCATACATACTTAATACAGTCCAACACACCTCCATACGATACTTTAAATTCATTAAAACGACCACACAAGTTGATAATTACATCCAAAAAGGGTATAGGGCCTTCAGGGGTCGACTAGATGCGAAAACATACAAAACGGAAAACTGGTCTGACCTGTGCTGCCACCTTTACCCATAGGTGGCTGAGATGCGTGTGCATATGGCCTCTGGAAAATTCCAGGGGCATCTGCATTGGCATCTGCGCCCGCAGATGCCCTCGTCTGCGGGGGCGGATGCCCGTTTTGGTTCGAAATGGCCTCTTTTGGATCTTTTAATGCCATGAATGTTCCATGATCATAAACAAACTTATTTTGAAATAGTTTTGATCATATTGAATACCAACATTCATCCATGGTCTCACAACACACATAACAACACCCAAAACTACACTTTACGGTCAATACGTCACCAAATTCGTAACCAATATCGCAACAACAATTCCAAACGTTATGCAAAAGAATAAAACAAAGTTAGAATATAATCATATATCACATGTCAATATTTACTCCACCAAGTTCACTTTCTTCAAAACCACAAGTGCATAATCATGTTTACAAGACAAAACCATCCTCCGATTTAGCAAAAATACAACATTTCATACATTGTGCACTTCTCACTACTCCACCAACATAACCAACATATTATACACCATCTCTAATGCATAAAATATATTAAACCATCATAATAAACACTTACCAAGCCTTTTACAAAGATGATCTTGGCCCAAAGAATGACTTAGGGTTCTAGAGAGAAAAAAAGAAATTTTAGTAAAGTCTAGAAAAGCATGAGAGTCCAAGTGAAATAAAAATATGATTTTTATCTCTTTTATATAGTACCTCAAGTCTCTCTTATCTCTTTATTAGCATTAAATTCAAGGGTTGATTTGGTCAAATGGAGCAAATTGGAAGAATGGGTCAAAATCCCATGTTGGGCCATGTCTTCCCTTATGATTTTGGGCTTCATTTTGGGACCAATTGTGTAGGACTTATTAATTCCCACATATTAATACATAATTCATCAATTCTCTCATGTTTCCATTTTTCCATAAATGTTACGGTAATCAGCTAGACTCAAAAACGTACGGGGTGTTATATTCTCCACCCCTTAGAAACATTCATCCTCGAATGTTAGTGTTATTACTCAAAGTAAACAATTACAAGTATTGGAGAATTCTTCATGTCATCATAGAGAGATATACTCAAAGCTTATAAATACTTACTTGTCATTCTTTCCTTTGGAACAAATGAGTGTACTTGGATTTCATCATTTCTTCAGCTTCCCATGTGACCTCTTCTATTTGCTGATTTCTCCAAAGCACCTTTACGTATGCTATATCTTTATTGCTCAACCTCTTCACTTGTCTATCCAGAATGGCAATAGGTATTTCCTCATAGGTAAGATCCTCTGTAATATGTACATCATCAACATGAGTAAAACGAGATGGATCTCCTATGCATATTTTAAGCATCGACACATGGAATACTGGATGAACTTTGGAGAGTTCTTGGGGTAACGCCAACTCATACACAACTTTCCCAAATCTTCTAATAATTTCATATGGGCCTATATACCATGGACTCAATTTCCCTTTCTTTCCGAATCGCATTGACCCTTTCATTGGTGACACCTTCAGAAATACCCAATCACCTATGGCGAACTCACGTCCTCTTCTTCTAACATCGGCATATGACTTGTGTCGACTCTGGTCTCTCTGTAATCATTGTTGAATCACTTTAACCTTCTCCATAGCCTGATGAATAAGATCTGGCCTAAGTAAAGCAATCTCACCAGCTTCAAACCACCCAATTGGGGATCTACATTTTCTTCCATATAATGCTTTGTAAGGTGCCATTTTAATACTTGAATGGTAGCTATTGTTATAAGCAAATTAAATAAGAGGCAAATGGTCATCCCAACTGCCCTGAAAATCTAACGTGCATGCTCGTAGCATATCTTCAAGTGTCTGAATAGTACGTTCTGCTTGTCCATCAGTCTGAGGATGGAAAGTCGTACTTAAATTCACCTGTGTGCCCAAACTCTGTTGAAAAGATCTCCAAAAGTGCGCTGTGAACTGTGCTCCTCTGTCTGATATAATGGAAAGTGGAATACCATGCAATCGTACTATATATTTCACATATAAGTTTGCATAATCCTCAATTGTATAGGTGGTCCTGACTGGCAGAAAATGCGCTGACTTGGTAAGTCTGTCCACTATAACCCATATAGAATAAATTTCCACAATGTACGGGGCAAACCTGTGATGAAGTCCATATTAATCATATCCCATTTCCACACTGGAAGATTAATACATTGCATGTAACCTCCTAGTTTCTGATGCTCTACCTTTACTTGTTGACAATTCGGGCACAGAGCGACAAATTCTGCAATATTCTTCTTCATATTTCACCACTAATACACTTCTTTTAAATCATGATACATTTTAGTAGCACCCGTATGGATAGAATAGCGCGAATGATGCTTCTCCGTCATAATTTGTTTCTGCAGTTCATCTACATCTGGAACACATACTCTACCTTAGCATTGGAGCACCCCTTCCTGTGTACGATCAAATGCCTTTGTCAAATTCTGTTCTACATTCTCCTTTAACTGCATTAACATAGGATATGCAAACTACTTTTCTCTCACCTCAGCTATTAGCAAAGATTCAGTCGCATTTTGTACAATAACTCCTTCATCTGAGGATTCAAGAAGACGAACCCCCAAGCTGGTTAATTGATGTATATCTTTGATTATCTCTTTATTTTCTGTCAATTGGTCACTAGTACTTTCTATTGTCTTGCGGCTCAATGCATCGGCTACCACATTTGATTTGCCTGGATGATAAAGGATATCAATATCGTAGTCTTTTAAAATCTCTAACCACCTTCGTTGCCTCAAATTGAGTTCCTTCTGCTTAAAGAGATATTGCAAACTTTTGTGATCCGTATAGACATTAACATGAACTCCATATAAATAATGATGCCATATCTTTAAAGCAAAGACCACCGCTGCTAATTCAAGATCATGTGTGGGATAGTTTCTATCGTGTGGTCGCAACTGTCGTGAGACATATGCTATGACATTACCGTGCTGCATCAATACATATTCGAGGACAACCCTGGAAGCATCACAATACACTACATAACCTTCGGTACCTTCAGGAAGTACTAAAACTGGTGTGGAGGTTACTTTATCTTTCAACTCTTGGAAGCTTTTCTCACATGCATCATTCCACTGAAATTTAACTGTTTTATGTGTAAGCTTTGTTAACAGTGCAGCAATAGAGGAAAAACCTTCCACAAATCTTCTGTAATAACCTGCTAGTCCAAGAAAACTACGGATTTCTGTGGGTATCGTAGGTATTGGCCAACTTTTTACTGCTTCAATCTTCTGTGTATCAACCTGTATCCCTTAATCTGACACAATGTGACCCCACTCCTCTAGGGACACTCTCTCATCATGTGTCATGTCATGTCGCACCAGAAACAAGCATTTGTCCCCACTCTACATGTACATGCATGAATACGCCCGCAGTGCTGACACTGCTGACGAGGAAAACCTACTGCCTGTGATCCGTCAACTCCACTACTCTACCCAGATCAACCACCTCTAAACCCTCAAAACTGAGAGTGAGCACCTGTTGTGGAATGAATGAATAATGGCCTAGGTGGTCTAGGAAATATACGGGGCCTAGATACTCCTTGGGACATCGCAGATGATCCCATAGGTCTAGCCCTTTTGGACTGTCCCCTGTCAAATTCATATGCCCTCCTTCTCTATCTTTGATCTTCTATTTTCTGGGTGAAGGCCTGAATTCTCGATATATCCATATCCTTGTTCAAGGTAGCAATGGTGCAATCCCTTACCAAATATGGCTCTAACCTGTCCACGTATCGCTGGACCCTATCAGTCATCGTAGCCACCACATTTGTAGTATATCGAGCCAAGGAATTAAATTGCAAGTTGTATTCCCTGACACTCAGATTTCCTTGACGGAGATTTAGAAACTGATCCGCACGTACCTCACGGATCTCATAAAGAAGATAATGATCAAGAAAATCCATTTTAAATTCTTCTTAAGTAGGTGGATTTGCACCAATATCACGGGATTTCTTCCAATCCTCGTACCACAATATTTCCTCCCCTTTCAATTTGTACGTAGCAAGTTCAACTGTCTCTACCCCCGTCACGTGCATAACTTCCAAGGTGCTCTAAATTTGATCCACGAAGTCCTGTGGATCCGATTTCGGATATGACCCTGTGAATATAGGAGGGTCCAGTTTCAGAAAATCCTGTGCTCTGCGACTCGACACTCTAGCCGCATCATCATCATGTGTCATTAGACCTGTTTGTCCTTGACTTTGTGCTGCCACTAACTGTGTCAAAATATAAACTGCATTTCTAAGATCCTGATTTGTGGCATTCATTGGTGGTTCTGCGGGTACTTCTCTACCAACTGGCTATTCTGGAGCTGGAAAAGTAGAGGAAGACCGTGAGGAAATTTCAGCATTTGCTTCACCTTGACTAGCTTGGTCAGGTGGTAATCTACTCATTCCTTCTTCCGCAGGCATGTCTACCTGCTTGCCTTTTCCTCTACCTCTTCTTGTCATTGGCATTGTTACTATACCAGAGAAAAACAATTACCATGGTCAGATATAATTCAACTTACAACACTGGCTCAATTGCACGATCTAGAAGCAAAGAAAAGAAACAACATCCTAAATGTCTCGTAGCCTCCTACTTATAAATGTGGTGCACAACACATCGATAAGTAAGACTCTACTCAGACACAGCTTTGTATACACCCTTAGAACGACCTACTTTGATACCAATTTTGTCACGTCTTGAATTCCATCTAGACATGATTGGCACCCGTAGCCGATAAGGCTCGAGAGAACCAAACTGTGCTTATGTTCATTCGCATGCATGCCATCAAAAAAACCCTTATATCGTAGGGGCTTATAATGCTAACAACGAAAATTCATGGAACATGTGACATATAGACATATATGAAACTTGGTCGTTGAGGCCATCAAGTCAAAAATGACATGTACCTTTTTCATTTATGCACCCACGTCTGTCTTAAAAAGCCTCTAACAAATGCATTAACCAAAATTAACTAAAAGTTGGGACAAGTCCCCGAACTATACAACATGTACAACACCAAAACATGTGTACAACTGCAACTCGGAGAAGCCCCGAACTAACTGGAGCTCAACAATGATCTGCAACAACTAGCAACCTACTGTGGAGGCCTAATAGTACCTGCGCCTGTAGCATGTAAGGTAAATACCCCAATAGGGGTCAGTACGAAGAATGTACTGAGTATGTAAGGCAATATGAAACTTGTATGATATGTAAATATGTCAATGAAATAAAATACAATAAATGATCAATATGGATAAGTCACAATACTGTACTTTGGGAATCATGTATTTTGCTTTCATTACTTTCTTTGAATCTTTACTTCTATGATTATTCATCTTTGCATGTGAACTGTGATACCCGATACCCAACTGAAGAGTGGGTTTTAAACATAGCATAACGTTATGTTGGGATCGGCTCGAGCTAGGCTTATGCCCCTAGAGCTGCCACCCTATGAATCAAAATATTGGGTTCGGCTCGAGCTAGGTTATTACCTCTAGAGCTGCCACCCATAAACCAACATATCAGGTTCGGCTTGAGCTAGGTTTATACCTCTAGAGCTGCCCCCTGTCAGGTTCGGTCCGAGCTAGGCTTATGCCTCTAGGACTGCCCCCTTATCCAAAATCTTGGGATCGGCTTGAGCTAGGTATTTCGCCCCCAAAGCTGCCACCCATACTTGATCATTAACCACATATGCATTTCTTTATTCATTACTTTGAGATTCTTACACTGATAGTCATACTTTACTTTGAAGCTTTGGATCATTAACCAATGATTGAGAAACATGTAAACAATTTCAGAAACATCACCTTATTGGAATCAATGAACAAGATACATGAGCATAAACAATATTGGAACTTTGGAACACAACTTTATTGGGCTTTTGGAACATTATCAATGAATAGGAGACATGTGATTCATAATTGATCAATGAATAGGAAACTTGTGATAATAACCACTGGTAACCAGGAATAGTATACCTTAACACATTTTGGAATAGGACAAGTGTAACGTCAATGTGAATTCTATATGCTGCAGAAAGATACAGACAAAGTAACCTTACATACCTTCACTTCCAAGTATGAATACACAAGCCTATGTATGAACACAATAGTCCAGCTTCTTCCTTACGTCTTACTCTACAATACAAGTTCATACCGGAACTTACATTAGCAACTAGTCACTATACAGGCGTACAAGGTGAAAATGAACTATATGACTATCGTATAACATCATGTCACCACTTACAATACAATCCAAGGCCTCATCACATCAAAAACACCACAACATTACGCACATTGACCAAGAGATCATACATCGATAGCATTACACACCACACTTACCCTTTACCCTTTTCTCTTTACCATTATGTCACAATTACTCCTTAATAACAACATATGAACAACCATACATACTTAATACAGTCCAACACACCTCCATACGCTACTTTAAAGTCATTAAAACGACATCGAAAGTTGATAATTATATCCAAAAAGGGTATAGGGCCTTCGGGGGTCGACTAGATGCGAAAACATACCAAACGAAAAACTTGGCTGACCTGCTCTGCCACATGCACCTGCAGGTTGCTGAGATGCGTGCGCATATGTCCTCTGGAAAATTCCAGGGGCATCTGCAGATGCCCTCGTCTGCGGGGGCGGATGCCCGTTTTGGTCCGAAATGGCCTCTTTTGGGTCTTTTAATACCATGAATGGTCCATGATCATAAACAAACTTATTTTGACATATTTTTGATCATATTGAATACCAACATTCATCCATGGTCTCACAACACACATAACAACCCCAAAACTACACTTTACGGTCAATACGTCACCAAATCCGTAACTAATATCACAATAACAATTCCAAACGTTATGCACATGAATAAAACAAAGTAAGACTATAATCACATCTCACATGTCAATATTTACTCCACCAAGTTCACTTTTTTCAAAACCACAAGTGCATATTCAAGTTTACAAGACAAAACCATCCTCCGATTTAGCAAACATATAACATTTCACACATTGTGCACTTCTCAATACTCCACCAACATAACCAACATATTATACACCATATCTCATGCATAAAATATATTAAACCATCATAATAAACACTTACCAAGCCTTTTACAAAGATGATCTTGGCCCAACGAATGACTTAGGGTTCTTGAGAGACAAAAAGAAATTTTGGTAAAGTCTAAAAAAGCATTAGAGTCCAAGTGCAATAAAAATATGATTTTTCTCTATTTTATATAGTCCCTCAAGTCTCTCTTATCTCTTTCTTAGAATTAAATGCAAGGGTTGATTTGGTCAAATAGAGAAAATTGGAAGAATGGGTCAAAATCCCATGTTGGGCCATGTCTTCCCTTATGATTTTGGGCTTCATTTTGGGCCCAATTGTGTAGGACTTATTAATGCCCACATATTAATACATAATTCATCAATTCTCTCATATTTCCATTTTCCTATAAATGTTACGATAGTCAGCTAGACTCGAAAACGTACGGGGTATTACATTCTCCACCCCTTAGAAACATTCGTCCTCGAATGTTAGTGTTATTATTCAAAGTAAAAAATTACAAGTATAGGAGCATTCTTCATGTCATAATATAGAGATATAGTCAAAGCTTATAAATACTTACTTATCATTCTTTCCTTGGGAACAAATGAGGGTACTTGGATTTCATCATTTCTTCAGCTTCCCACGTGACCTCTTCTATTTGTTGATTTCTCCAAAGCACCTTTACGGATGCTATATCTTTATTCCTCAGCCTCTTTACTTGTCTATCTAGGATGGAAATAGGTATTTCCTCATAGGTAATATCCTCTGTAACCTGTACATCATCAATAGGAGTAAAACGAGATGGATCTTCTATGCATTTTTGAAGCATCGACACATGAAATACTGGATGAACTGTGGAGAGTTCTTGGGGAAGCGCCAAATCATACGCAACTTGCCCAAATCTTCTAATAATTTCATATGGGCCTATATACCATGGAATCAATTTCCCTTTCTTTCCGAATCACATTACCGCTTTCATTGGTGACACCTTTAGAAATACCCAATCACCTATGGCGAACTCAAGTCCTCTTCTTCTAACATTGGCATATGACTTGTGTCGACTCTGGCCCGTCTGTAATCGTTGTTGAATCACTTTAACCTTCTCCATAGCCTGATGAATAAGATCTGTCCCAAGTAAAGCAGTCTCACCTGCTTCAAACTACCCAATTGGTGATTTACATTTTCTTCCATATAATGCTTCATAAGGTGCCATTTTAATACTTGAATGGTAGCTATTGTTATAAGAAATTCAATAAGAGTCAAATGGTCATCCCAACTACCCTTAAAATCTAACGTGCATGCTCGTAGTATATCTTCAAGTGTCTGAATAGTACGTTCTGCTTGTCTATCCGTCTGAGGATGGAAAGTCGTACACAAATTCACCTGTGTGCCTAAACTCTGTTGAAAAGATCTCTAAAAGTGCGCTGTGAACTGTGCTCCTCTGTCTTATATAGTGGAAAGTTGAATACCATCCAATCGTACTATCTCTTTCACATATAAGTTTGCATAATCCTCAACTGTATAGGTGGTCCTGACTGGCAGAAAATGCGTTGAATGGGTAAGTCTGTCCACTATAACCCATATAGAATCAAATTTCCGCAATGTACGGGGAAAACCTATGATGAATTCCATATTAATCATATCGTATTTACAGACTGGAAGATTAATACATTGCATGTAACCTCCTGGTTTCTGATGCTCTACCTTTACTTGTTGACAATTTGGGCACTGAGCGACAAATTCTGTAATATTCTTCTTCATATTTCCCCACCAATACACTTCTTTTAAATCATAATACATTTTAGTAGCACCCGAATGGATTGAATAGCGCGAATATGCGCCTCCATCATAATTCGTTTCCGCAGTTCATCTACATCTGGAACACATACTCTACCTTGGCATTGGAGCACCCCTTCCTTTGTAAGATCAAATGCCTTTGTCAAATTCTGTTCTACATTCTCCTTTAACTGCATTAACATAGGATATGCAAACTACTTTTCTCTCACCTCAGCTATTAGCAAAGATTCAGTCGCATTTTGTACAATAACTCCTTCATCTGAGGATTCAAGAAGACGAACCCCCAAGCTGGTTAATTGATGTATATCTTTGATTATCTCTTTATTTTCTATCAATTGGTCACTAGTACTTTCTATTGTCTTGCGGCTCAATGCATCGGCTACCACATTTGATTTGCCTAGATGATAAAGGATATCAATATCGTAGTCTTTTAAAATCTCTAACCACCTTCGTTGCCTCAAATTGAGTTCCTTCTGCTTAAAGAGATATTGCAAACTTTTGTGATCCGTATAGACATTAACATGAACTCCATATAAATAATGATGCCATATCTTTAAAGCAAAGACCACTGCTGCTAATTCAAGATCATGTGTGGGATAGTTTCTCTCATGTGGTCGCAACTGTCGTGAGGCATATGCTATGACATTACCGTGCTGCCTCAATACACATCCGAGGCCAACCCTGGAAGCATCACAATACACTACATAACCTTCGGTACCTTCAGGAAGTACTAAAACTGGTGTGGAGGTTACTTTATCTTTCAACTCTTGGAAGCTTTTCTCACACGCATCATTCCACTGAAATTTAACTGCTTTATGTGTAAGCTTTGTTAACAGGCAGTAATAGAGGAAAAACCTTCCACAAATCTTCTGTAATAACCTGCCAGTCCAAGAAAACTACGGATTTCTGTGGGTATCGTAGGTATTGGCCAACTTTTCACTGCTTCAATCTTCTGTGTATCAACCTGTATCCCTTCATCTGACACAATGTGACCCAAGAATGAAACTGATTTTAACCAAAACTCACACTTGGAGAACTTTGCATACAACTTATGCTCACGGAGAATCTGTAGCACCTGCCGTAAGTGATTAGCATGGTCCTATGATGTTCTGGAATAAACTAGGATTTCATCTATAAACACTGTGACGAACACGTCCAGAAATGGCTTAAACATCCTATTCATCAAATCCATGAACACAGCTGGTGCATTTGTTAGTCCAAATGACATAACTAGAAATTCATAATGGCCATACCGTGTTCGGAAAGCTGTATTGGGTACATCTTCTTCTCTAACTCTTACTTGATGGTAACCCGACCTCAAGTCGATCTTGGAAAAATAATTGGCACCCAGTAACTGATCAAACAAATCATCAATTCGAGGGAGGGGATATTTGTTCTTGATCATTACCTTATTCAATTGCTGATAGTCGATGCACATTCTCAACGTGCCATCTTTCTTCCATACAAATAATACCGGTGCACCCCACGGCGACACACTAGGTCTAATGAAGCCTTTGTCTAGCAAATCTTTCAATTGCTCCTACAATTAATCCAATTCTGCTGGAGCCATTCTATATGGAGGAATAAAAATAGGTTGAGTGCCTGGAATTACATCAATGCCAAATTCTACTTCCTGTTCTGGGGGTAAGCCGTAAATATCCTCTGGGAATACATCTAGAAATTCACTGACCACTGGAATCGACTGCGGGGTTAGTGGTTCCACTTCAGTATCTTTCACCCATACTAAATGACATATGTAACCCTTAGCAATCATTTTCCTGCTTTCAGATAGGAAATAAATCTTCCTCGTGGTGCCCCTACATTACCCTACCATTCAAGAATATTTTCTTGCAGAAAGAAAAATTTCACCTTCTTGGCTTGGTAATCTACGGTGGCATAACAAGAGGCCAACCAATCTATTCCCATGATCACATCAAAATCCACCATGTCTAATTCAATGAGATTGGCAAGTGTATCATTACCACACACAGTTACCACATAGTTACGATATACTCTTTTTGCAATAATACATTCACCGATCGGTGTAGACACTTCAATTGATTTAATTAATAATTTTGGTGCCTTTGCAAATTTCGCAGCAACCAATGGAGTAACATAGGAAAATGTAGAACCAGGGCCAATCAACGCATATACATTATTTGAGAATATGGATAATGTACCTGTGACGACATCAGGAGAAGCCTTTGAATTTTGTCTGTCCACCAAAGCATAAGTGCGATTCTGGACCCCACTAGTACTGGCTGCTCCTCTGGCACCTCTAACCCGGACCACGGGTTGCACACCTCGGCCCAAAAAAGGAGCCGATGCTGATGACGCAATGGACGATCCTGTAGGTCGTGCTATACCACCCATACTCCTCTAGGGACACTCTCACATCATGTGGCCTGTCATGCCACACCAGAAATAAGCATTTGTCCCCACTCTACATGTACCTGCATAAATACGCCCTCAGTGCTGACACTGCTGACGAGGAAAACCTGCTGCTTGTGATCCGTGAACTCCACTACTCTGCCTAGATGAACCACCTCTAAACCCTCGAAACTGAGAGTGAGCACCTGCTGTGGAATAAGTGAAAGATGGCCTAGGTGGTCTAGGAAACATACGGGGCCTAGATACTCCTTGGGACATCGCAGATGATCCCATAGGTCTAGCCCTTTTTGACTGTCCCCTGTCAAATTCATGTGCCCTCCTTCTATGTCTTTGATTTTCCATTTTCTGGGCGAAGGCCTGAATTCTCGATATATCCATATTCTTATTCAAGTTAGCAATGGTGCAATCCCTTACAAAATATGGTTCTAACTTGTCCACGTATAGATGGACTCTATCGGTCATCGTAGCCAAAACATTCGGAGCATATCGAGCCAAGGAATTAAATTGCAAGTTGTATTCCCTGACACTCAGATTTCCTTGACGGAGATTTAGAAATTGATCCGCACGTGCCTTGCGGATCTCATAAGGAATATAATGATCAAGAAAAGCCGTTTTAAATTCTTCTTAAGTAGGTGGATTCGCACCAATATCACGGGATTTCTTCCAATCCTCGTACCACAATATTGCCTCTCCTTTCAATCTGTACGCAACAAGTTCAACTGTCTCTACCCTCGTCACTGTATAACGTCCAAGGACCTCTGAATTTGATCCACGAAGTCCTGTGGATCCGCTTACGGATATGACCCTGTGAATATAGGAGGGTCCAGTTTCAAAAAATCCTATGTTCTGTGACTCGCCACTCTAACCGCATCATCATCATGTGTCATTGGACCTGCTCGTCCTTGACTTTGTGCTGAACCCTAATGGTGTCAATATATGAACTGCTTTTCTAAGATCCTGATCTGTGGTATTCATTGGTGGTTCTGCGGGTACTTCTCTACCAACTGGCTATTCTGGAGCTGGAAAAGTAGAGGAAGACCACGAGGAAATTTCAGCATTTGCTCCACCTTGACTAGCTTGGTCAGGTGGTAATCTGCTCATTCCTTCTTCCGTAGGCATGTCTACCTGCTTGCCTTTTCCTCTACCTCTTCTTTTCATTGGAATTGTTACTATACCAGAGAAAAACAATTACCATGGTCAGATACAATTCAACTTACAACACTAGCTCAGTTGCACGATCTAGAAGCGAAGAAAAGAAACAACATCCTAAATATTCCGTAGCCTCCTACTTATAAATGTGGTGCACAACACATCGATAAGTAAGACTCTACTCAGACACGGCTTTGTATACACCCATAGAACCACCTGCTCTGATACAACTTTTGTCACGCCCCGAATTCCATCGAGACATGATTGGCACCCGTAGCCGATAAGGCTCGAGAGAACCAAACTGTGCTTATGTTCATTCGCATGCATGCCATCAAAAAAACCCTTATATCGTAGGGGCTTATAATGCTAACAACGAAAATTCATGGAACATGTGACATATAGACATATATGAAACTTGGTCGTTGAGGCCATCAAGTCAAAAACGACATGTACCTTTTTCATTTATGCACCCACGTCTGTCTTAAAAAGCCTCTAACAAATGCATTAACTAAAAGTCGGGACAAGTCCCCAAACTATGCAACATGTACAACACCAAAACATATGTACAACTGCGACTAGGAGAAGCCCCGAACTAACTGGAGCTCAACAATGATCTGCAACAACTGGCAACCTAATGTGGAGGCCTACTAGTACCTGCGCCTGCAGCATGTAAGGTAAATCCCCCAAGAGGGGTCAGTACGAAGAATGTACTAAGTATGTAAGACCATATGAAACTTGTATGATATGTAAATATGTCAATGAAATCAAATACAATAAACGATCAATATGGATAAGTCACAATACTGTACTTTGGGAACCATGTATTTTGCTTTCATTAATTTCTCTGAATCTTTACTTATATGATTATTCATCTTTTCCTGTGACCTGTGAGACGCAATTCCCGACTGAACATTGAGTTTTAAACATAACATAATGTTAGGTTGGGATTGGCTCGAGCTAGGCTTATGCCCCTAGAGCTGCCACCCTATGAATTAAAACATTGGGTTCGGCTCGAGCTAGGTTATTACCTCTAGAACTGCCACCCATAAACCAACATATCAGGTTCAGCTCGAGCTAGGTTTATACCTCTAGAGCTGCCCCCTGTCAGGTTCGGTCCGAGCTAGGCTTATGCCTCTAGGACTGCCCCCTTATCCAAAATCTTGGGATCGGCTTGAGCTAGGCATTTCACCCCCAAAGCTTCCACCCATACTTGATCATCAACCACCTATGCATTACTTTATTCATTACTTTGATATTGTTACACTGATAGTCATACTTTACTTTGAAGCTTTGGATCATTAACCAATGATTGAGAAACATGTAAACAATTTCAGAAACATCACCTTATTGGAATCAATGAACAAGATACATAAGCATAAACAATATTAGAACTTTGGAACACAACTTTATTGGGATTTTGGAACATTATCAATGAATAGGATACATGTGATTCATAATTGATCAATGAATAGGAAACTTGTGATAATAACCATTGATAACCAGGAATAGTATACACATTTCGGAATAGGACAAGTGTAACGTCAATGTGAATTCTATATGCTGCAGAAAGATACGGACAAAGTAACCTTACATACCTTCACTTCCAAGTATTAATACACAAGCCTATGTATGAACACAATAGTCCAGCTTCTTCCTTACGTCTTACTCTACAATACAAGTTCATACCGAAACTTACATTAGCAACTAGTCACTATACAGGCGTACAAGGCGACAATGAACTATATGACTGCTGTATAACATCATGTCACCCCTTACAATACAATCCAAGTCCTTATCATATCAAAAACACCACAACATTACGCACATTGACCAAGAGATCATACATCGATAGCATTACACACCACACTTACCCTTTACGCTTTTCTCTTTACCATTCCGTCATAATTACTCCTTTATAACAACATATGAACAACCATACATACTTAATACAGTCCAACACACCTCCATACGATACATTAAAGTCATTAAAACAACATCACAAGTTGATAATTACATCCAAAAAAGGTATAGGGGCCTTTGGGGGTCGACTAGATGCGAAAACATACAAAACGGAAAACTGGGCTGACCTGTACTGACACCTGCACCCGAAGGTGGATGATATGTGTGCGCAGATGGCCTCTGGAAAATTCTAGGGGCATCTGTGTTGGCATCTGCGGGGGCGGATGCCCGTTTTGGTCCGAAATGGCCTCTTTTGGGTCTTTTAATGCCATGAATGGTCCATGATCATAACCAAACTTATTTTGACATATTTTTGATCATCTTGAATACCAAAATTAAGCCATGGTCTCACAACATACATAACAACACCCAAAACTACACTTTACGGTCAATACGTCACCAAATCCGTAACCAATATCGCAATAACAATTCCAAACGTTATGCACAAGAATAAAACAAAGTAAGACAATAATCACATATCACATGTCAATATTTAATCCACCAAGTTCACTTTATTCAAAACCACAAGTGCATATTCAAGTTTACAAGACAAAACCATCCTCCGATTTAGCAAACATATAACATTTCACACATTGTGCACTTCTCAATACTCCACAAACATATCCAAAATATTATACACCATATATCATGCATAGAATATATTAAACCATCATAATAAACACTTACCAAGCCTTGTACAAAGATGATCTTGGCCCAAAGAATGACTTAGGGTTCTTGAGAGGCAAAAAGAAATTTTTGTAAAGTCTAGAAAAGCATGAGAGACCAAGTGCAATAAAAATCTGATTTTTGTCTCTTTTATATAGTCCACAAAGTCTCTCTTATATCTTTCTTAGCATTAAATGCAAGGGTTGATTTGGTCAAATGGAGGGTTAAGTACGAAGCAAATTCTAAACTGGTGTGAATGTATGTATTGTTATTTCCTTCGTTGTGATTGATCTTCTAACGGTTGCAAACGTTAGAAACTCACTTGTATTCTAGACTTGCTTGAGAGAGAGGTAGAGATTGGGAAAAGGGAATAATAACAGAGATTTGAAGCTATCAACCTTCATCTAATAACTTGAGTCGTAGCAGGAATAGTTATCTGAGATCTAGGATAAGGGTTAGTACTGCGACAGTTGGAGACCGAGAGGAGAAGAGTGAAATTTTTCTAATCAAGGTCGAGATATGTTTAGATGAACATATCTTGTTAGATCTTTCATGCAATACAACGGGACAATTTTGCCAAACACAAGTAACCGGTAGAGTTAAGGACTCATTAGGGAGCACAGTCCTAGTGTATTTATTTTATTTAAAAAAATCCAAAGAATCAACCCTTGTTACTATTACTACCTGCTTACAAATACTTTCCTCTTTTTTTACTTATTTGCCAATCACTCGGACAAGAACTTAACCTAATTTCGTCTTATTCCCTATGGGATCGACCCCAACCTAGTTGGGTTCTATATTTGATACAGTGACTGCTTTATACTTCTGAGGAGGCATATTTTAGGTGACATCAGGTACAACCTGTAGGTGCGACTCCCAGAGTTGAGATCCCTCTAAGTTGTTCAGTCGGTAGCCGCCCAGCCTATTATGTCTGTTGAGAAGCAGAAAATGTTGGGTAGATTTTTGAGATTGAATTTCTTGATTGATTATGAGGATATTGAGTATGAGGCATGGTTCCATGAGTTGGCAAGATATTCTACTGCGATCTTGCATATAGAGTATGAGAGGATTTGGTGTTATGTTTTAGGACTGAGACTTCCTCTTTGCATAGCTACTCAAGTTATGTTGCAGTTGGTAGTCTTTCATTGAGATTTCTATTTATGCCTAGACTATGGAGGAGATTAATTATGAGGCACAAAGGGGCCGCGATAACCTACCACTCCATCAAGCCAATTTTAGTGGGAGCCATAATGGCTCACAATTTAGAGGTAGAGGTTCTCATGGTCATCCATGCTAGTTTATCTAGTCCCAGGGTAAGCCTACTAGGACTATTCAGGCAACACTCCAGATCACTGATGGAGGTCAGTCCAACTTTAGTGATTATCCTGGCCTGAGTAGTGTTCAGTCTTTGAAGGGAGCACATTCTGGATCTTCTAGCCTAGATGGCTATTCCTAGTCAGTCGTACCTTCTAGATAGAGTGGTGTTTCTCTGTCTTGCTCTACTTGTGGAGTGATTGGTCATTTCTCTAGGAAGTGTCCCTTGTATGGGACAATTCATCTTGTAGCTCAGAGTGTTCAGCCGATCAGATCTGTACCACCTACAGCTAGAGGTGGTTCTCAGTGTCGTAGGGGTGGCCCCTAGGGTTCTCGAGGAGGTTCTCAGGCAGGTAGGATAGGCAGTCAATCAGACGTACAGCCTGGCAGTGGGCGAGGTCATTTATACTCTGTACCTAGTAGGTCAGAGGTAGATGTAACACCTCAGGTGATACGATCACTTTCTGCATAAAAAAAATAAAAAATAAAAAATAAAAAGAAATAAAAAAATTTTGCGACTCACGACACCAGTCATGTGGCGTGAGTGGACTTTAGAACGTTGAAAAAATGGTCTGATTTCCACGGCACGAGTCACTGGGTATGACTCACAGTCACGGGACGTGAGTGGTGTCGTGGATGAGCTTCAAAAACTTGGTCCAGTCGTCTGAGTTTCACGACAGGTCACCTACGTGCCGTGACTCAACCCACGACATGAGTCACGATACCGTGAAATTTTACCGGCTTTGTTGACCTATTTTTGACTAGATGAAATGTTTGAGTGTGGGGCCCATTAAAGGTGTTGGGCTGGATCTATATTCTGCATTTGAGGCCCAAATATCATGGAATAAGCCATGGGCCTCAACAAATATAAGAAAGACCCATTCAACATGGAGCAAACTTGTGGCCAAGAATTAACTTGACTTGAGGGGCTATATAAAGGCCAAAATCAGATTTTTATCCATTAGAACTCTGATCTCTTTCTAGATATTTCTCAAAGGCTCTTTATCTCATAAACCCTAAGGCAACAACACTTGTTGGAACAAGATCATCTCTTTGCAAGCAGTGGTAAGTGTTTCCTCTTGTGACTTACTACATGATATACATGAAAAGTGATATAGGTCATTATTATTAGTGTTGAGAAGGTTGGATGGTTTACATACCATATTGTGAACTTGTACTAGTTGTGGTTACTAATGTAAGGTCCCTAATATATGCATGTTGTAGAGTAGCGGAAAGGTGGAATTGTTGTAATCACATAGTGGATGACTAAGGTATGTAAGGTTTCCCTTTTCTATGACTATTGGTCACACCTATTGTTCATACTTTGTCTGACCTTACTTGCCCTCCAAAATGTCGTAAAGTGTCTCATTCTCAGTAAATATTTAGCAATTGTTGTTTGTATACCTCTTATTCATTGACTATGGTTTCCAAGTGTCAATAATATCGCAACCACCAATGTATCACTCTCTTAATGAACAAATTGAAGTAATGCATATAAGTGAGTATTGAGTACGGTTGGTAGCTCGAGGGGGCATAAAGCCCAGCATAGAGACGATCCTGATTGATTATTGGACACAGGGGGTATCCCAAAGGGGTGAAAACCTAGCTAGGGACGAACCTGCTTTATTGATTTATGGGTGGTAGCTCAAAGGGGCATAAGCCTAGCTAGAGACGATCCCAATGTTATGACCCACTGATCAGTTGGGGCCCGGGTACGATATGAGTTATTGAGGATAATGCATGTAAAAGTAAAGTAATGAATGTAACATACATGGTTTCACACATACAGAATGGTGGTATGCCCATATTGTTTATTCACTTGTATTTAATTCTATTTGCGTTCCTATATGTCATACAGTTGCATATCGCCTTACATACTCAGTACATTTTTTCCTAATGACCCCTCGTGGGACTTACTTTACTTGCTGCAGGAACATGAGGTAGTAGACCCTCACAGTAGGATTCGAACTCTCTGCGTACAGTTGGTGAGCTCCAGGCTAATTCGGGGCTTTTCGCGTCATATGTACATGTTGATTTTGATGTTATGTACACGTTTCTGCTAGAGTCTTTGTAGACGTTGTACAGTAAATGAAGAGATGTCTTCTCATTTTGATTATGCGGCCCTACCGATCGAGTTTCTTATGTATATAAATGTCTTTCTGCGCTTCTGTTTTACGATGTCGTGTCCATATGCATACATGTTGTGTTCCATATGAATGTATAGGTTGGTTCTCTCGGGCCTCAACGGATTTGGGTGCCATGTCCGCCCTGGTTGAACTCGAGGCATGACAGTAGAGTCTTCAGATGGTGTTGTTGCAGGTATGATTTTAGTGTGCCGCCAGCCGGCTATTACTTTATTTAATTTGGGATCCACTTATTCATATGTTTCTACTTATTACGAACCACGATTAGAGTTGTCTTGGGAGCCTTTATCTGAGCCATTGCATGTAGCAATTCTCGTGGGAGATTCTTTTGTAGTGGATCGGGTTTATAGATTATACGTTGTGACCATTTGAGAGTTTGATACTCGGTCTGATCTTATTGTGTTAGACATGGTGGACTTTGATATGATTTTGGGAATAGAATGGTTATCCCCTTACCATGAGGTCTCAAATTATTTCACCAAGACCACTACCTTGGCCATGCCTAGCATACCCTCGGAGGTATGATAGGGTTCTTTTAGCCACACGGCGATGTGGATTATTTATTATGTTTGGGCTAGAAGATTATTGTCGATGGGTTACACGTCTTATCTTACTTACATCCATGTTGTCTGCATGGAGAGTCCTTCGCTTGATTTTGTTCCTATAGTCTATGTCTTTTCTGATGTTTTCCCTACCAAACTACCTGACCTTCCTCCTGAGTGTGATATGAGTTCTTTATTGAACTTGAGCCAGGCACCCGACCTATTTCTATGGCACATTATCGTATGGCTCATGCTGAACTTAGGGAACTAAATTTTCAGCTTTAGAAATTATTGGCCAAGGGTTATATTAGACTGGGCGTATCACCTTTGGGTGCTAATTCCTTGTTCGCGAAGAAAAAATTATAATATGCATATATGTATTAACTATAGGCAGCTGAATAGGGTGACCGTGAAGAATAAGTACCTTATACCTCACATTGTTGATTTTTTTGACCTGCTTCAGGGTGCATTAGTTTTCTCTAAGATTAACTTGAGATCGGGTTACCATCAGTTGAGGATTCGGGCTGAAGACATCCCTAAGACAACCTTCAGTACTCGATATGGCCATTATGAGTTCTTGGTGATGTCTTTTGGGTTGACTAATGCCCCAACATCATTTAAAGATTTGATGAATTGAATTTTCAGGCCCTATTTGGACTCTTTTGTGATTATTTTCATTTATGATCTATTAGTGTATTCGACGAGTAGGGAGGAGCACGAGCAGCATTGAGAATTGTGCTTCAGACTTTGAGAAATCACAGGCTTTATGCCAAATTCTCAAAGTGTGAGTTTTGGCTTGATTCTATTACATTCCTAGGACATATGGTATCTAAATATGCTATTATGGTGGATTCAACGAAGATAGAGGCTATTCATGATTGGGCCAAACCTGCATTTCCAATCGAGGTTCGTAGCTTTATAAGTTTGGCAGGTTACTATAGATGGTTTGTTGAGGATTTTACTTTTATTATCGTGCCTATGACCAGGTTGACTAGGAGAGTGTGAGTTGATCTTTCAGAAACTCAAGGAGATGCTTAGTTTAGCTCCTATATTGACTCTTTCTATTGAGGGTCAGGGGTATACAATCTATTGTGATTCGTTTAGTGTTGGTTTGGGTTACATTCTGATGCAGCAGGGTCGAGTTATTGCTTATGCATTGAGGCAACTTAAGGTTCATAAGCGCAACTACCCCACCCATGACATGGAGTTGGCAGCGGTTGTTTATGCACTTAAGATTTGGAGGCTTGATTAAGTTGATATTGCGGGAGACTTATAGCTCCAGATATTCTATTTACCCTGGGACAACCAAGATGTACAGAGACTTGAGACAACATTACTGGTGGAGTGATATGAAGAGAGATGTAGTTGACTTTGTAGCTCGTTGCCTATGTGTCAGCAGGTAAAGGCCGAGCATTAGAAACCGGGTGGATTACTCCAGAGGCAACCCATTTGTGAGTAAAAATGGGAGCGCATTACTGTGGACGTTGTGACTTGTTTGCCTTGAACTTTCCATGGTTTCGATAGTATTCGGGTCATAGTAGATTGGTTGACTAAATCAGCTTATTTCATCCCAATTCAGGTTTTCTTCAGTGCTGAGAGGTTAGCCTGTATCTATGTTCCTGAGATAGTTTGCCTTCACGTAATTGCAGTGTCTATTATTTCAGACAGAGCCTCTGTGTTCACTTTTAGCTTCTGGCCGACTTTTCAAGAGGAGTTAGGCACTCAAGTTGATCTTAGCATCGCATCATCCCCAGACCGATGGAAACTCAGAGCAAACTATTTAGGTCTTAGAGGACATACTCTACACTTAGGTGATGGACTTTGGAGTTTAGCGGGAGAAATACTTAGCCTTAGTGGAGTTCGCTTATATTAATAGATATCATTCGAGTATTGAGATGGCACTATTTGAGGCATTATATGGTAGGCATTGTCGATCTTTGATTGGTTGGTTTGAGACTTCACAGATTATCCCTCATGTTACTGACCTGCTTCGTGAGTTATTGGATAAGGTACGGGTTATCCAGAATAGGTTAAGGGCAGCCCATAGTAGGCAGAAGAGCTACGCTGATCATAGACTCCATGCCTTGAAGTTTGGAGTTGGTGACCAAGTTTTCCTTTTTGTATTGCCCATGATGGGCTTGATGAGATTCGAGAGGATGGGTAAGCTCAGCCCCCGGTATATTGGTCCATTCGAGATACTTCGGACAGTTGGGGAGGTAGATTATGAAATGGCCTTGCCCCCAGACATCTCAACTGTTCATTCAATTTTCCATGTCTTTATCCTGCGGTGTTACATCCCAGCTAAGTCACATGTACTTCGGTGGGACACAATTTAGTTGGATGAGAGGTTGACATTTGTAGAGGAGCCAATCCTTATTTTAGCCAGGGATGTCAAACGGTTGCACTCTAGAGAGATTCCAGTGGTTAAGGTTCAATTGAGTCACCATCCAGTTGAGGAGGCTACTTGGGAGATTGAGAGTGAGATGCAAACCCAGTATCCCCACCTATTCAAGCCTACAAGTCCTTCTTGATTTTTTACTTTTGCAGACAAAAGTCCTTTTAGTAGTGGATATTGAAATGACTCGGAGTGTCATTTTCTACATTTCCACATTATTTCCACATTATTTCATCTTTTAGAGCTTTCCCATAGCTTCCCCAAGTCATTTATAAATTACTGGAGCTGACAAATTGGTTATCGGATAGTTCGTTTGGCTTTTAAAACCAATTTTCTATTTTGAAGTCTTCGTTGTTCAAATTTTACCTCGTATGCCAATTCTGACAGTTCCATAATCTCTGGTAACTTTTATTTTAGGTGTCACGCCCCGAATTCCAACGGGCTGGACTGGCACCCGAAGCCGTTAAGGCTCGAAAGAACCAATCTTTACTCATGTACATTCGTATGCATGTCTCTATATGAATATCATTCTACCTCATATAACTATAAAATACCAATGGCGGAAATCATGGAAATATATGCTATATATAAAACTTGGCCGTTAGGGCCATCAAGTCAAAATGGACATACATCTCTTTTATTCATCTTCCCACATACTTCTACAAAGCCTCTATAGATACATGTACATAACCAACCTATAGTCGGGACAAGTCCCCGCTTTATACAACATTTACAATGCCAAAACCAAAACAAATGTACACATGTGACTCGAAAATCCCCGAACCAGCTGGAGCTCACCAATGATCTGCAAATGACCTGCAGCCTACTATGGAGGTCTACTAGTACCTGCGCCTGCAGCAAGTAAGGTAAGTCCCACAAGGGAAGTCAGTATGAAGAATGTACTGAGTATGTAAGGCTATAAGAAACTGCATCAATACATAAGAACTTCCATGGAATCAAATATAAGAGAAATAGCCAATATGGATAAACCATCGTTCTGTATGTTCGGAATCATGTACATTGCTTTCAATACTTTCTTTGCTTCTTTGCTTCTATGTTCATTCATCTTTACCTGAGTCACATGGTACCCGGGCCCCAACTGATCAGTGGGTCTTAACATAACATAACATTATGTTGGGATCGGCTCGAGCTAGGTTATTACCTCTAGAGCTGCCACCCCTAAACCAATATATCTGGTTCAGCATACTCAACCTAAGGCTCGGGAGAGGCTTCCCTAGAACGTGCTCTGACTGGGGCAACTCTTGTACCCGTCCTCTATCTTTGGGTCATCCATGACCCCTGCCTTATCCCTTGACTAGGAATCCAACATCGAGTGTTGACTAAGCATAACAAGCATCTCTAGACCTTTTCCTCATCATTTGTATAGAAAAGAGTGGAATGCAAGTTTAGATTATAAGGTATGAATAACCCACATAATAAGGAATCAAATTAAGTTTTTCCTAAAGATATCTTATAGCCTCTCAAAGATAGGTATGAACGTCTACTTACTGATCTATGAGACTCTACTAGACATCCTACTCTTACATGTATAAGACCGGTGAAACTGGCGCTCTGATACCAATTTTTCATAACCCTAAAGTTGAGGTCATGATTGTACTTACCTCAGAACTAGCCTTAGTAAGTAAGACAAAGCCCACAAATTAGAAAATAATTGAAAGTTCCAAAATCATACCCAATATACGAGACTCCTAGAATAGAGTCAAGCCATAGCATAGGCCACCACTAGAGCCCGAGGGTAGGTTATGTCGAAAAAGTTGCCCGATGAATGAATCCGTTAAGAAACAAGATTCAGCCACCTTCATGTGTTATCAATGAAAAAGGCGGTTGTAATGCCCTCAGTAGTGGGCCAGTAGACCTAGTCCCTGAACTCCTTCGTGACCCGAGTGTCTTACAGCCACTTCAAGTCTATCTCCTGAGCCTTTTCAAAGTACCTAGCATTGGAGATATGCGGTACCCCAAGCCCCATATTTATAGTATGGATACCCATAGGGAAATCCACTCCGTTGATGCAGATGTTGGGGTTGGGGTCATCTCAAAGCACAGTAGGAAGTATGCCATAGAATTCTCTGACCCAGCCTGTGACCCCGAATGGATGAGCCTCCAGCAGTGGGCCTCATTAGAATTCCTAGAGCCAATTGTAGAATTCAAGAGCCTTGTCCACCACACCTCTCATTGCTAAAGGCTCTCTAATAACAAAACCCTATTTTCTGGTAATCCAAAAATCTCTCCCGATAAGCTTCAGTGAGAAATCTCTTGTAGGCTAAAGAATTCTCTTAATTTTCAGCCATTGAGGAGTTTAATCTGCAAAAGCATAGCAAGGAACAAGTTAAAACTCATACGGTGTTAATAAATGGAATTCCAGTAAATGATCAATGACTTGGCCTGACTTGGAGGCTACTACCTACAGCATCTCGCTACCGCTGGCTACACCCTGCTATGATGATGTTGCTATATCATGAATTTTCCTGCTAGAGTACAGTTGCTATAGTAGGATACGACTGTTACAGCATCCTTCATTGTCCCTGGACACTCAAGAGGTGCAACAAAGGCACCTCTTGATGAAAAGTCCTATTTTTAGATTTTCGACTTCAGATCAGTGTTTCTAAAGTGCCCTAACACTAGTTTATATAAAAATTTGGGCATGGTAATTCACACAATATTCCCAAATAGCCAAAAAAAAACTCAAGAATAACCTATCATATTCCTTACTGTTTCAAGCCCATTTTGGCCCTGAACTTTGTAATTCTTACCCCTAAAACATTATAGAAGCATTGTAAACTTAAGAGAAGCACCCATTCTTCAAAAATTTGGCCAAATCAACCCCAATTTTGAAATTTTGAAAACAAACACAAAACCTATTCTATTTCTATGAATTCAAGCATAAAACAAGCAAAACTGTGTGTAATGAAATAAAGAGATAAAGTGTTTCAATAAATACCTTGTTTTTGATGACGGGAGCAAAATGATCGAGGAGGAGAGGGGAGTTTTTTGAGTGAAAGAGGTATAAATGGGAAAGAAACCCATTTCTCACCCCTTTAAAATATTGGCTCCCTCTATAGCGATGTTACTAAAGTAGGAATATTTCCCCAAAAGTGGGATTCCGTCCCTTGAAGTGCAGAAAAAAATTTGTCCGTTATGTTTTGAAATCTTTTCATTCTGATAAATTGATAAGGCCCCAAATTACCTTGGGTGCTCAAGAATCATCATGCTCTAATTATTCTGATGCGGCTCAAAAGGAAGGAAGATTCCTTGATAGTGCGAAGTAGTAATAAAATTCAGATTAAAATTTAGTACACCAAGAGAAACCAAGTTCAATTTTTGATGCAAGCTTATAAATATGTCATCATGGTGAGGGCATCATGGTTTAATATAGGACAATACCGTTATTTCCTTATTGTGATCATTCAAGGATGAAAGATGGGTAAATGGGTATCTATTATAACGACCTATTTTGTCGTTATTAAAAGAAACCTCATTATGGGCGCGGGTTACGGGAAATTTTGAAACAATGATCTCAAATTATTATGGGGTTACATGACTTAAAATTTTGGGATGTACTAGAATCATTTTCCCTTTATGAGGCGTGGCCATAGCTGCTGGCAGACCGTTATAGAGGGACGACGGGACCAGAACCTCAGGTCCATTTTTGATAATTCTATTTTTTTCTTTTTATTTGTAAAAAGGATGAGGTTTACTCTAAAAACCCTCCCAGGGTTGCCTCATGTCTTAGGAGTAATGCAGAAAAGGTATTTCTCATTAATGTGGTAAAACCCATGGTTTCCTACTAATTTAACGGCATAATTCACCTTCACGGAGTCAAAAGCTCATGTTCATACCTCCGTAGCAGCTGCTTGACATCCAGGTAGGCTAGGTTTAACTGAGTAGTTTAGACCTATGTTAACAAGCATAAGCATGATGTAGATTGATTGGGATTGCATGTTTAGGCCCTTGAGCACAATGTTCGGATGGATAAAATAGCTAAAAACTCGATTAGTTGGAAGGAAAATTGTTATTATATTGTGAAATGGAAATAGGTCATGAATTTATGTGTTTACCTTGTGGTTGATCATCCTTTCATGATTAATAATGGTGTAGTTCTCGAAACTTGGGTTAGCCTAATTAAATACTTATTTGTTTAGGGTGGTTAGTGTTAGTGGATTTATAAGAATCTGTGTTGTTAACCAGAGGAATGAGAAATTGGTAAGGTATCAAACTGTGTGGATGAACGATTGGGAACAGGTCATATGTGCAAATTGTAGGTGATGGTTTTACTGTAGTTGAAACCCAATCTGTGTTATGTGTGAAGGATAAATATTCCTTAGTATTGCTAGTATAATGCCTGTTCGAATAAAGTGAGTGATTGTTTGATATCCTAAGTGTTAATGGCACGCAATGAACTTATGTGTAAAGCTTGTTGGTTATTACAAGTGTTGCTTCTATATTTGTTATGGTTGTGATTGTTGTGATATCTGACATTATTGTGGGATGTATCAGTATTTTGATATCTTCACGGGATTGGTTGGTATAAGGTTTGCAGACACTTGATGTCTGAGACTTGGTACATGGAAAAGAGCTCATCCCATGCAGGTCATGGATAGTGGGCGACTATAAAACCCTTAGTATGTATGTACAAGGTACAGGTCAGTAAGATGGTTCCTTGAGTGAACCAGAGATTAATTGTTTACTTATTACATATTGTGAATATTGGTTCCTTAAGTGAACTAGGTTTATGTGTTCTCTTATGTTATATTTGGTTCCTTGAGTGAACCAGGTTTATGTGCTTAATTTCTAAGGGGTGGTTTCGTTATGCAAATCGAAATGCATGATATTTACCATTGTTGTTGTTCTTGTGGGTCCTTGAGTGGTCTGGGCTTAATGAAAGTGGTGGTATAATTCTATGGTGTCTATTTACTTGTGTAATCTTGACGTAGTTGCTATGATTGCTTGAGTCATGGTGGTTGACTTGTAGTCTTGTTGGTGGCCATAGTTTTTATATGGCTTGTTATCCTTGTGGACTAGTATTGACTAAACTCCATAAGGTGTTGAATAATATTAAGTGTTATGAACTGGAGGTAAGGCTACCCGGTAGGATTTCATGTTTGTAACTGTGACATGTGTATGGTGGGTAGTCTATTGACTATTGAATTTGATGTCGGGGATACGGGGCATTACTATCTTGTTAGTTGTGCCGCATAGACTTAGGTGAACCTAAAGGCGCTAGAGGTTTAATGTATAACCTGACTAGTAGAATAGCGTTAAGTAAATTATAAGGATCATAATTGTGAATTGTTAAGGATAGTAAAAGCTAAGGGGGTTAAAGAGAGATGATAGATAAAATTTCTGGACTAAATAACTTTTAAGTTGTATGCTTCTTCCTGGATATTTACGTGATGTTTATGTGATTTAATAAGGGTTGAAAGATGTTACTTACCTGTACGTGTGGTTTGTACTGATACAACTCTTGATATGTCCTTTTTGGGGTATAGTCTAGTTGCAGGATAAGTAGGTATTTCATGCTTAACACCGTAACGATCTCCAACAACTTCTTTTATTGTTTTATGGTAGAAGTTGCGTATTTGGTTGTACTTTCTCTAAGTCGCTCTTGTACCTATTTAGATTAGTTCCTTAGGAATAGTTTCAGTTGTATTTAAAAGTTTTATACACTGGTTGTAATGATTAAAATCATTTTATTATTTCTTAATTATTTCTGCATGTATTTGAAATAGGTTTTAAGGGTTCTCCTAGCTAGGTGGATTAGATGAGGTTCCTGTATGATCTGTTTAGTTGGGTCGTGACACTTTACTTTAAATTGATATTCTTTATTGCTATTACGAAGATGTTAGGGTATATGTTAACCTTGATTCAGGTTTGTTTAAGGTAGAAGATGCATTTATGGTGACAAAAGTTAAATCAGATAAAAAGGAAGCAATAATGTGCTGAAAATTGAAATAAAAAAGAAAGAAAAGACGTTGGGCCTCGAGCATCACAAATACCAACACAGGCTCTCAAAACCAAGATTTATAGGAAAGAGAAGCAAGTAGAAGTAGAAGTCACAAAATATATTTGTATATCACAAAATCGATACCATCTAGTAGACACCAAAAGTAACAATTGCAAACCCGATGTTGGCAAAAGCGAAACTTAGCGGTAGAGTTCTGTGAAAGAATAGGACTTAACTTAATTCTCAGTCCTACCTCTATATAAGGTGACCTACCTTATTAGAGAACAAATCTTTTGCATTTTTTGAGAAAACCTTTAATGGTCTAGGGTTGAAGAAATGACTATTGGCAAAAAACACGTGTCTCGAAGAATGAGTTCTACACAACCATAGAGATTAATTGTTATCTTTCTTTCTATGATGCTTTAAAATTATTCATCTTTAGTATTGGTTTTGTATTCTCAACTTGAATGTAGTCTGAATTAAATAATATCACTACTTAACTTAACATATCTGCTTAAAATCCCTACTCTTTTAGTTAATTACATAGCATCCCATATATCATTTTCTCTCCCTAAAACTCACGGATATATCACAGAAGAATGTGATGTATCCATGTAAAATTAAGTTATGTATCCGTGTAAAATTAAGTGATGTATCCGAAAAAATGTGATATATCCGTATAAAATTAAGTGATGTATCTTAAAGAATGTGATGTATCCGTATGGAATAAATTAGGAATTTTTAGTAATATAGAAAAGAGTTGAGATAGGGAGTAATTAGGTCCAAAAGGGTTGGGATTTATGTAACTTTCACTTTTCTTATTTTGATTACAACTCTTGTTAACTTATGCTTCCATGGTTACTATTTTATTATCGAGTATATTCTTGATATTTTTAAGTTAATCTTATCTTTGAATTTTTCCAAGGAGAATATCTATTCCTAGGACTCTCCCATCTAATTTAGGTTAAGCACAGGGGAGACAACTTGTGGTTGAGTAGTTTCATTCATGAAAATTTTGGGCACTAATCCTCATCTAATAATTTCGTATTAGGAATATAAATTTTCTTGGAATAATGGTTCGCTCTTATGTTAATAACACACGAACTAAATAAACACACACACACACACACACACACATACATATATATATTTATATTTATATATACACACACACACACACATATATATATATGTATATGTATATACACACACACACACATATATATGTATATGTGTATATATATATATATGGATGTATGTATGTATATGGATGGACAAATTTTAAAATTCATAGGCTGTAAATCAAATTGTGATTGGCATAAAAAAAAAGAATATTAAATTATTATTTTTAATTTGTAGTTCATTGTAAATCATTAGCATTTGTGGTAGTGTGTTGTGAACTTCTATTTTATCTCTCTAAATCTAATTAAAGCAATAAAGAAAGAAAACATGTGATTTGTGTAAAAATAGTAAGAAAATTAAGATTTCACCTTGAATGACACCATAAATGTGTAAAACCCATACACTATTAATAAAATCATGACTGATATGGAAAAAAAGGAAATTAATTTATTTTTCCTAATTTATGGTTCAATATAAATCTATAACATAAGTGTTGAGTGGTAAATAAACTATTTTATCTCTCAAAATCTAATCAAAACAGCAAAAAAAAACTATTAGATTTGAGTAGACTAAGTAAAACAATTAATTATTTTTTTTGAATGACACCTTAAATTTTTTACTATTTTAATAAATTTTAATTTTCATACAAAATAGGTATGGAGTGTATAAAACTAAACTTGGATTATTGATATAGATTATTTTCATTAAACAACAAAAATGGGTTAGTAGATATATTGAACATTGAAACTCATACATAGAATCAAAATCCATAACGTTCTTGTGACAACTAAATAGTTTAAACCCATATATTAAGAAGCACAATGAAGTTTTAGCACAAATAATCGTGTGACTTTAAGAGCATGCATGTTTGTTTCTTCATTAAATATAATAATAATATTTAATATTTAATTTGTTTAGTAAACTGTGTTTTTCTTTACATAATGTGTTATACGCAACTAATTTCATTAAATTTTAATGATATACATTGAGGTGCGACTTCTATAATCAGTTAATATAATAAATTTAAATGATTAGTTGATATTTTAGTTTTATATAATAAGCACAAAATATATCAACTTGTCACGACCCAAAAGTCGAGGTCGTGATGGAACCTAGCCCAACCTTGGTAGGTAACCCTAATGCCCAAAACATATAGAAACTTATAAAAAAGATACATAACACCCAAATACGAGACTTTAAAATAAAGTCAGGCTAAATATATATAAATCAAATAAAAAACTTAAATAAATACAACTCCAATCTCAAAATCTAGTGCCATGAGTAAAGAGCACTAATAACAGAGAGAGAATAGAAAAAAAAAATACACAAACCAGTCTCTGAAGCGTAAAATAAAGACAAGATAAAACTATGATGAAGTCTGGAATCATGCACCAGACAAGGAGCTCACCAGTACTCCGAGATAGCCTCAACTCATCACAAATCACAAGCCATTTCTATGTTTATAAACCTCCATTGAAGCATCTTGAGAGATTATAAATCAGTGTTGATCATCAATTTAAAGCTTGGGGTTGTCAGATTCTCTTACCTTGATTCTTGTCTTGTCTTAAACTCGTAAGTTCCCAGTCTATTGCAAATTTAAATTCTAGTTTGATTTCTTGAATTCTCTTTTCCTCTTCTGGCTGTTTTGGGGCAATTAAAAATTTGGTTGTGCTCAATTTTTTAGCACAAACTCATTTTCTCCTGAGGGAAATTGTTCCAGTTTCAATTTTTAAATTTTGTAAGTGTGCCTGATCATTGATTTTTAGCCCGATTTTGGACCCCGAGCATAATTTTGCATTATAGATATCATTGTTCCTATCTTGATGCCTAGATTACCATTTTTATAGTGTGGCAGCGGTCGGAGGATTCTCAGAAGGGAAAAGCTTTGATTTAGTGAATTTTGAATGCTTTCGGCGGTGTATAGGTAGGCTAGGCTTCCCTGCCTGTCTTTGCTCTTTTATGGTATTGGCATACTAATTTGCTAATTTTTGGTAGGGTATTATAGTTTTGATTTTCCATTAGTCATTTTACAAACCTTGTAGCTGGTTAGGGGACTTTAGGATAGATTTCTAGCTTGAATTCCTTTAGTCCTGGGGGATGCTCTCCTTTAGAACTTAGCTTAGTGTTCCTAAGGCCTTGGTAATTGGATTTAGATGTCACAATCGAGTTTTTAGAATCTTGCCTTAGGCTAGATTCTTGGGACTTGTAGTTAGCACTATCGCTCCTTTAAAAGTAGGATACTTTAGGATGACACCCTTTTTTGATATAAAAGATTATAGGATTGCTGGCAGGGCCTGGTTACTGGGACTTGGTTGGGCTTGTTTGCTATAGAGTGTTTGTTAGCTTCGGTATCCTTGGTATTTCAATATTTTGGCCTTAAATCGCAGTTTTTAACTCAACAAATGAAACTTTGTATATCTTTAATGAACTTGGTTTTCTAAAATAAGAAAAAAGACTGGTTAGACATCGTTTAAGTCTGGACTTTCGATTGTTACCTCGTATTACATATTTAGTTCCACTTTTAGTCTGGAATCTAGTTTTACTACTTATTATGTACTAGTATTGGCTCGAGTCTAGCATTCACTACTATTGATTTTTGGTGGGAAATTTGATTTAAGACCGGTACATATTATGGGTATGGTTGAAGGAGGAGTACATGGTACATTTATTGTACATCTTGACTAGTTTTCAACTTCCTTACTGTTGTTCCAGGGATTTATAGAGTATTATTCCTTGCCTGCACCCATCATGCTTATGGGGGCTCGGTTGTGTTTTTTTAATTTTGTCTACCATATGGTCTTGTGGGATCCAGTTAGGTCAAAGCTAGGCATTTATTTTTGCTCTTGAGTTATTTACATAAGATTTTTTGCATTTTCTTAGCATAGCCTATTATTCCCATTCTTACCCTCTTTTATGGCCGGTTAGTATTGCTTCACACTTTATAATGCTTTTTCCTTAATTGAGCTAAGTCAACCTATGATGCCTACTAAGTACTCTATGTTTTGTTATTCATACTACACTTCTGCTTCTATTTCCCTAATGTAGATCCTAGTACGAGTCATCACCTTTGATAAATGCCCTCAAGCTGAGCTATTGATCATGGATTAGGGAGGGCTTTCAAAGTTCAAAGTTGATCTGTCTCCTTAAGCTTTAGTATTCGTCTTACATTGTATCCTCGGAGATAACTTTCTATATTTTGTACTTGTCTATTACTCCTAGTGTATTGTAGCTCTTGTACTGGCTTACCAGACCTTGGGGAACTCATTTTGTTCTTTTTCCTCATTTTGTATGTATGTCTTGTATATTTTCCTTATTATGCATTTTAATTACTATTTACCCCTATTCATCTCTCTTTCGTCTGATAGCCCGTTTCTTGCCATTTCGGGCTATGATTTTGGCTTACTTACTGGCGGGTTATATTAGGTGCCATTATGACCTGGGTTTTTGGGTCGTCAAACCTTGAAACTAGGACACATCCTTTGTTTTGAAGTTTTGAACCTTGTTTTTATTTTAGAATCTTGTTTTATAGGGATAAAAATTTAAAATGGTAAAAAGAAGAAAAAGATATAAAACTACCAAAAATATGATGATCTATGATCGCAGATCATGTCACAAACCACACGTCATATCATCGAATCATTTAGAGAAGGTGTCATAGGGACCCTATAAGAAGGTTTTCTCCCATAAGGAAAGTTGGACTCCTCTTTAGATTCTATTTCTTGTTTTTTATTTCTTTCCTACTTTGCTCCTTTGATTCTCCTCATTATTTATTTCCTTCTCTGCTCCTTTATTTCATCTCTTTATTTATTTTCTTTTTTTGGATCCTCTATTTCTCCTCACTATTTATTGCCTTATGTACTTCTTTATTTCATCTCATTATTTCTTTTGTATTTTACTCCTCTATTTCGCGTCGTTATTTCATTCCTTATTTGCACCTATATTTGTCCACTTTAATTTCATTCCTTCTCTTCTCCAATCTTTCATATTTGTATAGGCTATCTTTGTGTATAAGTACTAAACCAATTTCACTATGTCATTCATCAAAACTATAAACATGTTCTCCTATTTCCCAACAAATTACTTACGTATGATTTTAGAAGAAAATTCTCAAACTGTTAAAGAAATGGATAATCAAATGACAGGTCCTTTTGTGGTATGATAGAAGATGTTCGTGATATGCTAGTAGATCATGACAAAGAGTTTATTTCTAAGATGATTGATTTGCCAAACCATAACAATCACAGTTGTGATTTTTTGCTTTGCGATGTTTTAACTATTTTGCCCATACTCGTAGTTGCTATATTCCATTTATGAGTTGTGTGGTTAGTTGGCACGGTCTCCAAAGCGTTGGGAGTGATTTGAGTGAGTTTGAGCTTTTGAGATGCCTTGAAAGGGTCTAGTTTGACCTTGACCAATATTTTGTGAACTAAGCAATGGATGGTGATTCGGTCAGTTCCATTAAATCTGCAATGTCAATTTTTGGGTTAGTAGCTTGGTTGGTTTGGATTTCAAGTCATTATATTTAGTTTTGGCCTATTAGACGAGAGAACCAGTTAAAACAACTTAAAAAAGAGTCTCGAGGGTTAACTTGTAGAAAATGACCACTTTTAAATATGACGGTTCCATTGAGTCCAAAATATTAAATTAGCCTATTAGAAGTATTGATTTATTACTCTGGGGTTCCAAACAAATTCCGCGGGTTGGTTCGAAAGATTTTAGATAATTTTTCCTTCATCTCTTTTACTGATATCTGGTGCAATCTGGCCCTTCATCGCGATCATGCGGACACATGTTTATGACTGCGGGCCTTGATAATCTTCTATATCACGATCGCATAGTGGGGCACCGTGATTGTGAAGAGTACTTCTAGAGGACCGGGTCACGTTTTACAATCGCGATCGAGAGGCCCTCATCCTGCGATCACTACAACTTACTTTAAACTGGTCAATGTTAATCCTCCCAATCCTGAGGTGGGGACCATGATCACTAGGTACAATTCACCTAAATAGTATAAATTCCTCTTTTTCTAGATTTTCACCACTTTTGGACTTTAAGACCTCTGGAAAGATGATTTTAAAGAGAGATTTTCATCAAAAGTGTTTAGGTAAGCTTCTATACTTTATTTCAATAACTATCTAATGATGTTATCTCAAAACAACTTCAAAACTTGGATTTTGAGGCTTTTACCCTGTAAACTATAAAATTGGTTTTTCTTCGATCTAAAGTTCAATTTCAACTCGATTTTAGTTGGATTTTTTGATTTAGACTCCTTTTGGGTTTGTAACATGATTCTTAAATAAAATTTCAGATTTACCCTTTTTGATTCTTATATTTTGATAGATTTGGTTTATCCGAAGACGCTCGTAAAGGAAAGGCTCCATGTAGAGGGGTCTAAGCTAGAGATTCGATGATTCGAGGTAGATTATGACTTAAATTTATTCAGACTAGATTCGGTAGTTACTTATTAATGTGAAGTATGCTAGGGGTTGGGGATTTCGTCATGAGGTTTGTATATTGAGTTAGTTATTTTATCGTATTGCCCGTGTGGGGGCCTAAATAAGGATAATTATTGACTTGAGATATTATTATTTTTGTGATGCTTGTATGGGGGCTTATGTGCATAATATATTTGACTTGAGAGACAATTATTGTTGTATGCCCGAGTGGGGGATTGGTAATTGTCTTGTTTGAGCATTAATTGCCTTCTTAAATATTGTGATGCCCGAGTGAGGGCTTGACTTGATATAGTTTTGGTGTTTTACATGATTATTCATTACCATGGTACCATGCAAAGGGTTATATCATGAATTATTGACATATTGAGGAGATTTGAGCTCATTTAAAACCATAAATGAATTGATTCATTATGTAATATTATTTTTGTTTTTAGCATGCTCCTCATTTCAATTATCTGTATACATGGTACTGGAACCACATGGAGATACTGATTCTGAATGAAAATGAGACACTTTATGAAACCTTTGACTGATGAATGTACCGGTAAGGTTGATTGAGATATGAGATTGTGAACCCCTCATGGTGTCCTATTGTAGAAGCTTTCACTCAAAAGGTGTATACGAGGTTATAATGAGACATTACATCATGGCCATTGCATTGCAATACATCACTTGTATTTTTTTATGTGCTTGATATTATGTCTTTAGCCCTCTTTATTACATATACTCATTTGTTGTCCTATATTAATATTACACTATTAGAAAATGTTAGGATATACAGTGTGAGCAAACGTTTGGGAACATTTTTGTATGTATGTGGAAGCGTGCTTATAGTATTCTTTACTTGTTTTGTTGTCTACATTACTCAATCGGCCTATGATACCCACTGAGTACAAGTGGACCGTACTGACTCCTTATTTTGTGCCCTTTCGGTACAGATCCTAGTTTGAGTGTGACCCATAGTGGCTAATTCGTGTTGTTGAGTGTTGATTCGAAGTACTAGTGAGATCAAAATTTAGAGCCTTGTTCTAGTCTTTATCTATCTTCTGCGATTGGTGTTGAGCCGGACACGTAGCTCATTTTCATTCCTCCTTATAGGATGGCCCCGGTTGAGTTAAAGGAATTGAAGGAACAGTTGCAAGATATGTTGGGTAAAGGTTGCATTAGACCTAATGTGTCTCCTTGGGGTGCTCCTATCTTGTTTGTGAAGAAGAAGGATGGATCTATACACATGTGCATTGACTATCGACAATTGAACAAGGTTGGAACAAGGCTCAAGACGGGGATCTCACCAGTACTCTGAATCAACTCTCAACAGCACAAATCAGCCACCGTAGATCGCACTCGTACTAGGTTCAGCACCAAAAGGGCACAAAAATAGGAGTTAGTATGGTCCATTTTACTAAGTAGGTGTCACAGACTGACTTAGCAAAGTACAAAACAAAACAAGTAAAGAATACTATGAGCACACTTCTACCTACATATAGAAAAGTTTCCAAATGGCAGCTCACACCGTATCTCCTAACAATTCTATAAGTATAATATCAATACAAGAATAACTACACACAAAGATATAAGGAAGCTATGCAAAATAACAAACACAAAAATAGAGATGCAAATGATGCAATATAATGATTGTGGGATAATGATGATATAAGCTGTCACATGGCTCTCGTATACGCCGTCCATGCCTCATTACTATAGTACAAGATACGTGGGGGGTTTTGCAACCCATATACTTTCACAATATCAATCTTATATCTCAATTACCTTGTCGGCATATCCCTCGGTCAAGGGTTTTCTAAAGTGTTTCATTTTCTTTCAGAAATCATTGTTTCTCAGTAGTACCAATCCCATGAATATGTATGGATGAAATGAGGATGTAATGCTCACATCCAATTAGTATGAAGATAATGATCAATTCAATATAGGTAAAAATGAGCTAAAAATCAATTCAATATGTCAATAATTCATGATATAAGCCATTGCATGGCACCACTGGAATATATAGCCAGGTAAGGCATCAATAATATCATTTCAAAATCCCTCGTTGGGGCATCACTATAATGATAGAGGGAAATAATGCTCAAATAAGGCCCATAATATCAAATAAAGCCACCACACGGGCATCACAATAAATTTATTCTCTCCAGTCAACAACAATATGCATGGAAGCCCCCATACGGGCAACATATTAATGATAATAATCTCAAAACACAAACCCCACGACTAATTTCAAAACCCATAGCATGATTTACATGAATGGTTAAGTTCCTAGCCCAATTTGAAGAATGTTAAGTCATAACCTACCTTAAAACCAAACACTAAGCCTAGAACCTTCAATATTGAGCCTTTCCTTCACGAGCAGTATCACAATGGATTAAATCTATCAAACACGTAATCTGCAAGTCAAATAGAAATTAACAATTCCTATATTGGCGATATTTGATCAGGGTCCAAAAATAGTTCAAAAATCAATTCAAAATTGAAAAGTGTAAATTCAAAATTTTATTTGAGAATCATGTTCCTCATATCAGAGGATTCAAACTCCCAAAACCCAATTAACTATGAGTTGAAATCAGTCATCAAACCAAAGAAAAACCAATTTAAAGCTTACCGGGTAAACCCCCCAAAAATCCAAGCTTGAAAAGTTTTTGTTTTTAAAGCTATTTTGAAGATGAAATCAATGGAAAAAGATAGAAATCTGAATTTGGAACTTACCCACACAATTATGATGAAAAACCACTTTAAATTACCTCAACCTGAGCTTTCAAGGATTAAACATGGAGAAAATTGCGAAAATGGGGAAATTCCCTTGTTTTGATGAACAGTGACTCACAATCGCGGCAAACGCTTCATAATCACTAGGGTAAAAGTTGACCGGGAATTACATGGGCCTTGCCAATCGTAGCCTCCCTCTCGCAAATGCTGAGGCTACTGACCCGGACCAACAGCAAATCTAGTAGCCCGATCGTGAATGCGAAGAGAACGAACCTGAACAGATCCCCAATTACCCTTGGTGAATGCAGCCCCTCTATCGTATTTCTGATGAATGAAATATACCTTCTCTGTGAACGGGACTGGAGGCCCGCTAATTCAAAGAAGGCAACAGATATCAGCACCAGCTCACTGAAATATCTCTGAACGGACCCTCGAGATTCATTTGGGATCCCCTAGAAATAAATCAGATATTCTACTAGGCTATTTTTGACATTCTAGACATAACAGAACCATCAGATTTTTTAAAAGAGATCATTTACAACAAATTAGCTCTCGGAACCCCTTTTAAGCTTATTTCACTAGTTTTTGACAAAAAGGTCAAAACAAAATATAAAGGCTCGAGGTTCGAACTTACTATGCTACTAACCCAAATTCTTACATTTCGAATCTAATGGTACTGACCAAGTTACCTTCTGATACTTGGATCACAAAATATTGACCTCAGGAAAACTAACCTCTTTTAAAAGCATCTAAGGGTCTTAACTCACTCAAATCACTACTGAACACATCGAGAACCATGCCAACCAATCCCTTAACTCATAAATAGAATCTACCAACTACAGGGAAATGCGATATGGTAAAAACATAGAAAAAGATGAAATTCAAACTACAGTTATTATAGTCTCGAGTATCACAAATACCAACACATGCTCATAAAATAGAGATTTACAGAAAAGAGAAGTAAGTAGAAGTATAAGTCACAAAATAAATTCCTATTTAGCAAAATCGATATCAGTTGGCAAACACCAAAAGTCATAATTGTGAACCTGATATTTGAAAAAGCAAACTTAGTGGTAGAGTTCTGTAAAAGAATAAATTTCACATAATTCTCATTGCTACTTCTATATAATTCTCATTCCTACTTATATATAAGGTAACCTACCTTCTTAGAGAACAGATCTTTTGCATATTTTGAGAAAACCTTAAATGTTCTAGGGTATAGGACACAAGAATTGATGAAAAACACAAGTCTCAAAGAATGGGTTTTACACAGTCATAGAGATTAATTGTTATTTTCTCCCTGTGATGCTTTAAAATTATTCATCTATAGTATTGGTTTTGTCTTCTCAACTAGAATCTTGTCTATAAGTTTCCTGATTTTGATTACAACTTTTGTTCTACTTGTGCTTCTATGGTTATTATTTATTAT